>OY979664.1:25758120-26400620 GCA_963855955.1 Luperina nickerlii | reverse complement strand
CACATAGCACGCCGTGACCACCCCAGGGACCAAACCAGCACATGGGTGCCAGACGACCCCGTGTCTGGGCACCCTTGGTCCCCCCTGCGACGGGTCAGGACATTGGCCCCGCCGCCTGCCAATTTTCGGCTGCAGAGGATAGGGAGAGCGGCCAACGCAATACCGACACTCCTCTTCCCCTGCAGCCCCACCGCGTCCGCCATCTAACGGTGGCGACCCCGTCAAGGCCGCGGAAGGTAGGGAGAGCGGCGCACCGTAATACCGGCACTCCTCTCCCGCCGCGGCCTCCAACCCTCAGCCGCGATGCCTCAGGCACGACATCGCGGCCCGCCTCAGTTGCGATGTCGCCCAAGCGACACCGCAACCTACTTTTGGCCGCTACGTCGTTGGCTTGTCGGCAAAAGCCCTGACGAGCGGCCCCTCCTCGGGTTCCTCTTCGCTTCACCGTGGGTGTCCAAGCCACGGCTACTGAGCCCCCCCGCCTCGACAATGCGGGAACCCACCGGGGGGGAACCTAACCTAACCTAACCTAACCTAACCTAACCTTTTTTTTTTTTTTTTTTTCACGTGGAGAAATGCTCATGCATACTACACTACCACGGGGAGATAGTGCAGTTATGTGGGACTCTAACCCACTAAAACTCCACGGTGTCCTCCTCTGCCGCTTACGGCGGGAACACGGGCACGCGTTAGCACTCATCCGTGAACCCGCCGCGGCCGTCCGTTACCGGACCCTCCTCTGGGGAGTACTCCCCATCACCGGCGCACCAGAACACATAGCACGCCGTGACCACCCCAGGGACCAAACCAGCACATGGGCGCCAGACGACCCCGTGTCTGGGCACCCTTGGTCCCCCCTGCGACGGGTCAGGACATTGGCCCCGCCGCCTGCCAATTTTCGGCTGCAGAGGATAGGGAGAGCGGCCAACGCAATACCGACACTCCTCTTCCCCTGCAGCCCCACCGCGTCCGCCATCGTACGGTGGCGACCCCGTCAAGGCCGCGGAAGGTAGGGAGAGCGGCGCACCGTAATACCGGCACTCCTCTCCCGCCGCGGCCTCCAACCCTCAACCGCGATGCCTCCGGTACGTACGACATCGCGGCCCGCCTCAGTTGCGATGTCACCCAAGCGACACCGCAACCTACCTTTGGCCGCTACGTCGTCGGCTTGTCAGCAGAAGCCCTGACGAGCGGCCCCTCCTCGGGTTCCTCTTCGCTTCACCGTGGGTGTCCAAGCCACGGCTACTGAGCCCCCCCGCCTCGACAATGCGGGAACCCACCGGGGGGGAACCTAACCTAACCTAACCTAACCTAACCTAACTTTTTTTTTTTTTTTTTTTTTTTTTTTTTTTTTTTTTTTTTTTTTTTTTTTTTTTTTTTGATCCGGGGTGGAAAATCCTCATGGATGTCCGCCGCCCTGGGGCGGGCGGCGGGGTCTGTCAGACTCTTACTGACTAAAAACCACCCCGGGTGTTCCATCTCACACCTACGCCGGGGGTCGCGGGAACGTACGATCCTTCCGCAACCCCCGGCTGGTGCCGGCCCGCCTGAGCGGGCCCCGTCTGGTCGGGGGGGGGAGTGAGGTGTTTGACTCCCCCCGCGACGTCTAAGAGGGGCGCGCGTGGAACACATCGCGCCGCCACCTCGGGTCCTGATGTGTGGGGGGCGACGGACGTCCCCGAGTCCGTCGCCCCTGGACCCGTTTAGGGGGGCTGGAAGAGGGCGTTGTCCGCCCTCCGCCGACGCCCGGTGCGCCTGCTGCGGGCAGGGTGAGTGGACGAGATCTCCCTCTCCCTTTCCGCAGCCTCCTTCTGCGAGACGACCGTTTCGCAGAAGGAAACCACCGCGTCCCAGGACTCCTCGCTGTCGACCATGGACTCGACCACGGCCGGCAGCGAGAGGTCACTGCCTACTTCTGAGATGAGGGCACGGCGCGGCTCCTCCCAAGCGGCACACTCTGCCAGCGTATGCCACGCCGTGTCCTCCCGGCAGTCGACGCAGTGGTGACACCGGGCGTCCGGCTCCCTGTTAGTGCGACACAGGTACTTCCCGAAGCAACCATGCCCCGAGAGCACCTGCGTCACCCGAAACGACAGGGAGCCGTGCCTCTTCCCGAGCCAGCGCTCGAGTACTGGCCGGACCGCCTCGATGGTACCGAGGCCGGCGGTAGGGCGCGAAAGCCTGTCCCGCCATTCCGCCACCAGGACCTCGCGAAGCTGAGACCGACGCAGCTCCATATGGCGCTGCGTCAGCCCCTCGCCACGCGCCCGCGCTTCCTCGCGCCACCGGTACAGTGACGCGAGTACTTTCGCCTCCAGGTCCCAGGGCGGGGATCCAGCCAGTACGCAAGCCGCCTCGTAGGAGATCGTGCGATACCCCCGGACGACCCTGACGGCCATCGCTCTCTGCGGCCTTCGCAGGACTGCGATGCTACCGGCCGTCAGGTCGGTCGCCCAGATCGGGGCCCCATACAGGGCCATGGATCGCACGATCCCCACGTAGAGCCGCCTACAGGCGGCGCTCGGGCCCCCCAGATTGGGAAGCAGCGTTGACAGCGCCCCAGCAGCGCCCAACAACTTGGGCGCCAGCCGCCGGAAGTGGGGGCCGAAATCCCACCGGCTGTCGAGCACCAATCCCAGGTACTTCATGGTGGACTCGACAGCGATCCGAGCCCCCCCGACCACGATGTGTGATCCGGGCGGCGGCGCCCGCCGGGGGCCATGAAACACCATGGCCTCCGACTTGTTGAGGGCCACCTCCAGGCCCAGGCGACGTATGCGGCTCACCACCTGTGACACCGCAGCCGTCGCCAGCAACGCTGCCTCCCTGTGCGAGCTCCCCCGGGCAGTGACCAGCGTGTCGTCAGCATAACACGTAAGGTCCACGCCCGGCTGGAGCTCGCCCCTCAACACCCAGTCGTACCCGATGTTCCACAGGAGCGGGCCCAAGACCGAGCCCTGTGGAACACCGCACGACATGCGGTGCTGGTTTCCGCCATCACGTCCCACGTAGGTGACACACCTCTCCGACAGATAAGCCCCAACGACGTGGCGGAGGTAGGGAGGCACCCGATGGTACCGCAGTGCCTCCCGAATACAACTCCAGGGCAGGGTGTTGAAGGCGTTGGAGATGTCCAAAGACACCGCCAACATCACCCCGCCCCGGGCCACTGCTTCCTCCGCCAGGACTCTCACTCGCGACACAGCGTGAATGGTAGAGCGCCCGTGCCGAAAGCCGAACTGGCTGCCGTCCAGATCCGGCCCCTCTCCGCACAAGTGGCCGACGAGGCGGGCAGCGATTATCCGCTCGAACAGCTTACCCACCTCGTCTAGCAGCACTATGGGCCGGTACGCGGACGGCGAGTCCGCAGGGCGCCCCGCCTTCCTGAGCAGGACCAGACGACCAGATTTCCACAAAGTGGGAAACTGGCCCCGCTCAAGGCACGCTGTGTAGAGTCCTCTCAGTTGGGGCTCAAGCTCCTTCAGAGCGAGGGCTAACACGCAGCCGTGGATCCCGTCGGGCCCCGGAGCCACGTTCTTGGCCCGGAGCCTCATCACGGCTGCCCCCATCTCTGCCTGTGTCACCTCTGGGACGCTGATGGCGTTCTCTTCGGTGGACTCTGCGGCCGTGGGCAATGCCATCGGCGGCGGAGTGTGCTCCGCTCTCGCCGGGAAGAGGGCTGCGACCACCTGTTCCAGCAGCTCGGGTTGGAGACTCTCCGTAAGCGGGGGCGCCGCGGCTCGAAGTTTCCCTCGAACCGCGCGATAAGGGCGCCCCCACGGATCCCCGTCTAGAGTCTCCAACATCTCCTCCCTGGCTCGCGACTTCGCCTCGCCGATGGCCAGCCACAGAGTCCTCTTCGCCGCGCGGTACACCTCATACAGCGCGGCTTCTTCGTCAGGGACCCGAAGACGTCTCCTCCGGTATCGGGTGTACTGGCGCCTGACCGCCACGCACGCGACGCGCAACTGCGCGATCTCGGCGGTCCACCAGTACACCTGGCGCCTTGCTGACTGTGTGTGGACCCGGGGCATGGACGCGTCGCTGATTTGCGTCATCGCCCCGCGGAACCACAGCGCCTCCTGCTCGACGTCAACGGGTCCGTTCGTCGCCGACTCCCGGAACCAGGCCTGGACAATAGCGGCCTCCTCGAGAAGCTCCCTGTCGATGCGCTTACGCGCCCAGCGCGGACCGTCCGCACGCGGGGCCGGTAAACCGCGGCCGCCTGCGGTCTGGGCGGAGACGTCGAAACGGATGTAGCGGTGATCCGACAACGTCTCCACCTCCGCGGCGACACGCCAGTCGCGGACACGGCTCGCGACAGCGGGGCTAGCGAACGAGACGTCCACTATTGATCCACCCCGCTGCCGCACGCACGTGTACTCCGTGCCCCGATTTAGGACGGTCAAGCCAGTCGTGACCGCCCACTCCTCCAGCACCTCGCCCCTGGCATCCGTCACCGGAGACCCCCACGCCGCAGATTTGGCGTTGAGATCCCCCAGCAACAGCACCGGGCGAGGGTGGAGTCGGCCCACGACGGCACCCAACTCGACAAGGAACCTCTCGAAGTCGGCGAGACTCTTGTTGGGCGAAAAATACGCCCTGTTTACAATTAAACAAACTTTGAGAAATAAACTTTTATAATATTCATTACTTATAATTTCGTTCACTGTTAAGTTAAAATCAGGTTTTAATCATTTCGTGTGTGTCGTACGCGCGGTCGTTTGCGGAGTGTTGGTCGGCCGGCGCGAGGCGCGGGCTGCGCCCGCGTTGCCGCCCCTCGTCCCGCTCCTTCCTCTCGCTCGCCCTAGTGCGGGGCGCGTACATCCTCCCGGGCTTTGAAAGTCTTGCTTTCAAGGTTCTGCTCATTTTCGGCGACATCCTTTTTATTATTGGTGGTCGGGAGTATGCACATTTTGTTGACAGCTCTCCTTAGCGTGCCTTTTGATGTATGAACGTCGGCAACTCTGCTGATTCCATCTTTCCCAGGATATAAATGGGTAATGCGGCCAAGTTTCCATTGAAGTGGGGGAAGATTTTCTTCTTTGAGGATCACTAGATCGCCCACACGAAGCTCGTGCTGCCTCGTTTTCCACTTGGTGCGTTGTTGCAGTTCGGCAACAAACTCGCGGCGCCATCTCTCCCAAAATTGTTGTCTCAGCTGCTCAATATACTGATATCGGTTGGGGTGTTTGCAGGTGATAGGCAACGATGGTACCGCGGCTAGAGGTCGCCCTATAAGAAAGTGCCCTGGGGTTAGGGGAGAGGGATCGGTAGGATCGGAGGAAAGAGGAGTAAGGGGACGAGAATTTAAAATCGCTTCTATCTGTGTGAATAGTGTCGCGAGCTCCTCGAATGTCAGGGAAGCATTACCCGCTACACGCTTTAAATGGTGCTTTGCGGATTTAACGCCCGCTTCCCATATACCTCCAAAGTGAGGTGAATATGCGGGGCTAAACACGAACTTTATGCCTTCATTATTGGCGAAATTAATAGCTGATTCACGACTGGACTTGAGTATTCTACTTATTTCATTGTTCGCGCCCCTGAAGTTGGTACCGTTATCGCAATATATTATATTAGGTTTGCCTCTCCGAGAAACGAACCTTCGCAAAGACAAAATGAAAGCATCAGTGCTCATATCGCTGACTAACTCTAAATGAATCGCTTTGGATGAGAGGCATACAAACAAACATAGGTAGCATTTTGAAATACGATTGCCTTTGCCCTTTCGGCTAGAGATCATAAATGGACCAGCAAAATCCACACCACACGAGTAGAAAGGAAACATTGAGTAGCTTCTTTCGGCAGGTAAGTTTCCCATTAAAGGTTGTATTGTTTTCCCACGTAGGCGAATACAAACTATACACTGCTTTGTCGTGCTACGTGCTAAGTGTCTGCCACCTATAGGCCAAAATCGTTCTCTTATTGAGGCTAGACGATGTTGAGGACCAGCGTGAAATAGACGTTCGTGTTCGTGCTTTAATATTAATTTAGTTAAATGATGCTTTGCATCTAAAATAATGGGGTGTTTTTTATCATAGGCGAAATCAGAATTTTGAATTCGACCCCCAACTCTTAATATGCCATCTGAATCAATAAAGGGATTTAGTGGCAATAATTTTGACTTACGATTAAGAGTTTTGTTATTGCTGATCAATTTAATTTCTTCTGGATAGCTTTCTAACTGACATAACTTAATTAACATCAGCAAAGAATTATCTAATTCCTTAATATCCAATGGCCCATTAATATTAGCATCTTTATTTTTGCAGTAATTTAGGAAACGTTGTACATATACATATATTCTTTTTAATCTATTTAAATTAGAATGTTTCTCAAATTGAATTATTTTGTTTGTTACAACAACATGACATTCGATGGTGTGCGAGTGTTTAACTTCAGGTAAGATGTTAGGAATTTGTGTGTGTGTTTGTGTAGGCCAACAAGATGGGTCATTAGCGAGGAACGAAGGCCCTTCCCACCAGAGGAGACTGGACTGCAAGTGCTTAAGAGTCACACCTCTAGACGCAATATCTGCAGGGTTTTGATCTGTGGGAACATGACAGAAGGTGAAGCCAATTGCAAGTTGATTGATTTCATTCACTCGGTTACACACAAATATTTTGAGATCCCTGGGTGGGGTATTCACCCACCCTAGCACAACCTTTGAATCAGTCCATATAAATTTACGATTGATATTACAATTTAATGACTCTAATACCTTTGAACATAAGCGTGCACCTAACAAGAAGCCACATAACTCCAATCGGGGTATAGTGGTCGGGTTCATTGGTGCAACTCGTGCCTTAGCACACAGCAACCTGACCGTAACTTTCTGATTATGATCTACAGAACGCAGGTAAACACAAGCTGCATAGGCTTGTTGAGAGGCATCCACAAAACAATGTAATTCTATATTACTGGGTGTATCACACAGAACTCTCCTTGTAATACGAATGTTAGTCAAATTAGTAAATTCCTTTAAGAGGTTAGCCCAGTTTTTACAAAACTCAGCTGGTACTGGATCATCACAGTCTAGCTTAGATGACCATAATTGTTGAAGTAAAATCTTAGCTACTATAGTGCAGGGACACAATAATCCTAAAGGATCGAAAACCTTGGAAGTAGTAGAAATTATTGACCTTTTAGTAATATGAGTAGAAGGCTCTAGGTCTGTAGAGAATTGCAGCATATCACCCTTGGGACACCAATTGAGACCTAATACACTGGATTCTTTATTGAAATCAATAGGTTTTGAAGAATCGCATTCATCATCAAATAATTGAGGGCAATTTGTGCGAAATTTCCTTAGGGGTAGGCATGCAGAATTAAGTGTGTTTACAACTTCGTGGTATATGTGTTTTAGCCCTTCTATAGTTTCTGACCCAGTGTTTAAGTCATCTGCATAAAAGTCGTTTCGGATTACACAAGCAATAGACTGATCCTTACACTCATACGCCAATTGTAAGAGACATCGAGTACTTAGAAAGGGTGCAGAGGCAGTGCCATACGTAACTGTATTAAGTTGTAAAACATCTATCGATTGGGACTTTTCATCACGCCACAGAATAAGCTGCAGATGGCGCTGCTGTTGCCCGACTTCAATTTGCCGGTACATTTTCTCGATGTCGGCTGTGAGAATGAATTTATGCCTGCGAAATCGCAATAAAATAGAGATTAGATCACTCTGCACCACTGGACCAATCATTTGAATTTGATTAAGTGATTTGCCAGAGCTAGTCTTAGAAGAGGCATTGAACACTACGCGGAGCTTTGTGGTTTCGCTCTTTTCACGGATTACTGCGTGATGGGGCATGTAGTATCCAAATTCTGGTTTAGTAACTTTAGTTAAATGCCCTAACTTTGCATATTCATCTATAAATGCCTTGTAGTTGGCCTTCAATTCAGGATATTTTATAAACTTTCTTTCTAAACTTTCAAAACATTTTTTAGCGACATAGTAAGAGTCTCCAAGAGCCTTTTTAGGCGACTCTTTTATGGGCATTAACACAGAAAATCTGCCATTTGTTAAGCGAGATACATTTTGTACAAAATGATCCTCACAGAGTTGCTCTTCAATGGAATATGTTTTTGTGGCAGGTAAGTCATCAATTTTCCAAAATTTTTCTAACGTGTCCTTTATCTCCTGAGTAAAATTACAATGAACCTTTGAAGCGGACTGATTACCTTGAATAGGGCCACTTATGAGCCATCCGAGCATAGACTCCTGTAGAACCAGTTTATTACAGCCCAGCTTGATTAAATTAGAGCCAACTATATCCCAATACACATCTGCTCCTAAGAGGATGTCGACCTCAGCCGGGGAAAAATAGTTAGGATCAGCCAGGGTGATATTTCCAGGTAATTTTATATGCTCAGTATTAATAGTAGAATTTGGTAAGATTCCTGTTATTCGAGGTACTACTAGACACCTAACATTAAGTTCAAATGGCATACATCTAGATTTAATTTTAATAAAACAACTTTCAGTAATGTTACATGTAGCGTTATTGATCCCACAAACATTCACTGAACCGCCGGGGTTAATAACTAGCCCTATCTTCCTTCTTAATTTGTTTGTAATGAATGATGATTGACTACCTGTGTCCAGCAGCGCACGGGCTGTATATGTCTTATTATTTATTGCAATTTGGACTAGTGCCGTACATAACAAAACCTGTTCATTGGATGCTACAGACAGTGACACAGGTAAAGAGGAAGATGTAGAGGGTTGTTCAGTTTCAGTAGAAGATATAGGGTTGCCTTTCGTTGTAATATGTATTAATGTGTTGTGTTTCTTTCTACACTGGCGACATACAGCTCTCAGCTGACATTGAAAAGCATTGTGACCACTATGCAAGCAGTTTTTACACACCTTTAACTTATTAACTTCATGTAGTCGCTCATCTACATTCATATTTTTAAATTTTAGACATTCGTGCAAGTGATGATTTTCATCGCATAAAACACAACGATTCTTGTTTTCTTTCTTATCAACAGATACAGTTAGACTTTTAGATTGCGTGGTTGCCCTAGGTTTATAATCCACCTGTTTGTCAGAACGACTGTTATTAAAATAGGCAGTCTCGAGTATGTCAGCTCGACTGCGCAGGAAGGAAAAAAATTCACTAAGTGAAGGTGAATCTGCTAGATTGCATTTGTGTTCTTCCCACTTTCTACTCGTGTGAATATCTAGTTTTGCTGAGACCATAAAAATTATAAGAACATCCCACATGTTAGTAGGCTGGCCAAGAGTGTCAAGAGCTCGCAGATGTTTTGACACATGGTCAACAATAAACCGCAGTGATTTATAGGATTCCCTTTGAATTGTCTCTATGTTAAGTAATGCCTTCAGGTGATTATTTATTAATAGGTTTTTATTATCAAATCTCTGACATAACAGGTCCCATGCAACCTTGTAATTGTTTGAACTAAATTCTATTGATTTAATAACAACAGCTGCACTTCCTTCAAGCGCAGACCGTAGATAATGAAATTTATTAATTGGTGCGATACCTTCATTGCCATCAATCACTGACTGAAATGTGTTTTTAAATTCTAACCAGTTTAAGTAATTTCCATCAAATGTAGGAAGTTGGATTGTAGGTAATTTTATGGCATTAAATGAACGGCAACTACCATTAGATGCATGGTCACTATTTTCTTTATCACAATTTTCTTTCTCAGCCTTTTTCTGGGGAGAATTATATAAGGTATCTTGGCTTCTTGCTATTAAACTAATAAACTGGTTTTCCAAAGTATCTCTCTCTTTAATTTGCTCTGTACTATCAGAATGCAATAAATCTATTTTGTTTTGAATAACCTCAAACTCTTCCATAAGCGATTGAATTTTATTCAATTTTAATTCTAATTCTTTATAATGAATAGAAGAAATTTCTTTTAAACCAATAAGATTGTTTAAATAATCTGAAAATCTTGTTACCCGTCCTTTAATAATACCGCGCTGTTTGACTAAGTTAGTTATTTCTACCTTGAGCTCTGCTTCATTCATTTTGATAGATTATTAATATAATACAGACACCAATAACACAGGCGAACAAACAATGAAACAATAAAATATGCACTCAAACCCGTTTTGAAGAGCAGAGAAGCTCAGGTCCAGTCGCTCACGCTGGTGCAATAGCACGACGCGGTGCTCAGGGCAGCTCGCGCCGAGCAGACAGCTTAGGCCAGCAGCGCGCACGTGGCGGCGCACGCGACGGAACCGGGCGGGCGGCGGCGATACCGAGACCGATGCGCTCCACTTTACGGAGGTACGCTGGAATAGTCGGCATATGGTATTGAAACAACAGCTAACGTTGTCTTGCGGTAGTTGCAGTTATGGGTTAGGTTATAGGCACCTAAGTGCTGAATTAATAAAACATAGAACGAGTAGGCTAGCCAGTAGGTACGTAAATGCGTGCATGAAGCGTAGGCAAGTGCTTGTATTTTAAGCTTGATTAGATAATTAAATCTAACGCTGAGACGCACGTGCTTGTATTTTATGCCCAAACACAATTGAAAGCTAGCTTAGACGATAAACCCAACACTCGCGTAGCAAGTCGGCCATTACACACAATGCGAGAACAAAGGAATCGAGAGAATTGGTTAGGTAAGATAGGTATGAAAAGGTTAGGAACAGGGCTTACTCTCCTTGGGCTAGACCTCCGGTTCACGATGTCCCAAAGGCTCCCGAAGCAGCAACAGCTAATCCTTTTCTTCACTCGACCGGTGGCTCGCTGGATCGGTATTGGTATAATGGCGGCTGCCACGTGTGGGGTGACGCCCGCAAACTCGACGCGTTTTTGATTGTTTGATGATTATGTCCTGTCACGGTCGCCACTTTTGTTTACAATTAAACAAACTTTGAGAAATAAACTTTTATAATATTCATTACTTATAATTTCGTTCACTGTTAAGTTAAAATCAGGTTTTAATCATTTCGTGTGTGTCGTACGCGCGGTCGTTTGCGGAGTGTTGGTCGGCCGGCGCGAGGCGCGGGCTGCGCCCGCGTTGCCGCCCCTCGTCCCGCTCCTTCCTCTCGCTCGCCCTAGTGCGGGGCGCGTACACGCCCCAACCGTGCCAATGCCGTCCCCGAGGGCGGCCACCCAGCCGTGACCTCGGGACGGGTTGGCAAGAGCCCCGCCAATGATGGCCACCAAACCGTCCAGGTCTCCCACCCAGTTATCCCTGGGGGGGACAAAGTACGGTTCGGCGACCACAGCCACGTGAATCGACCACTCTGCCATGCTCTGGAGCAAGAGATCCTGAGCTCTGGCAGAGTGGTTGATGTTGCCCTGGAGGAAATGGTACAGCGCCATTAGGCACAGTCCATTCCCTCCGCACCATTCCTAGGCCGGGAGTCGGCCGAAGGGAGGCCAGGCTGAGGGGGGGGTAAAGAGCCCCCGGCAGCCTTGGCACCCCTTCTCTTCCCCTTTTGGGCAGGCCCGCCACAAGCCTTCCCGCCCGCTCTGTGCCCAGCGGGCCTCCCTGCAGCTGTACAGAGGCTGCAGTTTGGCGCCGCGGAGCACTGGGCCGCCTTGTGGCCGGCCTGACCGCAGCGATAGCACAGCTCGCTGCGGTCTACGCACGAGGTGCACCGTGCCCTGACATGCCCAATGTCAAGGCAACGGTAGCACCGCAAAGCCCTGGGTTGCAGCTGCCTCACCCTCGCTGCAACCCACCCCACCAACAGACGCCCAGCGTCGGCGACTTTGTTAGCCGCCGCCACCGGGCACCGCACCCAGATCGCGCCGAGCCCGGAGGCGTCGACGCGAATCTCGCCCGTCCGCACGTCCCCGGGCGGACATCCACCGGCTTTGGCGACGGCCGCCGCGACCTCAGCCGGAGTCGTCGAGTCATCCAGGCCGTCGACGCGCAGTTCAGCGGTCTTCATCGGCCTGGACACCCGAACGTCCTCCGGGTTCAGGACCTCCCGCAGCTTGGCGGCCAGGACGTCCGCCTTTTCCCCGCTAGAGGCACCCGACACCTCTAGAAGTCGCGCCCCCGTAATCGCCGGCCTCATTCTGAGGCCGGACGGTATGCCAAGGTCGGGGAACGCGACTTTAGCTTTCGCCTCCGTAAGGACCGCCTTATAGGAGACGCCCCTTTCGATGGCTCCGGGCTGCAGCGTAATCACTACAGCCGCGGAGCGTGGGGCTCTGATCCTAGGCGGTCCCTTTGCCTTGTTGGCTGCCGGTGCTCCAGCGGGTTCCTGTGGCGTCGGCGCCGTCTTCTTCTTCTTGCGGCGGCCCCTCTTGACGACCGTGGTCCAGGTCTCCGTAGTGGACCCGGGTGCGGTCGCTGAGGAAGCCGCCGAAGGTGCGGTCGGCGGGGGTGCGGTAGGCGGGGGTGCGGTTGGCGGGGCTCCGGTCGCCCGGGGCGCGGCCGTCCGGGAGGTGGGCGCGGACTTTTTGGTCTCCTTCCCGGCCTGATTCGAGCCAGCCGCGGCGGCTTTTGTGGCCCGATTCGGTGGCCCCTCCTCCCTACGTCTGTCCGCAGCGAGTGGTGGGCGAAGGTTTTCGGCCGGGAGTCTAGCCTCTATGGCCTCCAACCGGGCACCCACCATACTCCCGCACTGCATCATGCAGATGCGCGCGATTCTCTCGACCTCCGCATCCGCAAGTGCAGGGGCCGACGACGGAGCCGAAAACGGGGCCAACGCCGGGGCCGCGCCGGGAGAGGTGCCAGCGGCCAGGGGAGTTGCGCTCTGCGCGGCAAACTGGCGTTTGAGGTCCTCCAGCTCGGCTCGGAGACGGCTGTTCTCCTCCCACAACTTCGCCGTCTCCTCCGTGTTTGTACGATTAAGGAGGACCTCAACCGCCTCCTTAATGCCGTCAGCCGCCTCCTTTAGGGCGCGCGTGAACGTGCCCTTCAGGTTGCCCGATTTGGTGGCAACCTTCAGGACGACATCCACGCCGTCCATAGCTTGGCGGCTGAGCGCCACCGCCGATACGCTCCCCCCGGCAGCCATCCGAGCGGATCGCCGCTCTCGGGCCTGTCGGGCCAACTCGTTGACTTCGTCAGCCGCGACAGCCTTCCTTTGCGCCCGCTTAGCAGCGTTCGCCTCCGCCTTATTGGACCCCAGTGAGGTCATCGAGGAGTCCTCACTCAGGTCCACCATCGAGGGCCCCGGGTCACTCTCCGCGCTTTCCGCCGGGCGCTCCACGGGAACTGGTGTTGGGGGCCGAGAGATCGGCAGAAAGCGACCCGTTCGGTCTCGGCTCGGCAGCCGAGCAGGAGCTCCGCTCGCCTTCGTACGACCCCGCCCTCTCTGTGCCGTTGGCACCTTGGGGGCCGACAGATTCTCCTCGCTAGAAGAGAGCCCTGTCGACCCCAAATCCTCGCTGTGTGGGCGCTTCCTCAAGGGGTTACGCCCACACGTGTCCTGGCCAGACAGTCGGTCCTCGCCAAGACCGGAGCCTCCTCGGCTCTTGTTGCCGTCCACGACGTCCACGACGGCAAGCGGTTCGCTTGCGTCGCACAGGCGCTCCAGGCTAACCCGGAGCACCTTTTTTTGCGAGGCAAGCGCAGGTTGACGCAGGTCGGCAGTAGTCTGCCGGCCCACGAGGCTAGTGTTGCCCCCCCCAGATACGAAGGGGCTGCCTTCCGAAGAAGGGCGGGATTCTCCCTCCTTGGGTAGGAGGGTACCCGCCTGGGGAATAGTTTTGACATCAGCCTGTTCCATTTTTGTTCCTTTTTAAGGGTGAGGTCCCTTGTTAGCGCTAGCTTACCGGATGCCCTCCGGTCATACATCCCCTCGGCACGCTAGACCTTAGGATTGGGGTAATTTTTTATAGAGGTTGTCTTCCTCGCGGCCCGAGCCTCAGTGGCCCGGACCCCCGGTCCTGAAATCAGGATTACGGGGTGGCCGACGATTGGGCAGAACCAACCGCCGCCCCGGCGCGGGCGTCCCCACGCTGCCGCCGGATGCCGGACAGACGCAGCGCGGACAATGGACACCCTCCACCACCCACGCCCTCGCGGGCACAGCGGCGCGAACCGCCCCTTCCCAGTCTACGCCCACTCACATCCCTCTGTAAGCAGAGGAGGAGTGGACGTACGACCGCCCGTCTGTAGCCCGGTTCCCTTCACCGACAATCAAGGATGATCGGTGACTGGAACCATGACCTTCCCCCGTGTGTTGAAAATTAGCCGCCGGCCCCAATTGCCCACCGAAACCTGGTGGGCAATTGGAGCCGTCGTTGCCCAGGGTGCGCCACGAGGAGGCTTTTCAACGTGCACCCCAACCTAACCTTTTTTTTTTTTTTTTTTTTTTTTTTTTTTCACGTGGAGAAATGCTCATGCATACTACACTACCACGGGGAGATAGTGCAGTTATGTGGGACTCTAACCCACTAAAACTCCACGGTGTCCTCCTCTGCCGCTTACGGCGGGAACACGGGCACGCGTTAGCACTCATCCGTGAACCCGCCGCGGCCGTCCGTTACCGGACCCTCCTCTGGGGAGTACTCCCCATCACCGGCGCACCAGAACACATAGCACGCCGTGACCACCCCAGGGACCAAACTAGCACATGGGCGCCAGACGACCCCGTGTCTGGGCACCCTTGGTCCCCCCTGCGACGGGTCAGGACATTGGCCCCGCCGCCTGCCAATTTTCGGCTGCAGAGGATAGGGAGAGCGGCCAACGCAATACCGACATTCCTCTTCCCCTGCAGCCCCACCGCGTCCGCCATCGTACGGTGGCGACCCCGTCAAGGCCGCGGAAGGTAGGGAGAGCGGCGCACCGTAATACCGGCACTCCTCTCCCGCCGCGGCCTCCAACCCTCAACCGCGATGCCTCCGGTACGTACGACATCGCGGCCCGCCTCAGTTGCGATGTCACCCAAGCGACACCGCAACCTACCTTTGGCCGCTACGTCGTCGGCTTGTCAGCAGAAGCCCTGACGAGCGGCCCCTCCTCGGGTTCCTCTTCGCTTCACCGTGGGTGTCCAAGCCACGGCTACTGAGCCCCCCCGCCTCGACAATGCGGGAACCCACCGGGGGGGAACCTAACCTAACCTTTTTTTTTTTTTTTTTGATCCGGGGTGGAAAATCCTCATGGATGTCCGCCGCCCTGGGGCGGGCGGCGGGGTCTGTCAGACTCTTACTGACTAAAAACCACCCCGGGTGTTCCATCTCACACTTACGCCGGGGGTCGCGGGAACGTACGATCCTTCCGCAACCCCCGGCTGGTGCCGGCCCGCCGCAGCGGGCCCCGTCTGGTCGGGGGGGGGGAGTGAGGTGTTTGACTCCCCCCGCGACGTCTAAGAGGGGCGCGCGTGGAACACGTCGCGCCGCCACCTCGGGTCCTGATGTGTGGGGGGCGACGGACGTCCCCGAGTCCGTCGCCCCTGGACCCGTTTAGGGGGGCTGGAAGAGGGCGTTGTCCGCCCTCCGCCGACGCCCGGTGCGCCTGCTGCGGGCAGGGTGAGTGGACGAGATCTCCCTCTCCCTTTCCGCAGCCTCCTTCTGTGAGACGACAGTTTCGCAGAAGGAAACCACCGCGTCCCAGGACTCCTCGCTGTCGACCATGGACTCGACCACGGCCGGCAGCGAGAGGTCACTGCCTACTTCTGAAATGAGGGCACGGCGCGGCTCCTCCCAAGCGGCACACTCTGCCAGCGTATGCCACGCCGTGTCCTCCCGGCAGTCGACGCAGTGGTGACACCGGGCGTCCGGCTCCCTGTTAATGCGACACAGGTACTTCCCGAAGCAACCATGCCCCGAGAGCACCTGCGTCACCCGAAACGACAGGGAGCCGTGCCTCCTCCCGAGCCAGCGCTCGAGTACTGGCCGGATCGCCTCGATGGTACCGAGGCCGGCGGTAGGGCGCGAAAGCCTGTCCCGCCATTCCGCCACCAGGACCTCGCGAAGCTGAGACCGACGCAGCTCCATATGGCGCTGCGTCAGCCCCTCGCCACGCGCCCGCGCTTCCTCGCGCCACCGGTACAGTGACGCGAGTACTTTCGCCTCCAGGTCCCAGGGCGGGGATCCAGCCAGTACACAAGCCGCCTCGTAGGAGATCGTGCGATACCCCCGGACGACCCTGACGGCCATCGCCCTCTGCGGCCTCCGCAGGACTGCGATGCTACCGGCCGTCAGGTCAGTCGCCCAGATCGGGGCCCCATACAGGGCCATGGATCGCACGATCCCCACGTAGAGCCGCCTACAGGCGGCGCTCGGGCCCCCCAGATTGGGAAGCAACGTTGACAGCGCCCCAGCAGCGCCCAACAACTTGGGCGCCAGCCGCCGGAAGTGGGGGCCGAAATCCCACCGGCTGTCGAGCACCAATCCCAGGTACTTCATGGTGGACTCGACAGCGATCCGAGCCCCCCCGACCACGATGTGTGATCCGGGCGGCGGCGCCCGCCGGGGGCCATGAAACACCATGGCCTCCGACTTGTTGAGGGCCACCTCCAGGCCCAGGCGACGTATGCGGCTCACCACCTGTGACACCGCAGCCGTCGCCAGCAACGTTGCCTCCCTGTGCGAGCTCCCCCGGGCAGTGACCAGCGTGTCGTCAGCATAACACGTAAGGTCCACGCCCGGTTGGAGCTCGCCCCTCAACACCCAGTCGTACCCGATGTTCCACAGGAGCGGGCCCAAGACCGAGCCCTGTGGAACACCGCACGACATGCGGTGCTGGTATCCGCCATCACGTCCCACGTAGGTGACACACCTCTCCGACAGATAAGCCCCAACGATGTGGCGGAGGTAGGGAGGCACTCGATGGTACCGCAGTGCCTCCCGAATACAACTCCAGGGCAGGGTGTTGAAGGCGTTGGATATGTCCAAGGACACCGCCAACATCACCCCGCCCCGGGCCACTGCTTCCTCCGCCAGGACTCTCACTCGCGACACAGCGTGAATGGTAGAGCGCCCGTGCCGAAAGCCGAACTGGCTGCCGTCCAGATCCGGCCCCTCTCCGCACAAGTGGCCGACGAGGCGGGCAGCGATTATCCGCTCGAACAGCTTACCCACCTCGTCTAGCAGCACTATGGGCCGGTACGCGGACGGCGAGTCCGCAGGGCGCCCCGCCTTCCTGAGCAGGACCAGACGACCAGATTTCCACAAAGTGGGAAACTGGCCCCGCTCAAGGCACGCTGTGTAGAGTCCTCTCAGTTGGGGCTCAAGCTCCTTCAGAGCGAGGGCTAACACGCAGCCGTGGATCCCGTCGGGCCCCGGAGCCACGTTCTTGGCCCGGAGCCTCATCACGGCTGCCCCCATCTCTGCCTGTGTCACCTCTGGGACGCTGATGGCGTTCTCTTCGGTGGACTCTGCGGCCGTGGGCAATGCCATCGGCGGCGGAGTGTGCTCCGCTCTCGCCGGGAAGAGGGCTGCGACCACCTGTTCCAGCAGCTCGGGTTGGAGACTCTCCGTGAGCGGGGGCGCCGCGGCTCGAAGTTTCCCTCGAACCGCGCGATAAGGGCGCCCCCACGGATCCCCGTCTAGAGTCTCCAACATCTCCTCCCTGGCTCGCGACTTCGCCTCGCCGACGGCCAGCCACAGAGTCCTCTTCGCCGCGCGGTACACCTCATACAGCGCGGCTTCTTCGTCAGGGACCCGAAGACGTCTCCTCCGGTATCGGGTGTACTGGCGCCTGACCGCCACGCACGCGACGCGCAACTGCGCAATCTCGGCGGTCCACCAGTACACCTGGCGCCTTGCTGACTGTGTGTGGACCCGGGGCATGGACGCGTCGCTGATTTGCGTCATCGCCCCGCGGAACCACAGCGCCTCCTGCTCGACGTCAACGGGTCCGTTCGTCGCCGACTCCCGGAACCAGGCCTGGACAATAGCGGCCTCCTCGAGAAGCTCCCTGTCGATGCGCTTACGCGCCCAGCGCGGACCGTCCGCACGCGGGGCCGGTAAACCGCGGCCGCCTGCGGTCTGGGCGGAGACGTCGAAACGGATGTAGCGGTGATCCGACAACGTCTCCACCTCCGCGGCGACACGCCAGTCGCGGACACGGCTCGCGACAGCGGGGCTAGCGAACGAGACGTCCACTATTGATCCACCCCGCTGCCGCACGCACGTGTACTCCGTGCCCCGATTTAGGACGGTCAAGCCAGTCGTGACCGCCCACTCCTCCAGCACCTCGCCCCTGGCATCCGTCACCGGAGACCCCCACGCCGCAGATTTGGCGTTGAGATCCCCCAGCAACAGCACCGGGCGAGGGTGGAGTCGGCCCACGACGGCACCCAACTCGACAAGGAACCTCTCGAAGTCGGCGAGACTCTTGTTGGGCGAAAAATACGCCCCAACCGTGCCAATGCCGTCCACGAGGGCGGCCACCCAGCCGTGACCTCGGGACGGGTTGGCAAGAGCCCCGCCAATGATGGCCACCAAACCGTCCAGGTCTCCCACCCAGTTATCCCTGGGGGGGACAAAGTACGGTTCGGCGACCACAGCCACGTGAATCGACCACTCTGCCATGCTCTGGAGCAAGAGATCCTGAGCTCTGGCAGAGTGGTTGATGTTGCCCTGGAGGAAATGGTACAGCGCCATTAGGCACAGTCCATTCCCTCCGCACCATTCCTAGGCCGGGAGTCGGCCGAAGGGAGGCCAGGCTGAGGGGGGGGTAAAGAGCCCCCGGCAGCCTTGGCACCCCCTCTCTTCCCCTTTTGGGCAGGCCCGCCACAAGCCTTCCCGCCCGCTCTGTGCCCAGCGGGCCTCCCTGCAGCTGTACAGAGGCTGCAGTTTGGCGCCGCGGAGCACTGGGCCGCCTTGTGGCCGGCCTGACCGCAGCGATAGCACAGCTCGCTGCGGTCTACGCACGAGGTGCACCGTGCCCTGACATGCCCAATGTCAAGGCAACGGTAGCACCGCAAAGCCCTGGGTTGCAGCTGCCTCACCCTCGCTGCAACCCACCCCACCAACAGACGCCCAGCGTCGGCGACTTTGTTAGCCGCCGCCACCGGGCACCGCACCCAGATCGCGCCGAGCCCGGAGGCGTCGACGCGAATCTCGCCCGTCCGCACGTCCCCGGGCGGACATCCACCGGCTTTGGCGACGGCCGCCGCGACCTCAGCCGGAGTCGTCGAGTCATCCAGGCCGTCGACGCGCAGTTCAGCGGTCTTCATCGGCCTGGACACCCGAACGTCCTCCGGGTTCAGGACCTCCCGCAGCTTGGCGGCCAGGACGTCCGCCTTTTCCCCGCTAGAGGCACCCGACACCTCTAGAAGTCGCGCCCCCGTAATCGCCGGCCTCATTCTGAGGCCGGACGGTATGCCAAGGTCGGGGAACGCGACTTTAGCTTTCGCCTCCGTAAGGACCGCCTTATAGGAGACGCCCCTTTCGATGGCTCCGGGCTGCAGCGTAATCACTACAGCCGCGGAGCGTGGGGCTCTGATCCTAGGCGGTCCCTTTGCCTTGTTGGGTGCCGGTGCTCCAGCGGGTTCCTGTGGCGTCGGCGCCGTCTTCTTCTTCTTGCGGCGGCCCCTCTTGACGACCGTGGTCCAGGTCTCCGTAGTGGACCCGGGTGCGGTCGCTGAGGAAGCCGCCGAAGGTGCGGTCGGCGGGGGTGCGGTAGGCGGGGGTGCGGTTGGCGGGGCTCCGGTCGCCCGGGGCGCGGCCGTCCGGGAGGTGGGCGCGGACTTTTTGGTCTCCTTCCCGGCCTGATTCGAGCCAGCCGCGGCGGCTTTTGTGGCCCGATTCGGTGGCCCCTCCTCCCTACGTCTGTCCGCAGCGAGTGGTGGGCGAAGGTTTTCGGCCGGCAGTCTAGCCTCTATGGCCTCCAACCGGGCACCCACCATACTCCCGCACTGCATCATGCAGATGCGCGCGATTCTCTCGACCTCCGCATCCGCAAGTGCAGGGGCCGACGACGGAGCCGAAAACGGGGCCAACGCCGGGGCCGCGCCGGGAGAGGTGCCAGCGGCCAGGGGAGTTGCGCTCTGCGCGGCAAACTGGCGTTTGAGGTCCTCCAGCTCGGCTCGGAGACGGCTGTTCTCCTCCCACAACTTCGCCGTCTCCTCCGTGTTTGTACGATTAAGGAGGACCTCAACCGCCTCCTTAATGCCGTCAGCCGCCTCCTTTAGGGCGCGCGTGAACGTGCCCTTCAGGTTGCCCGATTTGGTGGCAACCTTCAGGACGACATCCACGCCGTCCATAGCTTGGCGGCTGAGCGCCACCGCCGATACGCTCCCCCCGGCAGCCATCCGAGCGGATCGCCGCTCTCGGGCCTGTCGGGCCAACTCGTTGACTTCGTCAGCCGCGACAGCCTTCCTTTGCGCCCGCTTAGCAGCGTTCGCCTCCGCCTTATTGGACCCCAGTGAGGTCATCGAGGAGTCCTCACTCAGGTCCACCATCGAGGGCCCCGGGTCACTCTCCGCGCTTTCCGCCGGGCGCTCCACGGGAACTGGTGTTGGGGGCCGAGAGATCGGCAGAAAGCGACCCGTTCGGTCTCGGCTCGGCAGCCGAGCAGGAGCTCCGCTCGCCTTCGTACGACCCCGCCCTCTCTGTGCCGTTGGCACCTTGGGGGCCGACAGATTCTCCTCGCTAGAAGAGAGCCCTGTCGACCCCAAATCCTCGCTGTGTGGGCGCTTCCTCAAGGGGTTACGCCCACACGTGTCCTGGCCAGACAGTCGGTCCTCGCCAAGACCGGAGCCTCCTCGGCTCTTGTTGCCGTCCACGACGTCCACGACGGCAAGCGGTTCGCTTGCGTCGCACAGGCGCTCCAGGCTAACCCGGAGCACCTTTTCTTGCGAGGCAAGCGCAGGTTGACGCAGGTCGGCAGTAGTCTGCCGGCCCACGAGGCTAGTGTTGCCCCCCCCAGATACGAAGGGGCTGCCTTCCGAAGAAGGGCGGGATTCTCCCTCCTTGGGTAGGAGGGTACCCGCCTGGGGAATAGTTTTAACCTTAGCCTTGTTCATGTTTTTTTGTTCCTTTTTAAGGGTGAGGTCCCTTGTTCGCGCTAGCTTACCGGATACCCTCCGGTCATACATCCCCTCGGCACGCTAGACCTTAGGATTGGGGTAATTTTTTATAGAGGTTGTCTTCCTCGCGGCCCGAGCCTCAGTGGCCCGGGCCCCCGGTCCTGAACTCAGGATTACGGGGTGGCCGACGATTGGGCAGAACCAATCGCCGCCCCGGCGCGGGCGTCCCCACGCTGCCGCCGGATGCCGGACAGACGCAGCGTGGACAATGGACACCCTCACCACCCACGCCCTCGTGGGTACTGCGGCGCGAACCGCCCCTTCCCAGTCTACGCCCACTCACATCCCTCTGTAAGCAGAGGAGGAGTGGACGTACGACCGCCCGTCTGTAGCCCGGTTCCCTTCACCGACAATCAAAGATGATCGGTGATTGGAACCATGACCTTCCCCCGTGTGTTGAAAATTAGCCGCCGGCCCCAATTGTCCACCAAAACCTGGTGGGCAATTGGAGCCGTCGTTGCCCAGGGTGCGCCACGAGGAGGCTTTTCAACGTGCACCCCAACCTAACCTTTTTTTTTTTTTTTTTTTTTCACGTGGAGAAATGCTCATGCATACTACACTACCACGGGGAGATAGTGCAGTTATGTGGGACTCTAACCCACTAAAACTCCACGGTGTCCTCCTCTGCCGCTTACGGCGGGAACACGGGCACGCGTTAGCACTCATCCGTGAACCCGCCGCGGCCGTCCGTTACCGGACCCTCCTCTGGGGAGTACTCCCCATCACCGGCGCACCAGAACACATAGCACGCCGTGACCACCCCAGGGACCAAACCAGCACATGGGCGCCAGACGACCCCGTGTCTGGACACCCTTGGTCCCCCTGTGACGGGTCAGAACATTGGCCCCGCCGCCTGCCAATTTTCGGCTGCAGAGGATAGGGAGAGCGGCCAACGCAATACCGGCACTCCTCTTCCCCTGCAGCCCCACCGCGTCCGCCATCTTACGGTGGCGACCCCGTCAAGGCCGCGGAAGGTAGGGAGAGCGGCGCACCGTAATACCGGCACTCCTCTCCCGCCGCGGCCTTCAACCCTCAGCCGCGACGCCCCCGTTACGACATCGCGGCCCGCCTCAGTTGCGATGCCGCCCAAGCGGCACCGCAACCTATTTTTGGCCGCTACGTCGTCGGCTTGGTAGCAAAAGCCCTGACGAGCGGCCCCTCCTCGGGTTCCTCTTAGCTTCACCGTGGGGCTCAAAACCACGGCTACTGAGCCCCCCCGCCTCGACAATGCGGGAACCCACCGGGGGGGACCCCAACCTAACCTTTTTTTTTTTTTTTTTTTTTTTTTTCACGTGGAGAAATGCTCATGCATACTACACTACCACGGGGAGATAGTGCAGTTATGTGGGACTCTAACCCACTAAAACTCCACGGTGTCCTCCTCTGCCGCTTACGGCGGGAACACGGGCACGCGTTAGCACTCATCCGTGAACCCGCCGCGGCCGTCCGTTACCGGACCCTCCTCTGGGGAGTACTCCCCATCACCGGCGCACCAGAACACATAGCACGCCGTGACCACCCCAGGGACCAAACTAGCACATGGGCGCCAGACGACCCCGTGTCTGGGCACCCTTGGTCCCCCCTGCGACGGGTCAGGACATTGGCCCCGCCGCCTGCCAATTTTCGGCTGCAGAGGATAGGGAGAGCGGCCAACGCAATACCGACATTCCTCTTCCCCTGCAGCCCCACCGCGTCCGCCATCGTACGGTGGCGACCCCGTCAAGGCCGCGGAAGGTAGGGAGAGCGGCGCACCGTAATACCGGCACTCCTCTCCCGCCGCGGCCTCCAACCCTCAACCGCGATGCCTCCGGTACGTACGACATCGCGGCCCGCCTCAGTTGCGATGTCACCCAAGCGACACCGCAACCTACCTTTGGCCGCTACGTCGTCGGCTTGTCAGCAGAAGCCCTGACGAGCGGCCCCTCCTCGGGTTCCTCTTCGCTTCACCGTGGGTGTCCAAGCCACGGCTACTGAGCCCCCCCGCCTCGACAATGCGGGAACCCACCGGGGGGGACCCCAACCTAACCTTTTTTTTTTTTTTTTTTTTTTTTTTTTATCGTGGAGAAATGCTCATGCATACTGCACTACCACGGGGAGATAGTACAGTTATGTGGGACTCTAACCCACTAAAACTCCACGGTGTCCTCCTCTGCCGCTTACGGCGGGAACACGGGCACGCGTTAGCACTCATCCGCGAACCCGCCGCGGCTGTCCGTTGCCGGACCCTCCTCTGGGGAGTACTCCCCATCACCGGCGCACTAGAACACATAGCACGCCGTGACCACCCCAGGGACCAAACCAGCACATGGGCGCCAGACGTCCCCGTGTCTGGGCACCCTTGGTCCCCCCTGCGACGGGTCAGGACATTGGCCCCGCCGCCTGCCAATTTTCGGCTGCAGAGGATAGGGAGAGCGGCCAACGTAATACCGACACTCCTCTTCCCCTGCAGCCCCACCGCGTCCGCCATCGTACGGTGGCGACCCCGTCAAGGCCGCGGAAGGTAGGGAGAGCGGCGCACCGTAATACCGGCACTCCTCTCCCGCCGCGGCCTCCAACCCTCAGCCGCGATGCCTCAGGCACGACATCGCGGCCCGCCTTAGTTGCGATGTCGCCCAAGCGACACCGCAACCTACTTTTGGCCGCTACGTCGTTGGCTTGTCGGCAAAAGCCCTGACGAGCGGCCCCTCCTCGGGTTCCTCTTCGCTTCACCGTGGGTGTCCAAGCCACGACTACTGAGCCCCCCCGCCTCGACAATGCGGGAACCCACCGGGGGGGACCCCAACCTAACCTAACCTAACCTAACCCCCAAGGACTGTCCGCTGATGATCCATCTTTCACGGCCGCGGAGCTGGAAATGGTTCTCCAAAACCAGAATCCGAAAAAAGCCCCCGGCCCCGACGGATTGACAGCGGACATCTGCACGGCGGCAATAAACTGCGATAGGGAGGTGTTCTTGGCGATAGCAAACAGGTGCCTGTCGCTGTCACACTTCCCGAAGCAGTGGAAGGTCGCCCACGTGTGCATTCTCCGCAAGCCAGGAAAGGACGACTATACCAACCCAAAGTCGTACAGGCCAATAGGCCTGCTCTCGGTCCTGGGGAAAATCGTCGAGAAACTCCTTGTAGGCAGACTCCAGTGGCACTTCCTCCCGACTCTAAACACAAATCAGTACGGTTTCATGCCGCAGCGCGGTACCGAGGACGCCCTCTATGCCCTAATGGGACACATACGTGCCGAAATCAAAGCAAAAAAAATCGTGCTTTTGATATCATTGGACATAGAGGGGGCCTTCGATAACGCGTGGTGGCCAGCTCTCAAAAGACAGTTGGTAGTTAAGAACTGCCCCACCAACATCTACGCTCTCGTCACCTCATACCTGGAAGACCGGAACATCAGGGTCAACTATGCCAGAGCGACTAGCGAGAAGGGCACCACGAAAGGATGCGTCCAGGGCTCAATTGCCGGACCGACGTTCTGGAACCTTATCCTAGACTCGCTCCTTCACAGAATGGCTAGAATGGGGGTATATTGTCAAGCCTTCGCAGACGATGTTGTCCTGGTTTTCTCGGACTTTACAACTGGTCCCCTGCAGCAATCGGCCAATGACACACTAGACATAGTATCGGAATGGGGCGTCAAAAACAAGCTACGTTTCGCCGCGCATAAGACCAACGCGATGGTGTTAACGAAAAAGCTAAAATACGACGTTCCGATACTCTATATGTCGGGTGTGCGACTCAACCTGGTCGAAGAGGTCAAGCTGTTAGGTCTGACAATAGATTCTAAACTAACTTTCAATGCGCACGTGGCTGCGACCTGTAAAAAGGCCGCGGACATTTACAAGCAGTTGGCATGCGCAGCAAAAGTGACTTGGGGTCTGAACAGAGAGATAATCGGGACAATATACGTGTCGGTGATAGAGCCTATCGTGTTGTATGCAGCGAGTGCGTGGGCCCCCGCAGCTGGGAAATTGATGACAAGGAATCAGTTTGACTCACTGCAGAGGGGATTCGCGCAGAAAATCTGCAAGGCATACCGCACGGTTTCTCTGACATCGGCACTCATCCTGTCGGGCCAACTACCCCTAGATCTCCGGGTAATCGAGGCGGCAACCCTTTTCACGATCAAAAAGGGCCATTCCCGGGAGTTCATACCATCGGACTGCGAACTGGAGTGCAACGTGCACTTCTCCCAACAACCCCATCCAGCACTACTCATTACAACGGAATATGCACGCCTTGAGGACTTGACTCCTGAAACACTGGAAACTCATCAAGTAACCGGTCCCCAAATATACACCGACGGCAGCAAGATAGAGGGGAAAGTCGGAGCTGCCCTTACTTGGTGGGAGAACGGTAAGGAGTCAAAGTCCAGTACTTTCGGCCTGGAGCCTCACAACACAGTCTTCCAATCGGAAATGTACGCCCTCTACAGAGCTGTCAGGATGGCAAGAGAATCTAGGGCGGCCTCTGTAAGCATCTTGAGCGACTCAAGATCGTCACTCGACCTGCTGAAGAGACCGTCCGTAACTCACCACCTGGCACTCCAGATAAAAAGAGACGTCCGAGAGATGAGATTGGAGGACAGGGAAGTGAGGCTTTTCTGGCTCAAGGCACACGTGGGAACGGCCGGGAATGAGAGAGCGGACGAGCTGGCCAAGGAGGCAGCACTTACACACACAACATCTGACTACAGCAAGGTCCCCGTATCGTTCGTGAGGAGGAAGATACGGGAGGAGACTATAAGGAAGTGGCAGACGCGATACGAGTCCTCGAGTACAGGGGCGGTCACGAAAGTATTCTTCCCAGACGTCCTAGCGGCGAAAAGAATGCTCAGAGACACAGCTCTCACACCGGCCCAGGTACAAGTCCTAACAGGACACGGAGGATTCTCAGCGTACCTCCACCGATTCCATCTCAAAGATAGTCCCTCATGCGTCTGTGACCCTAGCTGCGAGGAAACAGTCTGGCACTTGCTCTTTGAGTGCCCAAGATTTGGTCACGACAGAATGGAGCTGGAGGTAAAATTGGAAACCCAGCTAAGCCAGTCCACACTCCACACCATCATGGGGAGACTGGCCACAAGGACACCATTCTTGGCGTTCGTGAGCGGAGTCGCTGCGGTCGCGGCGGGGGCAAACAAAACGGACGCAACCTTGCCTCGTCAGAATCGACAAAGACAAACCAACACGTCAACAGACACCACGCCATCAACAACATCAACAACCACCACGTCAACAACGACCATCACAACAACAACAACTCAACACCGAACACACACACCACAAACACACATACCACTCACCACTAGCATACATACCACCCACAGAAACACCACCCAACAAACAGCAGAAGCGGAAATACCAACAGAATCACAATCGGAAACAGCGGAAGCCAGCCCTCAGCCAGCCCCTAACGCCATGTCATTAACACAGTTCCTGGGATGCGGAGGAGATGGAGCCCCAGGTATCAGACTGCGAGGCGTCGCCCTGTTTATGAATCAGGAGAGGGAAAGGTTGGGAATAAGCTTCTGCATAGGTTCAAGCCGAGCCAGAGCCCGGATACCCATCTCACCAGGCCTTGCCGCCCTGATCAACGGAAGTACCACCAAAGCGAGCATGAAAGGCAGCAAGTATGCTGCACTGCCTCAAGTGGTAGTAGCCTCTCACCGATGCCGTCTAGTGCGATTTAAAGAAAAGACGATCGCATTACTCGAGTGGGGAGAGGAAACTCCATTTGCCCAGGCAAGCTCGCTACTCCAAAAGATCAGGGAGGCAGCAGACTACCTGGCAGTAACAGCCCGTACCATCAGCATCGACGCGATGGTGGTCGAAAGAGAGAGAGGAGACGTCGTCGATCGCTTCGGCTGTTTAAAGGCCTCAGAAAAACACGAGGTGGTCGTCTATGAGGACAGGGGGGAAACCTTGAGTTTCCTAAAGTCCCCCGGACGGCCAACAGCCATCGCGACGACCCCCACAACAGGACCGACCACAATAAGCGGATCAGAGAGGGCCCAGGCAAAGGCAGCGGCCGAAAAATCGGCAAAGGAGCAGAGCGCAAAAACCAGCCCAGAGGACCGGGCGCGGTCGAGGAGTAGCCTCAAAGCCATTGGCACTTTCCTCGGCGCACTGCTCCCAAACACCAGCCGCGTATCGGACCCAACCCGCAAACTGGAGACAGCGGTAACAAAGTTCTTTAAAACTACACCAAAAACACCAACACCCCAGAAGCCCAAACCAACCAGAGCCGACAAAGGGCAAGTCAGCCCGCCGACCCTCGCAGTGACTTCGGGCACCACGGACCATGTTAAGAGCGCATTCCTTGAGTACGTAGCAATCGTGAGAGCGACCAGAGAGGTCAATCTCGCGACATGCAAGAAGATCCTGCAGACCTTCCACAGAGAATCTGAAGGACTGTTAAGGGTACTGCTCAGGGAATCTGAGGCGGCAGTGTACGACAACGTCACTTCCCAGGTCATCATAGGGGAAATGAAGGGGTCGTACATGGCTGCCTACAGCGCGAGTAACGGGTTCGTGACCCTGGATGAAGAGGAAACGGAGCGCTCGGGCAAAATTAGTTTCAACGCGCCAAGCGACGACCCGATAGTGGTTACCGCCAAATGTACCAAGATCATGCCGGACGACAAGATCCTCGAAGTGGCACAAACCATTTTGGGGACCTCAGACACTCCGGCATCGCAGGAAAGCTGGGCGGTACCCAATATCAGGTGGGTAAACGGGGTTCCGGGTTGCGGCAAAACGACTTGGGTGTTGAAACACTTCGATGAGGAGAAGGACGTCATAGTCACCACGACAACCGAAGCAGCCAAAGATCTCCGAGCGAAGCTCGCGCACCGCTTAGGAGACCGAGTAAAGACCAAGGTGCGCACTATGACCTCAATCTTGGCCAACGGGTTCAGACAGAGAGACAAATGTTACCGTCTCACGGTAGACGAAGCTCTAATGAACCATTTTGGGGCCATAGTAATGGCGGCCAAGTTGTCTGGGGCAGGCGAAATTGTCCTTATCGGAGACGTCAATCAGCTACCATTCCTGGACAGACAAAACCTTTTCAAGTTAAGGTATACCCGTCCAGACTTGGTGACTGGCATCACCCTGCAGTTGTTCTGCACACACCGAAATCCCATGGACGTGGCATACGCACTGAGCGATATATACTCCGGTATATATTCCTCCAAGTCCTCGCTGTCGCAGGTCCACTCCCTGAGAGTGATGGGTTATACGAAAGCGCAAATACCAAGCACCGCCCAAAACACCCTGTTCCTGGTTCACACGCAGGAGGAGAAAGCTTCTCTTGTGAGCCAGGGATATGGGTCTGGCGAAGGTTCGCGCACGTTGACCATACACGAAGCCCAGGGGTTGACCTACGACAGCGTCATCATCATAAACACCAAGTCCAGGAGGCTCCAGATCCATGACAGCATCTCCCACGCGGTGGTGGCGGTGTCGAGACATACGGTCAGCTGCGTCTACTACACCGACGACGCCGACGACGCCACAGGCCGCTTCGCAAAGAGAGCGATGGGCGCGCCGACGAAAACGGTCATCGAATACAATATGAAGATGGCCATACAACACCGAGACGCGGACGTCGTGGACTCACTGATCAGGCTAGCGAAGTCCCTGGTCAAAAAGCCTCACCATAACATCTAAACACCACCGAACAAGTCCCAAGTTCCCAACCCAACATCGCATCCAAAACCTAACCAACGTACCTATTGTAACCGTAGTAAATAAATAAGTAAACTAAATTGTAAAACTTCAGAACACTATTAGAAATAAGAAGTATTGTAACCTAACCTAACTCAAATACTAGAAATCGTATCAAATCTGAAACATATTATCATAATAATTTGTAACTGTAATAAATAAAAAATATTGTAAAACTTTAGACCAAATTTAGATTAAGAAGTATTGTAACCAAACCTAATCAGTATACCAGAAATCGCATCCAATCTGTAGAATATGACATAATTTGCAACTGTAATAAATAAATAAATAAACAATAATGTAAAACTTTGGAACTAAAACGTATTAGAATAAGAAATTAATTGTAATGACTGTGTAGTAACTGTAAAAAAAAAAAAAAAAAAAAAACCAACAAAAAAATAACGTCTGCATGAGCATGCATAACAAAAAACTAAATAATAATAATAAAAAATAAAAAAAAAAAAAATAAAAAAAAAAATCACATATTTATATACCTAGGATGGACTCACGTAGACTATAAGTTAGAATGTAAGATTATTAACAATAAATGTCCAAAGTAGGAGTTCAGTAACTCTCTCTTAATGATAAAAAAATAATGTAAACAATTAAATACTTTGTAAACAATGGCGCGGACCCCCATGTCCGCGGTAATTTCTTTTTAAAAAAAAAAAAAAAAAAAAAAAAAACCTAACCTAACCTAACCTAACCTTTTTTTTTTTTTTTTTTTTTTTTTTTTTTTTTTTGATCCGGGGTGGAAAATCCTCATGGATGTCCGCCGCCCTGGGGCGGGCGGCGGGGTCTGTCAGACTCTTACTGACTAAAAACCACCCCGGTGTTCCATCTCACACCTACGCCGGGGGTCGCGGGAACGTACGATCCTTCCGCAACCCCCGGCTGGAACCTAACCTAACCTAACCTAACCTTTTTTTTTTTTTTTTTTTTTTTTTTTTTTTTTTTTTGATCCGGGGTGGAAAATCCTCATGGATGTCCGCCGCCCTGGGGCGGGCGGCGGGGTCTGTCAGACTCTTACTGACTAAAAACCACCCCGGGTGTTCCATCTCACACCTACGCCGGGGGTCGCGGGAACGTACGATACTTCCGCAACCCCCGGCTGGTGCCGGCCCGCCTCAGCGGGCCCCGTCTGGTCGGGGGGGGGAGTGAGGTGTTTGACTCCCCCCGCGACGTCTAAGAGGGGCGCGCGTGGAACACATCGCGCCGCCACCTCGGGTCCTGATGTGTGGGGGGCGACGGACGTCCCCGAGTCCGTCGCCCCTGGACCCGTTTAGGGGGGCCGGAAGAGGGCGTTGTCCGCCCTCCGCCGACGCCCGGTGCGCCTGCTGCGGGCAGGGTGAGTGGACGAGATCTCCCTCTCCCTTTCCGCAGCCTCCTTCTGCGAGACGACCGTTTCGCAGAAGGAAACCACCGCGTCCCAGGACTCCTCGCTGTCGACCATGGACTCCACCACGGCCGGCAGCGAGAGGTCACTGCCTACTTCTGAAATGAGGGCACGGCGCGGCTCCTCCCAAGCGGCACACTCTGCCAGCGTATGCCACGCCGTGTCCTCCCGGCAGTCGACGCAGTGGTGACACCGGGCGTCCGGCTCCCTGTTAATGCGACACAGGTACTTCCCGAAGCAACCATGCCCCGAGAGCACCTGTGTCACCCGAAACGACAGGGAGCCGTGCCTCCTCCCGAGCCAGCGCTCGAGTACTGGCCGGACCGCCTCGATGGTACCGAGGCCGGCGGTAGGGCGCGAAAGCCTGTCCCGCCAATCCGCCACCAGGACCTCGCGAAGCTGAGACCGACGCAGCTCCATGTGGCGCTGCGTCAGCCCCTCGCCTCGCGCCCGCGCTTCCTCGCGCCACCGGTACAGTGACGCGAGTACTTTCGCCTCCAGGTCCCAGGGCGGGGATCCAGCCAGTACGCAAGCCGCCTCGTAGGAGATCGTGCGATACCCCCGGACGACCCTGACGGCCATCGCTCTCTGCGGCCTTCGCAGGACTGCGATGCTACCGGCCGTCAGGTCGGTCGCCCAGATCGGGGCCCCATACAGGGCCATGGATCGCACGATCCCCACGTAGAGCCGCCTACAGGCGGCGCTCGGGCCCCCCAGATTGGGAAGCAGCGTTGACAGCGCCCCAGCAGCGCCCAACAACTTGGGCGCCAGCCGCCGGAAGTGGGGGCCGAAATCCCACCGGCTGTCGAGCACCAATCCCAGGTACTTCATGGTGGACTCGACAGCGATCCGAGCCCCCCCGAACCTAACCTAACCTAACCTGACCTTTTTTTTTTTTTTTTTTGATCCGGGGTGGAAAATCCTCATGGATGTCCGCCGCCCTGGGGCGGGTGGCGGGGTCTGTCAGACTCTTACTGACTAAAAACCACCCCGGGTGTTCCATCTCACACCTACGGCGGGGGTCGCGGGAACGTACGATCCTTCCGCAACCCCCGGCTGGTGCCGGCCCGCCTCAGCGGGCCCCGTCTGGTCGGGGGGGGGGGAGTGAGGTGTTTGACTCCCCCCGCGACGTCTAAGAGGGGCGCGCGTGGAACACATCGCGCCGCCACCTCGGGTCCTGATGTGTGGGGGGCGACGGACGTCCCCGAGTCCGTCGCCCCTGGACCCGTTTAGGGGGGCTGGAAGAGGGCGTTGTCCGCCCTCCGCCGACGCCCGGTGCGCCTGCTGCGGGCAGGGTGAGTGGACGAGATCTCCCTCTCCCTTTCCGCAGCCTCCTTCTGTGAGACGACCGTTTCGCAGAAGGAAACCACCGCGTCCCAGGACTCCTCGCTGTCGACCATGGACTCGACCACGGCCGGCAGCGAGAGGTCACTGCCTACTTCTGAAATGAGGGCACGGCGCGGCTCCTCCCAAGCGGCACACTCTGCCAGCGTATGCCACGCCGTGTCCTCCCGGCAGTCGACGCAGTGGTGACACCGGGCGTCCGGCTCCCTGTTAATGCGACACAGGTACTTCCCGAAGCAACCATGCCCCGAGAGCACCTGCGTCACCCGAAACGACAGGGAGCCGTGCCTCCTCCCGAGCCAGCGCTCGAGTACTGGCCGGACCGCCTCGATGGTACCGAGGCCGGCGGTAGGGCGCGAAAGCCTGTCCCGCCATTCCGCCACCAGGACCTCGCGAAGCTGAGACCGACGCAGCTCCATGTGGCGCTGCGTCAGCCCCTCGCCTCGCGCCCGCGCTTCCTCGCGCCACCGGTACAGTGACGCGAGTACTTTCGCCTCCAGGTCCCAGGGCGGGGATCCAGCCAGTACACAAGCCGCCTCGTAGGAGATCGTGCGATACCCCCGGACGACTCTGACGGCCATCGCTCTCTGCGGCCTTCGCAGGACTGCGATGCTACCGGCCGTCAGGTCGGTCGCCCAGATCGGGGCCCCATACAGGGCCATGGATCGCACGATCCCCACGTAGAGCCGCCTACAGGCGGCGCTCGGGCCCCCCAGATTGGGAAGCAGCGTTGACAGCGCCCCAGCAGCGCCCAACAACTTGGGCGCCAGCCGCCGGAAGTGGGGGCCGAAATCCCACCGGCTGTCGAGCACCAATCCCAGATACTTCATGGTGGACTCGACAGCGATCCGAGCCCCCCCGACCACGATGTGTGATCCGGGCGGCGGCGCCCGCCGGGGGCCATGAAACACCATGGCCTCCGACTTGTTGAGGGCCACCTCCAGGCCCAGGCGACGTATGCGGCTCACCACCTGTGAAACCGCAGCCGTCGCCAGCAACGCTGCCTCCCTGTGCGAGCTCCCCCGGGCAGTGACCAGCGTGTCGTCAGCATAACACGTAAGGTCCACGCCCGGTTGGAGCTCGCCCCTCAACACCCAGTCGTACCCGATGTTCCACAGGAGCGGGCCCAAGACCGAGCCCTGTGGAACACCGCACGACATGCGGTGCTGGTTTCCGCCGTCACGTCCCACGTAGGTGACACACCTCTCCGACAGATAAGCCCCAACGATGTGGCGGAGGTAGGGAGGCACCCGATGGTACCGCAGTGCCTCCCGAATACAACTCCAGGGCAGGGTGTTGAAGGCGTTGGAAATGTCCAAGGACACCGCCAACATCACCCCGCCCCGGGCCACCGTTTCCTCCGCCAGGACCCTCACTCGCGACACAGCGTGAATGGTGGAGCGCCCATGCCGAAAGCCGAACTGGCTGCCGTCCAGGTCCGGCCCCTCTCCGCACAAGTGGCCGACGAGGCGGGCAGCGATTATCCGCTCGAACAGCTTACCCACCTCGTCTAGCAGCACTATGGGCCGGTACGCGGACGGCGAGTCCGCAGGGCGCCCCGCCTTCCTGAGCAGGACCAGACGACCAGATTTCCACAAAGTGGGAAACTGGCCCTGCTCAAGGCACGCTGTGTAGAGTCCTCTCAGTTGGGGCTCAAGCTCCTTCAGAGCGAGGGCTAACACGCAGCCGTGGATCCCGTCGGGCCCCGGAGCCACGTTCTTGGCCCGGAGCCGCATCACGGCTGCCCCCATCTCTGCCTGTGTCACCTCTGGGACGCTGATGGCGTTCTCTTCGGTGGACTCTGCGGCTGTGGGCAAAGCCATCGGCGGCGGAGTGTGCTCCGCTCTCGCCGGGAAGAGGGCTGCGACCACCTCCTCCAGCAGCTCGGGTTGGAGACTCTCCGTAAGCGGGGGCGCCGCGGCTCGAAGTTTCCCTCGAACCGCGCGATAAGGGCGCCCCCACGGATCCCCGTCTAGAGTCTCCAACATCTCCTCCCTGGCTCGCGACTTCGCCTCGCCGATGGCCAGCCACAGAGTCCTCTTCGCCGCGCAGTACACCTCATACAGCGCGGCTTCTTCGTCAGGGACCCGAAGACGTCTCCTCCGGTATCGGGTGTACTGGCGCCTGACCGCCACGCACGCGACGCGCAACTGCGCGATCTCGGCGGTCCACCAGTACACCTGGCGCCTTGCTGACTGTGTGTGGACCCGGGGCATGGACGCGTCGCTGATTTGCGTCATCGCCCCGCGGAACCACAGCGCCTCCTGCTCGACGTCAACGGGTCCGTTCGTCGCCGACTCCCGGAACCAGGCCTGGACAATAGCGGCCTCCTCGAGAAGCTCCCTGTCGATGCGCTTACGCGCCCAGCGCGGACCGTCCGCACGCGGGGCCGGTAAACCGCGGCCGCCTGCGGTCTGGGCGGAGACGTCGAAACGGATGTATCGATGATCCGACAACGTCTCCACCTCCGCGGCGACACGCCAGTCGTGGACACGGCTCGCGACAGCGGGGCTAGCGAACGAGACGTCCACTATTGAACCGCCCCGCTGCCGCACGCACGTGTGCTCCGTGCCCCAATTTAGGACGGTCAAGCCAGTCGTGACCGCCCACTCCTCCAGCACCTCGCCCCTGGCATCGGTCACTGGAGATCCCCACGCCGCAGATTTGGCGTTGAGATCCCCCAGCAACAGCACCGGGCGAGGGTGGAGTCGGCCCACGACGGCACCCAACTCGACAAGGAACCTCTCGAAGTCGGCGAGACTCTTGTTGGGCGAACCTAACCTTTTTTTTTTTTTTTTTTTTTTTGTCGCTGAGAAATGACATTACGCATCTCCGATCGTCGGGGGACGATACGGAGTATGTGGGACTCCCTGCCAAGGTGGCAGTATACCCACTAAAACTCAGCGGTGTTCCCTCGTCGCCTTGATGGATGGGTCATGGGAATCCGGCTCAGCCTTTGCGTCCACAACCCCCCCCGGCGCATACCCGCCTAACTGGCGGGCCCCGCATGTCCCCCCAGTTGGGGGGCTACGGGAATGGCCGGGAACACCTGGCCATTCCCGTCCGGCACTGGTGGAAGCCTGTGCAATACAGGCGAGGGTGCCCCCGCACCCGTCGCCTGCTGGCTTCCACCTGGGAGGAGTCGGAGGTGGCTGTCATACTGACGTCGTCTTCGACCCCTCCTCCGCCTTCGGAGCGGCGGCGCGAGAGGGTCTTCCTCCCGCGCGCGCTCCGCCGCCTCCTTCTGGGACATGACGTGTTCGCAGAAGGAGGCGACTGCCGCCCAGGACCCCTCGTCCCCAAGCATGGCATTGACCAAGCCGGGGAGCGAGAGGTCCGTTCCGATCGCCGCGGTGAGACTGCGGCGCGGCTCGGACCACGACGGGCACACCTCAAGAGTGTGCTGCGCCGTGTCCTCCGCCGCGCCACAGCCGTGACACGACGGCGTCTCCTCCCGCCCGATACGGTGCAGGTACGATCCAAAGCAACCGTGCCCGGACAGCACCTGCACCAGACGGAAGGAGACGAACCCGTGCGACCGCTCGAGCCAGTCTCGCAGGACCGGCCCAATCGCGTCTAGGGTACGGCGGCCGAAGGCTGCGGCGGCGAGGTCCCGCGTCCAGTGGACGACAATGGCGTCCTTCGCCTCCCGCCGGACGGCCTCCCGCTCTTCGGGGGCGGGGCGTTCTCCTCTCGCCCTCCGCCCCGGGGCGAACCTAACCTGACCTAACCTTTTTTTTTTTTTTTTTTTTTTTTGATCCGGGGTGGAAAATCCTCATGGATGTCCGCCGCCCTGGGGCGGGCGGCGGGGTCTGTCAGACTCTTACTGACTAAAAACCACCCCGGGTGTTCCATCTCACACCTACGCCGGGGGTCGCGGGAACGTACGATACTTCCGCAACCCCCGGCTGGTGCCGGCCCGCCTCAGCGGGCCCCGTCTGGTCGGGGGGGGGAGTGAGGTGTTTGACTCCCCCCGCGACGTCTAAGAGGGGCGCGCGTGGAACACATCGCGCCGCCACCTCGGGTCCTGATGTGTGGGGGGCGACGGACGTCCCCGAGTCCGTCGCCCCTGGACCCGTTTAGGGGGGCCGGAAGAGGGCGTTGTCCGCCCTCCGCCGACGCCCGGTGCGCCTGCTGCGGGCAGGGTGAGTGGACGAGATCTCCCTCTCCCTTTCCGCAGCCTCCTTCTGCGAGACGACCGTTTCGCAGAAGGAAACCACCGCGTCCCAGGACTCCTCGCTGTCGACCATGGACTCCACCACGGCCGGCAGCGAGAGGTCACTGCCTACTTCTGAAATGAGGGCACGGCGCGGCTCCTCCCAAGCGGCACACTCTGCCAGCGTATGCCACGCCGTGTCCTCCCGGCAGTCGACGCAGTGGTGACACCGGGCGTCCGGCTCCCTGTTAATGCGACACAGGTACTTCCCGAAGCAACCATGCCCCGAGAGCACCTGTGTCACCCGAAACGACAGGGAGCCGTGCCTCCTCCCGAGCCAGCGCTCGAGTACTGGCCGGACCGCCTCGATGGTACCGAGGCCGGCGGTAGGGCGCGAAAGCCTGTCCCGCCAATCCGCCACCAGGACCTCGCGAAGCTGAGACCGACGCAGCTCCATGTGGCGCTGCGTCAGCCCCTCGCCTCGCGCCCGCGCTTCCTCGCGCCACCGGTACAGTGACGCGAGTACTTTCGCCTCCAGGTCCCAGGGCGGGGATCCAGCCAGTACGCAAGCCGCCTCGTAGGAGATCGTGCGATACCCCCGGACGACCCTGACGGCCATCGCTCTCTGCGGCCTTCGCAGGACTGCGATGCTACCGGCCGTCAGGTCGGTCGCCCAGATCGGGGCCCCATACAGGGCCATGGATCGCACGATCCCCACGTAGAGCCGCCTACAGGCGGCGCTCGGGCCCCCCAGATTGGGAAGCAGCGTTGACAGCGCCCCAGCAGCGCCCAACAACTTGGGCGCCAGCCGCCGGAAGTGGGGGCCGAAATCCCACCGGCTGTCGAGCACCAATCCCAGGTACTTCATGGTGGACTCGACAGCGATCCGAGCCCCCCCGACCACGATGTGTGATCCGGGCGGCGGCGCCCGCCGGGGGCCATGAAACACCATGGCCTCCGACTTGTTGAGGGCCACCTCCAGGCCCAGGCGACGTATGCGGCTCACCACCTGTGAAACCGCAGCCGTCGCCAGCAACGCTGCCTCCCTGTGCGAGCTCCCCCGGGCAGTGACCAGCGTGTCGTCAGCATAACACGTAAGGTCCACGCCCGGTTGGAGCTCGCCCCTCAACACCCAGTCGTACCCGATGTTCCACAGGAGCGGGCCCAAGACCGAGCCCTGTGGAACACCGCACGACATGCGGTGCTGGTTTCCACCATCACGTCCCACGTAGGTGACACACCTCTCCGACAGATAAGCCCCAACGATGTGGCGGAGGTAGGGAGGCACCCGATGGTACCGCAGTGCCTCCCGAATACAACTCCAGGGCAGGGTGTTGAAGGCGTTGGAAATGTCCAAGGACACCGCCAACATCACCCCGCCCCGGGCCACCGTTTCCTCCGCCAGGACCCTCACTCGCGACACAGCGTGAATGGTGGAGCGCCCATGCCGAAAGCCGAACTGGCTGCCGTCCAGGTCCGGCCCCTCTCCGCACAAGTGGCCGACGAGGCGGGCAGCGATTATCCGCTCGAACAGCTTACCCACCTCGTCTAGCAGCACTATGGGCCGGTACGCGGACGGCGAGTCCGCAGGGCGCCCCGCCTTCCTGAGCAGGACCAGACGACCAGATTTCCACAAAGTGGGAAACTGGCCCTGCTCAAGGCACGCTGTGTAGAGTCCTCTCAGTTGGGGCTCAAGCTCCTTCAGAGCGAGGGCTAACACGCAGCCGTGGATCCCGTCGGGCCCCGGAGCCACGTTCTTGGCCCGGAGCCGCATCACGGCTGCCCCCATCTCTGCCTGTGTCACCTCTGGGACGCTGATGGCGTTCTCTTCGGTGGACTCTGCGGCTGTGGGCAAAGCCATCGGCGGCGGAGTGTGCTCCGCTCTCGCCGGGAAGAGGGCTGCGACCACCTCCTCCAGCAGCTCGGGTTGGAGACTCTCCGTAAGCGGGGGCGCCGCGGCTCGAAGTTTCCCTCGAACCGCGCGATAAGGGCGCCCCCACGGATCCCCGTCTAGAGTCTCCAACATCTCCTCCCTGGCTCGCGACTTCGCCTCGCCGATGGCCAGCCACAGAGTCCTCTTCGCCGCGCAGTACACCTCATACAGCGCGGCTTCTTCGTCAGGGACCCGAAGACGTCTCCTCCGGTATCGGGTGTACTGGCGCCTGACCGCCACGCACGCGACGCGCAACTGCGCGATCTCGGCGGTCCACCAGTACACCTGGCGCCTTGCTGACTGTGTGTGGACCCGGGGCATGGACGCGTCGCTGATTTGCGTCATCGCCCCGCGGAACCACAGCGCCTCCTGCTCGACGTCAACGGGTCCGTTCGTCGCCGACTCCCGGAACCAGGCCTGGACAATAGCGGCCTCCTCGAGAAGCTCCCTGTCGATGCGCTTACGCGCCCAGCGCGGACCGTCCGCACGCGGGGCCGGTAAACCGCGGCCGCCTGCGGTCTGGGCGGAGACGTCGAAACGGATGTATCGATGATCCGACAACGTCTCCACCTCCGCGGCGACACGCCAGTCGCGTACACGGCTCGCGACAGCGGGGCTAGCGAACGAGACGTCCACTATTGAACCGCCCCGCTGCCGCACGCACGTGTGCTCCGTGCCCCGATTTAGGACGGTCAAGCCAGTCGTGACCGCCCACTCCTCCAGCACCTCGCCCCTGGCATCGGTCACTGGAGATCCCCACGCCGCAGATTTGGCGTTGAGATCCCCCAGCAACAGCACCGGGCGAGGGTGGAGTCGGCCCACGACGGCACCCAACTCGACAAGGAACCTCTCGAAGTCGGCGAGACTCTTGTTGGGCGAAAAATACGCCCCAACCGTGCCGATGCCGTCCACGAGGGCGGCCACCCAGCCGTGACCTCGGGACGGGTTGGCAAGAGCCCCGCCAATGATGGCCACCAAACCGTCCAGGTCTCCCACCCAGTTATCCCTGGGGGGGACAAAGTACGGTTCGGCGACCACAGCCACGTGAATCGACCACTCTGCCATGCTCTGGAGCAAGAGATCCTGAGCTCTGGCAGAGTGGTTGATGTTGCCCTGGAGGAAATGGTACAGCGCCATTAGGCACAGTCCATTCCCTCCGCACCATTCCTAGGCCGGGAGTCGGCCGAAGGGGGACCAGGCTGAGGGGGGGGTAAAGAGCCCCCGGCAGCCTTGGCACCCCTTCTCTTCCCCTTTTGGGCAGGCCCGCCACAAGCCTTTCCGCCCGCTCTGTGCCCAGCGGGCCTCCCTGCAGCTGTACAGAGGCTGCAGTTTGGCGCCGCGGAGCACTGGGCCGCCTTGTGGCCGGCCTGACCGCAGCGATAGCACAGCTCGCTGCGGTCTACACACGAGGTGCACCGTGCCCTGACATGCCCAATGTCAAGGCAACGGTAGCACCGCAAAGCCCTGGGTTGCAGCTGCCTCACCCTCGCCGCAACCCACCCCACCAACAGACGCCCAGCGTCGGCGACTTTGTTCGCCGCCGCCACCGGGCACCGCACCCAAATCGCGCCGAGCCCGGAGGCGTCGACGCGAATGTCCCCCGTCCGCACGTCCCCGGGCGGACATCCACCGGCCTTGGCGACGGCCGCCGCGACCTCAGCCGGAGTCGTCGAGTCGTCCAGGCCGTCGACGCGCAGTTCAGCGGTCTTCATCGGCCTGGACACCCGAACGTCCTCCGGGTTCAGGACCTCCCGCAGCTTGGCGGCCAGGACGTCCGCCTTTTCGCCGCTAGAGGCACCCGACACCTCCAGCAGTCGCGCCCCCGTAATCGCCGGCCTCATTCTGAGGCCGGACGGTATGCCCAGGTCGGGGAACGCGACCTTGGCTTTGGCCTCCATAAGGACCGCCTTATATGAGACGCCCCTTTCGACGGCTCCGGGCTGCAGCGTAATCACTACAGCCGCGGAGCGTGGGGCTCTGGCTCTAGGCGGTCCCTTTGCCTTGTTTGGTGCGGGTTCTCCAGCGGGTTCCGGTGGCGTCGTCGCCGTCTTCCTTTTCTTACGGCGGCCCCTCTTGACGACCGTCGTCCAGGTCTCCGTAGTGGACCCGGGTTCGGTCGCCGAGGGTGCGGTCGCCGAGGGTGCGGTCGCAGGAGGTGCGGTCGCTGGTGGTGCGGTCGGCGGGGGTGCAGACTTGCCCCCCACGGGCTTTCCGCGTCCTTCCGCGGGCTTTTGGGCCCCCTTGGGTTTGCCGGCTGTCGGGCCCAGCTTAGCGGGCTCCCCCTCCCTCTGCCCGTCAGCAGCGAGCGGCGGCCGGAGATTCTTCGCCGGGAGGAGCCTCGACTCTAGGCCCTGCAGCCGGGCATTCATCATGCCCCCACACTGCATCATGCAGATGCGAACGATCTTCTCGATCTCCGCATCCGCATGCTGCGTAGGGGCAGGGACCAACGACGGAGCCGACGGTGGCGGGGCACTGACGGGAGCGAAACCGGCAGCCGCAGGACGCCTCTGCTGCCATTCCGTCCTCTGCGCGGCAAGCTCCCGCTTGAGGTCCTCGAGCTCGGATCGGAGACGGCTGTTCTCCTCCCACAGCTTCGCCGTCTCCTCCGAGCTCGTGCGATCAAGGAGGACCCCAGCTGCCTCCCTGATGCCATCAGCCGCCTCCTTCAGGGCGCGCGTGAACGTGCCCTTCAGGCTGCCGGACTTAGTGGCAACCTTCAGGACGACGTCCACGCCGTCCAAAACTTGGCGACTGAGCGCCACCGCCGACAAGCTCTCTCCGGTAGCCGCCAGAGCAGAGCGTCGCTCTCGGGCCAGTCGGGCCATTTCACTGACCTCGTCAGCCGCCACCGCCTTCCGCTGCGCCCGCTTTGCGGCGTTCGCCTCCGCCTTATTGGACCCCAGCGAGATCAGCGAGGAGTCCTCGCTCAGGTCCCCTATCGAGGGCCCGGGGTCACTCTCCACGCCCTCCGCCGCACGCTCTACAGGAGCTGGCGTTGCGGGCCGAGAGATCGGCATGAACCGACCCACTCGGTCACGGCTCGGCAACCGAGCGGTGGCTCCGCTCGCCCGACCCCGCCCTCTCTGTGCCGTTGGCACCTTGGGGGCCGACAGATTCTCCTCGCTAGAAGAGAGCCCTGTCGACCCCAAATCCTCGCTGTGTGGGCGCTTCCTCAAGGGGTTACGCCCACACGTGTCCTGGCCAGACAGTCGGTCCTCGCCAAGACCGGAGCCTCCTCGGCTCTTGTTGCCGTCCACGACGTCCACGACGGCAAGCGGTTCGCTTGCGTCGCACAGGCGCTCCAGGCTAACCCGGAGCACCTTTTCTTGCGAGGCAAGCGCAGGTTGACGCAGGTCGGCAGTAGTCTGCCGGCCCACGAGGCTAGTGTTGCCCCCCCCAGATACGAAGGGGCTGCCTTCCGAAGAAGGGCGGGATTCTCCCTCCTTGGGTAGGAGGGTACCCGCCTGGGGAATAGTTTTACCATTAGCCTTTTTCATTGTTCCTTTTAAAGGGTGAGGTCCCTTGTTCGCGCTAGCTTACCGGATGCCCTCCGGTCATACATCCCTTCGGCACGCTAGACCTTAGGATTGGGGTAATTTTTTATAGAGGTTGTCTTCCTCGCGGCCCGAGCCTCAGTGGCCCGGACCCCCGGTCCTGAAATCAGGATTACGGGTTGGCCGACGATTGGGCAGAACCAACCGCCGCCCCGGCGCGGGCGTCCCCACGCTGCCGCCGGATGCCGGACAGACGCAGCGCGGACAATGGACACCCTCCACCACCCACGCCCTCGCGGGCACAGCGGCGCGAACCGCCCCTTCCCAGTCTACGCCCACTCACGTCCCTCTGTAAGCAGAGGAGGAGTGGACGTACGACCGCCCGTCTGTAGCCCGGTTCCCTTCACCGACAATCAAAGATGATCGGTGATTGGAACCATGACCTTCCCCCGTGTGTTGAAAATTAGCCGCCGGCCCCAATTGTCCACCAAAACCTGGTGGGCAATTGGAGCCGTCGTTGCCCAGGGTGCGCCACGAGGAGGCTTTTCAACGTGCACCCCCAACCTGACCTAACCTAACCTAACCTAACCAACTGTTGGTTGCAAGGCTGAAGTGGCACCTAATCCCGCGGCTCAGTACTCGCCAGTTTGGTTTCATGCCACAGAGGAGCACCGAAGACTCCCTCTACACCATGATACAACATATCAAAGGGAAGCTAAGTGAAAAGAAGCTGATCACTGTTGTATCACTGGACATAGAGGGAGCCTTCGATAGCGCATGGTGGCCGGCCATCAGGACCAGACTGGCTGAGGAAGAGTGCCCGATCAACCTGAGGAGGCTGCTGGACAGCTACTTGACTGGTAGGAGTGTCAGAGTCCGTTACGCTGGTGCGGAGTGTATTAGAAACACGAATAAGGGGTGTGTGCAAGGGTCTATTGGCGGTCCGATCCTGTGGAACTTAATCCTCGACCCCCTCCTAAAGGGGCTGGATGAGCGAGGCGTCCACTGCCAGGCGTTCGCCGATGATGTGGTGATGATCTTCGACGGTGAGACAGCATTGGAAGTCCAGAGACATGCCAATGCCGCCCTCGAGTATGTTCGGGTGTGGGGCATCCGAAATAAGCTGAAGTTTGCACCACAAAAAACTTGTGCAATGGTAATAACCAAGAAGCTGAAGTACGATGTCCCACTCCTGAGCATGGGCGGGGTAGACATTGGCATGTCTAAGGAAATCAAAATACTAGGGCTCACCGTCGACCACCAGCTCACTTTCAACTCCCATGTCGCAAACGTTTGCAGAAAAGCTGTTAACATCTACAAGCAGCTGGCACGTGCGGCAAAAGTGAGCTGGGGCCTTCACACGGAGATCATCCACACAATTTACACGGCAGCAGTGGAGCCGGTAATCTTGTACGCGGCAAGCGCCTGGGCGCCGGCCGCGAAAAAGATCGGAGTGCAGAAAAGCCTCAACACGGTCCAACGAGGATTCGCGCATAAGCTCTGTAAATCCTACCGCACCGTTTCGCTGAACGCGTCCCTGGTGCTGGCTGGGATACTCCCACTCGACCTCCGAATACAGGAAGCAGCCGCTCTGTACGAGGCGAAGAGAGGGGTGCCACAGCCAGCACTTGCGGGCAGGGAGGTAGAGCGGGTGGTGGCATTTACAGAGACTCCGCACCCGGCGAAGCATTTGGCCATAGAGTTCGTGTGCCTGGAAGACCGGACGCTTGTGGACACCCACAATTCCCAAGCAGTCAGGGTTTTCACGGACGGCAGCAAGATTGCGGACAAGGTCGGAGCAGCGCTGTCACTCTGGGACAGTGATGCCGAGATCAAGTCCGTAAAGCTTAGCTTGCCGTCGTACTGCACGGTCTACCAGGCGGAACTTCTGGCCATATGCGTAGCCACGCGCGAAATCCTCAAGCGTAAAGAGGGAACCTTCGGTATCTATAGTGACTCAAAGGCCGCACTTCAGACAGTCACAAACCAGGGTTCCCTCCACGCACTGGCCGTGGAGGCGAGAGCAAACGTTGCCGTGGCTTTATCCCAGAGCAAAGATATATCCTTGTTCTGGGTAAAGGCACACGCAGGGCTCGAAGGCAACGAGCGCGCGGACCACCTCGCCAAAGAAGCTGCACTCCGGTCCAGGAAGAGGCCGGACTATGACCGCTGCCCGGTTTCATTCGTCAAGCGACAGATCCGTGCGGGGTCGCTTGACGAATGGAACAGGAGGTACAGGAACGGCGAAACAGCCTCCGTAACAAAAATTTTCTTTCCGGATGCGATCGACGCCTTCAAAATAATCAAAAAGGTGAAACCAATAGGCATCCTCACACAGATCTTCACAGGGCACGGTGGGTTCTCCGAATACCTGCACCGTTTCAAGTGTAAGGAGAACCCATCGTGCATCTGTGAACCGGATGCAGAGGAGTCGGTCGCCCACATCCTCACCGAATGCCCAGTCTTCGGCGAAGATAGACATAGCACGGAGTGCAAAATTGAGACCAATATAAACGTAATAAATATTAACAAAATTATTGGTGACAATAAGACTCGAGAAATATTTTTAGAATTCTGTACAAAAGTTGCAAAAAGAGTAGTAGACAGAAACAAAGACGCCCAAAAAATAATGCTTTATCATATATGAATATTTCTTCAGAAAGGATATAAGATTTAAGCATGGAGCACCACATTATAAAATAGAGCTAAAAATAATTATATTGTTTATTAATTTAGTTTATTATTACACTTGCAATTTCTTATTTAAATTCTGAATCTCTTATGTAGGCAGCAATACTTATCATAATTACAGCATTAAAATATAATATATAGTCCCAATAAGGTCTCTGACCATGTCAGGGGGACACGAGAAAGGCAGGAGTGTGGTTTTAGCCGGTAAGAGTCCGGCACTACCCAGACTGCCTCACCAGTGAGACAGTCTGGGTGTCCATGAGGATTTCCCACTCCTGCCAAAACAAAAAAAAAAAAAAAACCTAACCTAACCTAAGCGGGAGGAGCGGGGATCATGGGTACTTATGTGCCATCTCCGATCCCCAGCTGGTGAAACAAAGTGAAGGAAAAACCACCACCACTCTTAAATCATAAACATAATTCGTATTTGAGATTTAGTAGAATGTTCTTTTATTCCGTGCATTATGCTCCAAAGGACTGAATTTACATCAGTTGAATGACAGGGCATTGAAAAGTCTGTAGACAACAACCGTATTGTCCTCAGAAACTTTTTTGTTTTTATTTTTTTTTTTTCTACGCTTACACACAATTGCTGGATTCCACATCCGTCTAATTTATCTGGAAGTAGGTTAGATTTAGGTACTATGTACTGTCAGTCAGTCAGTGAGTGCTAAAATTAACGACTTTTTGACCTTCATATCTAAATAACCGTTTGAGCTAGCTTCATGAAATTTGGGCTTCTACATGTCCTTATGGATATAATTAAACACACGTAGTTTTACGTGTTTACGTTAAAGAGGTTTTGAGTTATAGAAGGGTCAAAAGTGGCACCAAGTGGTTCGTGTAATATTACACTCGGCGCTGGCTAGCCAGTTCCTTTGCTTGAACTTGGCTTGACACGCTGCCGCGTGTCTAGATTACAAACAGACACTCCAATTTTATTTATTTGTATAGATGAGACGCACCCTCAGCCTGTTTGTTCCTGTGTAGCGCTCTCGAGACCAAACGTATGGACCGATTTTAATGATTCTTATTTTTCTCTCACAAGTTGCTGCTTGTTATTTTTGGGTGAATAAAAGAAACAATGAAGACATAGTTTATTTATTTAGATAGGTACCCGAAAAATTTCAAAAATACACCTATTATCATCCGCTATGAATCACAATTCGAACCCTAGATACTATAGTAAAAAATGTATATTGACAGGCACCGTCTTCGACCGCAACTGCGCGCCAGCCGCGACGCTCGCCGACGAGCGGCCGACGAACTGCGTGGCGGTGGCTGCGGCCGGGCGGAGAAGAATCGTCTACGAAAATTATTGTCGATCTAGCGACAGAGCGTCTACTACGGCGGCGGCGCCTCGCGCTCGGGCCGTGTGCGGTACCGCGCGGACGGCGCGCGCGGCGCGGCGCCCGCCAGCAGCGCCAGCGGCTCGGGCGGCGACGGCGGCGCGGACGCGGGCCCGGCCGGCGCGCCCGCCGCCGCCGCCGCCGCCGCCGCCAGCGAGTCGCCGCGCTCCAGGGACCACTGGCGTCGCAGCGGACGTCTCCCGTTTCCCAGGCACCTGGATGGTATTCACCACTTAGTGATTAGCACGAGCTTTGCGAGTTGTTTCGAACGGTTCCTCTTTAAATCAGTGTTTTTCAAAGATTGTGATTAGGTGTTGTGGTACTAATATAATACATGCAGAATGAGTAGAAGCACCTGTAACGCGAGTATAGTGCGCTGTGGTCGCCGGCGGGCAGCGGGAGCGTCGCGCGCGACTCTCGAGTGTCTCGGCAGTCGCGGGAGCCGCGCGCGTCGCCGCCGTCGGCGCAGAGGCGCTCCGGCCGCGGCGGGCTGCTGTCTGCCGACACGGCGCCAGACCGCTGCCACGCTGTAAATCAATTGCACAGTCAAGCAGATGTGTTCGGCTTGATGCGTACAGTATGGGGAGGCCTGGATCCAGCGGCACACCTTGCTTGTCCGGGGTGCTGGTGGGATCAGAGCGCTGGCGCTCGACGAGCGCGGGACGAGACGCGGGCGGCGAGCTGGGGGCCGGAGATGACTCGCTCTCATTCTCGCCCTCAACCTCAAATAATACTTCCTCAGACCTGGCAACATAAGCAAGGCGGCGCGTACACGCTCCGAGATCTCGCAACATCAAGGATAGATTGGCTGATAATAGTTAAGATTGATGGTGTAGCATCTACACCTTCAATCTGGATCATTGGTTTTGATCAGGTAACGCGATTGAGTTTGTCTGTCTACGGGCTGTCTAACTAGCGCGTATCAAACGTGTACTTATTTAAAAAAAGGAAAATTCTTACATTACACAGCTATTGTAGCTATTTGCAGCTTGTTTTAGTGGATTAAGTAGGTAAGTACTGCGTTAAAAACGAAACCATCTCAAGGAAAAAAAAACCAGATGTATAAATGTATTTTTTCCTATTACTTACCTACTTGTATGTTCTATGTTTTCGGAAGCGTAAATGTGGTGCTGTGACTGACTCGAATAGTTTTGCACTATTAAAATTACCTATATTTCAATATCTTTTTGCGTACTTCCAATTTATTTAGAAGTTGACAAAAGGAGGTTTTTGGTACCCTTAAGGCCCTTACATGACCTAAATCGCGGTCACCGTCAGACTACATAGTAAAGAAAGAGAAGCGCGATGACACAACGCTTGTAATTTATTGCAAAATATGAATCAATTATCTATTTACAAAAAATCTATTGTTTGGACATAAAAATTAAAACACGTTCTTTAGTATGTTGCTTGTAGAATAATCTGACAAAAAAATAGAATGATTGTATGTAGGTATATTAGTATGGTTATTATAGTAAAAAGAAAGTTTTTAGGTATCTTCATGATATTTTTCTATCGTATACACTATCTACCTAACGTACTCGTATATCCTGAAGAATATCATATATTTTTCTAATGTTGTTTACTGTAGTCGATCATATACTTTTATTGCTTCCAAAATTTGCGTTTTTTGCGTTTAGGTCTGTAATCCCCTTAAAAGGGTTAACTAACTGTAGAGGGGGCGGCGTGGGCAGCGGCTTGTCGAATCCGTCCTTGCCGAGCAGCCAGTACGTGTGCATGGCGCCCTTGCCCTTGATCTGTATGAGCCCGCGCGAGCGCAGCCGGTAGCCGCCCGCCGCCGCCAGCCGCTCCGCCGTCGTGGCCGACACCTGGATGCGCCACGCCGCGCCTGCACAGTGCACACACCGCTCGTTTCCGTGTGTCTTACGTGCGTACACGCGGACACGAGCGAGACAAGCAACTGACCGGTGGACTCCATGCGCGAGGCGGTGTTGACGGTGTCGCCGAAGAGGCAGTAGCGCGGCATGGTGAGGCCCACGACGGCGGCGCACACGGGCCCGGAGTGCAGGCCGATGCGCAGGTGCAGCGGCGTGTCGGGCAGGTGGCGCAGGCGGAAGCGGCCCGCCAGGTGCAGCAGGTGCAGCGCCATGGTGGCCACGGCCTCCGCGTGCTCGCGCGTGCGCACCGGCAACCCGCCCACCACCATGTACGCGTCGCCGATCGTCTCCACCTGCGCCACACACACTACACACTGTGGGCTAACTGGTCGCAGGTACTGCAAGTCATTATTCAAAATATGGATTCTAATCAGGTATTTATGTAAATGGGAATACTAGTAGTGGTCGCTCGGATCAAATTCATTTGTTCAACTTTTCCGGAGGATTAACGTGTACGAGTGCAGGGTCAGAGTGTCGAGTGAGGATACCTTGTAGACGCGGTACTGCTCGATGGCGGCGTCGAAGGTGGTGTAGAGGTCGTTGAGCAGGTCCACCACCTGCACGGGCGTGGAGCGCGCCGCCAGCGCTGTGAAGCCCACGATGTCACTGAAGTAGATGGACACCTCGGAGAACTCCTCGGGCTCCACGCGCGACCCCAGCATCAGCCGCTCCGCCACCGACCTGCGAACGGCCACTCCCACATCCATATCAACTACACCACAATTAAATAAGAGTATTCAACTACACCCACATTTAATCAAATCTTATTTTTTTTTTTTTTTAATCTTATTAGGATGAAAATGTATGTACCACATCCAACGCACTGGAGCTTAACGTAGCGCCACCCCGACTCACTGGGGACATCTTCGCAGTCAGTTCCGACTCACCGTGAACTATGCGGCAACCGGTTCCGACTCACTGGAATCTCAGCTGGCCTGGCAAGCATCGCAAGAGACAAGACTCAGCCCACTATCGACCTCCGGTCTTCGGAAGGAAGTGATGTAGCGATATCTACAACGGCACATGCGAACAACGCGTCATACTCACTTCACGCAAAATCCTGCATCGCGCAAGCAGAGTTTACCGCGCAACTAGCATAGATACAACGGCCCGACATGAATCATTGGGCAGTTGCCCGCCAGACACAACACCCGTCTGGTCGGAGGATCCTCCCTTTTCTATGGAGGATGAGTGAACTTTAGACCCGGTTCCTCATACCTCTATAAAGTTATAAAACAACACAATATATTAAAATAACAGCCATATTTTTATATTTTCCTTTACGTTTGTAGTTTTGGTCTTAGCAGCCAAAATATACAGAAAGACAGGACTGGTGACGCGTAGCAAGAGACGTACAGTTGTTCGTGTGAGAAGCAGCTCGTCCTGAGGTCGATACCCGCAGCCTTCATAGTAATATGAAGAGAATCAAGACTGGTGACGCGCGCGGGAGCAAGAGACGTACAGTTGTTTGTGTGAGAAGCAGCTCGTCCTGAGGTCGACACCCGCAGCCTTCATAGTAATATGAAGAGAATCAAGACTGGTGACGCGCGCGGGAGCAAGAGACGTACAGTTGTTTGTGTGAGAAGCAGCGCGTCCTGAGGTCGACACAAGCAGCTTTCGAGTCGATTCTTCTATGCAACGATGCGTAAGCGGAGCGCGGCTCTGGTGCGCGGAGTGCGCGGCAGCCGCAACAACGTGCTGTGACGATAGCGCACAGGGTCGACTGTCCATACATACGAAGTCGTCGGTCAGTCGATCAGTAATGTAAGTACTTGAACGGCGCCGTTTAGCAAGAAGGCTAGGCTGGTAACTAAAAAGCTAACGCGACATATAGATATTAATTTTGACATAATAAAACGCATTCATGGAGGATCTATAGGATATCCAATTGCATTTGAAATAAAGTCCAACCGGTGCAACTAGGTATGACATCTTTACCACAGCATCACTCAACGACAGCACATTATGTAAAAGAAAACCAGATACCTGATTAACTTTAATAAGGGTTTGTATTTCATTGTAAACATAAGCCGCGTGGCCGGTGGGATTGCCTATCGGTAAAAATGAAACAAAGAAAGAGCATATAAACCGATATAAGCTGTCATCTCCCACTTGACCCCAGGGGGGTGTGAACTTTTAAATATCCTTCCTTAGTGCTTACTGTCGCTATACGAGTAGGTAGTCTATATGTTAACACATGAACAAGCAGAGCGGTTTAGGCTGTGCGTTGTCTGTCGGGGAATAAATTTAGGATTTTTATTAAGTAGCATAGATGTTTATAGGTTAAAAAAGTGCTACGTCATCTCGTGGAATTTGATATTTAAATTCCGCTCAGCGAAACTACTTCCCGAATCATTCCAATGAAGTATGAAAGTTCACAAGTTTGAAATACACATGAAATATTTTTTTCTTTCAACTACGCAGTAATATTATCATTAATCACTAAAACCTATCACAAAGGACGTATTTTTTGCTTAGAACCAAAACAGTGCAGAAATGTTATATGAAATCTCATGCTTGCACAGTTTTTCATTAATGCACTGTTTTTTTATTTTTTTATTAGATATAAATTACCACAGAGGTAAATGTCTCCCATTAAGTTTAATATAAAATATATGCATTCGATCAAAAAGATACTGGCTGAAAATAAAAATCGGCTGAATAAAACCGAAATGGTGAAAAAAAAACAAATGGCGCGCATTTTGTACCATTGTACAACTTTGATACTTCATGTTTAACAAGAAAAGATTAAAAAATGGAAATAGACAACGATAGCGATATGAATTCAACTCCGGAAAGTATAAAAAACAGCTGCAAATTAAATTATTAATAACCTTTTGCCGCAAAAGTCGCGGGATAAATATTTAAAAGCTTATGAAAACTTTGTTTTCATTAACTTGAGTTTTTATTTTGACTAGATATATTTTATCACGGTAGGTAGCTTGGTAGTTGAAAGAAAAGCAAATTACTCACCTTGATAAAGTGAGTAATAAATGCACTTTGCGCTCGATGCAACAATCTACTATGTATTAAGGTCTAAACTTTTGGGTTGTTTTTGTATTGATACCGCGAACATAATAAATGCCCGCTACGGTGGCGTAGCGCTCTCGTAGCACTTTCGTAGCAACAGTTACATGTTGCGTTATATTAGGCTTTTTGATTTAGTTTCATCTTGTGGAGGTGTTTTGGCTGAATGATGATGAAGACATACCTGGGTAGCATTCTATTCAGAAGTTGTTCAGTTTTTTTCTTCTCCATGTCAAGCTGCTCTGTCCGTTCCTTTATTAGCTCTTCTAGATTGTTACTATATTTCTCCAACATTTCAAACATTGAATCAACTATGTTGACCTTTCTGCAAAACAAAAGAAATAGGTATCAACATAGCATAATCAGCCTATAATATAGAGGGGCTGGGCCGTCATCCACCATGCGGGCCCAGTGCGGGTTGGTAGATGTCACGTGGGCCGTCATCCACCACGCGGGCCCAGTGCGGGTTGGTAGATGTCATGTGGGCCGTCATCCACCACGCGGGCCCAGTGCGGGTTGGTAGATGTCACGTGGGCCGTCATCCACCACGCGGGCCCAGTGCGGGTTGGTAGATGTCACGTGGGCCGTCATCCACCACGCGGGCCCAGTGCGGGTTGGTAGATGTCACGTGGGCCGTCATCCACCACGCGGGCCCAGTGCGGGTTGGTAGATGTCACGTGGGCCGTCATCCACCAAGCGGGCCCAGTGCGGGTTGGTAGATGTCATGTGGGCCCAGTGCGGGTTGGTGGATGTCACTTGGGCCGTCATCCACCACCACCCGGGCCCAGTGCGGGTTAGTAGATGTCACATGTCTTCGAGTTTTTGGTTCTAAGACATGCCGGTTTCCTCGCGATGTTTTCCTGCATTGTTTTGAGAGCAGTGGTGATGAAATAATTTATTCAAAGTAAAGCGATGATAGGGTTTGAACCTGCGACCTACAACTGGTAAGTCGCGGCCGGTAATACTGGACCACCACTGCTCTCAGAACCAACATGGCGTGCACGAAATGGTTTCGGCAAGAACGTTAGGCGGAGTGCACGTCACCTGCCGCGGTGGAGGTGCCGGAAGATGTCATGCAGGCGGTGGAAGTCGGGGCGCAGGTCGGGCGCCTCGCTCCAGCACTGGCGCATGACGCTCACGGCGTCCGGCGGCGCCGCGCCCATGGACACGGATGGCCGGATCAGCGGCGGCGGCCGGGACACCTTCTCCACGATCTCTGAAACGAGCGGCGAGTGTGAGTCCCCGCGCCCGTCGCGCGCCCGCGCGCTCGCACGTCGCTTACCGTCCGGCGTGAGCGCGAGCATGCAGTAAGGCTCGCCGCGCACGATCACCTCCTGCATGATGATGGCGAACGAGAACACGTCGCCGGGCTGCGTGCCGCGGACGTCGCCGCTACACTCACGCAGAAGCTCCGGAGCTGTCCATAGCAAATCTGTAGAAAAGAATTTCTTCAACGGACTATTCTCACTGGTTCGACAGTCGCACGGCTAGTCAACGAACGAACCAATTTAAAAGGAGAAGACATTCTTTGGCTACCTTAGGGTTAAACCTACTAAGAAAGTACTTTATTGAAAATCCCTAAAGCATAACAAATTATATCAGTTACTTACGAAGGCCTTTTGACTAAGATAATTATGTAGTATTCAACTTTATAATGTAAAAAACACTGGCACTCCGGTAGTGCCGACAGAAGTGAAAACTTAAACAATTACGAGTGTATTTTGTGAATCGTCTTATAAACAAAACACGCGTGTTAAGGTGTGTTCCTTATTTTATAGGGTTTTTTGCAAATCAGGTATGATGACCGCTCGCATGGAGCTCGTCGTCAGTTATATATCCGTGGTTCAGCGCCATCTCGTCGTTGTTGGATGAACTACGTAGTTAGTACGCGAGGCCCTCGTAGTTCTTCCCGATGTGCATAGATGGCGCTGTCCTCAACAACGCGCGTCTTACGTTTTACGTCTTACGTCTTACGAATTTTCGATCAGGGTCACGTGACCTGACGCGAGTTTAGAAGTTTTTACCCATTCTAAAAAAAGTACACAGCGCCGCTAAAGAAGTTTTCACTTCAAAAAAATTGTTAGCTGAATCATATAATGTAGATATTTGATTCAAACTCAAACTCGAAGCATTTATTTCAATTAAACCATTTTTACAGGCACTTTTGAATTGTCAAGAAGTCGGTCATTCAGAAAATATGAAAGCCCATTCCAAAGCGTAGGTACCTATGGAGAAGAACAGGCAAGAAACTCCATGGACACTCTTTTTAAATTATGCTTTACAAAAATATTAGTTACATCATTATTTTTGATTTTAAAATTATATAATGTGAGAACGATGTAAAAAATTAAGAAGTTAAAAGCGTAGAGTACAACAAATATTACTTAACAAACAACAATCCGAAAATAAAATAATTAAAAATAAGCCGAGGCAGCTAAGTGATGACCAGCCCCAACTGACGGCGCCCGTTCACGAACATGACGCATAAATCAGAACCATTCAGCTTAACCATTTTGAAGGGAGCTAAATGATCCAATACACACGCCACCGTCAGCGAGACATTTGAGTGAGCATGACATGCTATCAGCTGCCAGGGCACATTCAAGTCAACGAAAGACATATTATTATTATACAGCATATTATTATACAGCATCCTGTCTATGATAGCGAGCAGGCTTGGTTGTGCGTTTGTGAACCACTGCTGCAGGGTTTCGGCTGGGCCTGTCACCGTGCAGCAGGGATGTCACAATCTGTCTTGTCTTTGTTTTGATTTGTAAGTGTATTACTAACATAGTTTGTAAGTATATTGTTACTAACACTATGAGTCTTGTTGCTTGAAATTAAATTATTATTATTATTACCCGGTAAATGGAAGCTATAGGGTACATAGAACTCACATCTGTGCTATGCAATTATACAATACAAAGGAAATCGATTTTCTACAATGCAAAGATAGTCTTACAATCTTCAGCAGCTCCAACAGTATTTTCATGTGTTAATCAATTAGTTGTGGTTGTGGAGCAGGACCAGCATTGAGACAGGCAGTTTGATCAGCGGTGTAATCCCCTAACTTATAATAAAAAGAAAGAAAGAATTTTGTCTCTTTCAGTTGAAGAATGTGGGGCAGGTATTTTATTAGTTATAATAAAATATGGGGTACTGTTTAAAATGTTAATTTTAAACAGTACCGGGGGTATACAGTTAGTAATAATACTAATAATAAGGTGGTTTGCCTGAATGAATATAGCTCAAATGCTATAAATATTTTTACAAATTGTACGAAGGAGGTTCCATTTCTCTCACGCACTATGAGCTCACTGCCTGGTGATGACATTGAAGTCTTGGGATTAACTCCGGATAATCATTTAAACTAGTTTGTAAGACAACAGAAGGTACCAGTAATAATATTCTTATACCTAACAACAACAAGGTATCTTCTTGCTCTAAAATAAGTAAATATCAAAAAGGAGATCAGCAGAATGCCTTGACATTATTTCATCAAAATATTCAAGGCATTTCTTCCAAATTATTAGAAATTGAAATGTTTTTAGAAAAAACAAAGTTTGACATTGTTTGTTGTACTGAACATTGGTTAAAGGATTACCAAATGTTAATTAATTTTGAGAACTATAGTGTGGGCAGTAGTTTTAACCGTAAATCTATGTTGCGTGGTGGTTCTCTAATCTTGATAAAAAATTGTTTAAAATCCAAGCAACGAAATGACATAGTGGGTTTATCAATTGAACATTGCATCGAACACTGTCCTGTGTTGAGCTAGATAAGCATGTCATAGTGTGCGTTTACAGACCCCCTAATTATCAGAACTTTTCTGTATTTGAGTCAATAATGGAAGATGTCCTAGCGACACTTGCATCCAATAACAAAGCCGCAATTATTTGTGGTGATTTTAATATTAATATTTTGGAAAATAATTCAAATAGCATAAGATTATTAAGCCTTTTTAAATCGTTCAATCTATCTAATGTTTTTACAGAACCGACTAGAATAACTCCAACTTCTGCTACTTGTATCGATAATGTATTTTGCGATTGTGATTATTTAGATAAAACCATCGTAAATTATTTGCCAACACCGATTGATGATGCCACAACTGATTGATTAACGCTTGAAAATTCTGTTGAAACTGCTGAAGATTGTAAGACTATCTTTGCATTGTATAAACTCAATTTCCTTGATATTGTATAATTGCATAGCACATATGTGAGTTCTATGTATATTATACCCTATGTACCATTTATCGGGTAATGTGTCTTTCATTGTCCTGAATGTGCCCTGGCGGCTGATAGTATGTCATGCTCACACAAATGTCTCGCTGACGGTGGCGTGTGTGTTGGATCTTTTAGCTCCCTTCAAAATGGTTGAGCTAAATGGTGCTGATCTATGCGTCATGTTCGTGAACGGGCGCCGTCAGTTGGGGCTGGTCATCTCTTAGCTGCCTCGGCTTATTTTTAATTATTTTAATTTTGACTTGTTGTTTTGTTCTATTTGCTGTACTCTGGACTCTTTTAACGCGTACGTCTTTTTTTACATCGTTCTCACATATAATTATAAATTCACATTGATGTATGTAACTAATATTTTTGTAAAAATATGATTTAAAAGAGTGTCCATGGAGTTTCTTGCCCGTTCTTCTCCATAGGTACCTACGCTTTGGAATGGGCAACTAGCTTCATATTTTCTGACTGACCGACTTTTTGACAATTCAAAAGTGCCTGTAAATGGTTTAATTGAAATAAATGCTTTGAGTTTGAGTTTGAGTTTGATACGCTGGCAGAGTGTGCCGCTTGGGAGGAGCCGCGCCGTGCCCTCATCTCAGAAGTAGGCAATGACCTGTCGTTGACGGCCGTGGTCGAGTAGATGGTCGGCAGCGAAGAGTCCTGGGACGCGGTGGTTTTCTTCTGCGAAACGGTCGTCTCGCAGAAGGAGGCTGCGGAAAGGGAGAGGGAGATCTCGTCCACTCACCCGGCCCGCAGCAGGCGCACCGGGCGTCGGCGGAGGGCGGACAACGCCCTCTTCCAGCCCCCCTAAATGGGTCCAGGGGCGACGGACTCGGGGACGTCCGTCGCCCCCCACACATTAGGACCCGAAGTGGCGGCACGTAGTGTTCCACGCGCGCCCCTCTTAGACGTCGCGCGGGGAGTCAAACACCTCACTCCCCCCACTGACCCGACGAGGCCCGCAGCGGTGGGCCGGCACCAGTCGGGGGTTGCGGAAGGATCGTACGTTCCCGCGACCCCCGGCGTAGGTGTGAGATGGAACACCGAGGTTTTATGAATTAGGACATGAAAGTTTACACGGGACTGTAGACAGAAACTAAAAAACCTATTAATAACTACTTACAAGAACCTGAGCGAAATATCGCCCTGATTTGTCGCTTATGGTAATCAGTAAACCATCAAAGAAAAAAGGCAAAGACAGAGAATGAGCTATGAAAACCGGCACTGCTGATGTGCAAGAAATACACCCCAAAAAATTAAGAAAAAAATAAACACCAAAAAGACTGCCTAGCAACTTACAAAAATAACTGAAATCCCACCAAAAACATTTCATGTAAAATGTTGCCAAGACGACCACATAAGGTTTGCCCTGTGAAAAAGATATCAGATCTCCGTTTTAGTTAAAGAATAAATAAATAAATAAATATATGTAGAGCCAAGCTTCTGAATCTACACGGCCTAACTCTACCGACGTCGTAACGAAACAGCCAAGCCATACATTTTTACTGATATGTAGAATTTGTGATGTTATCGGTGGAGTTAGGCCGTGTAGATTCAGAAGCTTGGCTCTACATGAGATCTGATATCTTTTTCACAGGGCAAACCTTATGTGGTCGTCTTGGCAACATTTTACATGAAATGTTTTCGGTGGGTTTTTTATTTTAAAATATTAGTCCGAATCTGGTTTTTACTGAAACAGAAGTTGGAAAAGTTTCTCGGAAAACCTTCAAATTTAGGAAAACGTGAACGATTAGATCACAGCACACAAAGCACACTGATTGCACCGCACTGCACCCGTTGCTTGGTCTTCCTAAGGATCGACAGTCTGTTTGAGAATAGGCACCTCTGGGTGTCCGGATCGGCTGCGGCAGGCCCTGCGCGCGAATCAGCGCGGGCAGGCCATAGTCCGTCACGCGCAGCACCCAGCGCGAGTCCACCACGCAGTTGCGCGACGACAGGCGGCCGTGCACGCGCAGCGGCGACGCATGCAGGTAGCGCATGCCCTTCACCAGGTCCGTGAGCAGCGACAGGCGGAACGTCCAGTCCAGCTTGATGTCGTCGGCCATTAGCACGTCTTCCAGCGAGCCGCGCCAGCAGTGGTCGAACACCAGCGCAGGCCGCAGCTCGCACAGGCATCCTGCGTAGCGCACACCCTCAGTGTTAGGCACGTTCCAATAAAAAACATTATTTTACCTCCTTAATTTTTACTAAGGAATTTACGTAGATTATATTGTATATAGTTACCAATAAAAGGATTTAAGTTTTCGTGGCGTAGATTCTGCATAAGCAGTAATACGTCGGTGGCCTTGCGCTTCAGCTCGAGCCCCGCGGTCGCGGGCAAGTACTTGACGTGCACCACGTCTCCCTGAGACATACGTGACGTTATGGGCGATATCAATATTACTAAATGAAAATATCAAGGCCATTCGGTATGGGGGCTGTACCTAAAATACCTTGTATCGTATGCGGCGGTCTACGGCCGCACGGTTGACGCTGCACGTGGAGGAGGGCGCGGAGGGAGCCCGGGGCGGGACACACGGCGGCTGTTTGAGCAGGTCGGGGCGCTCGAGCTCGGGCCCGCCGAACTCGTGCAGCTGCTGCAGCCAACACGAAAGCATGGTCTCCATGCCCTCGCCTACGCGGCGCCGCTCGTCCACCGGGAAGGTGAAGTCGAGCGGCGCCAGCACGGCGTCGCGGCGGCGGCGGCGGCGGCGGCGGCGCGTGGCAGCCCAGCGCAGCAGCAGCGCTGTGCTGGTGACCAGAGCCAGCGCGCCGCACGCTACCACGGCCGAAAGCGCGGCCGCACCGCCCGGCTCGCGCTGCACAGGCACGCGCGCGGTGCCTGCGCTCCAGCTGTCCAGCGCCACCGTCACGTTCAACAGCCGCACGGTGCTCTCTCGCTCGTCTGCCAGGTCGAGAGATCTAGAGCAAGTCGTCGCGAGCACAGCTGCATGGCTCCAAGTAAAAGAGGTTCTGTTTGATCGTTCATATAAATGAAAATCGACTTCGGTTAATTCCATTCGGGTTCGTTCAGATTTCGACTCGATCTCGGCTGCTTCGATTATTTGATCATATATAGCTATATTATTTGTGTAGGAGTGCTCCAAGAGCTGCACATCAGTAAGAAGCAGCAAGCGCCGAAAAAATGCAATTTCAATTTGAGGCAAAAATGAGTCGATTCGGTTCGTTCTGAAATCAGAGCGAACCACGCGAGCTGGCTCGCTCCCGGGCTGACTCACGGTCTCGTAATCAGGATTCGCCGATTTCGTAGTTTTATTTTGATATTTATACCCCAAAGCCTGGTTCTGGTATTCCTTGATTCCACGCTTTGATTTTAACTGGACGGAGTCTATTTTTGCAATATTTTTTTTACGATGCACTTCATATCTATCAGACAGATTTCGACTTCTATCACCAGCCGGCTGATCGGATATTTGTCTTTTATTTTCTGCGTTTAGCGATTTGCTTACAACTAAACTGATATTGCTTAATCGGATAGCGTCGTTAGTTTTACTCGGCAGAGACCGTGACGAGGCGAGCGCGTTACGGGGCGGAGGGAGGCACTCCTCCACGTGTAGCAGCAACGCCGGCGGCCCCGCGCCCCCTGCGCCACGTGCCACTCCCGCCGATACCGCAGCGCCGGCTCCACGATAGGCACACAGGATCACAACTGAAATGAAATATTGGGTTGAAGATTGTCTACCCAACGCCGGTCTCAATTTCCAGATTTTGACTAACCGTCAGGTTGGCGCGCAAATTCGTCAGGCGAGATAGGTGCGCGGCGCACGGCCACTCCGGCGGCCGCGAGCGCGTGCGCAACCTCCTCCAGCGCGGCGCCGCATTCGGATCGCGACGCGGCCAGCGGCAGCAGGGCGCGCCGCCAGCGCAGGCGCGCGCCCAGCTGCGTCACCGCCGCGCCGCGCGCTTCCGTGACCGCGCATGCCGCCGGCCGCGGCCGCCGCAGCACGCGCGCCGCCGCCGTCAGCGCGCCGCACACGTCCGCGCCGGGGCAGCCCGCGCTCAGCACCGAGCCGCCGTCGCTCAGCGCCGCGAGGGTACGTTGTGTCACCGACTTTCTCCATTCAGGTCCGCAGGTATCTGATCGCGAGCAACACTATGAATGTATGTTAAGGTATAAGAAGCTGGAACTATGGTGATTTAAGATCGTCGCACCTCCTCACCTTCGTAGCTCAGAAGCCGCACGCGGTAGCGATCGAAGAGAAAGCGCGCCGGTTCATAGCTGAGCAAGCGCGCCTCGTCGAAGGCAGCTCGCAGCGTCGCGTCGCAGGCGGCTCGCAGCACGAGCGCGAGCGGGCGGGGCGCGGGGGTGGCGGCGGTGAGGGCGGCCAGCAGCGGCAGCAGCGCGCGCATGGCGCCCCCTCACGTGCCGCGCGCCATGCGGCCGCCGCCGCGCGGTCGCTCGGCTGCCTCGCTCGGCTGGCTGCACCGGATCAAAGGACACCGCGCCGCGTACCTGTTACATTTATAACGTGGATCGATAACCTTGTTTGCTACCTCATAATATCATGTACATATAATAAATTATGACAACTTACTTTGACTCTTTCATTTTAACTTGTAGGATTTGCAAAAATAATTAAGAAGTAAAAAACTTTGTACCGCACAAGTTAAAGGGGCCTAAAAGGCCACTTTGGCAGAATCATAAAAGGATAACATTACGAATCATAATGGACAGTTAACTGTTAAGTTAATTGTATCAAATCCCATTAGTGAATGATTTTTCAGTTATTTTTTTATCTGTGCTAAAATACCAATAAATCCAATCCAAATCCAATCTCTTTGATTATAACTACGTAGTAGGTACAGCGAAAAAAAAAACGTGTGTGTTGGGATCTGTATTTTAATTTTAGTTTTTTGCCACCGACTTCCGAATAATAATAATAATAAAATAATTTATTTGCATAAAACATGGTATACAATGGTGTTAAGCATAGGTCAGAGTGGCACAAACATGTTTAGCTAAGATTAAAAATAGCATGCAAAAATTTAATATTACAGAGTAATTATATTTAAGTTAAAGTTATTTCATAATTTTGAGTTTATTTCATTTTGAAGTCGATTTAAAAAAAAAATATTAATTTTTTACTTCGTAATTTTTAGTTTTAAGTTAAAACTGTAATATTTGTTTGTAATAAGTAGGTATCCATTTTGATGTAAATAATGCACTAGAATTTTTCCAAGGATTTGAGATGTTTTCCCTTTGACCCTACACCCGTAGCTCGTATCAATAATCCAGGCCGTCACACTCACACGTATGTATTAGTCCATCGAATCGAATTCTGAAATTAAAGTTAATTTTCCCTTTGTAGTGTTTTTTGGAAGTCGATTGTCGATTTCATTTTTCGATTTTTTGATGTAGCTACCTACCCCACGTAAATTCATATAACACTACTTGCTATGTGAATATCAGTGACAGGAAGCTATTGAACACATCTGCGTACCTCTTTAGAGGGTAGGTACCTACAGGCGTGATTTTATGTTGTGTGGTTACGTAAATAATGCATACTATGCGATAGCAGCAACCGCGGTTGATTTGCTGGCATTTATTGATAAATTCCGTTATCTGTCTCCGAAACTCATCATCAGATCTTTACAAAATTCAAAAAAATAAAATTTTGCTAATCCGTCTATACCTATATGACGGAGTTAAGCCCGAAAAATACATTTAAAAAATATATATATACATATATAAACATCCGAATTGAGAAGTTTCTCCTTTTTTAAAATCGGTTAAAAATCAAAGCCCACTAGCGTCAATTTTGGCCCCATTCATATTGTAAATTGTTACTATATTATTATGTATACTTAGGTTAAGGTATGTATGTATGGGTCTTTGTTACCTGAAAATAAATGGTTTATAAATATTATATTATTTATAATGTGCCCATAGTGTGGCGGGCGGCGGGCGGTTAGTCTACAGATAACAGAGTACTGACATTTCGTAGCAAAGCTACGAACTGCTACGAGTGCTAAGACCGTAGCCTTGCAGTGGTAAAGCTATAAGGATAAATATTTTTAACTGACTTCAAAAAAGGAGGAGGTTCTTAATTCGGATGTTTATATAGATACATACGCGATAGCAGCAATCGCGGTTGATTTGCTGGCATTTATTGTAGAATTCCGTTGACTGTCTCCGAAACTCATCATCAGATCTTTACGAAATTTAAATGGGACCATTTCGGATAAATTCGGAACTAAAAATTATTATGCAAATCCGTCTTATATGACGGAGTTATGCGTGACTATACATAAAAATAATATATTAAATATATAAATATAAAATAATATATATATATTTTTTTTAATATTTATATACATATATGTATTATTTTTATGTATGTCCAGGCATAACTCCGTCATTTAGAGACGGATTTGCAAAATTATTTTTTATTTGATACTGGTAAGTATAAGTATTCCGAAATGGTCCCATTTTTTCGTAAAGATCTGAAGCCCAATTCTCGTAATTTAAAACGTTCAAAATCTAGTCGCAATCTCATCTCGGCGACATACAAATGTCAAAAACTTGTCAAAATGTAGGGTAATTTTTGACAGATTGAGACTGAGATCAGACTGTGAACGTTCTTAAAATTACGAGAATTGCCCCTCTGATGATGAGTTTCGGAGACAGATAACGGAACTCTTAAAGGGGTATGCAGATGACTTCAATAGCTTCCTGTCACTGATATTCACATAGCAAGTACCTAGTGTTATATGAATTTGTGTGTGGTAGGTAGGTAGGTACAACAAAAAAATGAAAAATAAAAACTTATGCAAAAAAAGCAACCGATTTCCAAAAAAAAAAACACTACATAGTGAAAAATAACTTTAATTTCAGAAGTCGGTGTCGTGGTTCTGTATTTTCGTTTTTTGACACTGACTTTCGAAATTAAAGTTATTTTTCACTTTGTAGTGTTTTTTTTGGAAGTCGATTGATTTTTTGCAAAAAAAAAATATTTTTCGCTTTTTAATAACACTACTTGCTGTGTGAATATCAGTGACAGGAAGCTATTGAACACATGTGCCTACCCCTTTAAAGGGTACAGGCGTGATGTTATGTTGTGTGATTGCGTAAACAATGCATACATATGCAATAGCAGCAATCGCGGTTGATTTGCTGGCATTTATTGAAGAGTTCCGTTGTCTGTCTGCGAAATTCATCATCAGATCTTTACGAAATTTTAATGGGACCATTTCGGAATAAACCTCTTACGAACAAAACAAAATGTTGTCTATATATGAGGGAGTTATGCCCGAACATACTTAAAAAAAATATATATAAACATCCGAATTGAGAACCTCCTCCTTTTTTGAAGTCGGTTAAAAATAACTTTAATTTCTGAAATCTGTGTCAAAAAACGAAAATGCAGAACCAACGACACCGAATTCCGAAATTAAAGTTATTTTTCGCTTTGTAGTGTTTTTTTTTGGAAGTCGGTTGTTTTTTTTTTTGTATAAAAGTTTTTTTACGCACGAGACACAACGGAATTCGTTTGCAGTTTATGCAACCGAGCCGGTTTATAGTCATGTTTTACGGTTATGGGAACTTATGGGTCATCTCATTAAAACGGCTGGGCCGATTTTGATGCAGTTTTTTGCACAATGTTCTTAGGTAGGTTCCTCAGAGCGAGTTTGTGCATAGTTCTACGATTACAAGGCGCCATGGCCCATTGGTCGCTGTATGTGATTTGTTACCCACCACAACAGCAACCGTGACACCAGAACACCAACATTATTTTGTTACTATTATTTATGTACAACATTGTTATTGGACTCGACTAGGTACTGTAACTGTGACAACGCAGAATAAATATTTTACGCTCTAACGAGCCATCTTGGGGCATGACAATCATTATTGTCATTTCATATCATTTTTTACTAATCTTTAAATAGATATTTTGTATGATCATGGTCAATTGGTCATCTTGTAACCAGCATAATATTTTGTAACTAATTCAAGCTTTTTTACTCTATTTTTTCATTCAATATTTATTTGAGTACTTGTTTGTAGATATAAATATGTATATTGCTATGTGCCTACAACGTGTAATACAATAAACGCAAGTCCTCACAGTGGTTCATTCAGAATTGCCTTCACAGAGCAGTGTTTGTGTTAACTTACTATACTATTTTATTATAGCCTCTTCTTTCCAACCAAGCTAGAAAAAGGTCACTTTACAGAATGCTTCTTAAAATCAATGTAGAAATAATAAAACAGCTATTTTATACTTTTGTAGCGGTTTCTAAAGTATGAGTAGGTGCGACGAAATAGGACCAAGTAGAGATGTGACTTAACTTAGACGTAACTTACGCACAAACAAGCCGTAAAACAGTCACACGCACGTTTTGTTACTTTACACACATTCTCATGACACTTGCATCATAATATTGGGAGAGTCACGTTGGTGGGGCAATATTCAAACATATCGAAATCATCGCTGTGCAAGTATGTGAGGCAGCGATCGCCGAGATAGCGGAGTGCGCGCTCCGTGCGGCGACGGCGACGGGCGGGACGGGCGGCGGCGGCGGCGTCCGGCGCGGAGTGCGGCCGGGTAGCGGCGCTGGGACGGCGCGCCGCGCATGCGTCGCCGCGCAGAGCGCCAGACGGGCCGGCTCCCGGTCCGGCCGCTACACACCGCCTGACTGGCGTAACGATCGAGCCGCGCCGCACGCCGCCGCCGCCGTCGCCGCCGCCGCCGCGCGGCTGCCGGGCTCGGTTGCCAAACCACAGCCTCCTACGTAATGATGTATTCACTTCATGTCGATATTTGTTGTCGATGCAAGCTGAGTGGAGAAGAGCACATCTCGTATCGTTGGAATATGTATGTAGATATCAGTGAAGGTGGTTGCGGTGGTGGTTTCTTCATACTCTCACAGAAGAGTAGTCTCAACCTTTATTTTAACGCCACTTCAAAAGTGTCAACTTTGTAAATATAACTAAGGCACTCAGATGTTATTATGTAGGTATGACTCCGAGATCGAGATGTTTGGCATGTCGGCGGTCGGCGGGCAGTAAGTAGGTAGCTGACCCAGTTCCCGGTCGGCTGCTTGGCCGCTCGCCGCTCGGCTACTCAGTGTCAGGGTGAATGTTTGAAGTGGGACTTGAGGGAACACCGAAACTGTGGTGCAAAGTCAAAGGAACAATGAGATTCATTTTAGAGAAAACTAAAACTGCTGTTTCAGGTTGTTGTAAAAGCTCGTAGTTTAGTCAAGCCCATTGGGTAGATTTTTGACCACATAACATAGTTCTTAAGACCTACTGTATCTCTGAAACTCCATACCTATCTTCAAAGAAAACTGTAGGTTTAACGATAATGTTCAATCAATTTATTAATAAATCTATCTACACATACAATAATAAAATCGTAGCGAAGTCAAAACTGTACTTACATTACTTTACTAGCGACTTCAAAAAAAGGAGGTTATTTTAAGTAATTTTTGCGGGTATAAAGTAATTTTCTGGGAAGTTTTCTTATAAGAAAATATCATGCTTAGACTTTATGTCTGTTTGTCTGAGTGTATGTTCCAGCATCACGCAAAAACTACCGGATAGAAATGGTTCAAACTTTGCATAAATATTCCTTATAAGTCTAGTCAGTCTGTAGGCTACAAATGATCACGCTATTTCCTATGGGGGATGAGCCATATTGCAATTTATTCGTATTCTTCTATAGATTACCGCAAATTGTAAAAAGACGAGCCAAAAGGTACCTATTAGGGGAAAATTGCAGATAGTTACAGATTTAAAACCTTTTATAATATATGATTACATACTAGCTTCTGCCCGCGACTTCGTCCGCGTGAAATTCGTACTTTTCTCTAAATATTTCGAAAATATAATGTTTATGATCTTTATCATTTATTTAGGTAGGTATTCGGGTAAATTTTTACCGACTTTAAAAAAAAAGGAGGTTATCAATTCGACACGTAGGTACCTACATGTATTAGTCCATATCTTGAAAATTACTGAATCGAGTTTGATGAAATTTGCACTGTTCCCTAAGTTGAAGTAAATGTAAGCCAATAAAAAATAGTTGCGGAGAAATGCGTGGACAAACATACATACATACATACATCAATAACATTTTTGTAAGTATATTTGTTTGGAAGCCCTAATAGATTGTCATATTATGTGAATATAATGCATAGTGTTGCCCAAATGCAAGACCAAGACAAGACCTTAGCCAGTCTTGGTCTTGGTCTTGCGTCAATACACCTGGTCTTGGTCTTGGTATTGCGCTCTCAGTCTTGGTCTTGGTCTTGGTCTTGCAGCAAGAGTCTCGCAAGTCTTGCGAGACTCTACTACTTAGACTAGACTACATTCAAATACCTATTAGTCTATTGCTCAGGGTGGCAGGGACATCGACGCGCAACCGCTTACCATGGATTCAGTACATGATTCTGGACCCTCCTGCGTTGAAATTTTTCGTCGGCTTTTTCTTAATTTTTTTACGTTTTTTCTGCAATTTTTTTTACTGTAAACTGTATAAAATCATTATTTCTATCTGACCCAATGAGAGTTTTAATTAAAAAATAGTAAATTCACTTGTTTCACTTAAAACAGCAATGTAAATAAAACTCGAAAGGGCTACCTGATCAGCTGTATTGCTAAAGTTCATTTGCGAGGTCAACACTGTCTTCGCGCTCACGCTATTCTCTTTCAAATGCCGCGACAAAGGGACCGCAGCGCCAAGCGATCTCCTCGTATTATTAACGTACTTGAAAATAAACTTTAAAATTATTACAATAAAGTGCATAAATGCTTGAACCTGACAAAAAATGCGGAAGATTGCGGGAATCCCCGCGCGGCATCGAGTCGGCCATGAATCCCAATGAATCTAACAGACGCGTCACATGAGGCATTTTAATCATCTACATAATTGAATGACCCATTTACTACTTTTATTTTAGATTCGTTATGAGGGGATAATTATTTTTCTAAAGCTTCATCGATTTAAGGGGGAAGCGCTAAGGTAAATCAACCATGAACCTTAATGCTTTACCGATAAAGTTGAAAACCTGTTAAAGAAATATGGCAGATTGTAGTAGCTTGATGTGCTGGCGTCTGTACCATAACATCGGCTGGCTTAAAAACTGCTACTAGTACTAGACCTACTCGACTCGCTGTTAGTTTTAAATTTTGCTGAATAGAAGAATAATATAAACTTTGAAACATAAATACCTAGGTACATAATTTTTACCAACCTACTAACGTTAGATCTGCACATTAGACTTATACATGTATAATATAATACTCGTAAGTAGATATACCTACAAGGTATGAAATGAACTTTGCTAGAAAGTTATGCTAGGTACATTTTTATCACAATGGGAACAAATTTGTAAGTAACACGCTACCTACCTACTTAATAAATAGTCGAAACATATAATCAATACAATACCTGTTAGTGTTATGACGATACGGTTTTGATACTGGGGAACGTCTATCAAAATCGGGATTGAAACCAAATACCTACTGTTTAGGATTACGTCAACTATTTTTGATCTTCATGCATTTCCCACTTCTTCGTATTTAACTTCAAGATCTCCGAACCAATCAAAACGTTTATATATCACGCGATCCAAGAAATACGGCTCTGGCATTGGCTAATAATTGTTCCCTTACCCCTCTCTCCTCGATCTATGTATCCATTTTGAATTTTAATATACACGGTTATGGTTTTCAACGTCGAAGCATTTTGATTTATTCTATTCCCGAAATTTATCTCAAAAAGGCCCAAACACCAGGCCACAGATTCGTCAAAATCCTGTACCGGCGCCTCAATCCGGTACATGTGGTCCTTCTAACCAAATATCAAGAATCAGCATCCTGTGGAATACGTGGCTGTGGCTGCGTGGCTGGGCTACGAGAGAAGACGCACTAATCTGGACACGGAGACAAACTGGAGGCTAAGCGCATATTGGAATCGAAGTTGGATTGGCATTTCATCGAACATACGCAATCTGGTGGGACCAACCATCCTTTCTTTTTCCTATCACCTCCTAGTTCTCTTTGTGATACCTGTGTCTAAACTGATTTCAGTGAGACTTCCGCGGAAGAGTGTTGAATTAGTTCGTCAATTCGCAAGGCTGGTGACGTCGCTATCACCGCTGTCGTGTTCGCTTCCAACCGTAAGTACTCCTGTTTTCACTGACCACCAAAATGCCTACAGAAGGTACTAGATCACGCGACAAATCCCCTGTTTTATTAAGTGTAGACAGTGCTCACCCATCTGCCGATCCTAATTTATTTCGCGACCTAGTTAGGAAACGAGGAATAATCAAGGGTAGACTGACAAAATTCTCAAGTTATTTAACATCTTTAGAATCTAATGAATCGCTACCATCCCCTAGAAATCTTATTGATCTTAAATTACGCGTTAGAGGGGCATCTAATCTACTTGATGAATTTAATGAAATTCAAAGTAAAATCGAAGAGTGTGTTTCTGATAGTGATATTTCTGAACAATTAGACAATAGAGAATCGTTCGAAAACTCCTACTATAGCATATTAGCCCGCGCGGAATCGATGCTGACCGATGATGAGGTTACGGACAGTTCCAATAAATATTGCTGTAGCGAACTACCGCAGTCAGTTAAACTTCCCACTATTTCTTTGCCTACCTTTGACGGTTCGTATCAGCACTGGCTGGAGTTTAGAGACACTTTTTTATCGTTAGTACACAATTCTAAACGTATCAGTAATATCCAAAAATTCCACTACTTAAAGTCTTCCCTGAAAGGCGACGCTGAGTTGGTCGTAAACTCCATAGAATTTTCCTCTGATAATTATCAGGTTGCATGGGAATTGTTGTTAAATAGGTTTAATAATAATAGACTTTTGGTACACAATCACGTAAAGGCCTTGTTTAGTATTAGCGCGTTAACTAAGGAGTCGCCTTCCGACATTAGAAAGCTCATTGACACGATACTAAAGAATTTACGTGCATTAAAAATCCTAGATGAACCTACCGACTCGTGGGATACGCTTATTAATTATATTATTGTTTCTAAATTGGATAAGACGACCGAACGCGAGTGGGAGACGCATAAATGCACATTGTTCCCGACCGAAAACAATTCTAAACGCATAATTAAGGTGGATGAGTTGATTGGTTTCCTAAAAGACAGAGCGGATATGTTAGAAACGTTGCAGCTTTCACATAATACTCAAATCAACAATAAAAAACAAAGTTCACAATTACGTAACACATCACACTGCAATGTTTCTACACATAAACCGAATCACAACCGTAAGTCTCGCTTCAAACAGTCTTGCGTGAAATGTAATGATGCACATCCACTTTATTCTTGTCAAAAGTTTATTGATAGTGACTTAGAATCGAAGTTAAAGTTAATTCGCGAGCATAAACTATGCGAGAATTGTTTACGTTCGGGACATGCACCAGATAAATGTCCGTTTGGGCCGTGTAGGAAATGCAACCGTAAACATAATTCCCTAATTCATATTGATAACGCAGATAGTTTAGTCACATGCCATTCAAGTATCGCGACTGCGGGCTGCACTGGGAGTGAAGGCGCTGCGCCTGCGCCGGCTGCCTCAGACCCCGCCACCTCAACCGTCGCGGATTCGCTACCTATTCACGTAAACAAGGCACATATGCATAATAAATCTATAGGTACGCACTCGGTTCTATTATCCACAGCTGTGATCGAGGTAGCCGACGTTCACGGTGTTTATCATCGAGCGTGCGCACTGCTGGATAGTGGAAGCCAACGGTGTTTCATAACTAAATCATTTTGTGAATTAATTAACGTACCGATGTTAAACTCCACTTATGAAGTTAGGGGTGTAGGAGATTCAGTGGTGCAATGTTCTGAAACTTGCAGCATTGAAATTAAATCGCGAGTCGATAATACATTCAAAACACGCATTACTTGTTTTGTACTATCGCAAATAACGTCTACGATGCCGGCCTTATGTCAAGTAAACACACAATTCTGTATTCCAGACAACATAATGCTGGCAGATCCGCAATTTTTAGAGTCTAAAACCGTGGACATTTTGATAGGCGCAGATAGGTTTTGGGACTTGTTAGGAGAAGGTAAAATAAGACTTCCCAATGGCCCCTACCTTCAATACACTAGGCTAGGTTGGATTATTTCAGGCACTATTAGTGATACGCGCAGTGCAAGGCGCATTCACTGTAATATAAGCAGTTCGTTAGATTCTCAACTACGTTTGTTTTGGGAGATTGAGGAGCTTCCTAAAATCAGGGATACGCGCACTCAGGAAGAGCGTGCATGTGAGGAACATTTCATTCGCACTACTACGCGCAATGGCGAAGGAAGTTTTTGTGTACGCATTCCGTTCAAAGAGTCACCTGATGTTTTAGGTGAATCATACACGCAAGCCGAACGTCGCTTTTTCGCATTAGAGAAACGTTTACAGCGTTCGCCTGAATATAAATTATTATACACGCAATTCATGAAAGAATACCTAGACCTAGGTCATATGAGTCCTGTTAGCTCTTATGAGCGTCCATGCTATTTCATGCCGCATCACGGCGTATTCAGGGAGCATAGTACCACAACCAAGTTGCGTGTGGTCTTCGATGCCAGTGCCCCAACAACTTCTGGAAAGTCACTTAACGACTTGCAATTAGTTGGTCCGGCAATACAAGGTGATCTGATTTCTATTCTTTTACGCTTTAGACAGCACAAGTTTGTTGTATGCGCGGACGTCCAGAAGATGTTCAGAAATTGTTGGGTGGCCGAAGACCAGCGCAACTTTCAAATGATTCTGTGGCGCGATGATCCATCGCAACCTTTAGGCATATTTCAATTAAATACGGTCACGTACGGAACCGCCTCCGCCCCTTTTCTTAGTGTGAGGTGTTTAAAGCAGCTGGGGGCTGAATCTTCTGACCCTGAGGTTCAAAGGGCTATTCAGGAGGATTTCTACGTAGACGATTTGCTAACGGGTTTTAATGATAAGTCTATTTTGTTACAATTATGCGAAAATATAACAAATGCGCTGCAAGCAGGTTGTTTTCCACTCCGAAAGTGGATTTACAACTTCCCATGCGATAATGATGAATTATCGAATCATTCTGTAGAAATTAAATCTAACGAAAACATTAGTTCTAAAACGTTAGGTTTAAGTTGGAACAACGTTCGCGATAATTTTTATTTTAACACGCAATTTCTTAATGATAACAAAACCTATCACTAAAAGGTATATTCTGTCTAGTATTTCCCAAATTTTTGATCCTCTCGGTTTATTAAGTCCTACGATAATTATCGCAAAAGTTTTATTACAGCAATTATGGCTTCATAAGATAGGTTGGGATGACATAGTTCCATCGAGTGTCGCGCGAACGTGGAACCGGTTTGTTATCTCTTTACAAGCGCTCAATACGATTAATGTTCCTCGCCACGTTATAGGTAGCAAACCTATGTATATGGAACTGCATGTTTTTAGTGACGCGTCGCAGACCGCGTACGGCGCTTGCGTTTACGTTCGCACAGTAAATATAGATAACACGATTTTAGTTAGATTACTTTTCTCTAAAGCAAAGGTGGCGCCATTGAAACCTATAAGTATACCGCGACTCGAACTTTGCGGTGCTTTGCTGGGTGCTAAAATACTCGACAAGGTTCGCAGTTCGTTGCGTTGTGATTTCAAAAATATTGTTTTTTGGACTGACTCAACCATTGTCTTAGGATGGTTGCGCATGTCACCGAATAAACTAAAAACTTTCGTTCAAAATAGAATTTCGGAGATTCATGAACTCACACAAGACGTTCTTTGGCGCCACGTGAGCAGCAAGCAAAATCCCGCTGACCTGGCATCGCGAGGTTCGAACTTGGAAGAACTTTCCTCTTCCTCTTTATGGTGGGAGGGGCCAGACTTCTTAACAAACTCAAATTTTTCATTACATAATAATACAGTGATCGTAGTGGACGAAGACCTCCCTGAGGTTAGGCCTTCTATTTCTTCCTTTGTGACCCATGACTCATCGGATTCACCTTTCTCGTTTATTAGATTTTCGCAGTTTAAGCGTATGAAGCGTGCTGTTGCGTTTATGTTGCGTTTCATACACAATATTCGCAATAAACATAATAGACAAACGGGTGTCCTTACTGTAGACGAGTTGAATGAGTCTGAGATGATTTTGGTTCGGTGGGCTCAAGTGGAAAGTTTTCCTACTGAATATAATTTATTATATAATTGCGCACAAATAAAATGTAAAAGTAATTTATCGAAATTAAATTTATTTTTAGATGACAATAAGATTATTCGCGTCGGTGGCCGATTAGGTAATTCAAGTGAGTTTAGTTTTAATAAAATGCATCCAATGTTAGTTTCTAGTAAACATTATTTTACTGTTTTATTGTTTCGCCATGAGCACCTGCAGCTCCTGCATGCTGGGCCTCAGGCATTACTTTGTCACTTACGCGAATCATGGTGGCCTTTGGGTGGTAGGAGCCTAGCTAGGCGCATAGTGAACGATTGTGTTATGTGTACTCGCATTAGGGGTAAGATTTTAACGCCTCAGATGGGCAATTTGCCAAAGGAAAGGATAACTCCTAGCTTTCCTTTCATTCGATGTGGAGTGGATTACTGCGGGCCGGTTCTCATACTTAATCGTAAAGGTAGGGGAGCTAAAACTACGAAAGCATACATTTGTTTATTTGTTTGCTTTGTGACGCGCGCAATACATTTGGAGCTCGTCAGTGATCTCACTAGCGAAGCATATTTATTATCGCTTAATAGGTTTATGTCTCGTCGGGGCAAACCTTTAGAAATATATTCCGATAACGGTCGTAATTTCGTCGGGCTAATGAACGACTTTTCAGATTTTTTACGCAAATGTAGTTCTGATATTATAGAATTCGCTACTAGTCAACAAATAAAATTTAAGTTTATTCCTCCTTATTCGCCTCATTTTGGTGGTCTGTGGGAAGCAGGAGTAAAATCTTGTAAATATCATCTACGCCGCGTGGTAGGGAATGCGCATTTTACTTTTGAGGAGTTTAGCACAGTTCTTTCACAGATAGAAGCAGTCCTCAACTCCCGACCACTTTCCCCTCTTTCCACAGAACCTCAAGACCTTTCTCCTTTAACTCCCGCTCATTTCTTGGTTGGTCGACCGCTGACTGCACCCGCCTGCGATGACCTCACTGACGTTCCTGAGCACAGGCTGAAGCGGTACCAGAGAGTGGAGCAAATAAGGCAGCATTTTTGGACCCGCTGGTCCAAAGAATATGTGACTGAGTTGCAGGTGCGGAGTAAATGGACCCAAAATAAGGCAGAGCTGAAGGACAATTCTCTTGTGCTGATCAAGGACAACAACCTTCCACCTCTAAAGTGGCACATGGGTCGAGTCCTTAAAACCATCCCAGGCAAGGACGGGATCTCAAGGGTGGCAGAGATACGGACTGCTTCGGGCGTTGTTCGACGGGCCTACGCAAAAATCTGTCCTCTCCTTCAAGATCAGGCCGAGCAGTGAGGGTTCTTCAAACTTCAAGGACATTGAAAGCGACTGCTTCCAAGGCCGGGGGCATGTTTAGGATTACGTCAACTATTTTTGATCTTCATGCATTTCCCACTTCTTCGTATTTAACTTCAAGATCTCCGAACCAATCAAAACGTTTATATATCACGCGATCCAAGAAATACGGCTCTGGCATTGGCTAATAATTGTTCCCTTACCCCTCTCTCCTCGATCTATGTATCCATTTTGAATTTTAATATACACGGTTATGGTTTTCAACGTCGAAGCATTTTGATTTATTCTATTCCCGAAATTTATCTCAAAAAGGCCCAAACACCAGGCCACAGATTCGTCAAAATCCTGTACCGGCGCCTCAATCCGGTACACTACTATAATGCCCAAATCTCAGTTTGACTAAACTGCGAGACGCAAGAGTCTTGCAGGCTTAGTCTTGTTCTTGCTCAAGTCTTGCAGGGGTCAGTCTTGGTCTTGGTCTTGCTACAATAAGTCGGTCTTGGTCTTGGTCTTGGTCTTGCAAAAATGCAAGAACAAGACCAAGACTGCAAGACCAAGACCGATTTTGGGCAACACTAATAATGCAGTTCCAATAATATTACTTACATACATAGGTAAGTGTGACGGCCTGGCTTATTGATACGAGATAAGGGTGTAGTGTGAAAGGGAAAACATCTAAAAACCTTGGTCAAATTCTAGTGCAATATTTACAACAAAACTATTACCTACTTATTACAAACAAATATTCCAGTTTTACTTAAAACTAAAAATTACTAAATAAAAAAGTAATATAAAAAAATTAAACCACTTCAAAAAGAAATTAACTCAAAATTATGAAATAACTTTAATTTCGGAAGTCGATGGCAAAAAACTAAAACTAAAATACAGATCCTAAGACACCGACTTCCGAAATTAAAGTTATTTCATAATTTTGAGTTATTTCTTTTTGAAGTGGATTATTTTTTTTTTGTCTGCCTTTGTAAGAAATACCCATTTTGTGTCTATTGCTTTCTTATCCTTTGGTAGTTCACTTGTTTCCCATGTTCCATGTTTTCTGTGTGCTTCTAGCTCTTTCTGTATAGCTTCAGACCAATCTTAATGTTTTGCAGCTTCATCATAGTTTATAGGATCTTCTTACAGTAGTGCGTAAGCTATATTTGACATTTCATAATCTTGGAATCTTATTGGTGTCTTAATTAGTCTTTGTCTTCTTTTCTCTGAATTATTCTGCTCTTGTGCTGGATTTATACTCATGTCTTTTACATTTGATAATTCGGGAATGTTTTCCTTTTCATTCTCTAAGTATTCTATTTCTGGTTCTTCTGTTTCTTCTTCTTTTTCATTAGTAATGGATTTATTCCATTGACTTTCATCATACTTGTAATCTTACATCTCAAATTTTACATCTCGAGATTCTTCTATTTCATTAGTTAATGGATTCCATTAACTAATGAAATAGAAGGTTAAGTCTGATTTTACATAGTCTCCCATTATTTTCACATATTATTTCATGACTTTGATTGCTAATTACTGTTCTTGTTAGTTCAAATGTTACTTTAAATCCTTTGTAACGTTGTACGTGATCGCTAACATATTTGAATCGTAGCTACAAACAGAAAATTTAAAATCAAATAGTTATTTACGCTCGCAACTGAAGGTACTTTTAACTGGCGATATTGGAATCATTATTAACATACCGTCGCAAAACTCGCGCACGGAACTAGTTGTGGGTGAATGATTTCCCTCTCCATACCGCACGCCTAAAGCCTCGTACACACAGGCGCGACGCGACACGCGACACAAAGGCACCGCAAGTCGCACAACGAGCGGTGACTTTGTGTCGCGTGTCGCGTCGCGCCTGTGTGTACGAGCCTTAACGTTCGCGGATTCCCAACGGCTCGAGGAACAAAAGGACGGTCTCAGCGGCGGGGGACGCCACTTCGCACTAAACATCGGCAGAGTGATCGTGTGTGCACAATACTTCATTTTACCTCTGCCAACCTCCTTATCGTTATTGCCTTGAACATATTTATAAAAATTGCCAAACTATTACAACTATTTAAATTCAATGTAACCCCGGTCTAGATTTAAGTATTCGTTGCATGACCTGCCTTTTCGCTCTGCAATAGAACGACTCGTAACCCTACGACTTTATACTGTGCCTACGACGCGACGCCTGTATTGTTGATTCATATTAAATTAGTGAGCGGGTTCATCAACGGGGATTGCTATTTTAAACACCTAGGTACTTATTTTTTCTTTTATTTCCACCGAATGTCCGTAACATTGGTGTAACGGGACATGACGGTTATTTTAAATTATACTTAGGCTTCGTTCTCGATATAAAATTTACATTGCAGCTTCCTCACGCCAGTCGGCAACCAAACGCATATTTAGAGCTGAAAGCAAACACTAAACGCACAAGTGTAACTATTCCCGTTCTATACATAATCTGTCATTCTTTACGTTTGCGCGGCAACCAGTATACAGTGATTCCCCAACAAGTTAATTAAAGTGTTTAAAAACAGTTTAAAATTGGCAATAAGTATCATGCCGAAACGAAAACATGGAAAAGAATATTATCTTCAAAAAATCCGAAGATTAGAAAAGAAGATGAAACGACACCGGTACCGCACCGATTCATCAGAGTCGTCCATTTTATCTTCACCAGGTAATTATTGTTTTAAACGATCTAAACAGTAAAAACTGGTTTCACATGGCTTAAATACGATATGTATTGTACCACGCGGGTAATGTACGAGATGCATTGACGCGAACAAATAATTCGGGGCGTTTACGAGATAAACGCACGAATTTTTCATTTACCTAATGGCGTATTCCGAGAGGACCCGCTTAGGTATGAATATTATGGTACATTAACGCGGTCAATTTTACTTTTTGCAGACCGCAAAAATGATGAAGACATTGAACTAATAAATGACTGTCTCGAACTACCGGTTCCAATAGAAGGAAACCAGGATAACACAAATACAGCCATAACTGTAACTGATGCTCTACCTGAGCCTGACCCTGCACCTGAGCTAGACACTGAGCCTACTCTATCCCCAGAAGTGCTGGAAGCATTAGGGGATTTGATGACAGAAAAACCCAAATATGGACCAGCACTTAACAAGGACTTAGCCCGCATTTGGAATACCATTTTAAAGAATGGACTCCCAAGGGAAAATAAGTTGAAACTAGAGAAAAATGTACCAGAAAACTGTTGTCTGCTTAAAGCCCCTATGCTCAATCCAGAAATTATTGCTACAGTGAACGATACAATAATTAACCGTGATAAAAAGATAGAATCGGAACAAAACCAATTAGGAATGGGACTCACCATTTTAGGTGATGCATTATCGATGTTGATAAACAACAACAATATTGATAGACTCAAACTTATCTCTCAGCTCAGTGATGCTGGAAGGATTTTAACAGACTTACATTTTACACAAACAAAATCTCGAAAAAACCTTATTTTCCCGGTCCTGGACAAAAAATTTTTAGATATTGTCAAAGAAGTAGATAGAGATGATTACCTTTATGGTAATAACCTATCTGAAAAGATAAAGATATTACAAGCTTGCCAAAGAACAGGCCAATCTATAAAAAAGCCAACTACTTTTACCACAACCCGTCAGGGAAACTTGAGTGGTCCACCTCGTTACAACCAACAGTGGACAAATTTGAGGCCGGGACACAAAAAACCACCGTCCTCATACCAAGCAAGGAAATATCAACCAGCACAACAATACAGTCAGTACCAGCCACAGCACGCTGTGAGAAAGCCCAAAGCCCCACCACCACAGGACAAGACTCGTGCTCGACACTAGAGGTTAGTCATGCTGGAAGATTAAGTTATTTCTTACCTTGTTGGCAAAGGATCTGTGATGATGTTTCAATATTGAATTATGTCAACAGATACTCAATACCTTTTACTGACATGCCTTATCAGTCACAATCACAACAGTTGTTACAAAATGATATTTTAAATAATCCTGATATGCATACAGCCATTAATAATTTGCTGGCATTAGGTGCAATTTCTCCTTGTACACCTTGTAAAGACCAATTCATATCCAAAGTGTTTTTGATTCCAAAACCAAATGGTAACAAAAGATTTATTCTAAACCTTAAACCTCTTAACAAATTTGTTAAGACATGCCACTTTAAAATGGAAGATCATAGAACTGCAGTAGCTCTAATTTCTCCGGGAGAATTTATGGCAAAAATTGATTTAAAAGAATCCTATTTATTGGTAAACATTAATCCAGCTCACAGGAAGTATTTACGGTTCCAGTATGATCAATTATATGAATTTAATGCACTCCCATATGGCTTGTGTTCTGCACCTTACGTGTTCTCTAAGATTATGAGAGTGGTAGTTACATATTTAAGATCTAAAGGTCATAAATCAGTACAATATCTCGATGATCTCTTGTGCATTGGTTCTGATTATGAGACATGTTTGAAAAATGTTAATGAAACAATTGCTATATTAAAATGTCTTGGATTTGTTATTAATTATGAAAAAAGCATAATTAGACCATCACAGTCCTGTCAATTCTTAGGTTTTGTATTTGATACAAAAACAATGACACTAACACTACTGACAAAAAATTGTCCATTCAAAAATCTGTTGAAAAATATTTGAAAAAACTGAGTTGTAGTATAAGAGACCTTGCTCAGTTAATAGGAACATTGACTGCCGCATGACCGGCAAGTACATATGGTTGGCTTTACACAAAAATATTAGAACACCATAAATATCATGGTTTAATTAAAAGTAAAGGTAATTATGATACAAAGATTATCATTCACCCAGATATTAAACTAGACTTACAGTGGTGGGCTCATAATATCAATAGTTTACACAAAAGTATAGCGTACTTAAAATATGATTTGGAAATATTTACAGATGCGTCAAGAAGTGGGTGGGGGGCCGTTTGTAATGATGATAGGGTTCATGGGTTCTGGAAAGAGACTGAAAAATTATATCACATAAATTATCTAGAACTACTCGCCATATTTTTAGCCTTAAAAATGTTTCTCAAAAACAAACAACATTTACATATATTGTTGCGTGTTGATAATAAGACTGCCATATCATATATTAACCGAATGGGAGGTATTCAGTACCCACATTTAAATAACTTAGCCAGAAGCATATGGCAATGGTGTGAAGATAGACAAATTTGTCTATTTGCTTCTTACATAAAATCAAGGGATAACAAGGAAGCAGATGAAGAATCACGTAGAGTCAATCCTGACATTGAGTGGGAACTGAATACTTCCACATTCCAGTACATTGTGACTCAGTTTGGCCAACCGGATATTGATCTTTTTGCCTCAAGAATTAATGCAAAATGTGAATCTTACATTTCCTGGAAACCGGACCCAGATGCGTCAAATATAGATGCTTTTACCGTGTCCTGGACGAACTATTTTTTTTACGCCTTTCCCCCATTTAGTCTATTATTAAGATGTTTACAAAAAATTAAGAATGATAAAGCAACAGGCATTGTGGTCATGCCATATTGGCCGTCACAAGCCTGGTATCCATCAATGCAAGAAATGTTAGTCTCCAAACTGTTAATCTTTAAACCCAATAAACAATTATTGCATTCCTCTTTCAGAGAGAATCACCCCCTACATCTCCTTCTTACACTAATGGTCGGGATATTATCAGGAAAGCATGGCTAAGACGAGCCATCCCCCCATCAGCAATAGAGGTTATGTTAAGTTCACTGTCAAACAATACCTTAAAACAATACAATGTCACCTATAAAATCTGGTGGGCCTTTTGTCAAAAACAAAATATAGATCCATTTACACCATCTATACCAATTATTATGTATTTTTTAACCGAGCAATTCAACTTAGGAGCCTCGTATGGGTCTTTAAACTCTCACAAGTCAGCTCTTGCTGTAATAATAGGCTCAAAAATTGGGGGTGATGACCGCATCAAGAGGCTACTTAAAGGTTTCTATAAAATCAAACCACCTGGGGCCAAGTATCAAACTACTTGGGACCCAAGTAAAGTCCTAAACGTTTTAAAAACTTGGACTCCAAATAATTCTTTAAATTTTGAAAAGTTGTCCAAAAAATTGGTAATGTTATTAGCACTAAGCACAGCTCAAAGAGCACAGACTTTATCTCTAATTAAAATACCTAACATCACAGTAAATCATGAAGGTGTTTACATTGCTATTACAGATACTATTAAAACATCTGGTCCCGGGCGCAGCCAACCGAACCTCTTTTTACCTTTCTTTGAAAAGTTCGAAATTTGTCCAGCTAGTACTTTACGTGATTACATTGACTATACTCGGAGCATTAGGGGAAATAATATTCACTTAATACTTTCATTAAATAAGCCCCACAGACCAGTTTCTCCCTCTACCATCAGTAGATGGATAAAAAATACTTTATCAGTTTGCGGCATAGATATTAGTATTTTTTCAGGACACAGTACTAGACATGCCTCGACATCCACTGCTAACACTAAGGGAGTGTCAATAGATGTAATAAGGCAAACAGCAGGTTGGACAAATAGCTCTTCAACTTTCGCCAGGTTTTATAACAGACCAATTGTTAATAATTCAAGCGAATTTGCTCATGCTGTGCTTAATGCTGAACAAAATACTTGATTATATATTATTAATGTTACCTATAATTTATTACTCATCATAAAAATTATAAAAATAAATTAGAAAATAAGTCCAATATTAAGATAAATAATTTGATTTTTTATCTATTATTATAATTTGACTTAAACTTATTTAGAAATTGGACAATAAGTCCAATAATAAGATGAATGAGACTGCTTACCTATAATTGCCATTTTTAGAATATCATGTGTCTAAAAATAAAAGATTTTAATTTCCTATTGAAATACTAATTATTTGAAATTTCATATTTGGAATCTCAATTTTCCTAAAAACTCTTAACATCTGCAATGTAAATTTTATATCGAGAACGAAGCCTAAGTATAATAAGTGATCAAACGAACTTACCTGTTGTGAAGTTCGATCATTATTATACGAAGGGCTTCGTTCGAAGATATAAGAACCCTCCCTACCCAACCCCTGAAAAATTGAGATTCTCTTAGTTTACTCTAAAATAATGACAGATTATGTATAGAACGGGAATAGTTACACTTGTGCGTTTAGTGTTTGCTTTTAGCTCTAAATATGCGTTTGGTTGCCGACTGGCGTGAGGAAGCTGCAATGTAAATTTTATATCTTCGAACGAAGCCCTTCGTATAATAATGATCGAACTTCACAACAGGTAAGTTCGTTTGATCACTTATTATCTTCAACCTTTTATGTATTTAGTTTCCTTGTTGTGAATTGTAGTCAATAATTTATTGTAATTTTCTGTAAATCACTCTTGTTATTTTTCCATCTACCTCACATTACTAGATATCATTTTTCTGTTTCATCATGCTTTTAAATTGTGCCACGCTGCTTAGACTGCTTCATCTTGATGGCTAATTGATGCTAGAACACCGCCTTCCACCGTAGATTCCACGTTCGACGGTTGTCGGGATGTTGCAGTCAGTAGTAGGTACGAATTCGGTCATTTTCTAAAATGCCCAATTCCGGATATTCCAGGGTTCTCCCGTACGTCAACTATTGACTAGCTGCCCTGCAGGGACTGTGGCTGGACAACCCTGCATGCTACGCACGACCCTCCGACTGGAAGACCGACCTACCTACCTGGCTACTATACGTTCTGGAACCTTCAGGATAGTGGTTTTCTTTAGGCGGTCTAGAACCCAACACGAGCTCGATATTGAGAACCCACGCCAGTCTTCTACTGGGGTGGTTAATTGGTTATAGAAGTCTACCTACCCTTAATTTTATTTTTTATTAATAATTAAATGTTATACTTACTCTTCCGAGTTTTATTTACCGGCTGAGCCCTAACCGTTGCAGTGGCGCCCATGCTTGTGGTAGATATCGAGCCGTGTTTAGTTCTCTTCTGCTAGGCATTTCTTTTAGTTTTCTGGGTGATGGCTGTCTATTTCAGTTGTGTTAGTGATAATACCATGATTACGAGCAATCAAAAGTGAATATTTTTTTCTCTTCTCTCGAGTATCATCTTAATAATTATAATTATTGTGAAAAAAAAACTACCCTCGAATTTTTTTTTTCACTCTTATTCACGTTTGGAAACACGAGTTCTTGATTTTGTTCTGTTACTGTGAATAACTATTTATGTTTAGATTATAGTCTAGGGATGCCTCGATACGCCTTTTTGCCGATACGATACCGATACCGATACTCTTATAAAAATATCGGCGATACCGATACCGATACCGATACGCTTACAGAATTCAAAAAGGAAGGTAGATTAAATAGAACACAATTAATTAAGAGTTTTAGTCATCAAAATTAACATTTATAAGATTTTTATGGAATTATCAACATTCAACTGTCGAAATTTCAAAGTGATTCCATATAGCACTTTTGTGTTTTGAAGTTGATATGACTACTATTTATTTTATTTTACTCAAACGACTAGTTATAAATGACATGTATGTATGTCATGTGTGTAAGAATTACATATCGTAATTGTTTGTGTATTGTAATACACAAAAAATTACGATATGTAATTCTTAATCTTATTTGCATGGAAAAATACTACGCGCAACAACATTTAACCTAACGAAATGGGATAGATCTGCGACTGCGAGGCTAAGGCGGGCGGGCGAAACAAAACACTGAATAAAGCGCGGGGTTTCCCCGAGCATAGTTAGTTCGTGCCTCGTTTGCAACGAAATAGACTGGACAACACGCGCGTTTACATTACATTTTTAAAGCGCGAAATTTGAAAAGTATCGTTGAATCGGCCATAAAAATATCGCTGATACCGATATATCGGCAATCCTGAAGTATCGCCGATATATCGGTATCGGTATCGGTATCGGATGCATCCCTAGATTATACATATATGTATGTGAATTTTGCAACACACACACTCTCGGGTACATTTTGGAATTTTACCGTTAATTTTTTTTTCCACCTTATCACTTTTAAATATACAGTAGGTATATTAAATAACAGAGGGCGTTCCCTTAAACTCGTTAATCTATATTAATAGATTAAAATAAAAATACCCATCAGCATAGAAAAATAAGCATAAAATAATCCGAATTCAAAATAATAATTAATTGTCAATAAATTCGAAATCTCCTGTTTAAAATCAAAATAGTAGCGCGGAATAGTGTTCGTAGTAGTATTGCCCAAATCAAAATAGTAGCGCGGAATAGTGTTCGTAGTAGTATTGCCCAAACGCAATGCGCACGATGCCGGCCGAGCGTCTCCGAGAGTTCACGAAGCCGAGTCAGACGGCCGCCCCGCACCGCCCCGCGCCCGCGCTGAATGGCGAGCGGCGCGGCGGCGACTCATAAAGGCGGCTTATTGAATTACAAAGACGTCGTCGTCGCGTTGTTATCAGTAAAATTAAACATATTTTATGTAAGTATGTTTATTTTTAGCAATAACATATAATAACCCGTCTCAAATGCCCGGCTGACAAAGGAACGCGTCACTAAGGCACCTTGGGCTTGGAAGGACCTATTCACAAACATAGTAAATTAAAAAAACATAAATTCATGTACCTACCACCTATCTAAGCCGCGTTTCAATAATACAGAATAAACGTCGCTCGTCGCTCGTCGTCGGTCTCGATAACCGGCGCTCGAAGTCAGCTGGACTAAGCAGACCTTGCACTTTTTGAAGTGAGTACGGATGCTGCTTGTTCTTCTTTAAAATTTTAAACTGCGACGTGACTCATGTTTAACAGGCGGCCGGCTCTTCTAGTGCTTGAACCGGGCTCCTCCTCTAAATGCCTTAGCACGTTCTCTTCCTACCGCACATAAATTACGGGTCAGGGGCCACCAGAACGACGTGGCACTATCGGTTCATTGTTACGAATACGCACTAGGGCACTCACAATAACACGAGAATTCCGCGGTTGATGTACATTGGGGTACCTCTCAGCATACATCCTCAGAGCACGTGCACCATCATAGTTACACTCAGCATAAATGAGCACCATGTTCACATACTCCTGACCACTGAACTGATAACGCAGCATTTCTCACTCAAGAATGACGTAAGATGTTGCAATGCGAAAATAATGCACGTCCGGTCAGCGCGTGAGAGTAGTTCCGAATAAAATTAGGTGGACATTCGGGGGCAGGGGGCGGGGCTAGGCGCATTAATTAGATCGCCGCACACGCGGCCTGTCATTCATAAATAAATTCCGACATTGCTGTCCTTCAAGTACGCGTGTACAGAGTGTTTCTTTAACGTATCAATTTACGATTTTTTGTGAATATTTTAATATAAAAAAAAAAAATAAAAACATTTTATTTTCGACTGGTAATATTTTTTTAGCATGTATGGATGCTATACTATTGCGGCCTTGCGGGTTAACGGGAACGCCCTCTGTTAGATAACATACTGTATAACGAACATGTCCTACGGCCTACCCCATAAAATTTTTATCATTACAAAAGGCGGAACTCGAATATGAGGTGGCGGTTCGTGGTGGTGTAATTGCCGAATCCGTAAACACGGTAATAATATCCATACAGTATGTCGTCTTCATACAAACGGACGAAACGCGAGCTATACCTACGCGCCTCGACCACGGCATGCGCTCGGCATGCAGACAGTCGCGACTGTGCCGCAGTGACGAACGGACGGTGTGTTGTTTTTTTTAACATAAACCGCGCGATTTTTTCACTAAAAATAAGTTCAAGTACATATTTAATATGATGAGTAGGCGATATTGTGATGTTTTTGGTTGCATGAATTCGTCAATAACGCATCCAGAGATAACTTTTTTTACATTACCTGGAAACTCTGAAAGGTAAGACTATTTTACTTACTAGTAGGTAGGTACATAATGTGTGTCTTTTTAATGGATAAGTATTTCCTATTATCTCCCGAAAAAAAGATGTCTGGATTAATGAATGAAGTGATTAAAGTAAAGGAAAGTGATAGACACGAGTGAAATAGGTAGTTATAGGCGGTTCATGAATCATTATACGGTAGGTACGCTTGTGTTAAAACCTCGGGGCATGTGTGTTTTGTTAGTTTGTATAATTCCAAGTAAAGACGTGGTTTTTATTATTAATAATAGTTGTTTATTGTACTGTGTGTATGAATTGAAAAAAAAAAAAAAAAAAAATTGGTTGTCTGTAAAGTCGATTTACGGACGATAGTTTAACGTGAAAATAACAAAACATTAATGAAATGATTGCATACTTTTATGAATAAAATTTAGGTAATTATTTTTATTGAATTATTAATATTTTGTATGATTGAAGGAGAAGGAGGAAAGAAGGAGGAAAGAAAGGAGGAAGGAGTTAAATGAAATCTACAATTTAATTGATAAATTTGCTTTTATTTGCACTCATTAATTTAAATATGTTTATTACTTCAATGAACAGATTATTTTAATTATAATTTTTATATTATACATGTTTGCTATTTAACTTCTTCCAATCTGTGTTATTCTGTTAAGGATAGGACGATGATAGGAAAGATTAAAAAAACATTAATATACAAATTTTTAATTTTATTTGTAGTTCTTAAACGTTTGATTTAACTATAATAATAATAATAATTTAACATAATTTGTTTAAAATACACATGAACAAGTTTTCATAGAAATAAACTGTAATCAGATTAATGTTAAATAAATGGTTAATTCGAAATGACGAATTATTTTATTATTTATGTACACACAGTAAAATACAATAACAAAACTAAATGGAAACACAAATTAGGCAAATGTAATTAAAATGCTGGAGGCGGGCAGCCCTACCGCATGTTTACGTACCGCGCGGCTGTAGGCATTTAATTCAAGGTTTCGGCCGAGATACAATACTGTATGTCTTTATACTGTGCCGTAAATGAGCTGCGAAAACAGATTGCTAAATTGTCAACTACCCTCCCTTCTGAAGATATTTTAGAATCGCATTTAGATCCGAATGATGACTTGAAAGCGATCAAAGAATGCCTGTTGAAGTCAAATAATAGTATAATTACCTTCAAATCTAAATTTGAAAGGAATTTGTACACTCGCACCGAAACTTTATTGCATCACGTTTATCATCGGTTAAATCGAATTAATTACTCAGTTGGTGATGTATCGGAACTCTATAAAAATTGCTTGTCCAATTTCAATACTCAATACAAGGATGTGACCTTGCTTAGGCCACAATCTGCAGTGACCACTCAGCCTCAGCCGTCTTCTCAACCAGAACCGGTTCGTGAAGCAAACCCGGTTAATGTCGCTGTCAGTTGCGAGCGTAGACAGTTTACTGAAATTGGAAAACTAAAATGCTTTCTTTTGCCTACGAGCTATTTACAGACGATGTTCTTCATTGGTATACGAATTGGCGGATACGACGGGGAAGGCCAATGGCATGTTAAGGATATCAAGTTAACGAATTACAAGGACTAAATGCTTAAACTAAATACTAAAATTTAAAACAATACAATTAAACAACACAATACAAATCATTGATTATAAATACCAACTGTTAAAAACAATTCTATTTTTAAAACACAAACACTGTTCTTCGTATAAAATAACTTTATTATACACACTGGTTCACTGATTCCTGATTTTACAATGTCTGGCCTGCTTCGTAGTTCAACGATTAGTGACTCTGAACTGCCTTTTACAATTTAAAACGACTTTTCCCCCGCTCAGAAATAACGAGAACATCCTAACCGTTATTTCTGAGTGTTGCCAAAGTAAAATAATACATTCAGTTGTCATAATGAAAAATACATTTTATAGTTTGTTACAATATTAATAATTTGTTTTTTGATAATATTGCTATAGTGGATATTATACTTAGATATAAAAATAACATGTTTCTTTTTTTAAATTAAATCCATACTTCCGTAATAATCGATAAGTTTTAGTACAATTCACAACTTATTTTTAACGTATGAGGTAAATCAATCTAGAAAGTGAGCAATATTTATTCAGAATTAAAACATATATTTCAAACAAGCTAACAATTCGTCCATCCTGATAAGTTTCGCGTCCTCGCGAACTACACAATATTGCAAAACGTTAGCATAAAAATTACATATCATTTAATACATATCGCACTTCATAGATAATACATTGTAAGGAGAATCCCCTCTTACGTCGGTAACTACCCCCTACCTCGCCTATAAAAGCAAGGTGCTGGGACAGTTCGGCCCTTTTGCTGCTCGGCGCTCGGACTGAACGGACGTGTGAATCATCAGCTAGTCGCAAAGTTACGTAAGCCATTTGAGTTTAGATAAAGGTGATAAAGTGACATTTCGTTTAGTGGATTCTAAGTGTTGATAAATTGTAAGTAAATTGTTGATTGTGATTTAATTAAATTGTAATTATTAAGTAAAATGGTTCTTTTGTTATAATTTGTTTTTTTTTAATGAATTTCCACTTCTGAAGCTTATATCAGAAGTGGGATAGAGAACTTTTAAAGCCCACTTAGATAACGTTTTGTAGTTATAAATTGTTTTGAACAGAAAAACCATTTTTCTATTTTTTACAACTACCCACTTTATCACTTTTATTTTTATTCGATCATTTTGTTTGCTTGTTTTTTGTGATAATGGGGCGTGAAGGCTCGTGTACTCGTAACAGACGGTCACATACTCGAGATAAGTCACGCGGCCGCAAACGTCGTCGATCTCGTGGGTCAAATGATCGCAGTAGTGGTAGATCGTACCGCGATTCAAGTAGGAGTCGTCGTACTTCGCGGGATGGCTTACGTAACCGAGATAGGCACGATTCTCGTAGTCCCGAAAGGCACCGATCGCGTACTAGGGATAGGCGCGATTCGCGTAGTAAGGATCGTTCGCGTAGCAATATTGTCAATAGAAAGCGCACTTGTACTCCTTCGCCCCCGGTTCGAACGAGTCCTACCCCCAAGAACAGCGAAACTTTACAAAAAGCTAAGGAACCGATAGTCTTTAAACACGTCTGAACGACATCGGTCTATGGAGTCTACTGTACCCGGCTCCGAGAAGTAGAATATCTAGGGAGGTTAGTTAGTCAGGGTCAGGTTAGGCCGAGTCCACGAAAAGTAGAAGCCCTGGTTAACACCTTGCCACCTGAAAACTTAAAGCAAGTACGCCAACTCTTAGGTTTGGCGGGCTATTTCCGGCGGTACATTAAAAAATAATAACATCGTGTTTGTTTGAATTTACTGACAGAAGTGATATGTTGGCTGCTGCATTGTACTGCAGTACAACCGGCAGCAGGCGCATTTGTGTCGCCGATCGTGTTGGTACCTGTTGCCCAGTCACAGGTAGCTGTATTAATTGGACCATGTATGGTCAATTTGTGGTCTCACACGTATGAATACGGTCTGCGTGTTGAGAGAACTCGTGCGTATGAATACGGTCTGCGTATCGAGTGGGCTCTTACGCATGATTGCGATCAGCGTATGGGTCGGCTTACACGTATGAATACGGTCTGCGTGTTAAGCAGCTCACACGTATGAATACGGTCTGCGTGTTGAGAGAACTCGTGCGTATGAATACGGTCTGCGTATCGAGTGGGCTCTTACGCATGATTGCGATCAGCGTATGGGTCGGCTTACACGTATGAATACGGTCTGCGTGTTAAGCAGCTCACACGTATGAATACGGTCTGCGTGTTGAGAGAACTCGTGCGTATGAATACGGTCTGCGTATCGAGTGGGCTCTTACGCATGATTGCGATCAGCGTATGGGTCGGCTTACACGTATGAATACGGTCTGCGTGTTAAGTAGCTTGCACGTATGAATACGGTCTGCGTGTCAAGCGGGTCTACGGGTTGGTAGACCATGTTGCAGGTGGCGGAAGCTGAATGCTGGTCGCGGTCGCGGACAGCAATATGGCAGCGAAGAACCGGTACTTGCGCGCTGGACACATACATGATAATGCTTTTGCTTTGCTTTTGGTCTGAGAAAGATGGATGTGTGTGTCTATTTACAAACGTATGAACTATTTGAAAGAACGATGAATGAATTAATTGGCTGAAGACGAGTGAAACTTTATGAGAAGCTGAACGCTTTTATAAAAATTGCTTGAATAGCTTCTAATAAAAATTTTGCTTGCAGATGAAGATACTGATGACGACTCTGGAAAAACGGAGTCTCCTACTGTGGTCGACCCGTCGCCTCGACCAGTTAGCGAAGTGGAGGTCGAGCCGCTGACCTCTCCCACCGCGGGTCCTAGCCGGGCCACCCCAGGAGTTTGTGCCGAGGACGACACCTTGTCAGGAGAGGCCGTGTAAGGAGAATCCCCTCTTACGTCGGTAACTACCCCCTACCTCGCCTATAAAAGCAAGGTGCTGGGACAGTTCGGCCCTGTTTAATAGAACGTTTGTCACTCGCTCGAACCGGTTGTCCCTAAACTTCCGCGCCGAATTAGTGGCCTCTGTTCTTTTTCGTTGCTTTTAAGTAACGAGCTCTGTAGTCGCCCTGACTACGACCGATCGCCGGTGGATATTAATTTATCAGCCGATTAAGATCACATGAAAAAACTGCCTTTTTCAAGGCTACCTTCTATTTCTTTAACGTTCGCGTTTTGAATTAGAGTCAGTTGACCCCTTCTGGGTTAAAACCACAGTTTCGTGGTCGCTCGGTGGATACCTTACGGTGCCAACGAAACCGAGTGGGGTGTTGACCCAATACACCCGCTGAACCCCTTCAGGGCTAGGCAGTCAATTGGACGGGTCCCAGCCTCGGCCTTGGGGGGTCTCCTAGTCGGCGCTGGATGACAGTTTTTCTTCACAGCTACACACCTAGTGTCTTTAGGGTGTCTCTACACCCTTCGCACTAGACTGGTCAGGGCCCCGTACGCACATTAAGACTGGCGTCGGGTTACAAGCTTAGGGCTCACCCTTAGGCACTCACCTCCCTGTCTATACCCGACAGGGAGGGTACACACCCCCGGGCCTATCCACCCGGGGAGTTAGAGTTAGGGCTCTCTGACTAATGTTTTAGTCTCCCCCCCCCCCATTAATCAAGATGGACGCCATTATAGTGGCGTTCGTCAAGGACGTCCTCCTAAAGGACCCCGATTTCCTCCTGAAATACGGAGAGAAATTCGCTGCTCTGCAGCAAAAGTCGACGCCGGCTGAACCCGGTAGTGCCTCACCCGACTCTGTGCCCGACTCTATGGACACAGAGGACTTTTCGGTGAAGAGGCTACATTACCCGCCCTCCGACGTGGAGTCTCAGAACTCCACCAACTCATCTCCCTCCTCCGACGACGACGGCTTTACGCTGGCGTCAGGAAGGTCAAACAAGCGTAGGAAGAAGTTCTCTTCCGCGCAATCAAAGAAGGTAGTCGCGACCGACGCGACCTCAACCCCTCTCACCCCCGCCCCCGCTCCATTGGTTACCCCCACCAATGCCCCCACTCCGATCGCTTCGTCCTCTCAGAAGGACTTACCGCCCAGCTCCAGTGCTGAAACCTCCTCCGCCCCGAGGAAAATACCCCCTCCTCCCCCCGTGTTCATCCAGGACAAGGGAAAATGGACCGATGTGTCCAAATGGTGCGCCGATCGCAAGATTGGCTTCACCAATGCCCGATCCACCCAACAGGGGATCAAGGTGCAGATCCCTACGTCGAAAGACTACAGGGATCTCACAAGCCTTCTTCGGCAAAGGAACGTGTCTTTCCACACGTACTCCCTCCCCGAGGAGCGCATGACCCGAGTGGTGATCCGCAGGATCCCTAAAGAGATCGCCACCGAAGACATCAAGGCGGATCTGGAAGCCCAAGAGGTTCCAGTATCCGAGGTGCACCGCATGCACCGCTCCAAGGGCCAAGTCGCATACGACATGGTCCTGGTAGTCTGCCCCCCTTCCGAGGGCCGCCACCACCCAATATTTTCCATAAAATCCATCTGCAATCTCACCGGTATCGAGATTGAAAAACCATGGAGGAGCGGCATTGTGGGTCAGTGCCACCGCTGCCAGCTCTATGGCCACTCCCAACGGTTCTGCCACGCAACACCCAGGTGCGTCAAGTGCCTGGGCGCGCACGGCACCGAAAACTGCCCCCGACCAAAAGACCGCACTCTATGCACAGAGCCGCCCAGCTGTGTGCTATGCGGTGAAACAGGTCACCCGGCCAATTACCGGGGCTGCTCCAAAGCCCCCAAATCATCCTCTCCCAAACTGGCTAAGCGCGCAGACGCCCGCCAGCAAAGAGAAATCCCCTCCCAAGGGACCGCGACCGCACTTCCAGCGAAACTAAGCCCTCAAAGGCCTAGCCCCTGGAATCTCTTAAACCACCAAAGAGCCTTCCCAGCTCTGATGGCCACATCAGCCCCCCCCCCACCCACTCCCGCTAGGTTGGACCCTCGTCTCATCCGCTCCACCGCGCCCACCACCGCGCCCCCCGCTACCCCTGCCCCCACCGCAATGGCCGCCGCGCCCACTCAAATGGCCGCTACGCCCACTCAAATGGCCGCTCCCGCCGCCTACACTGCGGCCCCGGTCCCAACTGTCGGTCCTAATCCAATGGACTCTTTTAACATTATAGCAGGCACGTTCACGGCCTTCATGTCCCCCCGCGCCAGGAAAATGGCAAGCGAACTTCTCGCTGCCAGAAACTCCTGCGACCTGAACAGGATACAGGCAATTTACAATGCCTATCCTGACATCACCCGAGTCCTCACCTCTTTCACTGCTCAACCCAACAATGGATAGAGGAATCACTTCACGAACCAAACTCCGATCCCTAAACTTAGCCTATTTCAATGCCAACGGCATTCATGGTCAAAGAGATGAGATCGCCACTTTCCTACGCGACCATCAAATTGACATTTTCCTCGCTCAAGAGACTTTCCTCAAGCCCCACCACCGTAACCCTTCAATTGCAAACTATCGCATGGTTCGCAACGACAGGGAGCGATGTCACAAAGGAGGCACACTCATTTATTACAAAAAGGAACTATACTGCATTCCAATAGATCCTCCCCCACTCTCACGACTTGAAGTGTCCATCTGCCGGCTAGGCATGTCAGGGCACCAACCGATCACCTTAGTTTCGGTCTACCTCCCCCCCCAAACGTCGATAGAGAACTCCCAACTCTTCTCTAACGACCTCTCCACGCTCCTAGGCTTGAGTGACTCCGTTATCATAGCGGGCGATCTCAACGCAAAGCATCACGCCTGGAACAGCACCAGGGTATCGACCAGAGGCAAACAACTGTTTGACCTTTCCCCCATTCTGAATTTCGATGTCATCGGACCGACGAGTCCTACTCATTTTCCACACGACCCCAACCATACCCCTGACGTCCTCGACGTGGCACTTCTAAAGAACGTCAACCTACGGTTGACCGATATAGAAGTGGTACAAGAGCTCTCCTCAGACCACCGACCAGTCATCATCAAAATGGCCCCTCGCATTGGTCTCCCCGACCCCAACCAACCCCCTCAAACTAAAGTGGTAACGGACTGGAGGAAAGTAAGCGAATGCCTGTAATCCACCACATCCCCCCACTTAGACTCCATCCCCGATCAGTTCAACTCCATCGCGGACACGACGGCGGCGATCGACTCGCTCACGGAACACGTACAGTCAGTCCTGAACGACTGTTCAAGGGAAATTCCAGAGATGGACGACCATCGCTGGAAGTTGCCTGACGACTTGCGTGAACTGTTGAACGAGAAGAACGCGGCTGTCCGTGCCTACAGCAGCTTTCCATGTGACCCAAACAAAGCCCATATGCGTTACTTACAGAGAACTGTGAGGACTCGCATATCGGAGTGGCGTGAAGTCAAATGGAATAAGACGCTGAGCGATCTTGAACCCAATCACCAGGCCTTCTGGGAACTCCAAAGGAGACTTAGATCTCGAGACATCGTCTCCATGCCCCCACTGATCCGCCCCGACAAAACCATCGCCTTTGACGACGATGACAAGGCAGAATGCTTGGCTGACAGCCTCGAAGCCCAGTGTACACCCAGCTCCCTACCCGTAGACCAAGCTCACCTCTCTGAGGTCGACGCGGAAGTCGAGCGTAGAGCCTCCCTCCCTCCAGTAGAAGACCCCGAAAATCCTCTACCCCCCGTCACTCCAGACGAAGTACAGGACATCATAAAGGGTCTCATACCTAAGAAAGCCCCCGGTTCAGATGGAATCACCAATAGAGTGATTCAACTCTTCCCTGCCCAATTAATTGTGCTACTGGCCACCATCTTCAACGGTGCCATGAGCAACAACATTTTCCCACAGAAGTGGAAAGAAGCCACAGTCATTGGCATTCCCAAGCCCGGCAAGCCCAAGTCGGAACCCACGAGTTACCGCCCCATCAGTCTGCTCAATGGACTAGGCAAGGTCTACGAGAGGCTTATTTATAAGCGTCTCAGAAACTATGCCGAAACCAAGGGCCTAATCCCTAATGAACAATTCGGTTTTCGAACCCAACATTCTAGCGTCCAGCAAGTCCACCGCATCACCGAACAGATCCACGCAGGGATCCTGCGTGGATACTTGACAGGTGTGATATACTTCGACATAGCAAAAGCTTTCGACAAAGTCTGGCACAATGGCTTACTATATAAGCTATACCAACTCGGTGTGCCCGACCGTCTCGTGCTCATCCTTCGAGACTATTTGTCAAACCGCACCTTCCGCTACAAAGTAGAAGGAGCTATATCCTCTCCACACCCGATCCGAGCAGGAGTCCCCCAGGGCTCTGTGCTCGCCCCGCTCATATTCACGCTGTACACCAGTGACATCCCAATGAGTAAAAAGACCCAGTTGGCTCTCTTCGCAGACGATACTGCCATTCTGTACACTGGCCGCAGCCTAGTCCAGATCTCCCACATCCTCCAAACTTCAGTCAACAAGCTCGCTGACTGGTTTAGGAAGTGGAGAATAGAAGTAAACCCCGACAAAAGTCAAGCGGTTCTCTATTCGAAACCGAGACACAAACCCATCCCCCCCCGACCTATCACCATGTTCGGCAAGCCGATCCCTTGGGAGAAGCAAGCCAAATATCTCGGTGTTATCCTCGACAGGCACCTCTCCTTCGCAGAGCACATAAAGGCGGTTCGCTCGCGCGCCGCCTTCGCCCTCGGTAGCCTCCACTCGATGCTAAATGCACGCAGCAAATTGTCACTTAAGTGCAAATTGCGCATCTACACAGCGTGCATTCGCCCTATCATGACCTATGCCTGCGTAGTCTTTGCACACGCAAAGCCCCACCACATCCATAGGATGCAGACCCTCCAGAACCGTTTCCTCCGAAAGGCTACGGGAGCCCCTTGGTTCGTTCGAAATGAGATCCTCCATGTCGATCTCAAAATCCCCACTATCCACCAATTCATGAAGCGCCTTTCCAAGCACTTCTTCGACTCCGCCCCCAACCATCGAAACCCGCTGGTTGTCGAGGCCGCCAGATATACTCCCTCCCAAATCAGTAAACTCCGCCGTCCAAGGCACGTTCTCACCGACCCAGATGACCCTATAACCGTCCTCCAAGAGAGCAGTAGGGCAACCAGCACGCTTAGGAAAAACAGATACAAGAAACCGACATACCGGCCTCGCCGACGAGGTCCCTCGCGACGTCCCCAAGTAAATGCCCCCCACCGACCCTTGCTCGATGTAGTGCCAGCCCGCGCCGCAGCTGAGCCAGTAGATTTAAATTCCCGACTCTGACCTCTGAGTTTGTTTCGGCATTTCTTCTCAGAGTAGTCAATTAGGAAATGCCGGCCCCATCGTTCGTTAAATAATCAAAATTAGATCCAGCCTGTCCCAACTTGCTGCCCTCCCCCCAGCGACGCCCTAAGCCGAGGCTCGTACCCCACAGGGGGTGCCCTTAGCGTGTAGTCGCTTAGTTTATTTAGTTAGTTTTAAGCCCCTGGCTGGAGGCTTTGAGTTTTCTCAAGGCAGCCGCAGGATTGTCCGGTTAAGTAGTCACGACCTCTCAAGGTCAACTACGAGATGCCATATTCTAAAAAAAAAAAAAAAAAAAAAAACAGTTCGGCCCTTTTGCTGCTCGGCGCTCGGACTGAACGGACGTGTGAATCATCAGCTAGTCGCAAAGTTACGTAAGCCATTTGAGTTTAGTTAAAGGTGATAAAGTGACATTTCGTTTAGTGGATTCTAAGTGTTGATAAATTGTAAGTAAATTGTTGATTGTGATTTAATTAAATTGTAATTATTAAGTAAAATGGTTCTTTTGTTATAATTAGTTTTTTTTTAATGAATTTCCACTTCTGAAGCTTATAACATATTAAATTTTATAGGTTTATATAATGTTATTTCAGTTATTGTGCACTTTGCACTCAAAAGTAGTGTTCGCTTACAGCTGCTTATAACGTTATGTGCACATTGCACTTCAAAGGAGCCTTTTCTCTACACTCACGCACATAGCAGTGTATGGTTTAACATAACTACATGCACATAGCACTTCAAGTAGTTCTGTTTCTACACTCACGCACATAGCAGTGTATGATTTATTATGACTACGTGCACATAGCACTTCAAGTAGTTCCGTCTCTACACTCACGCACATAGCAGTGTATGGTTTAACATAACTACGTGCACATAGCACTTCAAGTAGTTCTGTTTCTACACTCACGCACATAGCAGTGTATGATTTATTATGACTACGTGCACATTGCACTTCAAGTAGTTCCGTCTCTACACTCACGCACATAGCAGTGTATGGTTTAACATAACTACGTGCACATAGCACTTCAAGTAGTTCTGTTTCTACACTCACGCACATAGCAGTGTATGATTTATTATGACTACGTGCACATAGCACTTCAAGTAGTTCCGTCTCTACACTCACGCACATAGCAGTGTATGGTTTAACATGACTACGTGCACATAACACTTCAAGTAGTTCCGTCTCTACACTCATGTATATAGTCGTATCAGTGGGGTGTACAACGTGCGTAATTCGCACTTTTAATTTAGGAAAAATATAAAAACTCAATCTATGTTAAAATCAAAATATATCTAATAAACTCAAATCATTTCTCATACATTGTCTTATTACATTTTTACTTAAAAAGTATGTTCTATACTTCATAACAAAGAACTTCACTATTTATACTATTTGCTACACGCAATAAAAATTCACAATTAAATATACTAACACACGCAGCGGTGTACAATGATCGCACTTTTAATTTAGGAAAAGTATGTGAACTTAATCATTGTTCTAGATAAAAATATATTATCTCTAATCATTTCAACTCTATTTCTCATAAATTGTTTCATTACATTTTTACTTAAAAGTATGATCCATCTTCCATAACAAGAACTTCATTATTATACTATTAACTAAATACTACACACAATAAATATTCGCAGTAGAATATGTTAATCTATAAATCAACTTATGTAATATTTTATTAACCATCTGTACTCTCACTAGTAGACGATTCACTCCTATTATTATTAAAACAAAGCCAAGGATGTATTTTGTCTATGGAGAATATACCCTTATACTTTGAAGCCCCTTTTCTTTTTGTTATTGGCGTATCCTCGACCTCATACCTATCGTGGTCTAGAACTTTTGTTACTCTGTATGGCCCTGAACATTTCGATAACAATTTTCTACTTTTACCTACAGTATGTGCTGCTCTTTCTACTCTAACTAAGTCCCCAACTTTGAACTCTAACGGTTTTTTTCGTTTTTTATCAAATCTATTCTTCTGTTTTTCTTGTGACTTTTTCGTATGTTCATCTACTTCATCCCTGATCTTACGTAATTTTTCATAACCGGTGCTAATTTCATTTTTGTTAGATGTATTTTCAACTATATCATCATCTATTTCCATAACTAGACTACCTTCGTTGATCCCAGTAAGCCTTAACCCAAACAAAACCTCAGAGGGGGTTTTACCCGTGCCTTTATTAACCGTATTGTTTAATCCCCACTGTACCTGTAATAGTCGATCATCCCAAAGTCTTTCGTCTTTACCATGATTTTGCGAAGCAAAAGAGTCTAAAATCGTTCTATTATATCGCTCTACCTGGCCATTTGCTCTAGGTGAAGCAACTGCATTCTTTATGTGACGAACTCCTACTTCAGTAATAAAACTTTTAAATTTTGAACTCGTAAATGAAGTGCCTCTATCGCTAATTAGTCGTTTGGGCAAACCAAATGTCCCAAAATAGTCCCTAAGAACCGTGATAGTGGAAGTGGACTTTGTATTTTTAACCGCCTTCAAAACAATAAATTTTGTGAACGATTCTACAATAACCAAAATGTAACAATTTTTTCTTTTTGACTTTACAAATGGACCAACATGATCAATATGAATGGTGTGGAAGGGCACAGTCTCCTTAGGTATAGAATGCAAGAAACCCTGCTTTTTTCCCGCCGGTAATTTATTATGAGCACACTCTAAACAGGCATTCACATACTTTTTGATGAAATTACGCATACGAGGAAACCAATAATGTTGTTTTATTTTATCCAATGTTTTATCAAACGCAAAGTGGCCTATTTCATCGTGGTTCTTCTGGAGTATTTGCCACCTACAGCCCTTTGGCACCACCCATCTTAATCCGTCCTCAGTTACTTTATATACTCTCTCGCGCTTAAGGACGAAATTCTTACGTATTTCTACTAAGTCATCAAATTCTTTATCAGAAAGGATTTTCTTAATGCGTTGTATTTTAGAGTCTTCCAATTGCACTGTCGTTAACCAATCATCAGTTATCGTCATAATGTCAAAAATGTCAATAGACTGAATTATCCCTGCATTTTCCGTTGGATTCCTACTCAACGCGTCAACGTGAATCATGCCTTTGCCAGATTTATATACTACGTTACAGTCATACTCTTGAATCAAACTCCACCATCGCGCAACTCTGGGTATCATGTCTCGTTTTAAAAACGTTGCCCTAAGCGAGTTACAGTCTGTTACAACAGTGAAGTTTAACCCAAGCACGTACGATCTAAACTTCACTAACGCTGCAATAACTGCAAGAGTCTCTAACTCATACGATGAAAAATGAGACTCCTCAGGAGAAGTCTGTCTACTATAATAAGCTACCGGTTTAAAAACACCATCGACTTGTTTTTGTAGTAAAACACTTCTATGCCATGTTTGCTTGCATCTGTGTGTATTTGTGTTTCAAGTTTGGGGTTATATAACGCTAGTACGGGCCTTGAAACAAGTGCACTTTTCAATTTGTCAAACGCCTCTTCTTGAGCTTGTGACCAAGCCCAGAGTTTTTCTTTAGCAATTTCGTAAGTGGACGAGCTATTTCACCGAAACCCCTGATAAAACGTCGAAAAAAACTAGCTAGGCCAATAAACTGTCTGACATTGTGTACGTCTTTAGGCTTAGGAAAGTTTGCGACACAATCAATTTTCTTAAAACCCGGTTTTACACCTTCGCTGGAAATTTCAAAACCTAGATAGTCAACGTGATTTTGAAAGTAGTAACATTTTTGTGGTTTTAACGTTAAACCCGCCTCCCTAAACCTTTGAAGTACGATTTCTAATCTTTCGATACCTTCTTCAAATGAACTGCTAGGTACCAAGACATCATCCATGTACGCTAATGCAATATTATAACGTAAATTGCCCAATACCAAATTAATAGTACGCTGGAAAACAGCCGGTGCGTTAGCCAATCCGAAGGGCATCCTTTTAAACTCAAATTGTCCGTCGGGTGTTACAAACGAGGTTTTACTCCTACTCTCTTCAGTTACTGGTATTTGATAATAGCCAGAGGCCAAATCTAAAGCACAAAAATACTTATTCCCTGCCAAACGATCAATCTGGTCCTCAATACGGGGCAACGGGTAATGTTGCTTAATCGTTTTCCTATTCAAGGCGCGATAATCCACACAGAGTCGTTTATCACCAGTTTTCTTTTTCACTAATAAAACAGGACTAGCGTATGGAGATTGGGACTCTCTTATGATGTCATTTTTTAAGAGTTCTTCAACCATAATTCTAACTTCTTCCCGTTCTGAATGACTCAACTTATATGGTCGATAAACGACTGGCTCTGTATCTCCTAACACGATATCCATTTCCGCAACCGTAGTCTGACCTAGTTCAGACAAGTCTTTGGCAAAACAATCGCGGTACTGGTTCAAGGTATTGATTAGTTGAAGTTTCTGATTTTGGTCTAAATCTTTGTTAATATTGAAGTCATCTAATGTAAATGGAGGCTTATCGCAGTGGTTTTTAACCTTTTGTATCCTATTAATGCTTTTTATGTCATTATTAATTTGAATAGCACGTGCCAAGACTTGGCCCTCCTTAAATTGTATTAACCGATTATCATAGTTTAGAATAGTTAAATGACCATTACCGTTTTTGATATTATAAGTACCCATTTCTGCACGGTAGTTTAAACGATAACCATTTTCAACGAAAACCGTTCCACTAAAATTTGAATCGGTAGACACCTTTACAGAAACGCAACCCTCAGCCCTGACAGTTTTAACGGAGTTTAAAGTCAGTCGCGTATAATTTTTCATTCGTTTATCAGTAATTATTAATTCTTTATCAGATTTAAATACCCATACATGGGGTTGCTCCGTAGCCGTCTGTCCAATAAGTAGATCGTAGTTTAAATAACCATCAGGAACAACAACTGCTTCAACATACATTTTAGCTTTGTCAATAATTAGTGCAATTTTAGTTTTACCTAAAGCTCTCACGTATGTATTGCCAAAACCTTTTAGAGACGGCAAATGACTCACTTGCCATTTTACACGTGGTACAATAGCCTCCATGACAGATTCTTTTATTAAAGTACACTGACTACCAAAATCTACGTACCCTGTCAACTGTACATCATTAACGTTAACACCCTTAATAAATTTTTTGTCTGCTAAGTCATTACCATTATTTAGTCATAATGTCTTAACTTCGGCTTTATCTACCCAAACGTTCCTATTGCATTTAGGATCGTCATGCCCAATGCGTTTACACTTTTGGCACTTTACAATTGGTTTTTTACATCCCGATACGTAATGGCCCGTTTCATGACAGTTATAACATGTCAAGACCCTTTTTATAGGTTTACGCGTTTCCGTTACAGAATGTACTGGTTTCTTATTAGACCTATCTACTCGCTCATGTTTGACACCCCTCAGATAGCCTAGTAGTTTATCAGCATCCCTAAAACCTGCCGCCTCTGCTCCCAACCGAACCGATCTATCATCTATTCCGTAAACAATGCAGTCAACAGCATTCCTACCCACTATATTACACCGATTTAAGGCTATTAACTTTTCATAATAGTACCCTTCTAAATCATCTCCAAACTTTGCCCTTATAGCTAACATTTCCGTAAGCAAATTACCATAATTTTCATGTGACGGAAAAGCAGATTTAAGTTTTTCGACCCACTCGTCCCATGAAAGCAATACTGATGATTGTCCTTCGTACCACTTTTTTGCAGTACCAACTAACTTTGGAAGAGCATAGTGAGCGGTCTGTTGACTATCCCAGCCATAGATCTCAGAGCATTCTTTGACTTTATTCAACCAAGTAACAATTGTTTGGTTTTTCGATTTAGGATCGAATTCTGGAACTACGTTGTTATTAGAAAATCTTTCTTTACTCTGTGGATTTACGGCTAAGATGGATTGTAAAGACTCTTTTATACATTTTAGAAATTCAGTATTAACATCAATAGATGGAGGCTGCGGCGTAACAGATCTTTCATTTATACCAGAGCGGATTGGACTTCGTGACCTATAAATGCTTTCTCTACGAGGAGTTTGCAATCTGTGACGCCTCTGCCTATTACGACTACGATCTATACATCTATTTGTCAGTTCATATATCTGTGTGTCCGCTGATGGCGTACGCGATGTGCGACGAAGTAATGGAGGTATTACGACTGACCTGCTTTGACTTCTTGCCTGCGACTCAATCCTTGGAGGTGATCTTCTGTATCTGCGCCGCTCGGAGCTACGACCATCGGTGCAGGGCGATGCTGGTGAGTGACGACTTCGCCTGAGCGCTACTGACGAGCGAAGACTTTGCGGCAGATCTCCAGCTGGTTTCCGATGTCGGCTGCGTTTCGAGGGCCCTCCCAGCACAATGCTGTAATGACTCCCGGTTGACTTCTCTGACCGGTCACTAGACATCTTCACTCGATTGTACAAGGTGTACTGACCAACGGTCTTACTGTGGACGTATGATCACACCAGGGTGGTTAGCAATAGCTACACCGGAATTTCCTGATGCGATCCCACTTCTGAATTGTTAAGAACAATTCTATTTTTAAAACACAAACACTGTTCTTCGTATAAAATAACTTTATTATACACACTGGTTCACTGATTCCTGATTTTACAATGTCTGGCCTGCTTCGTAGTTCAACGATTAGTGACTCTGAACTGCCTTTTACAATTTAAAACGACTTTTCCCCCGCTCAGAAATAACGAGAACATCCTAACCGTTATTTCTGAGTGTTGCCAAAGTAAAATAATACATTCAGTTGTCATAATGAAAAATACATTTTATAGTTTGTTACAATATTAATAATTTGTTTTTTGATAATATTGCTATAGTGGATATTATACTTAGATATAAAAATAACATGTTTCTTTTTTTAAATTAAATCCATACATCCGTAATAATCGATAAGTTTTAGTACAATTCACAACTTATTTTTAACGTATGAGGTAAATCAATCTAGAAAGTGAGCAATATTTATTCAGAATTAAAACATATATTTCAAACAAGCTAACACAACTATGTTCATTCTATCTAAAACTACATAATATTTATAAAGTAATAAACTACATTCAAATTACCAACCTCACGTACGTACTGCTAAAACTATTTAACTACCTTCCTACTACTTCTACTTCCTACAACCACATTAAGAAAGCAATCATGGCTCTACCCCACTGATTTTGTTTTTTATTAATAACACTTTCACGGACACTCAGATGAAGTTGACATTCTGAAAATGACACTAAAATTTTTCATATAAAATAATACCACGCGTATAGCCGGACTGCCGTAATAAAAAAGCCTGGGTACCTTTAGTATGACGGTACGTCGATAACCGGTACCGTCGACAGGCGGACTGTCGTATCAAAGAAGTTAGTTTACTTTTTTATATGGCGATCCGCCCGTAGCCGGTACCGTCTACAGGCGGACTGTCGTATCAAAGGAGTTAGTTTACTTGGTATATGGCGATCCGCCCGTAGCCGGTACCGTCTACAGGCGGACTGTCGTATCAAAGGAGTTAGTTTACTTAGTATATGGCGATCCGCCCGTAGCCGGTACCGTCTACAGGCGGACTGTCGTATCAAAGGAGTTAGTTTACTTGGTATATGGCGATCCGCCCGTAGCCGGTACCGTCTACAGGCAGACTGTCGTATCAAAGGAGTTAGTTTACTTGGTATATGGCGATCCGCCCGTAGCCGGTACCGTCTACAGGCGGACTGTCGTATCAAAGGAGTTAGTTTACTTGGTATATGGCGATCCGCCCGTAAAGTCTAATTATTAATCGCCACTATGTTCTCCCACCATTTCAGGGTGGACTCGCCTCTGGGGCCAGCGCGGCAGGGGCCCGATGCTGAGGAAGGTAGTGAGCGTAGTGTGTATTTTACTACGAAGGAAGTGCGTGCGGTGATTAAAGGCATGGTGAGGGGTAAATCCCCGGGTCACGACAGCCTTAGCATCGAGCACCTGCAGCACGCTGGAGTACACCTACCCAGAGTGCTTGCTATGTTGTTTACCCTGTGTTTGGGCCACTCCCATCTGCCCGATAATCTAATGCGTACTATAGTTGTACCAATCATCAAAAATAAAACTGGTGATACATCGGATGTAAATAACTATAGACCGATCTCACTAGCCACAGTGGTCGCCAAAGTGCTGGACAGTCTGCTGGGTCAGCACCTGGATAAACACGTCTCGCTAAACGATGCGCAGTTCGGTTTCAGACCCGGGCTTTCCACCGAGAGTGCTATCCTGTGCCTTAAGCAGACTGTACAGTATTACACGAGTAGAAAGACTCCGGTCTATGCATGCTACCTCGATTTATCGAAAGCGTTCGATCTTGTATCGTATGATATTCTATGGGGTAAATTAAGGGATGAAACTTGTCTACCTAGGGAAATTGTGCTATTATTTATGCATTGGTATAACAATCAGAAGAATTGTGTAAGATGGGCAGGCTCTCTTTCTGGGGAGTATGGACTGGAATGCGGGGTGAGGCAGGGGGGCTAACCTCTCCCAAGCTTTTCAGCCTGTACGTCAACCGACTGATCGATGAGCTCAGCAGCACCGGCATAGGCTATCATATAGATGGAGTGTGCGTGAATAACATCAGCTACGCAGACGATATGGTGCTGCTGAGCCCGTCGATTGGTGCCTTACGAAAGCTCTTGAAAATTTGTGAGTCCTACGCGGTGGCCCATGGGCTCAAATACAACGCGAAAAAGAGTGAAATAATGATTTTTAGGCCGGACAACAAACGATACACATTCGTTCCGAATTTCACTCTAAGTGGTACAGCTCTTAACAAAGTCGAGCAATTTAAGTATTTGGGCCACTGGGTCACCGAGGACCTTAAGGACAGTGTGGATATCGAAAGGGAGCGCAGAGCGCTGTCTGTCCGATGCAACATGTTGGCCCGCAGGTTTTCACGGTGCACGGGGACTGTCAAAGTTGCGCTTTTTAAAGCGTACTGCCAGTCCTTTTACACCTGCAGCCTGTGGGTTAACTATACGCAGCGGACATACAGCGATCTGCGCGTTCAATACAATAACGCGTTCCGGGTGCTGATGGGGCTGCCGCGCCACTGCAGCGCCTCCGCGATGTTCGCGGCGGCTGACACAGACGGCTTTGCGGCCATCATGCGCAAACGGTGCGCATCTATCATGCGCCGCACGCGCGACAGCCCCAACACCATCCTGCGTGCGCTGGCGGACCGGTGGGACTCTCCGATACTGGCGCGCTGGATACGGCTCCACGCAGTCGTTTAGTGATTTGCTGTCATTATCGGGAAGTCCACCCGGACCTGCCACTTTATTATTATTAAATCCATCCATTATTTATTACTAACACTAGTTTTTAAGCTCGCATTTTACTAACAAATATGGATGTACCTAATCTTGGATGAATCTGAAATAAAATTATATTATTATTACTATTAATTCACTGGAGTAATCTGACGTTTACGGTGTTACCATTTTTTTATGAAAAGAAAATACTGTGGTGACAAGAAGATTGACACCAATCACTCGCTCATTCATTCTTTACGTTCTAAATCAAATCACATTATTTTATTTATTTTAATAAGAAATTTCCCAGCTTAGTTTTGTTTAATCGATATAAAAATATTAGTAGTTTATAGGCCGATTCTTTCAAAAAGCGAATTATATTAAATGAAACAAAAATGCATTGGATATATTTCTATTCGTCGTCGTCAGACATAATATCAGCACTATCACTGTCGCTGTCAGTAACACTTATTATAAAACGGTCCATAACATTGTCTATTATATGGTCGAGATTGCACATTTTATTTTCTGCTTTTATTACATGACCCACACAACTGCTCCATCTTTCGGCAGTCACGTTTTTAAGTCCTTCTTCAAACAATTTTTTGACTTCTGTCATTTTAAATGTTGTGTTGTTTCTGGCGACGTATCCTTTCGCCTGCGCCCAAACCAGCTCAATAGGATTGGGCTCGCAGTGGTAAGGGGGCAGGCGTAAGACAGTGACTCCGTGCTCCGCTGCCATCTCATCCACAGCATACTTGTCACGGTGTGAATCCTTGTTCTGCCGAACGATGTCTATAAGAGTGGCCTTTGTCATGTTCTCTTCAAATTGAATATTTTTGCTTGTCAGCCACTCCTGTATTCTTGCTTTAATCCATGACATTGTAGGTAGTGATTCTATCTTCCGGGAATGGTAGGGGGCATTATCCATGACCACTACAGAATTGGGTTTTAGTTTCGGCAAAACCCCCCTAAACCATTCCTCGAAACACTCAGCGTTCATTTCCTTATGGTAATCTTCTGTACCCTTTTTGGCCTCGAACATTAATAAACTTTCGTCGACAAATCCCTCTTCCCCGCCAATATGGCCGATGATCAGGCGTTTTCCTTTCCCCGAGGGGGCTTTCAAACCAGTGGTCAAGCCATCTAAAATGCTTGCCGGGATGATTGTATATTTGTATCAATCCACTCCTTCTTTGATGTATGACCTACAAAACAACAAAATATTAAATAAGATAAATACCTCATAGACATGTATGAGCGGAAGTCGGAAGAGGTTACGGAGTAAGGGGACGGTTTGTTTAGCTTTTCAAAAAAATAATTAAGTATGAAAAACACAAAATTTAAATTACGTAGATACCTTCGTTGACCCAGGTTTCATCTTGATAATAGATGTATCTTCCTTCCCTTCGGTAGGCTTTAATTTTTAGAAGGTATCGCTGGCGCCATAATATGATGTCTTGTCTATCAATTAGGATACTTATCCTTGATTTCGTGGCATATTTGAAATTTAAATGTTTTAAAATTTTTCTCATTGTACCCCATGACAAGTTGGGTAAGTCCGAGTCATCATTAACAGCCTTAAGGACCTGCAAAGAAAAACAAGTATTTATACAAAGCGAGAAACGCAATTTTCTAGCAAGATTAATTAGTCCAGATTAATTTCAAACAAAAAAAGTCAAAAAAATATTACCTTTGCAATGGTGGGAGCTTCATTTGCATAAAAAAATTGGTGAACTTTTCGTCTAATAGCCGCAAACGTAAAATCATCTAATTTATCTTTAAAGTCATGTTTTGGTCCAGTTTTTTGAGGAGATTTAAAGCGTTCATTCTCTTTGTATTCTTTTAACACGCTGTATACAGTGGCTGAGCTAGTGCCTAAGATTTCAGCCGTTTTAGACACACATTCTGTTTTTTTCGGAGATTCACACTCTGTTTGTAATAAGGCTGATTTCTCCTCAAAAACGTATTTGTATACATTGCGTAACATCAGTTTTTCGTTGGCGCTAAGAGCAACCTTTGTTCTCTTTTTCTTTGGAGACAGAAAGTCTTGCTGGCGTGATGTTCCTGGTTGAGGATTCATATCTTTCGTATTGATAACGAAGCAACACAAAGACAGGTTAACAAAACAAAACTTAACAATAACAACAAGCACATCGTACAACAACTTAACAATAACAACAAACACAACGTAAAAAAACTTAACAATGTGACAGCTCAGGGAGATCTTCAACGAAACACGAGAATTTGGTGGAACACAAATACTTTTATTAATTAACGTTTAAACAATTACAATTAGTTGCCACAACTCGCGTCGATATGCGAATGGCTGACCGTTTTTTCTAAGCCACCGGCCGATAGCTGTCAAAAATAGGGATGTGACATTACTTGCGATACTCTACTAATCGAATGAACGTAACAGTCGGCCATCCGTCACAGTAACGAGTCCCCTCGTTCGTTGCTTTGTAGTATTTATTGGTAGCTTAGCTTATCGATATGGTTCATCCATCCAATATAACAATGAAATTTTCTTATCCTAAATAAGTAACTATAAACATAAATCTGTAAATAACAAATCTAACAAGTTTTGTACAATAAGTTTTATACGTCATAGTTATTCTAAACACAACATAAATGAAATATGCAAAGAGTTATCTTTCTATTATTTCACTACTGTTTTGATATAGATCTCATTAATCGCCGAAATCATAAATCACTAAAACCATAATTCACAAAAATCACTATCGCTATAATATTCTCACTGCGGCTCAACAGAGGATAGCTACTTCTATTCTTTCACTATCTAATTTGATGAGATTTTTGCCATACATAACTCTCATGCTCGGCTCACGTCTGCTCAAGCTCTGAGTCATGTAGACAGTCTCTATTCCTAATTTTACATTACCTCGCTGCGGCTCAACAAAGGATCTAGCTACTTCTATTCTTTCACTATCCAATTTGATGAGATTTTTGCCATAGATAACTCTCATGCTCGGCTCACGTCTGCTCAAACTCTGAGTCATGTATCTATTCCTACTTTTACGTTACAATACAATTCTGATATAGATCAAATAAATAGCTACAACAAATCTCTATAATCGACCATAATCATACTTATATTCTCAGATAATGATATAATTTTACTTATAAGAACTTGTAAAGTTCAACAATAATCTGTAATAATCATAATTAATTATCGTCACTATCATCACTTGAGGAACAAGCAGGGTCGTCAAAATTCATCCAGGGATATATTTTATCCACAGATACTACGTTCTCGTACGATTTACCCTTTCGAGTAATAGGCGTATCAACAATGAGATAACGATCATTAGGAAGCACACTTTTAATTCGGTAAGGCCCTTGGCATTTGGATTCTAACTTTTTAGACTTTCCCGAACCTCCTACTATATTTCTGATAACCCTGACTAAATCGCCAATTTTATATTCCGTTGCCGCTTTCCGATGTTTATCAAACCGATCTTTAATCTTTTTCTGACTTTGTTCTATTCGCTGAAGCGCGTCCGCTCTTATTTCCTGAATGTTCTCTGCCTTTGCGCATTCGCCTATGTCTTCAGAGATGTCGTTTAAAATTCCATCCGACGGGTTACCTATCTTGCGCCCGAATAAAAGTTCAGTAGGTGTTCTTTTTGTGACGTCATGTACCGCGGTATTAATGCCTAATTGTACGTCTGGTAAGAAGTTGTCCCAAGTATCGTCCGCTTTCCCGTGAGTCATACTACCTAACGACGCTAAGATTGTGCGATTACAACGCTCGACCTGGCCGTTTGCACGCGGAGTCGCAACTGCGTTGAGAATGTGTTTTGTCCCGATTGATCGCATAAATCTTTTAAACCTTTTACTGGTGAAGCTGGTCCCACGATCAGTAATGAGGCGCTTTGGGGATCCAAATAAACTAAAGTATGTTTTAAACGCCTTGATGGTTGCTTTGGATTTAGTACTTCGTACGGCTGATAGATATACATATTTAGTGAAGGCGTCTATTATGACAAGGATGTATGAATTACCGCTCTTGCTCTTTGGGAAAGGTCCGAGGTGATCGGCGTGCAATGTATGCAGAGGGACATCCATTTTTGGGATCGGATGCAAAACTCCTTCCTTAGCTCCCGATGGGACTTTGTGGTGTGCGCACTCCAGACATGCCATTACGTACTTTCTGACAAATTTACGCATTTTGGGGAACCAGAACGACGACTTAATCCGCTGCAAGGTCTTCTCAAAACCGAAATGACTGACGTCATCATGGTTGGCTTTGAGAACTTGCCAACGAACTCCCCTTGGAACTAGCCACCTCAATTCCTCATTCTCGAGCACACGGAAAACTCGTCCATTTTTCACTCGATATTCCCTGTGAATTGCAGCAATCTTAGGAGTTTCAGGATCCTGTATAATATCCTTAATGCGTTTGATTTCGTCGTCAGCCGATTGAACGGTTGCGATCCAGTCGTCAACTTTTACTGGCAGTATATCTAACACGTGAGTCGTTTCCTGCTCCTTTAGCGTAGCTCCCCTGCTCAAGGCATCCACGTGTGCCATTTTCTCGCCCGGACGATACTGAATATCACATTCATATTCTAAAAATTGTATCCACCATCGCGAAATGCGGGGTACTAAGTCCCGCTTTGTAAAGGTGGATCGCAAAGCATTGCAATCTGACACTATAGTAAATTTAATATCTAAGAGGTAAGTCCGAAATTTGTTTAGAGCACTAACTACTGCAAGTGTTTCAAGTTCGAATGAGTGAAACTTCTGTTCATCAGGGCTAGTTTGACGACTCTAATAAGATACAGGTCTCCATGGGTCAGTACCAGATCTTTGCAATAAAATGGCGCCCAGCCCCAACTTACTCGCATCTGTATGTAGCTGCGTTTCTGCATTGTGATCATACAGTGCAAGTACTGGTCGCCCTATAAGTGCTCCTTTTAGTTTATCGAAGCCATCTTGTTGTTCTTCAGACCATTGCCAACAAGAGTCTTTTCGAAGTAGATCTGTCAAAGGCCTGGCTATAAGAGCAAAGCCTCGTACGAACCTACGGAAGAACCCAGCTAGTCCGAGGAACCGTCTGACGTCGCTCTGATTTCGCGGAATGGGAAAATTTGATACTGCCTGGATTTTTTGGTTCCCGGGGCGTATGCCTGATTTATCTACTTCGTAACCTAGGAAAACAATGCTTTCTAAAAGGAAACAACATTTTTCCATTTTTAGAGTCAAGCCAGCTTCCCGTAACCACCCCAAGACTTCCTCAAGGCGCTCTAATCCTTCAGTGAAAGTGCTTGAGGGGATTAAAATGTCGTCCATATTATATAATTACGTATGGCACCCTGCTTTTATTAAGAATTTTATGGATTACCCGCTGAAATACTGCGGGAGCGTTTGCCAACCCGAAAGGCATACGATTGTACTCGTATTGCCCATCGGGCGTAACAAACGCAGTTTTCTCCTTGGACTCCTCAGCAATAGCTATCTGGTGGTAACCAGATGCTAAATCTAAGGTTGTAAATAAAGTATGCCCTGAAAGCTGATCCAAGAGATCCTCTATGCGTGGTAGTGGATAGTGGTCACGTTTAGTGCGCCTGTTTAACGCACGGTAGTCCACGCATAGACGCCTTTCTCCAGATTTCTTTTGCACCAGTACTATAGGACTTGCGTATGGCGAGCTGGATTCGCGCACTATGCCATTCTGAACCATCTGATCGACCATTTCCTTAACACGTTCACGTTCAGAAAATGATAGCCTATACGGTCGATATACGACTGGAGTAGAATCTAGAAGGTGAATCTCCATTTCTGTAACTGTGGTGAAACCTAAGTCGTGTAACCCAGAACTAAAACAATCTTTATATTTAGATAATAGGGCCTGGCACCGCTGCCTCTCAAGGGGCGTAAGTTGTTTTCCGCAATTTATCATAAGTGACGAGTGTTTCTCAGTTTCATGGATGTTTAAGACATCCAACGCTCTATTTTCTACAGCCCTTGCCCTTGATATAAGGGAGCCTCGTTTGAAGTTGAGTTGTTGAGGACCAATATTTTGGACTAATACATGACCCATACCTTTATGCAGTTGGTACTCGCCTGGTAATAGATAATATTCCATTCCTGGTTTTCCTCTAATTGATCCATTTACATAAACGCTGCCACTATAATTACCGTCAGAACTAACCATCATTGCTTCCAGCTTACCTACCATAATATCGATATCATCGGTCACCACCAAGGCTAGTTTTACACCATTATCTAATTCTGTCCTTTCAAAACGCAAGTCGGTCGCGGTTTTAACAATTCTTAGTCCAGGACGTTCTGTAAAGCTATGGCCTAGTAAAATTGGCATGTTAATCAGCGAGTTATCAACGATATATACCTCTACTTGCTCTTCTTTCACGTCTTGTACCTCAATGCATGCAAAAGTTTTACCAATGGGTAAGTAGGGGATGTTACCTAAACCTCTCAACATTGGCCCTTGTACCGGTTCCCATATGAGTCCTAATGCATGAGCATCCGTTTCACGAAGCAGCGTAGCCTGACTCCCTAAATCTACCTGACAAGGAGTGTGTGTATACCGTTTATTTTAATAACAATTTTATATTTATCATTCTCATCGTCACTAACTAAAACTTCTAGCACACTTTTAGACTTATTCTGGGCATTATTATTTTGGGAATTGACGTTACTGTTAGCGCTATTAGGTTTTTTTGGGCAATTGTTCGAATTGTGGCCTAAGAAATTGCAATCCGTACATTTGTTTAGTGGTTTACGGCACTGCCAACTCATGTGTCCAGGATCGTTGCAGTTAAAACATTTCAAGTTTCCCTTAGATCGATTCCTCATCATACCGTTAACTCTCGGAGCGACACTACTCGAAGACTGGGTGGCGTTTGAAGAACGCGTATCCTTCGACTGAGTGTCCCTCCTAAAGTCATGCACGTCTCGTGGTTGATTATTTCTAACTGTTTTAAAGAACTCTAATGTTTCCTCGGGCTTGTCAAACTTTCCGGCCTGTGCGCTTAAACGTACGCCTTTGTCCTCTATACCGAACACAATACAATCCACTGCTTGTTTCCCAAATATTTTACACCGGTTGAGCAAATTGATTTTTGAAAAGTAATATAATTCTAAGGATTCGCCAGGGCGTGCCCTTCTATTAAGCATTTCCGTCAGTAGTTCGGCGTAATTTTCAGTAGAGGGAAAAGATTCCTGTAATATACACTTCCATTCTAACCAAGAATACTTAATAGAAGGTAAACCCTGGTACCAAGTTTTAGCATGTCCAGTCAGCTTGGGCCAGGCATAGTGGGCCGTCTGTTTGTCGTTCCAGTTGTAAATTTCCGCGCACTCGTCTACTTTATTCAGCCACACGTCAATGGTTTGCTCTTTTGACAGAGGGTCAAACTCTGGGATGACGTTATTCAATGAAGACGGCAGAAACGATTCGCGATCCCTGCCTCTAAAGAATTTAGCAAATTCTTCAAAAAAATCTGACTGATCAGTGTACCTCGATTTCTTGCGTTCGGGGCTCCTGACGTCACTGCGTGGAGGAGTAACTATTTCTCGCGCTGGGCCCGTAGATTGTTTGTAAGTGGTCGCCGCCTCGTCGCGCCCACGTCGCTCATTTCGCATCAGCAGCTCTTCTTCCAAAAGGCGTAACCTCTGGCGTAAATCGTCATCATCCTCTGATTCACGACGGCGGGAACGACTGCGCTCAAGACGCTGACCTCCACCTCCTGCGTCACGTGTGCTCCGGCTCCTGCTCCGAAGATGACGAGTACTGCTTCGCCGGTCATCACGTCTTGTTCGGCTTCGGCTGCGACGCTCCCCCTCGCGCGCTCTCATACTCCGCCCATCCGGCTGTTGCGACCGTCTGACTGGAGTTTCCGGCCGCCGTCGCCCTACGTCGTCGCACTTTCCTCCATCCATCTGAAACTTGTACGCATAATTTCCATTAGTTCACTTGTCTTATAATTTAGCTGCCGTTGATGAGCTAAAATATGTATAAGTTAGTAGAGATCAAAACGAGGTCACTACACTTCTCTATTAAGGACGCGGTGGGGTTAGAAGTGGACATTAGCCGCTCACGCGTCAGCACCGGTTCATATTGCCTAACTAGGTACATAGTTTAACTACCTATTTAATTAATTGTCTAAAACTTATCTACAAATCACTGTTCACAGTTTCACTTTGTCACACAACACAGTTAACAGTGACATCCTACCTATTTACAATTCTCAAAAACTAACACACAATATTTACAATAGCACGACGAATGTACGAAACATGAGAACAATTACACAACAACAACAACAACAACAACAATTACAGTACTGTAGTAAAGTTGCACAGCAACAAAGTTATTATTTAGGAAATGAACGTGCGAGCGCCGTTTGTTTACAAAGCAACGCGTACAGCCTACGCGCTGTGACGCTGTGAGTTAGTCTATGAGACTATAGAAGTTATAAAGCCATAACGCTATCCCGCTCTAGCCTCGCTGTGTAAGTTTAGAATGTGAGATGCCTAGTTAGTTAACATTTAGTTTCCATTTTGTTATTCTCAGCGGTAAACATTGAATAAAGTTTAAAAAAAATATCATTATTTGAACTTTTAATGGTGGAAGGGTTCTATCTACATACGATAATTTTTAAAAAACATACTTTGTAGAAGAGAAAAAATATTTTCAGGCGTATGACTAGCACGAAACATTTGCTGACGGTGAATAATTTTTCACCCAAATATGGCCGCTTAAGCGGCACCAGCTCGATTTAATCCTCGTGCATCCTCCCATTAGTCATTATTTTTTTAAAAGATCATGATATCTAATCGCTTACGGGGTTTTCATAAGGGATAAACCCTTATTTCAGTGTTTTAATCTACAGAAAACATTATCAATACAACGAAAACCTTACCTTCGAGCTTGTTGATGGTTCGTGGGCGTTGCAAAAACAGTGTATTTTTGCTGATGATCCCACTTCTGAGCTGTGACAGCTCAGGGAGATCTTCAACGAAACACGAGAATTTGGTGGAACACAAATACTTTTATTAATTAACGTTTAAACAATTACAATTAGTTGCCACAACTCGCGTCGATATGCGAATGGCTGACCGTTTTTTCTAAGCCACCGGCCGATAGCTGTCAAAAATAGTGATGTGACATTACTTGCGATACTCTACTAATCGAATGAACGTAACAACAATAACAACAAACACAACGTAAAACAACAATGAACAGCGCGTGGGCAAAAGAAACATTCATGCACTCAGACCAGAGGTTAGAAGCCGAATGAAAGACAAGCAAAACAAGATGGCCGCGCGTGTGGCGTCCCGCGTCCGTCACGTAGGGAGGCAATAATGCCCGACCCAATAATGTCCAGCCCAATAATTCGTGTACATCGTCTCTGATAGAATTTATGATTACAATTAATTACTTTTTTATAATAAAAATGTTCCTATTAACTTTGTGTGAATGAGCTGAATCACAACGAACGGAACGCATCACTTCACTATTACAATAAATGTGGCAACATTATTTTACAAAGTGACATTAGCATCTGTCAGTTTACTCCAGTGAATTAATAATTACACTTTAGCCGGTACCGACTACAGGTGGTTTGTCGTGTTATAGGAGTTAGTTTAGTCTCGGGTATGACCTTTCGTCCATAGGCGGATCATCTGTAGCCGGATTGTATAAATAATCAAATATATCTAGGAACTTGCAATGCGTGTGACGATCCGTCTCCAGGCCAGTGTTGGGCATCAATCAATTAATTTGTCAATTATCTTGTTAATTGACTAAAAAAGTAATTGCAATTAAATTAATTACAATTAAATTAATCGCAATTGAACTTTTAATTGCACCTTGCAATTAAATTAATTTGATTAACGTATGTCAATTGCAACTTACGATTAAAATAATTGCAATTAACTTTTTTAGTTGTTTTATAAAACAATTAAAACTAATAATTAACTTTATGTATTAAAATGAAATTAGTAATGATTTAGGAAAATTAAGCTGTTGAGAGTGTTGTCGAGTGTTGTTGAGTGTTGTTGAGTGTTGTTGAGTGTTGTTGAGTGTTGTTGAATGTCGTTGAGTGTTGTTGAATCTTGTTAAGTGTTGTTGAGTGTTGTTGAGTGTTGTCGAGTGTTGTCGAGTGTTGTTGAGTGTTGTCGAGTGTTGTTGAGTGTTGTTGAGTTTTGTTGAGTGTTGTTGAGTGTTGTTGAATGTTGTTGAGTGTTGTTGAGTGTTGTCGAGTGTTGTCGAGTGTTGTCGAGTGTTGTTGAGTGTTGTTGAGTGTTGTCGAGTGTTGTTGAGTGTTGTTGAGTGTTGTTGAGTGTTGTCGAGTGTTGTCGAGTGTTGTAGAGTGTTGTTGAGTGTTGTTGAGTGTTGTCGAGTGTTATCGAGTGTTGTTGAGTGTTGTTGAATGTTGTTGAGTGTTGTTGAGTGTTGTTGAGTGTTGTCGAGTGTTGTCGAGTGTTGTCGAGTGTTGTTGAGTGTTGTTGAGTGTTGTCGAGTGTTGTTGAGTGTTGTTGAGTGTTGTTGAGTGTTGTTGAGTGTTGTCGAGTGTTGTCGAGTGTTGTTGAGTGTTGTTGAGTGTTGTTGAGTGTTGTTGAATGTTGTTGAGTGTTGTTGAGTGTTGCCGAGTGTTGCCGAGTGTTGCCGAGTGTTGCCGAGTATTGCCGAGTGTTGTCGAGTGTTGTTGAGTGTTGTTGAGTGTTGTTGAATCTTGTTGAGTGTTGTTGAGTGTTGTTGAATGTTGTTGAATCTTGTTGAATCTTGTTGAGTGTTGTTGAGTGTTGTTGAGTGTTGTTGAGTGTTGTCGAGTGTTGTTGAGTGTTGCCGAGTGTTGTCGAGTGTTGTTGAGTGTTGTTTAGTGTTGTTGAATCTTGTTGAGTGTTGTTGAGTGTTGTTGAATGTTGTTGAGTGTTGTTGAGTGTTGTCGAGTGTTGTCGAGTGTTGTCGAGTGTTGTCGAGTGTTGTCGATTGTTGTTGAGTGTTGTTGAGTGTCGTTGAGTGTTGTTGAATGTTGTTGAGTGTTGTTGAGTGTTGTCGAGTGTTGTCGAGTGTTGTTGAGTGTTGTTGAGTATTGCCAAATGTTGTCGAGTGTTGTCGAGTGTTGTTGAGTGTTGTTGAGTGTTGTTGAGTGTTGTTGAATGTTGTTGAGTGTTTTGGGTGTTGTTGAGTGTTGTTGAGTGTTGTTGAGTGTTGTTGATCACAACAAATCACAAAAGACGTTAAGCCGCGTCCCCACTAGAGCCATGCGGCTTAACGTCTTTTGGCGCGAAAACTGTTTGACGCGCTAAAATAAGAAAAAAAAAGACTTATTTTGTTGGTTGACGTATTTTGTAGAAACAATTTTCTTGGTAAAGTTTAAAGTTTGGCGGTGTAAATCACAAGTTAAAATAAGTGATTCCAGTGACAATTATAGCAATTTATTAACAACAACTCCACAAGTGTAGTATAAAGCAGTATATGTATATCACTCGAGGGTAAGTACAGATTACTCCCCTTGGTGAATAAATAGCTATTATTTTTATGTATAACAATGTTGCATTGATAAATATTTCTACAGCGTAGGTATACTACCCGGAACCACACGGGTATATTGTATATTTATATATACCGGCTTTATATTATACAGCAGTATTTTTTAATTGTTATTTTTAATTAAAATTAACAAAACAATTGAAAATTAATTAATTGTTAATTGTTACTAATACAGTTAACAATTAATTAATTGTTAGTTGTAATTTTTCACAATTACAATTGATTAATTGTTAGTTGTAATTTTTCACAATTACAATTGATTAATTGTTAATCTTTAATTGTTCTTGCAATTGAAATTTGCCCAACACTGCTCCAGGCGATACTAATCGTATAATCATCTAAATCAAAGAACATTTGTTTGTAAGGGTTAAATAAAAACAGCTATTTTTACTATAGGAACTTTAATTACCGCTATCCATTCAGGATGCATAAACTGTATATAAGCATCAAAATCAAAATAATAAGAAAAAAACTATCAAAAGCAGATAGGTACACCTTTTATGTGTACGCAAAATTTCACAAATAGAAGCATTAAAACTTCAATTTCAAAACTTGAATAGACAAAACTATTGTATTAACACAACTAACTATTAACTTGTATTGTATTTTTTGTCTATTGGGTGAATTTCCCAAATGACTTATTTTTTTGTCTTTGGTGAAATTAGTATTTGAAAAAAGGAATATTGTTCTGAATTATTTTTTTTTAATATTCAATAGTTAGTTATTGGGTTGTGGCAAAAATATAATTTGCCTAAGACTATTACAAAGGTAGAAATAAATACATAAACCTCTATTTTTTTCAAATCGGTGCTGTCCCTCTACTTTTTTTATAAACAAAAAAGCTTATACACTAATAAAAATAAGTAACTTAAGTATATAACTTATTCTATTTCATAGAATATTAGTTTTGTTATTAATATACAGCATATTTTATTACATAATTAACGATTATTATTACTGAGAGGCACAAACGTACTTGTCCTGCAAAATGTTCTCACATCGCTGGATAAAAGTAACTTAAACCTAACTTTACATCGACGAGTCTGACAGCGTCCCCACCCCTATTTTATTTCCCTCGTTAGTGTGTACTAGTACGCAGTCAGGATGGACGTGTGTCAAATCGCTGCATATTCCCGCCAATAACGTAAGTACGCCATTTCAGTAGCTCCCGGACAATTATTTTATATTATCGGTGGTTGCATTTTTCTAGTGTAATGAGTAGTTTTATTATTGTTGTTTGGTTCTAACAGAGGTAGTAAGTGAATTAGCTTAATTGACTGTTATTGAATTTATCCTAGATATTATGCATTTTTTGTAATTTTCTAGAAAGTGTGTTATTTCTCACGTCGCTGTTCTCATATCGCTGTAATCGGTGGTCTTTATTGCCAACGATGTGATAATTTACACCGAAATGATAAGAAAAAATCAATCGGTGTCTTATATCTAACATCGGTGTTTTGATTCATGATCAACGCACAGTTTTGTCACATCGGTGGATTGCTGTATCATATCGGTAGATCATTTTATCATCTCGGTGAGTCGTTTTATCATATCGGTAGATCCCGTGTCATTTCGTTAATTATACAAAGAAACAATGGAACATACAAACACATACATTATACAGAGTTGATATGACAGAGGGGCATTAAATTACACTACGTATACTATACGTGTATAGTATTAATTCGATACAGTACAAAAATAGAAAGCGCCAAAAATGAGTTTTTTTTTTTTTCAAACAAACTAAATAGCTTAAAGTCAGAGTGAAACGCAACCACCCTTTATAAATAAATTTGACTGACCTTAGACGCCTAGGTAACAAAGTCGCGCAGGAGCGCGTGTGTGTGCGTGTTATCTCTCTTGGCGGGGGCGCGGGGGGCGGGCGGTTTAGACCGCTCGCGCCGCCGCCCGCGCCCGGCTGGTTGTTAAGTACGCGCACACACAAAAACACAAAATTTTTAAATTCTCGATGTGTCCTCGATTCATATTAATGCACAAATTATACCGACGGAGAATATTGTTATTTATTAAATCACTGTCCGTCGCTAAGCACTTTAATTCCCGTAATCTTTGTACTGCCAATTGTATGGTGCCGGCGCGCGGCGTTCCTAGGGCTATTGCGCCGGTCACCATACCTTTCTCGGTATGTTCGCAGAGCTAAATCTGCGTTTCCACGGCATTCACCGTAAATTAAAATCATGTAAGTGTATTCTGACGCCGTGTAAGTTACACGAGGCATTGCTGAACACTTTAATGATTACACACACACACAACCAACGTTTAATTACGTATCCTATCACAATAAAAACAGTCAAACACAAAAAAACACTAACACTAAATAATAATATTCCCAAGTTAAACTTATTTAGTGTCTATCACAATAACAAAACAAAATCACAATTATTGTCAGCGAGTTCGACAAAACATAAAGGCGCGGCGGCGGGGGGCTCCCGTATTACGTAACGTACGTCCCGAATGGATGACGCTTGCGCACTGTCCACTGAAAGAAAGTTTTTTAGCAAATTCGCAAGGATCTAGAATGCAATAGCAACACTATTTCTATTCCTTTTACGCGACCTATTTCTATTCCTTTTACGCGCGGGAAAAAGGCGCGGGGGTTTTGCTATGATTGTCACTCTCATAGTGAAAGTGCAAGTGTGTGTGTATTTATTGCTTCGTGAAATATTTGGTTGTACTTGTGCGGCAACAATGTATCTTATACTCAGATTATCGTTTTAAGGTGCATGACCTATGCGTATGAGATAATCAGCTGTTAGGAAATATACATCGTGTTCAAACGTAGCAAAAACTTCAAAAATCATTTGTGACTAAACTACTGCTCCTATTTAATTGATTTTTGGTACAGAGCTTGAAAATGGTATCTAGTATAGGCAGTTTAAAGAAAAGCCCCTCTGTCGTATCAACTTTGTATAATACATATATACCTATATACAAACATTCATACATACATACTTACCCATAGACTGCCAAAATCATTACCACGATACCACTGAGTAGTAGATGTATAAATGTATATCATTAGGAGAGGTCTGAATTCGGTAATGTACGTCTATAGGCTGAGATGATGATGGTGAGGTGGAGCAATTGAACGCATTAAAGGTTTCTCTAGAAAATATTTTTTAGTTAAAAAAATAGTAAGTACATAATAATAAATAGATAAAAAGAAAACATCATAATAGCTTAATTTTGTTTAAGAATGCCGAGGCCAAAACTAAATGAGGAGGAGAAAAAAGAGAAAAAAGTTGCTGGAAAAGTATAAGAAAAGCTAAAATCAAAAGCGATCCTGTGTTAAGAGAGGAGCATTTAAGAAAAGATAGAGATATATACCTATAGATATAGATACCTACCTACTATTTCCTTTTTGATGTTCAAAGGTGGATAGTTTATCATATCGCTGGATATTTACATAATTTCGGTGGATAAACTTATCATATCGGTGTACAGAAAAAATAATCGGTGCCAGTTTGTCATATCGGTGGAAACCAGAATTCAAATTGAATTTTCTCCTTAGTCTTAAATGATATGTTGATGATATTAAATTTGGGGATATTTAATATCCTAAAGATTACAAAAAACCTGAATAATATACAAAAAAAATATAAATAAAAAAGTTCAGCGATATGATAAAAAAAATGGCATTTGTTGAAATTCACCCCTATTCAAGTTTTTACTGATTAAAGAATCTAGATTCTATCAGTCTTTAATCAGTCATAATATTTGGATGGAATTAGAAACTGGGTAACTATCTATAAAATAAAAAAAAAAACATTAGAAAAATAATCAGTCAGAAGTATTAAGATGCCATTCTTCGAAACATTCTGGGCAAAGTGGTGGTGACCTATGACATCCTTTGCACCTATAGCTAGTCTCACGGCGTATTTTTTTTTGGTGGCAAACTCTGCAATTTAAAAAGGAATATTTTTTTTTTGAATTTTTTTCGCTGGTATACGCGTTGGCCAATGGATTTGTGGTTGTGAGGAAGTACTTGGTTGTGGCTCAGCTGGATTCGCTTGAGCCGTTCTTTTGTGCCAATGTAGCCCCCCTTCTTGAACTAAATCTTTTCCGATCACACCTGTTTGAAGTTGCAATAGATTTCTTATCAACTGATCTCTATAATCAACGTATTCGTATTTTGGATCTTTTTTTACATACTTTTTGAATAAATAAAAAGCATTCCAAACACCGATGTCTAGCATGTGCAACAAAACCTTTTTATACCATCGTATTGATTTGCGTGGTGACGAATAATAACTTATCATTTGATCTGCGCGATCAATACCTGCCATGTGGTTATTATAATGCAGAACTTCTACAGGCTTGAGCTTCTTTTGCCCTCGCCTGTTAGTTATTTCAGCCATACCAGAGGGGCAATTCTACTAATTTTAACGACGTTCACAGTCTGATCTCAGTCTCAATCTGTCAAAAAATACTTCAAATTTCCTTACATTTTGACAAGTTTTTGACATTTCTTTGTCGCTGAGATGAGACTGCGACTAGATTTTGAACGTTTTAAATTACGAGAATTAGCCTTCTGGTTGTTTTAGCGTATTTATCATTAAAACTTGACGTTTGTCCTTCCAGTTGCTCACATATACCTTATTTTTCCTGAGCCAAAAGTATTCCCCCTTTTTCATTTTTTTTAAAATTACAGCTTCAGGGTTTCCCTTTCTGTTGGAACGAAGGGTCCCAATTGTGTGGGTTTTAAGGTCTAAAAGTTTCTCTGAGAGCGGCACAGAATTATAAAAGTTGTCCATATATAATTCGTGTCCTTTTAGAAGGTAAGGTCTCATTAATCTCAATACCAACTTCTGTAACTTTGATCCAGTTTCACCAGAATCATCCTCAAGATCCTCTGTTCCAGTGTACATCTTAATATTCAATACGTATTCGTCAGAGGTGGTAAGAACATAAAACTTTATTCCATATTTAGTTTTTTTGTTTTTCATAAATGTACGGAATATCAATCGCCCTCTAAAAAGCATTAAAGACTCATCCAGTGATAGCTCTTTTGTTGGATAAAAAACAGTTCTAAAATTTTCTGTAAGCATATTTATAAAGCCACTTATCTTGGCAGATCCAACAGAGTTCAATTGGGAAGTATATAAACACCGTAAAATTTGCTCGTAACGTCGACCTGACATTTTATAGCTAAAAATTGGGTGATAATACAGTGGGTCACTGTGCGTAAAAAGCTTTTGCCTTTGTGGAATTTTCACGTGCCCTTGAAGCAATGAAAGTGCAAAAAACTTCTTCATTTCATCTGCATTCGTTTCACGAAAAGCCTTCATTCTGCAGTTTCTAGTATGTGGGCGAGATTGGTTCACTAACGCGTTGCCGTAAGCGTTAGTACATGTTACTAAATAATCGATTATTTGCGATGTGAAAATAATATCAAACATTTCTTGAACAGTGGTATTTTCGTTGATATCAACGCGGGGGCCAGTTGTTGTATCATCAAAATTAAAATTAGGTATATCAGATACAGAATTTTCCCAACACTCACTTTCTGGAGGTGGTGTACTCGAACGAACAGGTTGTCGCGCCTACCCTCGTGTTGACTGCTGTAAAACTAAATCTTGATGTGCTTGACTAGCACTGTAAGATTGGCGGCGCTCGATAGTAGCTAGGCGTGCACCTACAGGTTCACTAGAGCAAATAGAGAGGTGACGACGCTCCTCGGAAACACAACGTCGATGTGGCTGATTGTGAGGGCGGCGGCTTTCTTCAGAGGCAGATCTTGTTTGTGGCAGCTTAACAGACTCACTGTGAGGGCGTCGGCATTCTTCAGAAGCAGATCTTGTTCGCGGCAGTTCAAGAGACCCACTAAGAGGGCGTTGGTATTCCTCGGAGGAGCATTGGTTCTGTGTGAGTGTGTGAGGCCTACAAAAAGAGCGGCGGCTCTCCTCGAAAGAAGCACGGTGCTCTAAAGGGCTAACAGGAAGAGAATCTTCGGTTGAAGTATCAGAAATATCAGAACAAAGACTTTCTGACACGCGGCAATGTTTTGAAATTCGATTAGTTTTTGGCTTACTAAAAATTTCCAGGCTTGAATCACTGCTGATACCGTCTCAGTTCTCTGGTTCGTAATTACCATCTGAGACGTACTCCCCGTCTACATCACTATATGGGTCGCGGACGGAATATATTCTGTCACTACGATCTTCTTCTTCGAATAAGTTTGGGCATTTTTGAGAACAAGTTCTTACCCGTTTAGCTTCGATGGTACTCTTGGGTAGTGTCTTTGAGCATTCGCCATCGCCGTCAGATGTTTTTGGACGTTTTTTGGTCAATTTCTTTTGTTCTGGAGCCATCTATGAACAAAAATATTCGTCAGAGAAATAATCATAGAAAAAAGAATACCTACACATATTTATTTCGTGTTTTATTCATATAAATTGATAATGAAATAGATAAAAATAATATAATTTAACAGTATGAATAAAAAAGTAGTCCGTACTATAAAAATAAGCAAGTTTTTTACCTCTTCAGCCCGCTAATAACGACGAACGCTCCGAGCAAACAGCGAACACGGGCTCCGCTAACCGTGACACTACAGGACTGTTTGCATAGAAAACTAACGTCCAGAGGCGCGTCGTCACACAGACATGTGCGTCGATGTGTGAGTGTGGAGCGGCGGGGGGATCTCGAAATATATTTATATTTCTTTTTGCCTTGACACTAGACAAATTTAATTGAGTGCAATATGACACTGGAATGCGTGGCTTCATAGTATAATGTTCGCAAATTTACACGGGTATAGGCGGTTTGTCTGTTTTGACTTGGTAAAATTAACCGCCTGTGGGCGTAGTGTCATATCAAACACGAAAAAAAATACGCCTCTGGCCGTGTCGTCAACGAAAGTGATAATTAAGTTTTGTTATACTTACTCTTCCGAGTTTTATTTACCGGCTGAGCCCTAACCGTTACACCTTTTTCATTTAATTTTAGTACAGATATCAGAAGGCTAATTCTCGTAATTTAAAACGTTCAAAATCTAGTCGCAGTCTCATCTCAGCGACAAAGAAATGTCAAAAACTTGTCAAAATGTAAGGAAATTTGAAGTATTTTTTGACAGATTGAGACTGAGATCAGACTGTGAACGTCGTTAAAATTAGTAGAATTGCCCCTCAGGTTGTGAGCTAAATTTTTGACTATTAGGCATTCCATTTCTATTTTTAGATTTTCTTTGCTTATTCCAATTATTTTTCCTTTCCTTGTTGCTGATACGATATTTCCATCGCTACTTGAATTTTAATTTCAGGTATTTCACTTACATTTTGTATGTGTTTCTCATATTTTTCATTAATCATGTGGTAGGTCGCTCCTGAGTTTATCACAATTCTATTTCTCTATTCATGTCATTCGTTTTAGTAGAGAATGCTTGTGCGAAGAATGTTACAGAGGTGTTCTCATTATTCTCCTGCTGTTCTGCAGTATTCGCTGAGCTGGTAGCTTGTCCTCTATTTTGTTTTCCTCTGCCTCTATAATTTCCTCCTCTTTGACCTCTTAGGTAATAGGTAATAGGTAATACGGGCTGGTGTCCGCAACTCCACGTCAATGCGCGTATTTTGCGTACTTTGACCTCTTGTGTTGCTTCTGTTAGCTTGGTTACTTCTACATTGAAAAGATTTGTGGCCCTCTTTTCCACATTTAAAACATGTGAGGAAGCTGTGAGCATCGGCTTCCTTGCTCGAGTTGCTTTGATCACCTATTATTTTTAATTCAGCATCTAACATTCTTGACTTTATAAAATCAATCGTCAAATCTTTGACCAGCGTCTCTAACGTTGTTATGACTGTATTGTATTGGTCTGGTAGTGTCAACAATAGGTGACATACCTTGTCATTTTCTTTCATCTCTGTTCCTGACGACTCCAGTTCCGAAATCACATTCTCGAATTTAATAAAGTGATCAGTCAATCTTTCATTGTTTCCACATTTCAATGACAGTAGTTTTCTTCGTAAGTATAGCTGGTTGAAAACTGATTTCCTTTCAAATATTTCCTCTAGTTTTGTTAGCATTTCTAATGCTGTATTACATTTTTTAATTATGTCTATAAACTTGTCGGAGACACATGAACAATGACGCTTTTCGCTTTAGCATCAAGTTCGTTCTTCACATTTTCGTCTAATTGTTTGTCCTTGTTTATGGCATCTTTTAGACCTCGTTCTTCCAATAACGTTTTAACTCGAAACTTCCAGTTTGAAAAGCTTGAGCCATCCTTTAATCTTGAATCGTGCTTGTAGCCATTTTTCTTTCCTACCGATGATATTTTAGTAAACTATCATTGTTTCCTACGCTATCCTTTGTCAATCTGACTGACTTTGATCCTAATCTTGGTGCTCTGGGTTCACTGTTATAGTATTTATGCATACTTACACTTTATTTTCATCACGCATAATACTATTTATCATCCTTTTTATTTGTTTATATGTTTACACTTAGCAAATCGTTCTAAATACGATTCATTATCATAAAATAGCTGAGATAAAATACTTTTAAGTACTCAATTTTCATGTTGTGACACGTCAAATTGTCAAACTGTCAGTTACTTTTATTTTTTTTTTTTTACCCCGAAGGGAAGGCTTATATAAAAGTCAAAGTCAAAGTCAAAGCATTTATTTCAAATAGGCACATTAAAGGCACTTTTGAACGTCAGAAATTACAACAAATAGAATTGATTCTAGTCGCCCATTCCAAAAGGTAGTTTTCGTATGGAGAAGAACGGGCAAGAAACTCCACCGTTACTCTTTTAAAATATTTTACAAAATTTTGCATACATTAATTATATAATAATAATATGTGAACACGATGCACCTAAAATAAAATTACTATACCACAATAGGTAAAAGACTTAAAAATGAAACCATGACATATAAATTAATTATCTGATAGATACATGGTGCTCACATATTTACAAACATGGTAAAAGTATAGTCTTTCGACCATATTGCCTAGTCTTACGTCCAAGTATTTTCTTTCGTAATAGGTTTTAAACAATAATGTCTTTCGTATTATATTTTCATATTTAGTTTTCTTATACTGTCTTTAGTAAGTCCATAAAAGTTGTCATATCCATTTTGTCAAATCCAAGATAATTAAACGTCACTCTACTGTCACAAGTCGAATGACGAACATACTTGTCAATTTGTGAAATTATAGCTATCTCCTCGTAGAAAAAACATAACCTACAAAATACTATGACTATAAAACAATATTATTATCAACTAATCTAATACATGCATAAAAAAAAACACGAAATGTAACCTAAATATCATTTACAGTCTCTGTTATAAATTTGTACAAGTATATATAAGTTGAGGTATTCATAAGTAGCTCCTGAATGCATTGCGGGACCATATCAGGTTTTTTATAAATTTTTAGAAACTCATCCGACAACACAAGGCGCTGAATGTTGAAAGACGAACACTCAAAGAAGAATAGAATAGAATACTCTTTATTATGTACACCATATAAATTACAGACATAAATATAGAAACTGTACAAAGGGTGACACAATGGGCGGTCTTATCGCTAAGAGCGATCTTTTAAAGACAACCTTGACACCCGGGCGTAGACACTTTCCCTAGCAGACCGATTTCTACGAAAACCAAATTGATTAGACGGTAGAATATGATTTTTTTCAACATAAAACTAAACGCTGCTTCAACAATTGCTCAAATAGTTTACCAACACAAGAAATGAGTGCTATAACGATAAGAATCGGGACATAATTTGGGTTTTTCTGGTTTTAAAATAGGTACAAGGCAATCCACTTTCCACTCTTGAGGTATGATATTATTTTCCCATAACATATTCAGGACTTCAAGGAATGTTTTTAAACCAGTAATGCTAAGTTTTTTAAAAAGTATGTATGGCATTCCATCAAGACCATATGTAGTGTCTCTTCGAGAGGTGATGGCAGAAATCAATTCACTGATTGTAAAAGGATTAAGTAGAAAACTATGACTAGAGTTAGTACTATTATCAAACAAAGATCTTGGGGCATGTGACACAAAATCTGGAGTGTATTTCTTCAAAAAATCTAAAATCCATGCGTCGTTTTCATGATTATTTAAATTATATGTTTTGTTATATTTGCGCATGAATTTCCATATGATGGATATTGGCGTGCATCTGTTGAAAGTTTCACATAGAGACATCCAACTTTTTTGACGTTCTATTTTTATAACTAATTTTTTAAGTGCTCGAAGTCTTTTGAATTGGATATAAGTTTCTTCTGATGGATTATTTTTAAAATTTATGTAAGCTGTTTTGAAATTTGATACAGCCTCTGTACACTTTTGATTCCACCAAGGAAGGGAATTTCTTCTAATCCTATTTGTAGGGCATAAATGATTGTATTTTTATTGACCTTACAATTTGGAATGGAATTAGCAGCAGCTGTATGTAAAATTGTACAAAAATGATGATATGAATCAAGAAAACATATATTAACGGTTTTGAAATCAACTAACAATTCATCCACATTATTACTATACATTTGCCAATCTACCATTTTGTAATTTGGTTAGGTGGGCAAATTTCCAGTACTTGAACAATTTCTAGAAGAATCATTGTTTTGACTATTACCAATCACTACTTTTATAATTGCAGGGATGTGATAACTACTACCAAGAGGACTATCATGTACTTGCCATTCACAATTAAGTGCCAATGATGAAGAAACCAAAGACAAATCCAGAGCATTAGGACGCCATGTTAGAGAGCCAACAGTTGTTGCCTGACCATTATTAAGCAAAATTAAATTATTTTCTTCAATGACTTCTAAGACATTTCGACCACGTGGAGAGTCAGAACCACAACCCCAAGATGTGTGATGAGCATTAAAGTCCCCAGCAAATATAAAAGGACCAGGGATAGACTTAACCAATGAATCAAAATTATCCTCATTGAAAGCTGGATTAGAATTTAAGGGACTATAGAAACTGACTATACTCATCTCCTTATTATTAAATGTGATTTTTACACAAATATTTTGTAAAGAATTGTCAAAATAAGTGTTGATTTTATTATAAATAATACTTTTATGAATTACTAGCCTCTGCCCGCGACTTCGTCCGCGTGAAATTTCTTGCTCCCCCAACCCATCGCATCGCATCACCCGCCCGCGCTATCACATCGTTTTCTCTTCCTGACCTTTTTCTTTTTGCTCAGCTCCAAAGAGTCCTGGCGTGATTAAGCTTTCCACATGGATTGGACAATCTAATGCAAAAATAATTGATAATTCCAGAGATTAGCGTGTTCAAACAAACAAACAACAGTTTGTTTTTCTGTTCTATTAACTGCTAAAGGTAACTTTATTTAATAATAGCTGTGCCCCGCCGTTTTATTCGCGGTAATTTCAGGAAAAAACCTACTAAAAACTTGTTGACAAAAAAAAACAACCGACTTCCAAAAAAATACAAAGTGAAAAATAACTTTAATTTCGGAAGTCGGTGTCGTTGGTTCTGTATTTTCATTTTTTGACACCGACTTTCGAAATTAAAGTTATTTTTCACTTTGTAGTATTTTTTTTGGAAGTCGGTTGTTTTTTATTTTTAAGTTTTTATTTTTCACTTTTTAGTTGTACCTGCCTACCCCAAACAAATTCATATAACACTAAGTACTTGGTATGTGAATATCAGTGACAGGAAGCTATTGAACACATCTGCCTACCCCTTTCAAAGGTACAGGCGTAATGTTATGTTGTGTGATTGCGTAAACAATGCATACATATGCTATAGCAGCAATCGCGGTTGATTTGCTGGCATTTATTGAAGAGTTCCGTTGTCTGTCTCCGAAACTCATCATCAGATCTTTATGAAATTTAAATTGGTCCTATTTAAATTTCATAAAGATCTGATGATGAGTTTCGGAGTAAAAATATTTCCGGAATAAAAATATTTCGAACAAAAAAAAATTTTGCAAATCCGTCTGTCTATAGATATTATATGAGGAAGTTATGCCCGAATATACATAAAAAATAAAACATAGAAACATCCGAATTGAGAACCTCCTCCTTTTTTGAAGTCGGTTAAAAATATATTCCATTACTTTAAGATATTATTTAAGATTATTACTTATACATGTAAACTATGCGACTATATTACTTGTAAACTATGCAACTCCTAAGATATTCATTGAAATCAAATGATGTCAAGGGCAATTTTATTCAAAATTAAATACTTGTGATGAATAACGTATTTATTTTGATAAGGATTAACATCATGTTTATAAAAAAACCTTCGCAAATAATGCATTAGTTTAGAAGAAATTTGATTACCATAAAAAAGGTTATAGTGAGTGAACCTTAAAAGATAGACATATGCTGTCGCGGACTTTTTTTTAGAACTTTTAAAGGGAAACAATTCCGTCATACATGATTTTTGCGTAACTTTAACCGTTTACGAAGCGTACGCAACGAAAGCTCTCAAAAGGAATATTTTTTTCCCGTTTTTGCATCATTTTTCATTGATGCTCCGCTCCTATTGGTCGTAGCGTGATGTTATATAGCCTATAGCCTTCCCCGATAAATGGACTATCCAACACAAAAATATTTTTTCAATTCGAACCAGTAGTTCCTGAGATTAGCGCGTTCAAACAAACAAACAAACTCTTCAGCTTTATTATATTAGTATAGATTATGGCAACTCCGTTGTGTTTGTTACCACAATCATTCCTTTCAATATTGTAATTTTTTATTTTAAAATTTTGATCAGATTTGAACCATGTTTCACTAATTATTGCAATGTGAATATTGTGTGTATAGAGGAAATCGGTAAATAAATGTTTGTTGCTATTAAGACTTTGTGCATTCCATTGCATTATGTTTAAATTTGAAATATCCATTAAGGAGATGAAGGGATTTTAGTACTTAAAGTATTTTTTAAAACCTCTTTAATTGATGATGTGTTTATAGGAACATCTTTATTGCTAACTATTTTGGTAATTATCTCTACTAAAATATCTATAAATTTATCAGATTTCATTAAATTATTAATCTGTACATCTAAATTTTTTGCTGATAAAGCCGGAAAAGCATTACTATTAAAAAGATCAGAGTATGTGGCACTTCTTGACTTTATTTTGTTTTCTTCTATTATTTGTTTTTTTATAGGACAAGATGAGGAGATAGCTATGTGATCGCCCTTGCAGTTTGCACACTTAGCATCCTTTGGGTCGACCTGACAATTCTTAAAATTATGATTTAAAGTACAAATTGAGCAAACTTCAGTATAGCGACAAAATTTTGCAATATGTCCGTACCGAAGGCACTTTAGACATTGTTTTACCGGTGGAATATATTTGCTTACCTCGTGGCGCCATGAGTCTAGATATAAATATAAGGAGGAAGAATGGTGGAGGCGAAGGTAACAGCGACTGCCTGTGTTGGTACAAATTCAACACCGCCGGCGAAACCTTTTACCCTGCGCATGAAGCGCCTGACTTGAATAACATTTTTAGAGCTGCCAATCAATGAAAATATTTCCTTATTGGCCATGTCGACAGGGACTGAGGTGAGGACCCCAGTTACCTCTGTGTCTGCGACAGGGATGGATGCTTTTAGTCTTAACTGATCCAATAACTTTTTATTTTTAATAAACATATTAGCGTTGTTCGGTAAATCAATCGTGATGCCAACCTTCCAACCTTGTATTTATTGATAGAGCGCAAGTGCATGACTCCTGAAACTCCATGCTCACGTATTCCTTTAGATAGAGCCATACGATCTCTATCACTAAAAGGTTTATTTTCTTCAATATGATTGAGGAATACAACCAGCTCTTTTTGTTGGTTAATATCCTCAGGGTAGTTTCCTTTGGGTCCTTGTCTAAAATCGTTTCCTTAAAAGAAAAACAAGTTACCGCCGATTCCGCTGAGTCGGAGTCGGTGGTTTATACCTGCTGGGGATCCGGAGGCGGATCCTCCTCCTTCCTTTTTCTCTTCTTAACCATTCTAATTATTATGACTAATTATTCTATCTAACTAACGCTTAACACTAACTATTAATAAATATTTACAGAGATATTGTGAAAACTTTACAAAAATAAAATTTTGAAATCAAAAAAGCGCGCCTTCACTCTCACGTTTTCCCCTATCTATATGTATGTTTATGGTAATTACTTTTTGGTCTAAATAACTTAAATTATTTTTATCAATATGTTAAGCTATTGTATTATAAAGATTATTACGAATGTTTGGTCTAAATAACTTAATTTGAAATTATGTTTATAAAATTCTTTACGAACTCGTGGATATGTCTTGGCCGACTACACTTGTCAGATGAGATGGTGGCCACAAAGAAGAAAACTAATATTTGAAAAAGGAAGACTACTTGGAAAACGAGCTCACGAGTGGCTGGAGGCATTCGAGTCTTGGGTCTGAGACGTGAAGCATCAGAAAACTGTTTGGTTTTGCTGTGACATCTTTAATTTACCCAGGGAATCCAGCTAAAGATCCCACCTGAGACTTCTACTCCAATCTTCGGAAGCTATCCATGTACAACTTGCTACCCTGACGCCTGTTTCCCGTCCCTAGAGTGCTGAGCTGATTCCAAACTGTGAACTATAAAACTTCAGAGAGTGCGTGCGTGTGTGAGCTATAAAACTTCCGAGAGTGCGTGCTAGGTAGTCTTTTTTTATAACTAGCTGTTTTTTTATAACTTGCTGTATTTTATCGTTCCCCAAATAAAAATTTATTGAACAAGTCTGCTTACCCTCTATTTAATAGGAGCAAGTAGATCTGTTACACTGTGAGCCCTTGTTTCATTTTGCCCTTGGTTCACTGGGCCCATAACGTATGTAGTGGAATAAAAGCGGCACCATGAATCAAGTCGGATGATTTATTTTTCATTATAACATAACGTTACCACGCCATTTCTCGCTATTGCTTCACCGGAAGAGTGTGTTGCCACTTAATCTATCATAGACTAAATATACATAGACTACAATATCCAATAAAGCACGAAGATACATTTTTCGGCTATGTTCTTGAAAACAACTTGCGAACTGGCCAAATTCGTTGCGTGTTTATAGTAAAGGCTGAATCCAGTATCTTTTTTCTTTTTTTTTTCTTTGTTTTCGGTGGTAAAAATAGATAACACAAACTATCTCGACGGCGTCCATATCGTTAGGTGCAAACTTCACCGGCGGCTCGCTGCAAACCCTTTATGGTATATATGTTCTGTGCTGCAAACTGACTGAACCGCCAGTGCGTATAGGTACACAAGATGTCGGCTAGCCGCGAGGCGGGCTACCCGGCCACGGTCTTCCATTCAACCGCTGCTGTTGAAATTTTGTGGCGTTTAAGTGCGTACAATCATAAGCGGTTGCATATTGAACTGGAAAAGTGACTAGCCGCGCGGTTAACCGCCCCCAGGGTTAACCGCTAGTGCGTAAGAGCGCTTACTGTGTTTTATCAGTTTACTAACTACATCTTATCTTGAGAATTTGAGCTATCTAGCGTTATCTAAGTAACAACAAGTAAAACAATATTGTGCAAAGGCGGACTTAATGCCTGAGCCATTTTCTACCAATCAACCTTTAGGGTGATGCAGAGACAAAACATGGCAGGTGCACCGCACGGAATTGATAGCTCGGAAATACTGTAAAATACAAGAAGCAGACCGGCTCCTTGAGGGTTAAGAAACTTGAAATAACTCATGTGCCTAAAGTATTCTCATTTGCCACATAGATCTAAAAGGGCCTTCTTGATACTTATGTCGTTGCAACTTTTTGTCAAGATGCTGTGCTGATGACAATGAATCGTCACGAAACGAACGTGTAGTGTCCCCGGACTGCCACTAATTCGCCCGGAGGCAGGAGGTGGGAGGCAGTAAGAATCGTCACGCAACGAACGTGTAGTGTCCCCGGACTGCCACTACTTCGCCCGGAGGCAGGAGGTGGGAAGCAGTAAGAATCGTCACGCAACGAACGTGTAGTGTCCCCGGACTGCCACTACTTCGCCCGGAGGCAGGAGGTGGGAAGCAGTAAGAATCGTCACGCAACGAACGTGTAGTGTCCCCGGACTGCTACTACTTCGCCCGGAGACAGGAGGCAGTGAGATTATCATATCAGTCACGCTACAGCGCAACAAACTTCAGGAAAAGCAAACAAAATGATTTAACAAAGTATGTCCAAAATATATATTTTAATATTGTTTAATACGATTATTGTGCTGCCAAATAGTCGTAGTAGAAAGTAGTCCCAAGTTTATATTCTTCTATCATCATCATCATCTGCCTGCCTTTTCCCAACTTTGTTGGGGTCGGCTTCCGGTCTAACCGGATGCAGCTGAATACCAGTATTTTACGTGGAGTGACTGCCTATCTCACCTCCATAGTCCATGTTATGGAGGTGAGATAGGCAGTTTATATTTACTGATCGATAGTTAGCATATAAAAACTTAGGTCAGAGCTGGTCGCGTGCGAGTTGCTCGATGTGTGGCCGGTCCAGGCGCATGGCAGCGCGGCCCTCAGTGAGGCGCAGGTCGCGCGCGCCCAGTCGTGCGTAGAAGCCGAGCGCGGGCGCGTTGTTCTCCAGCACATGCCAGTCCACGCGGTGCACGCCCTCAGCCACCGCCATCTGGAACACGTAGCGATCATTACAACCCGCATTCACATTCGCTGGCTCGTTTTGTATGAAAAAAAAAGCTTGTTGAAGCTATATGTACGCACCCGGCAGAGTTCTTGCAGCAGACGCAGGCCGACGCCGCAGCGGCGCGAGCCGGGCCGCACGTACAGGTCCTCCACGTAGAAGGCGCGGCGCGTCCACGACGAGTACGCGCGGCTGCACAGCGCATGCCCCACCACGGCGCCGCCGCACTCCGCCACCAGCGAAAAGAACCACGCCGGCTGACACTCGAACCCATCCTCGATCAAGTCTACATCACCAATACATTATTCACCACCTTCCTTGGACACCTGCCAAGGCTACGAAATGATCGTAATAATCTTTTTACTAGAAATGTGATATCTTTCACTCAAAGTCAACCAGAAACGTTTAAATAGACCACACACATTATTTTATTTGAATTATTTATGTCTGTCTGCCCTTCTATTTGTTTCTTGCCGAATTATGTAAGAACGGCTGGTCAGATCGTAATGTACCCATTAATAACTATGAAATAATATGCTATCCACAAAATTAGAGACATGTTTCATATCAGTCCGTTATATAGATTCTTACATTCTGCTGGATTTAATATACAATTTGAAATATTATTGTTCGTACATAATCCCAAATAGGTACACGCGTGACGCCCAAGTCACATCATGAGTGTGTTGTCCCCCACTTCACAGCGCTTCGCGCTGGTGTCGCCGATCAGGCGCAGACATCCAGACAGCGTATCCCTGAGGAAAGGGAGAGGCTTTTGCTCGGCTATAGATTCAGAAGTATGGGCCAAGTAATATAACCAGAGCTCACCTTGCAGGGAGAGCTGCGGGCCGCGCGGCTCGCCCTCGTACTCCGCCAGCTCCTGCAACACGCATCACGCTCGCGCTTAGCTGCTGATCTGCTTACCGGCTCTCACCGGGGACTGCAGCACGCCCCCGCTTCCGGCCCCGTGGACCACATTACGAGTTTATCGAACATTTACATAATAAATTGATTCAGTAATCAATTATGAACAAACTACTTTCAGGACTCTCGTTTATTCTGTTACACCTTTTATACATATAAAAGGAGAAACTGACTGACTGACTGACTGACTGATTGACATAATATCAATGCACGTCCGAAACTACTGGGACTAGGAATATGAAATTTTGCACACGGCTTCCTTTTATAATGCAGGGGAGCACTAAGAAGGGGTTTTTAGAAATTTAACCTTTAAAGGGGTGAAAAGGGTACATTTTGTTTGTATGAAAAATCTTATTCATTGAGTTAATAAACTTGAAACTTGCCACGTATACTTATTTAAGTAAATTATAAAGTTTGGCTTTTTTTTTTTAACCTACCCCCTAAAAGGGGATCGGGGGTTTCAAAATTAGGATGGCAGAATTTTAACGCGCGGTCCGATTAACTCAAAACTTAGTAGGTATTATAAGACCAAAAATAAAGAATAACGTGTAGGTATCAGGGTTTTTCAAAAATCTACCTGTGACGGGGTGAAAAGGGGTAGTTAATTTTACAGGGGACGATATTTCGAATTAAACGATTTTTCGAATTTCTACGCCTGTGGGGGTGAAAGGCGGGGATCACAGACTTAATATAAGTCTGTGGCGGGGATACAGTTTATATGAAACATTTTATCCCTTCCTCTGTGGCGGCCATATTGCGCGTCAGCGCGCACCTGTGACGGTACTTCTGGGTGGTTCCGCGAGATTACGGCGCGCCTGATTAAGGGGCTTACATGACCTAAAGCGCGGTCACTGTCCGACTGCATAGAAAAGAAAGAGAAGCGCGATGACACAACGCTGGTAAGTCATTGCAAATTATGAAATAATTATCTATACAAAACTATTTAATAATAAATAAATCCATCACTGAATGTAGTTTGGCATTAGAAATTTAATGGTATATTTTAAATTGTAATTAAAAATAAACTGCTTTTAAAGACAATTAAGAGGTGTTTTTGAAGATTTTGTGATGCTTATTGTATGTTTAATTATGATTTGAGTTCCATCGCTGTAATAGAATAAGACTTGAAAATATCTTCTTTTTTATGGTCAAAATTATTTACGGTTTAAGAGATACACTGCTTTAAAAAACCAAGTTTTTGACCGTTTTCAAGAAATCTCCGCCTCAAAACGACGATATCTCTAAAGTTACGATAGCTAGCTCTCTACAAGTTATGTTATAATTATGTATGTTGGTTAGTAAAATAGCTATATAGGTAGATTCATCTTTCTGGCTGACCGACCCGTCGACAATTCAAAAGTGCCTGAATTGGTTTATTTGAAATAAATTGTTTGAGTTTATCATTTTATGGCAACACTGCGCCTGACATAAAGTAACACACGGTGCGTACTTGCGTAGGAGTTTTGACACGTGTTTATATTGCGACGCGTCTGGCGTACCAATACTAGTAAGATCAAGAGAACCTTCGCCTCCTGTGCGAGTGCACGAGCACCAGAGTGCGCGGCGCCGCTCACCTGGATCATGTCAAAGACGTGCTGCATGTCTTGGCGCGTGGCGGGCCGCACGGTGACGCGCTCGCCGCCGCTGTCTGCGCTCGCCGTCTCGGAGTTCTCGGACGCCATGCTAGCTCTGCAAGGCCGCGTGCCGCACTGCTCGGTCGGTCGCTCCGCGCTCGGTGGCACGTCGCGCACGACGCGCCCAGTGCTGCCAACAATCATTTTGAGATTCCGTTGATATTATGATTTTCCGTCGTGGCGGGGCCACACCAACGGGATACGCCGTTGATTATCTCGATATTGGGCGTTAACCATAGGTGTAGCCACAACTTATCGTGATAATTTTACAACGGCATTCACATTGCCGATTCACGTTAGGCGATAACACGGGTGACGGTATTTTTTGAGATCAAAGAGATTTACCGCGAGAATTATTGCCAACGTTGAAGCGCCCAAGCGTTTGTCATTGCGCACCGTGAGCGCGTGTATAATACAGTCACAGTATAAAGACATACAGTATTGTATCTGGGCCGTAACCTTGAATTAAATGCCTACAGCCGCGCGGTACGTAAACATGCGATAGGGCTGCCCGCCTCCAGCATTTTAATTACATTTGCCTACTTTGTGTTTCCATTTAGGTTTGTTATTGTATTTTACTGTGTGTACATAAATAATAAAATAATTTGTCCAATTAACCATTTATTTAACATTAATCTGATTACAGTTTATTTCTATGAAAACTTGTTCATGTGTATTTTTAAACAAATTATGTTAAATTATTATTATTATTATAGTTAAACCAAACGTTCAAGAACCACAAATAAAATTCAAAATTGTATATTAATGTTTTTTTAATCTTTCCTATCATCGTCTTATCCTTAACAGAATAACACAGATTGGAAGAAGTTAAATAGCAAACATGTATAAAAGTTATAGTTAAAATAATCTGTTCATTGAAGTAATAAACATATTTAAATTAATGAGTGCAAATAAAAGTAAATTTATCAATTAAATTGTAGATTTCAATTCACTCCTTCTTTGTATTCATACAAAATATTAATAATACAATAAAAATAATTAATTTTATTCATAAAAGTATGCAATCATTTCATTAATGTTTTGTTATGATGTTGTCACGTTAAACTATCGTCCGTAAATCGACTTTACAGACAACCAATTTTTTTCTAGTATTATTCATACACACAGTACAATAAACAACTATTATTAATAATAAAAACCACGTCTTTACTTTGAATTATACAAACTAACAAAACACACATGCCCCGAGGTTTTAACACAAGCGTACCTACCGTTTAATGATTCATGAACCGCCTATAACTACCTACCTCACTCGTGTTTATCACTTTCCTTTACTCTATTCACTTCATTTATTAATCCAGACATCTTTTTTTCGGGAGATAAAATGAAATACTTATCCATTAAAAAGACACACATTATGTACCTACCTACAAGTAAGTAAAATTATTTTATAGTCTTACCTTTCAGAGTTTCCAGGTAATCTAAAAAAAGTTATCTCTGGATGCGTTATTGACGAATTCATGCAACCAAAAACAGCACAATATAGCCTACTCGTCATATTAAATATGTACTTGAACTTATTTTTAGTGAAAAAATCGCGCGGTTATTGTTAAAAAAAACAACACACCGTCCGTTCGTCACTGCAGCACAGTCGCGACTGTCTGCATGCTGAGCGCATACCGTGGTCGAGGCGCGTAGGCATAGCTCGCGTTTCGTCCGTTTGTATGAAGACGACGTACTGTATGTCTTTATTTATACTGTGATACAGTGCAGCAGCGTCAACGTCCATCTTCAAATTCAAATTAGCGCCAATTTTATTTCCAATTGACGTTAACCGTTCAAGTGTGACCACTAAAGGACCACGGGCAAAAATATATGAAGCCTGGGCTCACCCACCAACAGAGATGAGATCACTTTGAATACCTATAAGTACATACTTGTACTTCAATAAATATAAAGAAATAAACAACTAATTTTTTTGAAGAATCGATGGGTTTATTTTGCTATAAATATTTTTCTCCTACCTTATATAAACTATAATCCAGCAAAGTAATCCTGTTATGACATTGTAGTTTTTGTTGTTTGACATGTTATGCTAGTTTTAATTCCAGGTGCGAAAAATACATTAAAAAATAAAACAGCTATTATCAGTTAAAAATTATTTTTCTTATGAAGACATATTTTTAGTTTGTTGATTACTGAAATAAATAATATGTAAAAACTCTTATAATGTGTATTTTATTTCAATTATTACTCCATCCGTGACAATGAGTCCCAGAGGTATGAGAGGGATGGAGAGTGTTGTAAATCACACTGGCGCAGGGGCATCTATTGTTCACCATCATTTTAAAGTATTAATTTATTGTTACAATAACTACCAATTGACGTTTGTGATGTTTTATGACTAGCAATTGAATTTTTCTACGAAACCAATTTAGGTGCATATCTTTTCCTGCAAGTACGAACAGAACCCTTCACAATGGCATATGCCATAACTCTGAATAATTACTGCGGTGTTTACGGCGATGATGGGCATTGCCGTTTCCCGTGTAGCGGAATATCACCCTCACATATAAATTAAGCAAGTAGGGTATTTACCAAATATTTTGTTCAAACAAATATTTATATGTACCCACTATGTACTGATTTTTGCAACAGTTTTGATATATAAGGAACCGGCGGGTATCTATCTATCAAATGAAAGAGCTTGAAGAGTAGAAAACGATAAAAATTTTGTAACAACAATCTAAATTCAATATGGCCGCCGCTTCAAGATGGCGGATTTAATTTTTTTTCAACCCCCTTTTATGGGTATCAAATGAAAGGACTTCAAGAATAGAAAACGATACAATCAAAACGATTCAATTAAAATATAAAAACAAACAGGTGGTAGGTAATATTTAAAGGAACTAAATAACATCAGTGGTTTAAATAAAGTAAATGGTGTAAATAATGTCAATAATGTAAATAATGTTCTTAGTGTAAATAATGTCAATGGTGTAAATCAATAAAATAATGTAAATAATTTAATAAAAAATGGTAAAAAAGATATTAATAATAAATCGTTAAGACGTATCCTAAACAAGAAAGAATAACGCAGACTAAAAAGAAAAAAAAATAATTTAAGTGACATTTCAAAATATACTTTAATAAATTTAAAAAATTGCTTGAGTCACTGATGTACGGTATCCGTTGTACAGGTGTGTACCTACTACACAATAACAGTGCCTCAAACGTTTAAAATTTATTTAAGTATATTTTGAAATGTCACTTAAAATTATTTTTTTCTTTTTAGTCCGCGTTATTCTTTCTTGTTTAGGTTACGTTTTTATTTAAATAAAAGCTTGTTTTTAAAAACTTCTTTTTATACACAGATTAGTTTAACTTACATGCTTACGCGCTGGTTCGGTTGCTTAGTTATATTACATATCAGTAATACGATGCAATACATTAAAAGTAATTAGGTATTGTAAATCTTCAGCCCATGAAGAGTTGATACTGGATGTGACGAATGTTTGATAATTACCTTCCTGTACATTTGGGTGTTAGATATTATGTATTAGTTTAAAAATTCGTTTATTTAAGTAATTAATAATTATTGAAAACATCTAATGAAACTTTGCAAAATCCCATAAATAGTCCGTCAGCCGTTATACCTACTATTTTTTCCCGTTTCTACCTGTAGACGGGAAATCTGTAGTTGGCAACACTGGTCCTGCTGCCACCGAACTGTCAACACCCATTACTTATCTCATTAAATAAATTAGGTTGCCAACGCTAATTTTCACTGTCTCTGAAAATTGTATTTAATTTATTGTTCACATATTTTTAAATACAACGCCGCGCCGCACGGGTTGATCAATCAGGTTAAGGTACGCTTGCCGCGGTTGGCCCCTGGATGGGTGACCATCTTCACATACCAAGACCGTTTTTACTTAACGCTCTTTCTGACTTTTTTCTTTTTACTCGGCTCCTAAGGGTCATAGCGTGATGTTAACCCATTGAAGGACACTGAACGCCCCTCGACGTAATAACAATGAAACTTCTATTGTGTCTCGTACAGTGTCCTTCAATGTGTTAAATAGCCTATAGCCTTCCTCAAGAATTGGGCTATCAAATACAAAAAGATCTTTTCAAAACCGACTGGTTGTTCCAGAGATTACCCCCTACATCCAAATTTAGGGAATTACTCGGATTTATGCCCGGTTTCTGAAGTCCCCAGATAAACTCTCATTGCGTCACTGCGTTTCTGGTCACGCAACAAACCATTCAATAACTATGAAACCGATAACTAGGGGTCTGTATACGGTTCGCGTAAAAAAATGTTATTTATGAGCAGTTTACGGCAGATTAGTGTTGCCCAAAATCGGTCTTGGTCTTGCAGTCTTGGTCTTGTTCTTGCATTTTTGCAAGACCAAGACCAAGACCGACTTATTGTAGCAAGACCAAGACCAAGACTGAACCCTGCAAGACTTGAGCAAGAACAAGACTAAGCCTGCAAGACTCTTGCGTCTCGCAGATAAGTCAAACTGAGATTTGGGCGTTATAGTAGGTATTTGGTTTCAATCCCGATTTTGATAGACGTTCCCCAGTATCAAAACCGTATCGTCATAACACTAAAAGGTATTGTATTGATTATTATATGTTTCGACTATTTATTAAGTAGGTAGGTAGCGTGTTACTTACAAATTTGCTCCCATATGTGATAAAAAGTACCTAGCATAACTTTCTAGCAAAGTTCATTTCATACCTTGTAGGGTTTTTTTTTTTTTTTTTTTTAAAAGTTGCCCCACACTAGGAATTACTCCTGTATCGTGGGTGCGTTTACAAACATTTAAAATTCACATACACAAACAGCCACATATCTACTTAGAGTATTATATTATACTTGTATAAGTCTAATGTGCAGATCTAACATTAGTAGGTTTTTTTTTTTATGAAAATCGTTTACTTTTACCATGTTTGTAAATATGTGAGCACCATGTATCTATCAGATAATTAATTTATATGTCATGGTTTCATTTTTAAGTCTTTTTTACTTATTGTGGTATAGTAATTTTATTTTAGGTGCATCGTGTTCACATATTATTATTATATAATTAATGTAGGTATGCAAAATTTTGTAAAATATTTTAAAAGAGCAACGGTGGAGTTTCTTGCCGTTCTTCTCCATACGAAAACTACCTTTTGGAATGGGCGACTAGAATCAATTGTATTTGTTGTAATTTCTGACGTTCAAAAGTGCCTTTTATGTGCCTATTTGAAATAAATGCTTTGACTTTGACTTTGTAGGTATTTATCTTTCAAAGTTTAAATTATTCTTCTATTCAGCAAAATTTTAAACTAACAGCGAGTCGAGTAGGTCTACATAGTACTAGTAGCAGTTTTTAAGCTAGCCGATGTTATGGTACAAACGCCAGTACATCAAGCTACTACAATCTGCCATATTTCTTTAACGCAATCTTCCGCATTTTTTGTCAGGTTCAAGCATTTATGCACTTTATTGTAATAATTTTAAAGTTTATTTTCAAGTGCGTTAATAATACGAGGAGAGCGCTTGGCGCTGCGGTCCCTCTGTCGCGGCATTTGAAAGCGAATAGCGTAGGTACGAAGACAGTGTTGACTTCGCAAGTGAACTTTAGCAATACAGCTGATCAGGTAGCCCTTTCGAGTTTTATTTACATTGCTGTTTTAAGTGAAACAAGTGAATTTACTATTTTTTAATTAAAAATATTATTGGGCCAGATAGAAATAATGATTTTATACAGTTTACAGTAAAACAAATTGCAAAAAAATACCTAAAAATTAAGAAAAAGCCGACGAAAAATTTCAACGCAGGGGGTCCAGAATCATGTACTTGAATCCATGGTAAGCGGTTGCGCGTCGATGTCCCTGCCACCCTGAGCAATAGGCTAATAGGTATTTGAATGTAGTCTAGTCTAAGTAGTAGAGTCTCGCAAGACTTGCGAGACTCTTGCTGCAAGACCAAGACCAAGACCAAGACTGAGAGCGCAATACCAAGACCAAGACCAGGTGTATTGACGCAAGACCAAGACCAAGACTGGCTAAGGTCTTGTCTTGGTCTTGCATTTGGGCAACACTACGGCAGATGTTTGAACGACATCATTGTCATTTTTTTTTAAAGAAACCTTAACTCAGCAGTTCATTGTTTTTGTGTAGTACCTATTAATTTTAATTTTGCTTTGCCGTTTCATTTAAGTTAAAAGTCTATTTGTCTTTCCAATGGTTAGTGTTTTATTCATTATTTTGCAAAATAGCATGGAATCAAAATTTTACTGAAAGAATAATGATGCTTCCTATCGAAGTGGCTAACGAATTTCACTATATGATCGACAATGATGCTAACACTCCTTGTATTCTTTACTGTATAATTATAATATGTATATAAATATTTTAATATTTTATCTTTCACACGTCATTTAATTTCATACCTTCGTACATAAAATTCGTACCTCAGAAACCGGGCATAACACACGTTTTTGATGTAGTTTTCTATGAAATGCAACGTCAAATATAGTTATGGAACCGATAAACGGCGAACATTGGTCAGTTAAGTTAACTTGAGTTTAAACGGAGTTTATCTTACATTACGGTGTTCGGAAACGCACTTCCACAAGTTGTCGAACCAATAGCGCTAATGGATAGATAAACCACTGACAAAAGTACCTCAGAAACCGGGCACTAAAAATACAAGCTTACTTCCACCAATATACCTACAAAAATACTAAATTACTGATGCTCGGAAAAGTCGATAAAATATACAGAAAAAATATTAAAATACTTACTGAATCTGGTCACACTGGTCCGGTGTTTGTTCGCGCGCTGCCCGCGCCAAGCAGCTCACGCCGCTCACCGCGCCCGCGTTGTCACTATGGACACTTCAAGCACGGTAATAATACTGTGCTTCAAGGATGTTCATAATGTTTGAGTTCGCCGCGCCGCCGCCGCCCGCCCCGCGCCTGCCCCGCGCCCGCGCCCCAGTGTGTCCAAGTCGTGCACTTTTGGGTTTTCCATTTTTTTTTTGTAGGGGTGGTATGTTGGTTTTCGTTTGATGGTTCGTGGATTTAAATGGGCGACTAGAATAAATTCTATTTGTTGTAATTTCTGACGTTCAAAACAATAACGTATTATATATAGACACGTTATCAACCAACATCTCGGCGCTTAAAAACGGCGAAAATACTAGATAACTACTTATACGCGTAAAGAAAGGGAAAGAAAATATGACACCGTACGGCGGGATGTCTGTTGCTAGAGGGAGATAAATAAACATCTTCAGTTACGTCACAGGATAAGTAATAGTCAAATTACATGCTCATTGGTCGAGCGCATGAGTGACGTAGCTATCAGTCACTTCATGCGCCGGCCGCCATTAGACGCAGCGTCGTATAAAATAAAATAAAAAATAAACTAGTTTTGTAAACTTACGCGTGAAATGACACATTTTTGTCTTTAACATTCGGGGTATAATTTTTACATCCTCTGAAAACACACGACGGCATATTTTCTTTATGTTTTGCACAGGTTTTCACATACGATATAAATTAAAAACAAACATAGCGTCGCGCGACAGGTTGGTGCGTGACTGAGCGCAATGTGGCCAATTGGCTTCATTTCATGTTGCCATTTTAGAGTGCGGACAACGTATCTATAGTTTTATACATCATTGGTTCAAAAGTGATTTTATGTGCCTATTTGAAATAAATGCTTTGACTTTGACTTTGAATCGTTGTTGTAAATAGGAGTACGATACGATAGACAATTGTAGAGTCCGTTTCACGAAAGAAGTCCCGCGGCAATAAGTGGAACTAATAATTATTGTATAGTTAGAAACATTCCTACACCACCTTCCTACCTCAGACACTTTTCTCTATTTAAGATTATTCATTTTATTAACCAGTGCCTCTACTAAGATGTCGAGATAAATAAATCAATCAATATTTAGGATTCCGTCGCACGACAGTGGCGCCGTTTCTACGAGACTTCTTTCGTGAAACAGACTTTACTTACGATGATTACTAACAACAGTGTCCTGTCAGTGTCAGCCAAACGTTAGCGTAACTTACATTCAATTACGTTTCGTTAGCCTTGATTTTAAGAGTACAAATAAAACATTATTATTTTTAAATTAATTTATAATATCATTTGCTTCATAATTGAGTTCGTTGCGGTAGCAGCAGCTATTTAAAATGAACTCAAGTTAAAAACTTGCAATAATTTTATTATAATAAAAACCATTAAAATTTGCTGTCACTTTGTCTGAACGTAAAACGGAACTACCTAGGACTGAGATTCATATATTATCTGTGGTAAAATGTAAATATCTTATGTAAATAGGAGTTTTTGGCGGGATTTCTTCGAGTGAAGTCTAGTTGGCTGTTTTAATTATTCGCAAATTGATTCCTAGTGGATATTGTGATGTAAAATTGGTATAGTTTTGTATCTCAAGTGTCTGCGCAACTGGACAATATGTGTAATCATTGAAACAGACGCGATCCCGGTAAAATGGAGCTGAGAATTTTTTTGTAGTTTTGGCTACCTCAGCGAAGTTTACCGGGAAACTTGATTCGATACATTTGCTGCCAAATACTCCTAATACATTAGAATGTGTACACCCATATTCTAATGTCATGTTAGACTCAAGATAAAATGAAACAAAGACGTGGCTAAAAGGTCTTAGCAACCAGGCCATAAAACTATTATATATAAAAAAAATCTTATGTAAATAATATCTAAAAATAAAATAATACTACTTTATTTTAATAAGTTCGAGTCTGAAACTTTAGGATTTGTTTTCTCAAAAACTAGGCGTTTGCGTAGTGTGAAATTTTGCGAAAATATTTTACCCATGGACATGTTTATGCTATAAAATTGAGAAACTTCGCACGCGCGGTTGTCAAAGTACAGTGTAGGTAGGTACTTCGGATGTGCTAATTTTAGATTTAGCTTCAACAAATATATTCCACTTCGTCTGTTTATAGACGATGCACGATGTTCTATTATATAAGTACGCTGAACTAACGATACTCTACGAAATGACAGTTGTTTTTTGTGCCGATTCAAAGCGCCCCGCTCGAGGTCCTCAGGAGCTAAAATTGGCACGCGTTCTTTCAAATGGACGTTGAGTTGTTTGGTTCGTCTCTGATGATTTAGGTCTAAATTGTGGAAAACTATTGTTTTTTTTTTTTAGAATACAGATCCCCGACAGTCCATTTTCCCAGAGACGGTGGGATGAGCCGCTCTGCAGAGTAGTACAGAACAATTTACTTGACTCCTCTGCTACTACTCCGGAACGTGCGCGCCTGCTGGCTGTGGGTAGGTGGAAGTCGGGTCTTTGGTTTCATGCACTACCTTCGTCGAACATAGGCACTTTGTTCGACGACACTGCTTTTCGCCTCGCTGCTTCCCTACGACTAGGCACTCCTTGCTGTTCTCCCCATCGCTGTCACTGTGGCGAAGATGTCAACAGCCTCGGACACCACGGCCTGTCTTGCAGCCGAAGTGCGGGTCGCTTAGCGCGGCACGCGAACATTAATGACATCATCCGACGAGCTCTTGTGACCGTCGGCGTTCCAGCTGTATTAGAATCCAATGGCTTGGCACGCGACGATGGCAAGAGATCGGACGGTATGTCTTTATTTTCATGGAAGGTGGGTAGGCCTTTAGTTTGAGACGCAACGTGTGTCGATACTCTTGCGCTATCCCATCTTCCTGGCTCGGCATGCTGTGTTGGCGCTGCTGCTGCGGCTGCGGAGAACATCAAGCGCCGAAAATATAATAACCTTATTGGAAATTATATTTTCGAGCCGTTTGGGGTTGAAACTCTCGGAACCTGTGTTTCGAACTTCCGAGTGCTCATGGCCTTTTTAAAGAAATTTCTAAACGGCTGGTTGACACTTTCTGTGACCCATGGGCTGGCTTTTACCTTGGCCAGAGGCTAAGCATCGCCATACAACGTAGTAATGCCGCTAGTCTCTTGGGTAGGTACAGACGCCAGCACATCAACCTACTACAATCTGTCAAATTTCTTTTTTCAACTTTATCGCTAAAGCATAAGGTTCAAAATTGATTGAGAAAATTTGTCAGTTTCGGGTAGGTTGATGTGCTGGCGTCTGTACATTACCAGGTGACAGCGTCCGTCTACAAGGGGGGGGGGGGAGAGAGATGATGTAACAACTACAGGCCTATATCTGTTTTGCCATCCATTTCTAAAATATTGGCAAAATTAATAAATAATAGATTAATGAAATATCTTTCTAAATTTAATGTACTATCACCCTCCCAATTTGGCTTTAGACAAGGCTTATCCACAGAGGATGCAGTTACAGCAGTTCTCTAGTAACTGAACAACTTGACACTGGTAATAAATGCCTGACTATTTTCCTGGATCTTAAGAAAGCTTTTGACCCCGTCTCTGTCCCTGTCCTTGTGAGCAAACTGGAAAAGATTGGGATAAGAGAAACCCCGCTGAAATTGCTTAAAGACTATCTCTTGTCTGGAAAGCAAAGGGTTAAGGTGGGTAAGCTGACCAGTAGTGACGCTGAAGTCACATACGGCGTTCCCCAGGGAAGCGTACTGGGCCCTACACTTTTTTTGGTATATCTGAATGATCGCTGTAACATGTGTATCAATTATTGATACAAAAGTTTTCTCTTACGCCGATGACACCCCTGTGGTTTTTTTCTGGGAACTCCTGGCAAGATGTGAAATTTAAAGCTGAGATGGGTATGGTACAAGTAGCCAATTGGCTAAAACCAATTACATATGCTTTGGTATTAATAAAAGTAGTCGACCAACTGAGGATCTCAATATAAGAATACACACATGTGGAGATACTAATAACAGATACTGCAATTGTTCATGCATCAAACAAGTAACACAGACTAAATATCTAGGGGTGATAGTCGATCAGCGGTTATCCTGGTATCCACATCTTGAACAGGTCTCAAATAGGGTTAGGAGATTAAGTTGGATCTTTAAAACACCGTCATATTATTCCAAAAAGTATGACCAGTAAACGAGACCCCACAAGAAATGTTCTCAATGAGATCTACATGACTTTGGTGCAGTCTGTCTTGTTATATTCCATCCCTATTTGGGGTGGTGCAGCGAAAACTAATTTTATAGACGTGGAGCGAGCCCAACGAGCTCTGATAAAAATTATGTATTTTAAAAATAAAAGATTTCCTACCGAGACCTTATACAAAATTAGCGATTTACTTTCCGTAAGAAAAATGTATATTATCCAGTCTTAAAAAAAACATAAAACCCTGCCATATGATCCAAACTTATTACGGAAAAGGAGGACTGACATTGTTGCACAAATTCCGCAGACTAAAACTATGTTTTCCAGTAGGCTATTGAATAAACGGTCTGCTCAACTATATATAGCAAATACTAGTTTCTAATTTCAAAAGATAAATATTATATAAAGTGTACCTACTTGTTTCCGAAGTAAAGACTTGAAAGACGAAATAAAACTTGCCATCTACAATGTACTGTATAGGTACTTTAGTCATTTTTACTTTAATTAAATAGTTAATTTCAGATTTCCCACCAACTCAACTAAGCAGATATGGCTGAAAAACATGAAAATGGAAATTTGGAGTCCAAAATCTATTATTTATTTATTTATTTAATACTTCAAGCACATAAATGTACAGAGGCGGACTTAATGCCATAGGCATTTTCTACCAGTCAACCTTTGGGTGACGCAGAGATAAACAGTGGTAGGTGCAATCATGACCATTGAGGAATAATTATACTCGCGCCTCCTCCTCGAGATTAGTAATTTACACATGTAGTTACGCTAGTTGTCACCACTCATGCACTTAGTTGAGAAGAAAAATATATATTATAATACATTTTTCTTTATCTATGGCAATTCAATTTGACATACCCACAATTTTTTATTTAATTTTTATTTTTTATACATGTGGGTACCTCGTCCAGTTCCGCTCTCAGACGATGTCGCCAATCATTCGCATTTTAGTGCTCAACCACTCAACATCTATTTCGCGTCTTCGCACAGTTTGTTATAAAAATGCCGAAACGTAAGAATTCTAGGTCTCGTGAAGAAGACATTAACCATTACAAAAATAAAATTAGAAAATTAGAACGCAAAATTCGTGATAGACAAATTAGTGCTTCGGAAAGTGTATCAGACTTGGAGGAAACTGTTGTTCTACACGATGAGGATATTGGAGCAGGTATTTACCCATTTACTCATTCTAAAGTGATAACTGTTTTCTTACCGCCTTGTTTACGTATCTACGTATTTAAGTTAAGTATTTTAATGCAAGCTGAACAGTCACTGGGGCTGTTTCAACGCATTTAAAATACGGTTGGCGTTCCTTCCGCTGGGGATTGTAACCTAACCTAATAACTATTATGGCTATCAACATATAATAATTATGTACCTATTAAGCTGAAATTTCAAGGCTTTGTATAAAGACAAAGATAACGATCATAAAAATTAATCATGGACTTATTTAAGTCCACTTTTAAATGTTTTCCAGTAAGTTATTTAACTTACGTTTTAAAAAATTATCATATTTATGATAATTTTCAGACACCTCCGCACTGCGACCAGATGATTGGTTATTAGAATGGCCGCCTGAAAATGAAACCGTTCAGGATTCGCACAAAACCTGTGAATCTCAGCCAGGCCCTAGTACTTCCACGGATTTACACCCCGAAGAGCCTGTTGCTCATGATGTTAATATTCCTGATCTGGATACGGAGATTCTAGACATTTTAGGCGATGATCCTACAAACGCAGACAAATACGGGCCTGAAATACGCAACGAAGTTGCAAATCGTTTATTACACATTGCTAAAGGCGGTCTGAATAAGGAAAATCGTAAAGAATTGATCTCAAAATATCAATTACCTAAAAATTGTATCCAACTGGATGCTCCTAAAATAAATCTGGAAATTAAGGCGGCAATTGCTGATACCGCAGTTAAACGCGATAAAGGCATAGAAAACAAACAGAAACAAATGTCTAGTGCAATTGCTTGTTTGGCCGACATCATAAATTCCCAAATAAATTCCAAAACTATAGCCAATGACGTCCTGCAAAAATTAATGGATATATGCAGAATTTTATGCGATTTACAACATGCAGATTCCATCACACGTAGAAATTTTATTTTATTTGCCCTCAAAAATGACATGAAGGAACACCTTAAAAATACCAAGATAGACACATATCTATTCGGTGAAAATTTAGCAGAGACATTAAGATCAGCAAAGGCTGTAAACAAATCAGGAATCGAACTGAAAGCCGTATCTAGCAACAAGACTGCGAATACCTACTATAAAGGACAAGCATCGAGAGCTTTAAACCGCAGGGCTCCCCCCCAGGCGCACAGGCCGCCCGCGGGGTCGGCGCCAGCGCCGAGGAGCCGCGAGCCTGCCGCGTCGCGCGCGCAGTATCCCCCGCCGCAGACGCAGTACATGCCACCGCACGCACACTCGTCGAAGACGTCATCGCGGGGCCATCAGGCGACGTATCCTCGTCGCCGCTTTTAGAGACAGTTAAGTACGCAGGCCGCGCTTATCTAAATTCTATCAACAATGGGCTGCAATTACGAACGATAAGACTATACTATCTTGGATAAGAGGTTATAAAATACCATTTACAATGCCCTTTGTACAACATACACTCCCTGCTAGACCAACTTACTCGGCTAATGTAAGACCGCATTATTTAGAAGCGATTAATAACCTACTCAAAATAGGCGCAATATCAGAATGTTCTCCATGTGAAAATCAATTTGTCTCAAGTATTTTCTTGGTACCCAAACCAAATGGCAAGATGCGCTTTATTTTGAACTTAAAAAACCTTAACAAATTCGTTAAAACAGATCATTTTAAGTTAGAGGATTTAAGAACAGCATTAAAAATGGTAACGTATAATTGTCACATGGCGTCGATTGACCTCAGAGACGCATATTTTCTTATTAATATGCATAAAGAATCTCGAAAATACCTAAGATTCTATTTTGAGGGTAAATTATTTGAATTTAATGTTTTGCCATTTGGGTTAAGTACAGCCCCATACGTTTTCACAAAAATATGTAAACCAATAGCTAAATTATTGCGCTCCGCAGGCCTTCTGTCCACTGTTTATTTAGACGATTGGTTATTGTTTGGATATTCCCGTCTGGAATGTCTTACTAACATAGATATAACTAAAAGATTATTAACTTCACTTGGTTTTATTATTAATGTAGAAAAAAGCGCACTTTTTCCTTCGACCAAATGCAGATTCTTAGGTATGATTATAGATTCACACGAGTTTCAGATTAGTTTACCAACAGATAAAAGGTTACGAATAAAAGCGCTACTTGTTATGTTTTCAAAATTAAAGCGTTGTAAGATTAGAACTTTTGCTCAGTTATTAGGCTTATTAGTTTCTGCTTGTCCAGCGATCGAATACGGATGGCTGCACACTAAAGAAATGGAAAGATGTAAATATCTCAACTTGAAAGGTCATGATGATTATAACAAATCTATGATTTTACCTGAATCACTACAACCCGATTTTGACTGGTGGTTAAATAAAATAGAATATTCTGTCCATCGAATAAAAGTTGATGTTTACCAAGTTGAGATATTTTCTGACGCCTCAACGACGGGGTGGGGAGCCGCGTGTGAAGGAAGGTCCGCGAGCGGGCAGTGGTCGAATACCGAACGAGAACGACATATAAATTATTTAGAACTGCTTGCCGCATTTATTGCCTTAAAAGTTTTTGCTAATAACCTTTTTAATTGCCAAATATTACTACGCGTTGACAATTCAACAGCTGTAGCATATATAAATAAAATGGGGGGTATACAATACCCTCATCTTACAAAAATAACTCGTGATATTTGGAACTGGTGTGAAAGCAAAAAGCTTTTCGTCTTTGCCTCGTACATAAAATCTAGTGATAATATTATTGCAGATTACGAATCACGAAGAACTCATCCGGACATAGAATGGGAGCTGTCTGATTGGGCTTTTGACAGTCTCACCCGCGCATTCGGTCATCCAAAAATTGATTTGTTTGCTAGTCGCATAAATAACAAATGTGCCACATACATATCTTGGCATCGAGACCCAGACGCATTTGCGATAGACTCGTTTACAGTTTCATGGGCAAATTATGATTTCTATGCATTCCCGCCATTTTCAGTCATACTTAAAACTCTTAGAAAAATAATAATAGACAAGGCACGGGGTATCATGGTCGTACCTTTTTGGCCAACACAGCCATGGTACCCCGTGTTTAGATCCCTCCTTATTTCGGAAACTGTTACATTTCCACCTAAAAGCCATGCTTTACTGTCTCATTCCAGCTCCCGTCGGATACACGAGTCAATTACCCTGGTGGCAGGCATATTATCCGGGGCGCATTTTCAAGGAGAAACATACCAGAATCTTCACTTGATATAATGTTAGCATCATTAGCACCTAACTCCATGAAACAATACGATGTTTACTTGAAGAAATGGTGGGACTTCTGTAAAATTAATTCGTTAAATGTTTATGACACCTCTGTACCCACAGTAATATCGTTTTTAACCCAACTCTTCAATGACGGTTGCCAATATGGCACACTTAATTCATGCAGATCAGCTCTTTCCCTGGTGCTGAGTCCGGTACTAATTAGTGATGATACAATAAAAAGATTCCTCAAAGGGGTTTTTAGACTAAAGCCGCCAAGACCTAAATATGAAGTTACCTGGGATACCAACCTAGTATTGGATAAATTGAGTTCATGGTATCCCAATGAGGAATTAACCTTAGATAAACTTACAAATAAAACTATTACTTTACTGGCTCTGTCAACCGCACACAGAGTCCAAACTCTCTCGAAGATAAAAGTTAGCAATATTCAAAACCTTTCTCAGCGTATTACAATTAAAATTTCCGATATTATAAAGACTTCAAGACCGGGATTTCAACAACCTATTATTCATTTACCCTTCTTTATTGATAAAGCATCCATATGCCCAGCCACTACATTACTGTGTTACATAGAACGCACCTCATTATTAAGAACATCTGACGACTTATTTGTTGGAATTAGGAAACCTTATAAACCAGTAGGAACGCAAACGCTTAGCCGCTGGATAAAGCAAACACTCAGTGAGTGTGGGATCGACACCAACGTGTTCAGTGCACACAGCACGAGACACGCAGCATCATCGCGCGCGCACTCACTGGGCGTTAGCCTAGATACTATCCGTAAAACGGCAGGTTGGAGTAGAAATTCCACAACTTTTGCAAAATTCTATCAGAGGGTTATTATTGATGATGATAGTACTATCTTAGCAGAATCAATAATCAACCAACATTCATAATTAATTTATTGTGATTATACATAATTGTCTACAGCTAACTATGATAGCTATTATAAGAATAATTATTCCTTAGTTAGTTAATTATATTCATAATTATAGTTAATCTTAGAAGTACAAGATATTATTTCTGTTTATTGATTGTACCAAAATAAACAATAATAAAATTAATTTGATATTTACGAACATTATTATAAATTGATGATATTCCCAAAATACTCTCAAAGTCTACATGTGTAAATTACTAATCTCGAGGAGGAGGCGCGAGTATAATTAATGATTAAACGAACTTACCTGTACGTGAAGTTCTATCATAATTATACGAGCGCCGAGTCCGAAGAGATTAGTAATCCCACCCTCCCAGTGCTGTACATGCATACACGCCCCAAATTACATAGTGTCTCGGAAATACATCAATTTTAACCATAGGATCTTTTACTCTAAACTAAATGATTGGCGACATCGTCTGAGAGCGGAACTGGACGAGGTACCCACATGTATAAAAAATAAAAATTAAATAAAAAATTGTGGGTATGTCAAATTGAATTGCCATAGATAAAGAAAAATGTATTATAATATATATTTTTCTTCTCAACTAAGTGCATGAGTGGTGACAACTAGCGTAACTACATGTGTAAATTACTAATCTCTTCGGACTCGGCGCTCGTATAATTATGATAGAACTTCACGTACAGGTAAGTTCGTTTAATCATTAAATATTTTAAATATTAAGATACGCATAAACCTATTAAAACTGAATATAATATATACCTAATTACATATAAATATATTACAAATAAATATACATAACAAACAATAAAAAAAAAATAAAAAAATCTCAAAAATCTATAAAATCTAATTATCATCTTTGTAGTAAACATTTCACTGAAGACTCTTTCGTTAAACCCGCTACACGTACGCTCTTCTCCATACGAACATACCTTTTGGAAGGACAGACTAGAATCAATTCTACTTTATTGTAATTTTTGACCTTCAAAAGTGCCTGAAATAAATTATTTGACTTTGTTGTGTTTTGTGTTTTTTTTTTCATTAGTATGCACGCTATCCAAATACCCAATAATGAAAAAGGAATCCCTCTCATTTCCGCTAGTAATGACTACATGGTAAGGTAATGTTACACGGTTCACTTTTGGCATTCGAGTGAATTCGATTTAATTTGTATGGGCGCTGTTTATTGAATGGTTAACTTTTTTGTTTACATGGTTTAATTCTTCCAAATTTAACACTAAAAGTGACTATTATTAAAGTAATCGCTATTACATAAATGTAATGCAATATAGCTCACGAAGAATACAACTGCCATTTGATTTACTAGGTTAGAGCGAAATGGCAACACAATTAGTGTTGCCCAAAATCGGTCTTGGTCTTGCAGTCTTGGTCTTGTTCTTGCATTTTTGCAAGACCAAGACCAAGACTGAACCCTGCAAGACTTGAGCAAGAACAAGACTAAGCCTGCAAGACTCTTGCGTCTCGCAGTTAAGTCAAACTGAGATTTGGGCGTTATAGTAGGTATTTGGTTTCAATCCCGATTTTGATAGACGTTCCCCAGTATCAAAACCGTATCGCCATAACACTAAAAGGTATTGTATTGATTATTATATTTTCGACTATTTATTAAGTAGGTAGGTAGCGTGTTACTTACAAATTTGCTCGCATATGTGATAAAAATGTACCTAGCATAACATTCTAGCAAAGTTCATTTCATATCTTGTAGGTATATCTACTTAGAGTATTATATTATACTTGTATAAGTCTAATGTGCAGATCTAACGTTAGTAGGTTGGTAAAAATTATGTAGGTATTTATGTTTCAAAGTTTATATTATTCTTCTATTCAGCAAAATTTAAAACTAACAGCGAGTCGAGTAGGTCAAATGCACTTTATTGTAATAATTTTAAAGTTTATTTTCAAGTGCGTTAATAATACGAGGAGACCGCTTGGCGCTGCGGTCCCATTGTCGCGGCACTTGAAAGCGAATAGCGTAGGTACGAAGACAGTGTTGACCTCGCAAATGAACTTTAGCAATACAGCTGATCAGGTAGCCCTTTCGAGTTTTAGTTACATTGCTGTTTTAAGTGAAACAAGTGAATTTACTATTTTTTAATTAAAAATATTATTGGGTCAGATAGAAATAATGATTTTATACAGTTTACAGTAAAAAAATTGCAAAAAAAACCTAAAAATTAAGAAAGTCGACGAAAGTTTTCAACGCAGGGGGTCCAGAATCATGTACTGAATCTATGGTAAGCGGTTGCGCGTCGATGTCCCTGCCACCCTGAGCAATAGGCTAATAGGTATTTGAATGTAGTCTAGTCTAAGTAGTAGAGTCTCGCAAGACTTGCGAGACTCTTGCTGCAAGACCAAGACCAAGACCAAGACTGAGAGCGCAATACCAAGACCAAGACCAAGACCAGGTGTATTGACGCAAGACCAAGACCAAGACTGGCTAAGGTCTTGTCTTGGTCTTGCATTTGGGCAACACTAAACACAATAGCTCAATAGTTTTTAGTTCACTTTGCGAACTAATGTGTCCCAGCTCAGCTTATAAAACTAGTGTAGTTGAGCCAGGAGATAGCTCAACCATAGTAACTTTTAAGCTAAGATAGTGTCGCAGTCCCGTTTTATAAACTAGATCTGAAATACCTAAGATATCTAATAGCTATGAAATACTTGTACGAAAGTTGAATAACTAAAGGAAGAACTAGAAAAAGGATATACTTACCTAATAAAACAAAAAAAATCTTGTTTAGTCGTTAAAATTATTCTTCAACTGTAAATTAATAATTATTTTTTGACGGATAAAAAACCTGATTCAACACCAAATTACCTGAATCTTAAAACGCAAGAAAATAAAAGAAATTAAATAAAAAAATTAAGGAGTCCCTACAAAAAGCATGAAATAAATAAATAAATTAAGGAATCTCTACAAAAAGCATGAAATAAAAAAATTTAAAAACCCCCGACACAAAATAATAATAAAAAATAGTATGAACGTAAAAGACTAAAACAAGTTAAAAACACTATGAAAAAATAGCCACAAATAGAACAAAAAAGGTAAATATTTAAAAATTTGAAAAACTCACGACCGTTAAACGTAATTGGAAAAGGATAAAATAATTTAAAAACCCATACTTTATGTAACGATACAGATAGGTAAATTCACATGGCAGTCAGGGGACCGTTCTGTGGAACACCTATTCTAAGAGGTCTTTTTTCTATTTTTGATTTTTGTTCTATTTATTTTTTCATAGTGTTTTTAACTTGTCTTTTTACGTTCGTACTATTTTTTTATTATCTATTATTTTGTGTCGGGGGTTTTTTAAATTTTTTGTCATCGATAGTATGAAGTCCAGCAAACCCTACTTATAATACAGGTCAGTGTAATACCCTCAATGCAAGTAGTGGTAGAATAGAATAGAATACTCTTTATTATGCTGTTTTCTCTTTGTGTGTCTCTTTATTGTGTTTTTGTGTGTTTGTTTTTTTGTGTTTCTTTTGTTTTTGGTAAGTACATACACACACATAGTATTTGTGTGGCAGACGTTACTAGGTAGTAGGTAGGTACCTCTCCACATATTATTTGTGTGTGTGGTAGGTCCACACACAAATAATATGTGGAGAGGTACCCAGTCCACCACATATTAGTGGTGATAATTTGACAGTGACACCAATCGCGGTTGTCGTAGTGTAGGTAAACTGTTACCACTGACGATGACGTAAGTACCTGCGGTTGTCTATACTAAAACAAAAGAAAACATTTTTACGGTTAACCCATAGCGTACCTACTTAGTGTTACATAGTGCCAAAAGAAAATATCCGTTATCTTTCTTAATTTTGGAAACTGCTTCGAAACTTGCAATATTAATGAAGAACACACTGAATGATATATTTGTATAATTTTTTTTTATCCATAGATGGCGCTACTACTGCAGTAAGAACCAACATCCTTTTAATTACCTTTACATTATTAATGTTTACGAGGTAACGCAAGAAACTATGACGTTATATCGCATTTAGATTGATAGTAACCGGCTTCGATAGAACAGGCTTCTATGTGTTATGCACTGTTACTAGTTTCAAGACAAGTGGTAGGTAACAATGTGCTGCCAGTATTCCCTAGATGGCGTCACACGTCTCTGGCTATAGAATTAATAAATACATCCTGCTCTCGTTTCTCATACTATTATTACTCGTATGCATCAGTTGATCACGATCTCTCTCGTTGCTGCTATTTTATGTCTTTTTAGGGTTCCGTACCGAAATGGTAAAACGGAACCCATATGGTGAGACTCAGTCTGTCTGTATGTCACAGCTGGATATCTCAAGAACTAGGTACTAATGCTATCAATTTGAAATTAGGAAAAATTTTAGATGACGTTTGCCCAACTATTTTTCATATAAGATAGAAATAAAAATATATGTATGTATATTTTTTGCAACAGGGATTGAAAGGGGGTCTGAAAAATTCGAAGTGAGGTTATTAGGCATATGAAACAGCGCAATTTGCACATTCTCAAACATTTTTTCATTGTTTTTTAGACCGCATAGTTATCGACTTATGATGACAAATGTAAAAAAAAATACCGTTTCCTCCCCTTATCTCCGAAGTTTGCATAGAGAACAATCTGAAACTATTCAATGTAATATAAGTTTATGTAAAGATTACAAGAAAAATAAAACGAAGTCTCTAAATAGCACACTTTTTCAGAAATCATGAACAAAAGTCAAATTAGTTCCACTATAGGTCAAGAGATGGCGCTGACATAAAACTGCAATATTCTACACCGCAGCGCACAGTATTAAAATTCTCTGACGAATATAGGCCTCGCCGATGAAAATTTAAAAACATGATGGTATGGAACCCTCGGTGCGCGAGTCCGACTCGCTCTTGACCGGTTTTTGTAAAGTGAGTCTTGTTTGTGCAGAAAAAACAATAAAATTTATAATTCTTTCTTTTTTCTTTTCTGCCGTACTTAGGTAGGTAACAGGAGAAATTACACGTACCTATGTGTTTAAACACACTATGCCGAAGGTACGCGACCGAAGTTCGGCATGATTACGCCTGCAATGCTATTTGAATTACTTACGACATATTATGGTGAAATTACGTTGCGTTAAAGCGTACAGCCGAATTTCGGCGGCAACGTATTCTGTAGAGCACACGGGGCGCAGCGGGAGGCAGAGGCAAGCCCGCGCCCCGCGTGTGTGCAACTGAATTTCTGCCGCGTAAGTTCGGCACATATGGTGTGTCGTATCAGCCGAATACATCGGAACTTAAAATCAGCCGCGGAACTTCGATCGTGTACCTTCGGCATAGTGAGTTTGGACACTATGTGTTTACGTTTACGGTTTGAGTAGTAGGTACCTAGCCAGAGTGTAGTTATTTACGTCATGTCTGTCTGTCCGTTCGTCCGTAACTCAAACAGCCACTTTACTCGGAGAATAGGGCACTACATCGATGCAAATTGAAAGTAAGGTGTATTGTGCACCGCTAAACAATGACGTAGTAAAACTGCGAATAAAGTACATCGTAGTTAGGGGTGGCCATCCCCATAAGTACATGTAACAGAGGTATGAAAAACTTTGCTTATCATAAGTTTTATGAGAAATACTATGAAATATAACCAAAAGATTATAAACGAAACGATTATAAACGATTAAACGATTATAAACGATGAATACTTACTGTGCATTCTATAATCTACGGAACCCTTCACTGTTCGTGGTCCGACACGTACTTGACCGGTTTTTTTTATGGCATTATGAGGACATCTTTATCCCTATGGGCACAGGGTGTCTTATGAACTAGTTATTCGTCCTTTTTTTCATGAAAACAATTTTGACCTACTTAATTATTTTTAGGATATGTGAAAGTTGACGAACCCAAAGGGTAAAAACGGGACCCTATTACTAAGACTCCGTTGTCAGTCTGTTTGTCTGTTTGTAACCAGGGTGTATCTCATGAACCGTGATAGCTAGACAGTTGAAATTTTCACAGATGATGTAGGTATTTCTGTTGCCGTTATAACAACAAATACTAAAAACAGAATAAAATAAATATTTAAGAGTCTATATGATGCTGTTTTGGTGATATTGTGCGATCTGGATATCGGTATCTGTAAGACTTGAGAGTTTGCTATTTGGACGGGGGGCTCCCATACAACAAACGTGTATTTTCGGCGTTTAATGCCTTGTGGTACGGAACCCTTCGTGTCCCTCACGAAGTTCGACTCGCACTTGGCCAGTTTTTTTTATGCATTTCAACTCTGTTGCATGTAAGGATCATCATTGTATCAGAATATAAAAATCTGGTTAACGAGAGTTTTTTATTCTGTTTTGCTATTCTACCGCTGGCCACACCGCTGGCCAGGGACGTGTTCCTTGCTACTGAATGCAATTTGGCAAGTTTGAAAGTCTCTTTTACAGTTACTTAGGTATAAATAATTGCATTTACTAGCAAGGAGCCTACTAACCCCCACAGAACGCACCCATCGAGATCTCGAATCTTTTGTCTGAGGGCTGATGGATTCTTTACATGATTAATTCCGGTCTGGTCCCCTGAACCCCTCCTCCACCCCCTCGATCCCCTGCTAGTTCTTAACTTCTGTCGTTTCCACTTTATTAGTGGGGATTCTTATCATTCATTTTTGTGAAGTTTACCAATAGGTACCAAATTACACACGCTGTTACTTTTCCTTTGTCCATCTCTGTAGGCCGTCACTCCCCGCCACAAATCGCAGCCAATGTGAAAGGTTTAAGTAGATGGTGCGCTTTTACCTCAGGCGAAGGGATGAAGGAGGATGAGGATGTGGTTCATGAAAACGTGTTCCATTCAAACATTTCAAACATTGTTACCCGCCAGTGTATTTAACAATGAAATTACTCAATGTTACCATCCCGTACGACGAGAACCTCATGAGCGCTGAGAAAGGGAACTAATCAAATGTATCTCGACTTGGAGCACGAGGATGTCGACATGGGTGTGGGCTCGGCAGTCATTGTGCCGATTGTCGTAACGGCCAATGGCCTGACGGCCAACAGCCTCGGCCAACATCCCTCGAGGCTCTTGTTAGGCGGCTGGATCAAGGCAGACAGCGGTATCCAGTGAGTCGATCAACACTTTTGGCGATGACACGAAAAACGGGGTAGGTAGTTCCTTTTTGATGTCAGCCAACAAAGTTTTTCTCTTTACAGAGTTAAAGGCATTCTTACCGACAACCCGAAGGTTGAAAGGGCATGTTAGGCAGCCTCACAGAGTCACAGCCCCTCTTTTAGCTCCTGAAACTTAGCTGTAAGCGATTCGTTATACAGCTTACAGCATATTTCGGTTGCCGTACGCATGTAGGTGCAGCCAACGGCGATGGGACGAATGCCTTCGGCGTCCTTTTGTGCAGGGCACATAGGTTGGCACCGTACAACACATCGACGACAGCTTCGTTTATACCGCCTTCAAAAGCGACTCACAGTAGCTTTTCCAGCGCCTGAACTCGATACATCCTTTAGAATAGAATAGAAAAGAATAGAATGATATATTTCAGATACATAATTAAAATCTATATTTTGTTAGTATATAATTATTAGCAACAATATTAGCTTAAAATTATGTTAGTATTGTTAGTACTTGTTGGCGACTGGCTATGGTGCGACCTTTTTTGTATAAACGTCATGTTTTTAAATATAATTCTTTTTATCTTTTCTTTTGGTTGTTGTCAAGTCTGAGCAGTCGTCAGGTTCGATATTATATAAGCTTTGTCTTAATATTTATAATAAATTTATAATATACGTGTTTCTATCATTTCATCTATACAGTCCACTAACACAATCCACTAGTTATCATTTTGGTCCATTCTCGCCGTAAGTATAACATTCATTGTAATTGCATCTGTCAAATTTTTTTCACGTACTGATTCATAGTTTTCGCTTTCATTTCGTAAAATTCACGCATTTGTTCACGTAAATTTTACACCATGGTGGAAACACGTAGCAAGACAAAGCCAGACCTGACGGCTACGGGATTCGGACGGGTGCAACATTCACCGCGTGGCACCCGACCGGTTTCAGCCACAACAACCGAAGGCGCTTCGGCATTGCCTGATAGTGCGGGCATACAACAGGCGGGCACCGTTCCCCCTAGCGAGGCACAACCTGGTCCCGCTTCGGAACGCCCAGATGCTCGCGCTAGCATACTTAACAAGGCGAATGTCAATGCGGCAACTAAAAGCACTTTTAGTGTCCACAGCGGAATATCGCGTAGTGAGGCCACTCGCCACTCGTGTTCTTCGGCGACCGTCCGCGCACAGAAGCTGTCTCTTGAAGCAGTTGCGAAGCGGCGCCAAGTGGAGCGCGAACGTCAACAAGCTGAACGCGAGCGCGAACGTCAACAGGCTGAACGCGAGCGCGAACGTCAACAGGCTGAACGCGAGCGTGAACTTCAACAGGCTGAGCGCAAGCGCGAGCTCAAGCTCGCTCGCCTCGAGGCTGAGGCAGAGCAGGCCGAACTACAAGCGAACATCGCCGCCCTGGAAGCTTCAGATAAGTTAGCCAAATCTCGTAGTTCGTGCTTTTCTAGTCGTGTCTCTGAAAAGCGCACTGAAAGTTGGGTTTTAGAACAAAACGTAAACATGACCACGGCAACTCATAAAAACATGCCTGGTGAGGCTCCGACTGTCACCCTGGGTAACCCACAAGGACATCAGTCACAGCCGGCCGCTCTCACCAACACGGCACCGTTTTTCCTGCCCGACGTCAACCATAGAACCCTTTCTAAGCCCATATATGAGTATGCACCTTACGAAAATAACTACAACAACACGGCACATCAATCGTTACAATCTGAACGCTCCTCAGACCCTATAACCAAACTCGCACAAGCTATTCATTCTCTTTCGAACAGACCAAAGAAACCCGAACTTGTCACATTCTCGGGTGATGTCGGTCAATGGATGGCTTTCAAGAGTAGTTACGAAAGAACTAAGTCAAATTTTTCCCCTTCAGAGAACTTAGAACGTCTGAACAACGCCATACGCGGTCCGGCGTATCAGTCCGTCGCGTCACTCCTGTGGATCTCCGGCGACCCCGGCGACATCATGAACGCCTTGGAGCAGACGTACGCACGACCGGAATTGCTGGTAGCCCGCGAGGTCACCGAGCTGCGTAACAGTCCTAAGCTAAGTTCCCCCGAAGATTTAAATAGTTTAGCGAACAAACTACGTAATTTTGTTACTACTCTTATGCTACTGAAACAAAACGAGTATCTGTGTTCACCGGAGCTTTTTCAGTGCATTTTGATAAAACTGAGCGAACACACCAGAGCTCGCTTTACAGATTTTGCCTCTGCTTACGCAACCGATGGAAAATCAATCGCAAAATTGGAATTATTGTCACACTTTCTTCTGACCGAAGCTGACAAACAATTGAAATACAATTTTGTTCCTCACAATACTGTTAAGGCAACGACTCCGGCACATTCCTCTAAATTTCAACCGCGAAAGGAAACTATACACGCGACGCTATCAAGCGATAAAACTCCCGAGTGTTGTATATATTGCAAACAAGGATCACACAACATTAAAATTTGTAAGTTTTTTAGTTTTGAAAGTCGACGACAGGTGGCGATGGGTGCGTGAAAACAAAGTGTGCTATCGCTGCCTTAAGTCGAATCCGCACACGTGGAACAACTGCCGCGCGAAATGCTGTGGAGTTGACGGATGTTCGAGACGTCATAACGCACTCCTTCACGGCCCGGGAACCTCCAATGCTAAAATTAGCGTGGCACCCTGCGGACAGTGCAATAATACACAAGTATCTGCAGCTAAAACTACCGACCCTACCCACACGGACGGTACCGACAGCAAAATCGAGGCTGCTGTTAAGATCACGAACACGTCTGATTTTCTTGTTAATGCAACAGGGTCTCTGCCGTCGATGTCACGTCCCCGCGGTCTGCTGAAAGTGGTGCCGATTGTACTCGAGGGTCCCGACGCGCGACGGCGAGTTCGAGACGACAGCACTACTTGACGAGGGCAGTACGGCAACGTTGATTGACGGAGAGGTGATAGCACGCATCGGTGCGAAACCCACGTTTCAAGAGCGTCTTCACATTGAAGGTGTCAGTGGTATGACCAAGGAAGTCGAAGTAAGCTACGTAGATTTTCATATTCGTGGACGTAACCGAACCGATCGTTACCTAGTGAAGCATGCACGGGCCATTAAACCATTGGGGCTTCGCGTACAAAATCATAACTTGGTAAACTTCTCGGATTATAGTCATCTGGCAGACCTATCTGACGAACTTTCGTACGCCGATACTCCCCCAACTGTCCTCATCGGCGCGCCAGATTGGCACCTTTCCTTGAGTCGCGAAGTACGTTGTGGAAAGAAGAACGAGCCCGTTGCCTCTAAAACTTTATTAGGTTGGGTACTTCATGGCGCACTTTCCGTTTCGTCCAAGCCACTTGAGTTCGTAAATTACATTTCGGACGATTTGGACGCCCTCATTAAAAGACAATACGACATTGACGCTTTGGGTATTGCGAAAAGTGCTCCTCGTCTAAACGACGACGATAAACGAGCCATAGATATAATAGAATCTTCAGCTCGTCAACTCGACAATGGCCATTTTGAGGTGGGTCTACCCTGGAAACAAGATTTACCGGAAGTCATACCTGATAGTTATCCGCAAGCACTGTCCCGCTTTAAGGCCCTCGAACGTCAAATGGCGAAGGACCCAACGTTTGCCACCGCTTTTCAAAAATTTATAGACGATGTTATCAGCAAGGGATATGCCGAAGAGTGCGATCCACAGACGTATCATCAGCGGATTACACCAAATACATCGTGCATCAACACAGACGGATCCATCCGCTGGTACCTACCTATATTCGGCGTCCTTCATCCACAAAAAAAGAAGCTGAGAGCCGTCCATGACGCTGCTGCGGTCACGAAAGGTATATGCCTCAACAGTCTATTACTACAAGGCCCGGATTTATTGTCACCTCTTCTCGACATTTTGTTCCGGTTTAGGGAAGGCGAAGTCGCCTTAAACGGTGACATCAAGGAAATGTTCCCACAAGTTAAAATCGCTCCACGAGATAGGGATGCCCAACGCTTTCTCTGGCGCGGGAAGGACGGCAACCTCAAAGAGTACAGAATGTCCTCTATGATATTTGGCGCAGTCTCATCCCCATTTATCGCGCTCTATATCAAAAACAAAAATGCCAAAATAATGGAAGCAGAGTTCTCCGATGCCTGTAAGGCAATTATAGAAGACCATTATATGGACGATTATCTCGGAAGCCACTCCAACATTGACGACGCAGCTCGACTAGTTACTGAGATAGTCACTGTCCACAAAGCTGGCGGGTTCGAAATGCGAGCGTGGGTGTCAAATCGTTCCGACGCTCTCTCACTTATTCCTAAGGAACTTAGAAGCGACGCTACTTCTGACGTTATGCTACCACCTAGCACTGAAGTTGGCGTCTTGGGTGTCAAATGGGACCCACGGCAAGACTCGTTAGGCTTTCGTACCTTACCCCAGATACCTAATGAAACTTTAACTAAACGCAGTCTATTATCAAACGTTATGAAGGTTTACGATCCTCTCGGTTTTTTGATGCCAGTCATTATCTGGGGCCGTATCTTAATTCAAAGACTGTGGCGCGCAGGTATTGGTTGGGATACGCCACTTCCCGAGGTGTATGTTAGTGAATGTAAGGACTGGTTTACACAATTACAGGTTGCGGCCAACATAAAAATTCCTCGCTGGTACATGAGTAGGTCAGATATTGTAGACGTTCAGCTGCACGTGGTGGCCGACGGCGGCGAGCAAGCCTTTGCCTGTGTTGGTTACTGGCGTTTCGTTTACAGCGATAGCACCGTGTCTACGGCTCTCATTGGAAGCAAAGCACGCGTTTCGCCTCTCAAACCAGTTTCGATTCCTCGTTTAGAATTACAAGCCGCGCTAATCGCCTCGCGGTATGCACAAACGATTTTGCAAGCTCATCGTTTTCAGCCCTCCGAGACTATTTTTTGGACTGATTCAACCACAGTCCTTAAGTGGATTCGGAGCGATGCTCGCGTATTCAAAGCGTTTGTGGCACACAGATTAGGAGAGATACTGGAGACCTCTAACCCGTCCAGTTGGAGGTGGATCCCTACCTCTCTTAACGTCGCCGATGATGCAACAAAACCAAAAAAAATGAATTTCACCGCATGTCATCGGTGGTTTACGGGGCCGCCGTTTCTTCTTGGACCACCATCCACGTGGCCTACCGAGTACGATAATAACGTGGAAGAGAGTTCACTAGATCCTGAGTTAAAATCAGACCTAGTGGTTCTGCTCCTCGACACCCCGTCGTCGGATTTGCTCCCTGACCCGTCGCGTTTTAGTTCTTGGCTGCGTCTCCTTCGCACCACCGCCCGCGTTCTCCAGGGCGCACGAATATTCCGGCTTAAACTGTCTCGGCCTATAACTCCAAATTCTAAATTGTATACAGACAGTACCACATCTCCCTATCAACTTCACGCCGCGGACATCGTAGAAGCCGAGAAGATGGTACTCCAACAAGCTCAGGCAGAGAGTTTTCCCGAGGAACTAACAGCTTTAAAATCCTTAAAGCCAGTGCCCAGAAACAGCCGAATAGCGAAACTCGCACCGACACTCGATTTAGACGGTTTGTTGAGACTAAACACACGGATAAGTTTTGCACCGGGAGTTAGCGAGACCGCAAAGTCCCCGATTATCCTCGACGGCCGCAACCATGCTGTACGACTACTCATCCTCTATGAACACAACAGAGCGTCTCATCACTTCAACGAACTAGTGCTGAACGAACTCCGACAGAAATATTGGATACTTAGAGCACGAGACAGCATCCGTAGCGTAGCACACGCCTGTTTACAATGCCGAAGATGGAAAACCCAACCAACTCAACCCCAGATCGGTAACCTACCCCTTGAAAGACTCGACCATCACAAAAGGCCCTTCACACACGTCGGCCTCGACTATTTTGGCCCTATTATGGTAAAAATATACCGTCGCCAAGAGAAGAGGTATGTCGCATTATACACGTGCTTAGTGACGAGAGCGCTTCACTTAGAACTAGTCACTTCGCTATCATCAGACGCCGCCATAATGAGCCTGAGACGCTTCATTGCTCGCCGAGGATCACCTACAACTATTTTCTCGGACAATGGCACAAACTTCGTTGGGGCCTCCCGCGAGCTACGCAGCCTACATGACAACTTGGTACAGGAATACGCCACTAATCACAAAATCGAATGGCGCTTCATTCCACCTGCTTCTCCATTCATGGGCGGTGCGTGGGAAAGGCTCGTGCGAACCGTAAAAACAGCACTGAAATCCTGCCTCACCAACCAACCGCTCAAGGAAGACGTGCTGACGACGCTCTTAATGGAGGCAGAAGCCATTGTAAATTCGCGGCCGTTGACCTATGTTCCTACATCTCCTGACTCACCAGAGGCAATAACGCCATTCCATTTCATTCTCGGTACATCTTCTGTCGCGCCATGGACTTCAACACTCACGGATGCAGACCTGCTGAGAAGGTGCGACTGGCGTAGAACCTTGCGACTCGCTGATAAATTCTGGGTACGATGGGTGCGTGAGTATCTGCCGACGCTCCGACCGAGAGGCCTCTCCACCAGCAATTCAACAAATCTGGGTGAGGGGGATGTGGTACTGATCGCCGACTCTAGCCTGCCTCGTGGTTTATGGCCCCTAGGAAGGATAGAGAAGGTATACGCAGGATCCGACGGAGCGGTCCGCGTAGCAGACGTCCGTACCAAGGGCGGCCTCCTGCGCCGACCGGCCCGAAAACTTGTTTTTATAGAAGCCGCACCCTAGTCAGTCTCCACCGGTTGTTAGTGTTCCACTGGGGCTCCGGTATGTTGGCGACTGGCTATGGTGCGACCTTTTTTGTATAAACGTCATGTTTTTAAATATAATTCTTTTTATATTTTCTTTTGGTTGTTGTCAAGTCTGAGCAGTCGTCAGGTTCGATATTATATAAGCTTTGTCTTATTATTTATAATAAATTTATAATATACGTGTTTCTATCATTTCATCTATACAGTCCACTAACACAATCCACTAGTTATCAGTACTTATCTTTATGTAGACTACTATATAAAACCATTCACTACCTTTACCCAGTGTTTTCGAATGGGGCAGTCAAATTGAGCAGCAATGACTTTCATAATGCCATTCTTTGCACCCCGCAGACGCAGCAAAGAAGCCCATTTTTTGCGAAGCCGTCCGTGTGGGCATCTGCAAACATCCCGGAGGCACTGCAGCGCCACGGTGGCCTTAGCAACATTTTGAAAGCATTGTTATATTGAACCCGCAGGGTGTCGTAAGATCGTCGCGTCGCGTATAGTTCACAGGCCACTCGAGTAAAAAGATTGTCTTTACTTGAGTTGTATTTCGAGCGAACCTGTGAGCAAGCAATTACTTCTCACCGCCAATGCCCTGCGTTCCCGCTCTATATCCTCGTCATCCTTGAGCTCATCCGTCACAATATGTCCCAGTTATTTAAATATGTCAGCCAGCTTTAGTGCGACGCCATTGAGATATACTGCAGGCACATAGGCAGGTCGATGTCTGCCTGCTTTTTAAAATCAGCAGCTCGCTCTTTTTGGAATTGTATTTTAGTCAATGTGCTTCTGCATATTGCTGGCAGATATAAAGTAGTTTCCTCAATACGTTTGTCGAGGGACCCAGCAGCACCATGTCATCTGCTTTAGATGGGAACACCAAAATATTTCGAAATATTTTTTTCCGAATTGCGACGTTCCGAAAAAGTTCGAATTTCATAATACCGAAGATTTTCATATGTTCGAAGAACCAAATGCTCGATGGGTTCTCGGTCCGAAAAACGACTTTCCAATTTTCAATACTCCGAATTATTACCGAATTATCTTTTCTTCTTTCGCTATACATAGATTACGTTACCGTTACCGCACCCAAACTCAACGAACGCAATAGGCGCTCGCTCTTGCATCCTACGATGCAAGAGCGAGCGAAGGGCACCCCGAGGTTAGGTTTGTTTAGATTACTTTAAACCATTTACACAGAAATACGGGCCCCGCGAAGCGGGGCTCCGTCAACATAGGATGCAAGAGCGAGTGAATGACAATACAAATACATTTACTGTGCATTGAAGTCAAGTCGAAGTCTGTGTTTCGCAGTAATAATCTTTCGCGGTAACGTGCATCGAAGTGTAGTGGCGATGGCGTCGCAGAGACGGTCTTTCGCAGTAACGTGCTTCACAATTTTGTTTATGGTAACTGAAATAAGAAACATAAGTTTGAGACTTGATATCGTTAACTAGTCGCGGGCTCGAACTTACTCGTGGACGCGGCTAAAAAGCACGCTGTCTCACCTAGCATCGTGTTTAAATGAGATAGAATCAGTTATGAGCAGTTAGCAGCTAGTCTACACGCATACGTCTAGCCACACGCACACAAACACCGTGCCGAAGTCAACCGAACGGACACGACGTTAGACGATGCATGGCTTTCAACGCCGCGCCGCTGTGCCGGTCGGAGTGGGGGTGTTAGGTTTTATTTTCGTTACGGAATTTCTTGATTCGGTTGCCGCGCTCAAAGCCCGCGATAATAGCTATGCAATAGCTTAAAAAAATTAAAGACTAAAACCCGACTACCTACTGAAAAGGATGAAACAAGAGAGCACCTTCCCGTAATCGCATGCTGCCATATCTATAAGTTTATAGATTTACGGCAGCATGCGACCACGGGAAGGTACTCTCTTGTTTCATCCTTTTCAGTAGTCGGGTTTTATTTTTGAAACTTTTTTTTATTTAAATATTATGGGGCTTATTTCAGTAATATTTATATTTTTGAAATGTTCGAATTAAGCACTTTCATGTTATACTCCACAAGACACCATCCCAAAATATTTATTTTTAAATTATTTTTTTGTCTAGAGGGCGCCATAGCGAATTTAGTGTGACGTCACATAGCCTATGACCAGCGGACGGTCACGGCGCTTCTAACGATACCTCATTTGTCAAATTATTATAAATACTTTTGAAGTTATGAGGGAACAGATGAACATACATACATACATACAAATACGTAGGTACATACCGGTCAAAATCATAACCCATAAAAAGTGAATTAATGACTTACGTAAGACAGAAGACTACACTCTACAGACATATCAGACAGAAGTGGAGTTAACTGAAACTGCTCTAGCAAAGTAAATAAAATAAGGTGTGAAAATCGCTGTTATCGGCAGCGCCCAATGTAACGCACGCAAAACAGTAAGCTTTAATGCGGATGCTTCGATGGGCCGTCCATACATTTTTCTTGCGAGTTATACGCTAAACATAGACACTCTTGGTTGAAAACGAATCATTTTATCACTTTTTTTATAATGAAATGTCCCCGCGATCGACCTTTTTAAGAAATAACTTGCATTATTTACTGAGGAAAACGGTAGTGAAATCCAGACCAAATTTGACACTTGCGTTACTAGTGCGTGATATTTGACAGGCAAACTCAAGCGCCATGATTGCGATAGTTTAGAAATGAGAAAGCTAGATGGCGTGCATGGGTTATTATAATTCTGTTACATCAATATAATACGTACAACAATTGATTTATTCCCATTCCTACCTTTCATGAACAGGTTCACCAAAAAAAACTTTATAATTAATAACCTGACCTGGCGACCTTATCAATGTAAACAACTTTATTACATATTACATAAATTTCATTATTCGTAGATAGGATTTATGCGACGTTGCCGTCTCACCCAACTTGTGTTCGCAACCTTGAACTACATTGAAAGAATCACGAAGAAAACCTTGCCACTCTTCTTTCACCCAATAGTACTAGACACCGCATAAAAGAAGACGATTCTGGTATGGTGGGCGGTGTGAGGAAGAACAGAAGGTTCTTGGTGGGCGGAATGTTAACGCGCCTCACTACTAGATGGTGCTGCTAGTCTCGTTCGTAACACTAAGCATCATCGCGAGTGAGACATTTTTTATTAATGTACCTACATTATTTTGTTTTAGTCTTGAATACACTGTTACTTGCTATCCGTGAATTTCATTAATCTATCCTCACAAACATCAGATTTTCGGTAAAAACCAGGCAAACCGACATATTGTAATAAAATATAGTTTTGAAGCTCGCTTGTGTACAATAGTATTGGCACGCGGAATTTCTCGCGTGCTATTTTTATTTTTTATGCTTTGCATTTTCATTGATTCTAATTGCAATATTACTAGTATGTTATTGCAATTTATTGTAGGTATAGTGATAATGATTCAAGATACGCAATTTTATTTAAAAATAAATGTAAGTAGGTAAATACCTATCTTTCGGCGGTTTTAGAAACGGCAAGTTGGCCCGTGAGTTAAGTTTTAGACGCTGAAATCCCGTTACAATACTAATTACTTACCTATGTCTCAATTACATAAGTACAAAGTTAGTGGTTATCATAAATTTAATATGTTGTACCTATATTTTTTGGTCAACAATAAATTAACTATGTAAGTAGGTACATATTGTAATTCGGTAACCCAACGAGTTTGCAAACATTTACAAAATCGAAGTACCTACAAAATAGAATACCTTTTACACATATTGTAAACAGTTTCAGACAAACAAACATTATTTTAGCACATATACATACCTATACCCTAGCGATGGACCTACGTTGTGGGTGCGTTCAGAATATTGGCTTTTGAATTCATTGGTTCAGAAATAAACAAATGATTTAGTTGCATCAAATTAATAAAAGTGATTTATTGTTTGTATATAAACAACTTAATCTATTCTGTTTATTTTATTCTTATTCGTCGTCTAATATTCTACCAGAAATATAAAGATAAGTAAAATTTTACTTTTATTTTTATTGCTCTATTTTCTGTAATGAGTTCAGAACGTACCTAACCTTGTCATTAATCGTATATCATCTGTAATGTGATAATAATCTAATAATAGCAATTTTTTCTAGCTAGAATGTAGTGTTGCCTAAAATCGGTCTTGGTCTTGCAGTCTTGGTCTTGTTCTTGCATTTTTGCAAGACCAAGACCAAGACCAAGACCGACTTATTGTAGCAAGACCAAGACCAAGACTGAAACCTGCAAGACTTGAGCAAGAACAAGACTAAGCCTGCAAGACTCTTGCGTCTCGCAGTTAAGTCAAACTGAGATTTGGGCGTTATAGTAGGTATTTGGTTTCAATCCCGATTTTGATAGACGTTTCCCAGTATCAAAACCGTATCGTCATAACACTGAAAAGTATTGTATTGATTATTATTATATGTTTCGACTATTTATTAAGTAGGTAGGTAGCGTGTTACTTACAAATTTGTTCCCATATGTGATAAAAATGTACCGATCATAACTTTCTAGCAAAGTTCATTTCATATCTTGTAGGTATATCTACTTAGAGTATTATATTATACTTGTATAAGTCTAATGTGCAGATCTAACGTTAGTAGGTTGGTAAAAATTATGTAGGTATTTATGTTTCAAAGTTTATATTATTCTTCTATTCAGCAAAATTTAAAACTAACAGCGAGTCGAGTAGGTCAAATGCACTTTATTGTAATAATTTTAAAGTTTATTTTCAAGTGCGTTAATAATACGAGCAGACCGCTTGGCGCTGCGGTCCCTTTGTCGCGGCATTTGAAAGCGAATAGCGTAGGTACGAAGACAGTGTTCACCTCGCAAATGAACTTTAGTAATACAGCTGATCAGGTAGCCCTTTCGAGTTTTATTTACATTGCTGTTTTAAGTGAAACAAGTGAATTTACTATTTTTTTATTAAAAATCTCATTGGGTCAGATAGAAATAATGATTTTATACAGTTTACAGTAAAAAAAATTGCAGAAAAAAACGTAAAAAGTAAGAAAAAGTCGACGAAAAATTTCAACGCAGGGGGGTCAAGAATCATGTACTGAATCCAGGGTAAGCGGTTGCGCGTCGATGTCCCTGCCACCCTGAGCAATAGGCTAATTGGTATTTGAATGTAGTCTAGTCTAAGTAGTAGAGTCTCGCAAGACTTGCGAGACTCTTGCTGCAAGACCAAGACCAAGACCAAGACCAGGTGTATTGACGCAAGACCAAGACCAAGACTGGCTAAGGTCTTGTCTTGGTCTTGCATTTGGGCAACACTACTAGAATGCTTGAGTGCGACTACGAAATTCTGCGATCTCATAACATAGATACGGTTGTGAAATTCGATACTATTCAATTCTATTCAAATACTGAGTGTATAGAATTTATTTATTTTTTATCTACTTACACAAACCATTACAGGATATAACCCAATGCGGTAAATGCGCTTATCCTAACTTAAACATACTAAAATCTATAACTTATTATAAATAATAGAAGAAAGAAGTAACATATTCTTTTGTTTTTCTTTATTTCAGATTTCTTTATTCCTGAAACTGATTCATTTCAATTGACTGTGGAATCTGTTCCAAAAAAATGTTTATCTGCGATATCTTGGTATCGCATTGTGGACCAGAAGCATTTAATTGAGTGGGCATTCCAATTGGAAAAACACCGAAATATGTGTGAATCTTCACAAATTGAATTTGTTATTGAGAGATTTGATGGATTTCGAAGTGAATTATGTGTGGTAAAGCGTGGAAGCACTGTACGGAGAGCAGTAATAAAATAAATACTGCATTTTTGTGGCCAACTGCGACTTGTGGAAGCTACTACACTCAATCAGCACACATAAAAAGTCTCATGGATATTCTAACAATGTCAGCAAATAAATTTCGTTGTGTTGAAAAAAAAATAGGCAGTATGTGGTTTGAGCATTTAACTGAGGAAATTAAAACTGCTGGTGAACAAGAAAGTTCAGTTGCTATTCAAAAAGGTCACATATCTTCAGACGATGTTCCATTTGTTACTGTATATGTAGTTCGGAGGATGGCTGAAAAGGTCATATGGCCATAACTTTGATTCATCTTCTGGTACTCTATATTACTAAAAACAGACATACATAAACTCATGCCTTCTTCCCATGGGGGTTGGCAGAAACTACAGAACGCCACCTGCTACGATACCTTACATACTCCTTTACTAAACGCATATTTGGTATGAACTTTTTGTTGTGCTATATTTGCAAGTGTTGCTTTTCATTTCCAGACCTGTATTATTGGTAAAGAAACTAAGAAATGTCTATTTCTTGATGTTCAAAAAAATAATTATATTGTTTTATGTGTCAATATTATGAAAAAAGGAGACATGGACATAAAAGCACATAATTTCTGCAAACATTTTACTGGACCGCCTACAGCAATGGAATCACAAATTATTGTGGAAGGCTTTCAAAAGAGTGAAGAAATGCATCAACTTCGCTATTTGAGTTTTATTGGAGACGGAGACTCCTCTGCATTTGCAAACTTGAAAGAAAAAGTGTCGTATAGCAACTTTGGTCTGAGATGGGAACATAATAAAAAAAATTAATGCAAGAATCATGTAATCAAAAATTATACCAGGGCACTATACAAGGTAAATAAATAAACCAAATTTGTATTGACATCTCAATATCAGCGAAGCATATTCTGTATTCATATTTGTACTTTTTTAGATCTTGGCCAACACTAAGCTCCCACTTTATGGGCGAAATATTTTGAAGCCAAAGGTGATGAAGCTGTGCGGAATTCGTGACCGCGTGGGCGAGTGATACACTGAAGTGAGTTGATTATAGGTAACGATTAATTTATTACGATATCAAGTAACTAAAGCTAGCAGTTACACTTGACACGAAAAAGTAAAATTAAATAAGGTTACATGAATGGTAAAACTACTAGAAACACGAAGCTCGCCGTAAACTATTACGGCGAGCTTCGGCGAGTAAAATATGATCGGGGGTCAGAGAGGACCTCGCACGATCGTAGTTCAGCACAGACTGAAGCTCAGAACCAAAACTCTCCCAAATCTGCCGTTCACTAAACAAAGGACGCGGCAAATCCACATCTGCAGTTCCTAAACAAAGGAAGCGGCAAAACGATTGCCTTTTAAAAGTATAATAAAACACGAGAAATGCAGATGGGTACAATACAAGACAACTGAAAATAACAGAACAATGAACCTTAACTAAAAATAGCAAATAGGTACAATACAAGATAACTAAACATAATAGAACAATGAAGAACCTTAACTAAAAGTAAAGAATCATGAAAGACAATAGTACCTATAACTTAAATCGCTTGCAGATGTTCAACGTGGGAAAAACACAAAAATGAAACTTTCTAAAAATTATTACAATAAGTTCCTCTATAAAAATATTACATTCTTAAAACTATGCAAGGGATGGGTACGTGAGACACAGTCCCCACAGTACTTACACTAGTGGCATGGAAAATTATAATATGTAGCAGTGAGAGTGCTGCTATGACAACAGATTTGCGAAATAGCCCGCTTCATGTATTCGGAATGCGTGAAAACTGCAAGGATTATTTATTACTGCAATGTCAATAAAACAGCTGCAAATGGAAATATAATAAGTCAGAAATTTTCAGTACCTACCCGTAAGAAATGCTTTGATTATCATGGTACAGGATTGTTTCTTTGTATGTTACATAATCATCTATTTATATTTTATTGATATTTTGTAGTAAAAAATATTCTATTTTCAGTATTCTCACTTGCTACTGGACACAAATGGCACACACACACACACACGAAGCCCAGGGACACATGTTAAAAAATACATAAATCGAAAGGAACACAGCAGAATACGACAGAAGTCGTCGACACGCAAACGACGTCTTCTACCAGAAATCATATTGAGACATGTTCAAAAAAATGCTAAATGTATAGATTTGAATGGTATGTATACCTACAGGCTAGATATCAAGTTATAATTTCCAGTATAAAGTGTCCTCCCATTGTACGGAAATCATCAGTTGGAAATTCGAGCAACTAGTAAAGTTTCATTTTAGAGCAGCTTTGGAGATTGATGGTAAATGACATTTTGAAATGTATGGGAAATAATGTTCATCCAAAATAACATATATACTAAGTAAAGTTATTTTTCTTTGCAGCAGCCTTGTAGCAGTGGACAAGAAGAGTCACGGCACATGGTGAAATCAACAAGTCAAACGATTTTTGTTATAATTGTATTTTTGTAGTAGTTTGTTTAGGATCAACATTATCACTGTATATTACTTTTTATTTGTATTTACTATAAAATGAAAAGGTAAAATCGCTCCCCCCACCGAATAATATGGTAATCGATAAATCAAAATTTTACAGGAAAAATAAAAAACTGTTTTATGCGTATATCTCGGCACGGGTAGATCGTAAGGTAAACATTTAAACGTCAAAACAAAGCTAATTTTTTTACAATCTAATTTATATTATGATTTTTTTGTAATACTTTAATAAAATTAAGTTATTCACAAAAATAATGTTACTGAAATTAAATGGCAAAAGTATAGTATGCAACGCATCATTACCATATTATTCGCGTGTAAACGCAACAATATCGTAGTCAATATTAATGCATTATAGTATTATTCGTTGTAATACAGTGTCAAAAAACCTAACGGCAATATGATATTACGATATTATTCGTGTGAAATCCAAGCGATAGTGTATAATGTAATATTACATTACAGTAATATTCGTCGATGTGTGGTGTCAAAAGATTAACAGTAATATAATGTTGCAAATACATGTTTTATTAAATAATCCAGTACTTATTATTTGATTTGGCAGAAAAATAAATAATAGAGGAAGTTGATATTAATACTGGATAATTTATAATAGCGTTTTATTAAAATTTATGAAATAAAACAAAGGTTTTATTATTTATCATAATCAGTCCTTTTATTTATTAACTAGCTGTGCCCGCGACTTCGTCAGCGTGGAATAGTGACTTTTCGGGCAGCATATTTTGAATTACATATACCGTCGTTTGGGTAGCTAAAAATTTACTTTACAGTAATGTTTCTCTGTATACGATATTTGACGTATGGCCATCGGGGATGAAAGCATACAGGCTCCTAGGATTGCTAACCCGTGACAGAGCCACATACAACTGAGCGTGCGAGAAACAGCTGATACTTAGATCTACACCTACAACTTTCAGCGTCTGACCTTGGGCTTTATTAATTGTCATCGCAAAACATAGGCTGACTGGAAACTGGACTCGTTTAAAACTAAATGGAAAATTGTTTGGAATGAGAGGAATCCGAGGAATGAAAACACTTTTACCTTTTCCACACCTTGTTAAAATCTCTGCTTCTATCAGATTTCTTTGTAAATTGGTCACTTTTCACCTGGTGCCATTGCTAAGTTTTGGGGGGCTTAAATTTCTAAGAAGCATTATCGGTACGCCTACTTTTAATTTTATTTTATGTGCTGGTAGTCCAGGAGCATTGAGGGATTCTAAAAATTCTACTGGGTAGCTTGTAGATTTTCCTTCTTCCATGACTCTGTTAATGGAGATATACTCAACATAATCCCCCGGAACATAGCTCGAAATTTCAGCGTTTATTGTTGCTGCTTGGTCGTTTCGTGGCGTCAAAATAGCTCTGTCGCAAAACCAGAAATTTTCGCAAGTTGGTATTTGCGTTGCGTTTCCATACACAGATGATATGAGGTCTCGCATTGATGAAACTATGTTGCATAGGTTTTCATTAAGAAAAACTTTTCCTTGTTCCTGCGGTAACACACCGTTACCAATCTCAAGTAGCAAATCTGAAAATTCTTGAGCATTTTCGTTGCCTCTAATTTGCGCACGCATATTTAATGTCAAATGCAAAGGTATAATGTAATGCCACAGTCGAGAACTCTTTAGGCAGGCTCTAACTTCAACAGCCCTTGTTCCACGTGGTATTACAGGGAGAGTCTGACGAAAATCGCCACAAAAAAGCATAGTAATGCCATCCATGGGTTGATCACTTTGCTTGACATCACGCAACGTTCTGTCTACTGCTTCTACTGCTTTTCGATTGGCCATTGTGGACTCATCCCATATAATAAGGCTACAATCACGAAGAACCTTAGCTTTATCGCTGTTTCTTGAAATATTACAAACAGGGCTTTCTGTGCGGTCTAAATCGATCGGAATTTTGAACATTGTATGAGCAGTTTTCCCACTTTGGCAACAATGTGGCTGCTATGCCTGATGAAGCGACAGCAAGCGCGATTTTACCTTGGCTTCGTACCTTCGCCAAAATAACTTTCGTAAGAAATGTTTTAACCGTTCCACTGGGTGCATCTACAAATAGCATTTCTTCCAAAGTACTATCAACGCTCACCAGATCAAATATCAAACGCTGTTCATCAGTTAGCCTCGAGAGTGCGCGTCCATGTACGTACTCTGATAGTATAGGTACCTTAAAAATGTCCGCCGTGATTCTTTAAATTGATATAACTTTTTTATTTATGAACCGATTGACATGAAATAAACACTAAATGTTAAGTAAAGCTTACTACAATATATTAGTGAAAACCGCATCTAAATCGAATAAGCCGTTTCTATTATATTGTAAACAAAAATTATACACAAATATAATTGTTTTATACTTTACGTGGAAAAAGGCATGCATTTCTTACGCGAATATAATGGTAATCGTCGCTTACCGAAAAAGTTAACGATTGCATGATCTGTAATAACATGTTATGGTATTATTCGTGCAAAAAGTGTGTTTAGATTTTAAGGGAATAATGTTGTTATGTTCATTACGGTAACATTGAAATTGTACTTTTATAAATATACATAGAAAAAATACAAAAAAAATACAAGATGATAATTAATGCTTTAGACACCGAATATGCAATAAAACGAAAACTGTCGTAGTACCACATTACCATGTTATTCGGTGGGGGGAGCGAAATAATACTTTATTATGTAAGTATGATGAACTCAATAAGCTGGTCTTTAGATTTTTATTTGTCTAAAAACTTCGATAGGAGTGCTTTGACATTATAAAATATTTTTTCACTCTGGTTATAATTGCATACTAAATTGTATTTTTTTGATTTGTTGTTATCTTTTGTTTTTTTTTTATGTCTGTTATGTGTAATATCTGTAATTATTGTAATAATTGGTTATGCTATAAATTTAATCATGTATCAGGCTTCATTTGTGTCACTTCAAATATTTTTATTTGATAATGAACTAGTGTAAGATAATAAAATAAAACTATCTTTATAAGCTGTATAGACTGAAGTTTTTGTAACTGACCAGACAGCTATGCTGCTGAGGAGTTTGTTGCGCCACTTCTTCTTTCCAGCTAAAGCACTAGGAAGTGGTGAAGGGCGGGCGTTCTGGGGGACTGTCTTATTGTAATTTTGACATTCGAAAGGTGCTGATTCTCAGCCTAGCTTTAATAAATGACATGATTTTATATAAATATGACTTATTATCCTATCATCATACTCATGCCTTCTTCCCAGGGGGATAGGCATAAACTACAGAACGCCACCTGCTACGATACCTTACATACTCCTTTTGTCTCGTTTACGTTCATAAATCTGGTCATACACGCACGCCGGTTGCGAGTACTACGCACAGTGTTCACACCCACACCACACATGCTTCGCAAGGAACGCATTTTTCATTTTTTTCCTATCATAATATCGTAGCAGGCGGCTTATTTTTTTAAATACACACCACCTAGTGGTCTATTCTTGTAAGCGTATGGAAATACTCGCTTACCTCTGTGTGTGTAAATGGCAGATTTTATTTCGGGGCTTTGTGTCGAATTGTGTGGATTTTGAGGAAATTCTATAACCAAATTCAATAAAGTGTAATGTCCAATAACCGCGTCTACTACTTCTACGACTTATTAATGTGCCAATTACACATAAAACAAAATAAGCTAAAAATATTGACTTCAGCGCCATCTAGCGGGAAAATGGCCAAGAGCAGATCATATGATCCGCCTTAACATTTAAATATTTTGAAAACTATAACTTAACTTATTTCGTGAAAAAAAGTAAAGTTATAATGTTGCGCGCCACAAATAATGCTTGATACATGGCGACATTAGTTACCACTAGCGCCATCTAGTATCGGGTAGCGGAACTAGTACCTTGGTACTAGGCCTTGACCCTACTTGACCTTTTTCTAAGTACTAGTAATTCCGAGAACTATCGACGTCGAGTCAGTCGGGACCGCTATGTACTCGAACATACTAGATGTTTATAGAATAGCTCTGTGGCACTATATAAGGCGGGCGCGAGCCGCGAGACACATAGTTTCGTTTAAGGCTATTGAATAGTTGATCTCCCAGCTACTTTTTCGCGAGATGGCAGCACATTCGCAAATTCGAACATTTTCAATTTTTACGCCTAACTCAGAAATCTTTGAGGGACAACTTCATTATATGCGTCAACTAGAGTATTAACTTAATTTTTTGAGATATTCACTTTGCTTGATAACTCGTCTCATACAAAGATTTGTACCCCTAAACGTTTAGCCGTTTCACTTTATTTGATTACACACACATGTACAGTAAAATAGTTTTACTTTCGATACCACTAGATGGCGTTGAATTCATAAACTTGGTTTGAAATAAGTATGTCGAGATGGCGTTTATTGAAATAAAAGATTTTTATGATGACCATCCTTCATTCAATAAAGTAAAAACTGAAGAAAAGAATACTTATATATTTTTATTTTGTTTCATAAAGGCTCATATCATGATTGGCCACCTTTTCAACACCACAAATTATCCAATTATTTAAATGGTTTTGTCGTGTCTTAACAGTTATTACACTAAGGGCAAATTTTTCCATCGCCAGATAACTTTTATTCAAGGAATAAAATTGACGTTTGACAGTTTTTGTATGAACTGTAAAAATTTCAAAATTATTCCACGAATTAAGTTATCAGATGATTGAAAAGTCAGCCCTAAATAAATAATAGACTCAAAGTCAAGTCAAAGAATTTATTGGTTTCAAATAGGCACCTAAAAGGCATTTTATAACATCAATATTTATAACAAAAACTGACTTGATTGAAATGTTTTACAATATTTGTATACATTAATTATATAAGTAGGTATATATGAAGACGATGCACCTAGAATACAATTACTATACCACAATAGTTACAAATAATTAAAAATCGTTATTTCGTCGTTTACTAGATGGCGCTGATGTAAAAGTAATTTATATGATTTCAAAAAATCGGGAAAACAGTTAAACTATATCACAATTTTAATAAAACAAGTATAGTATATGTTTATAGAGTAGTTACACAATTAATGACATAAAATTACTTAACAATTTCTCAAAAACAAAGAAGTTATAATAAAAAATTCTACATCGCGCAAACAGAATTTTCAACACAATAAGCTTATGGTCGGTGATTTTAAATAATTAAGTGGAAGTTTGTTCTTTAGTGTGATGTTACAAATGTGTACGACCAACTCCTTGTCACAATCTTTAAAATATCAAAGTCCATAGTCGTTCGATTTTATTACGAATATTTATTTTTGATACTAATAAAATACGTCAGTTTTAAAATACGTCGTACATCATCGTCGACATCATACGAATGTTATTATAACTTGTTATAATAAAACATTTCTTACCCTAATAAACTTTACTATACCTATAGATAATTAGGTGAAATATAATTATGCTCGTTTCACGTAGGTACCGTATCCTTGATGCGCGCGGGCGGGAGTGATGTACCTAGCTAGAGATGAACGAGCGAGAAAGCGCGCTAAGCTAACGTCTAATACTAATTTTAAACATTATTTACAGGAGCATAGAGTTTAATACCGAATACATTATTTTGTAAACAGGTAACCATCAATAAACGTCAAAGGATTTTAAATCGTATGGCATTCTCAACAAAAATAGGTAGGTACTCGTAGTTTTAAAATCATTTTACGTTGACCTTGATTGCACTTTGCTGTTTTCGTAGGTACTTTTCGTGTTCTATTTTTAGTTACGCGTCGCGTTAGCTGCAGTTGGCCGAATTTCTCTGCTTGATTTCTTTACTTTATAAAGTAGACAAAAAAAAAACCGGCCAAGAGCGTGTCGGGCCACGCTCAGTGTAGGGTTCCGTAGTTTCCCGTCCGTCACAATAAGTGTTCCCACTTATGAGTTTAAAAGTGGGTACCTATCCATTATGTTCGCGCTCCAGCAGCACTCCGCGCTCCTGCAACTGCTCCCGGTAGTGGGTACGTACGCGAACACGGAGCGTGCAACATTGCACGCTCCGCGGCAGGCGCTCCGAAACGTGACGGTTTTTAGCGCGAACACAAAGGGATACGTTCAGGATAATAAAATATGTAAGCGAAGTTAAAAAAATGCTTGCATATACGTTTATACTACAAACTTAGTCCAGAAATTATTTTGTACAACTTTTTGTCTTTTTTGTACAAAAACTGTTGTTTCCATCAAGTTCAAAATAATTTTCCTAGAAAGTCCTTATAGAGTTCTACTTTGCAGATTTTTTTCATAGTTTCTAAACTTATGGTTCAAAAGTTAGAGGGGGGGACACATTGTTTTTTACTTTTGGAGCGATTATTTCCGAAATTATCAAAAAATGATTTTAGTTCATTTTAGTAAACCCCTATTCATTTTTAAATACCTTTCCAACAATATATCACACGTTAGGGTTGAAATTAAAAAAAAAATCACTTCCCACTTTACATATAGGGGGGCTACCCTAATAAAACATTTTTTCCATTTTTATTTTACTACTTTGTCGGCGTGATTGATATAGGTACATATTGGTACTAAATTTCAGCTTTCTAGTACTAACGGTCACAGAGATTAAGCGAGGACGGACGGACGGACAGACAGACATGGCGAAACTATAAGGGTTCCTAGTTGACTACGGAACCCTAAAAAGAAAGAAAGAAAGAAAGAATTATAAAAATATAAATCTAAAAAACCGAAACGGCTGTATTAGTTTCATTTCAGAGTGCCATATTATCAACAATACCAAACGATACATTCACTGATTTCGAGTACTTATACAGTTACAAAAAAAATACAATGATGTACCTACAGACGCCAGCACATCGAGCTACTACCATTTGTCAAATTTCTTTAATAGATTTTCAACTTTATCGCTAAAGCATAAGGTTCAAAGTAGATTGGAAAAATTTGACAGTTTCGGGTAGGTTGATGTGCTGGCGTCTGTACATGAATCGAACAAAACCGAAACCTAAATATCACAGTACTACTATCGATTCCGAGTTCCACACTGATTCAGTCAATATTCAAGATGTTGCTTTGCATCCTCGTCATAATTCAGGAGGTTGTCATAAAAGACGTAAATAATCAATTTAAATTACGGTACCTGGCCAATAATTATAAACGCTCCTTTTTTTTGTTGTTTACATTTGACACTAATTCAGAATGAAGCTATTCATAAAAGAGGAGAATCACCGTCGCCATTCCACGCGCGAGGTACCGCCCGCTTAGGTACTACGACACACATAAACGCGCTTGCGCACGTGCGCGCTTTATACCTAGAGTGACCGAATAAATGGCCATAATTTATCCTAGTTCGAATTCGAAAATCACCTTCATTATTGTCATAAATTACGCTAGATAATTAACTCATTTTTAAGTATCATAAGAATGCGGAAATCTTACTAATGAAAGTAGTAGTGCCCCAAAGAAAAGTTCATTGACCTACTGTAAGTAGTAACCTACGGTAGTTATCAATCAGCTGATTAACAAAATGTTAGTTTTGCTTTATTGCGTTTTATTGCAATCCTGCTGAAAGAACAATCCTAAAATTGGTATTCTTAGATCTTAGGGCTCTTTCAATTTAGAGGTTTCGTGTCGGACCGCTGCCGCACGTTTACCGTGCCCGGGCCTCTACAGTACGGTAGCAGTCCGATACCAAACGCCTAAATCGAAAGCGTATCCGACTGCCGCGGTGCGTTTGTATGCTAGTGTTAGTGTTAGTGTAGTGTTTGTTGTGTGTTATTATTGTTTGCGACGTGGCCGTCCTGTTGTCGAGCGTTCGCGGTACCGATGCCGCACTGTTGCCGCACCGCGCGCTTTGTATAAAAACAAACGACCGTGCGTGCGCAATACCGCTTCGGCACCGCAGCGGTCCGAGAGATTGAGATTGATAATGTTTTACGCAATTAGGGTGCTGGGTTAGGACAGGACATAATTATGTAGGATACTTTTTTAAACGGTTTTATTTAGCTTAACCTGTTTGTTATTTATTTGGTTCAAATTTAGTAGGTAGGTACTTGAAATTTTACCCCCTTCCTGTTGGCAAATTGATCTGATATTTGGTACACACTTTAGTTTTGATGACAATACATCTGCATCAGTATCACTGTAAATCCAAGATGGCCGCCGCTACGAAATGGCGGATTACATATTTTCTCACAACCCCCTCAATGTGGGTAGGTATCAAATGAAAGGGCTTGACTAGTAGAATATTGCCGTGCGTTTTTGTAACCCTCTCACCGTGAAAACTTAGGTGAAGTGAGCCTGGAGTGAGCTATCAATAGTGTCAATCCCTAACAATCAGGTGGAATGACAGCTTACATCACTTAGGTTTTCACGGTCAATGATGTATAAAACTATAGATACGTTGTCCGCACTCTAAAATGGCAACATGAAATGAAGCCAATTGGCCACATTGCGCTCAGTCACGCACCAACCTGTCGCGCGACGCTATGTTTGTTTTTAATTTATGTCGTGTGTGAAAACCTGTGCAAAACATAAAGAAAATATGCCGTCGTGTGTTTTCAGAGGATGTAAAAATTATAGGTACCCCAAAAGTTAAAGACAAAAATGTGTCATTTCACGCGTAAGTTTACAAAACTAGATTATTTTATTTTATTTTGTACGACGCTGCGTCTAATGGCGGCCGGCGCATGAAGTTAGTAATCACATGACGTTAGGGGAGGTTGGGACACTAATACACAAGATTTTTGTGGTTGTTAGAATTTATAATATTGTTTGAATATAATATTATGCACTTTTTATGTTATGAATATACATTATTGTTTTCCGTTTCATTTTAGATTGCCTACAGATGGGCTGATAAAAGAAAAGTGGCTTAACATAATAAGGGTTCAAAGACGTGAAAACGATTGGCTACCTATACTGAAGTTTGCTCAATGCATTTCTCAGCTGACAATATTTATGTGACGAAAAAAAATTATCGAAGAATAAAAAAAACTGCAGTTCCTATAATTATGGTAAAATTATACGTCATTTAAAACACATTATTTAAAAGTATTGGTTTTTGTGAAATAACCGGATTGTAATAAACATTTAAAAGATATAATATTGGTATTACTTTATTCGTAAAGTAGGTAACACGGTACAATTATCAATTATTTTATTAACTCTAGAAAATCGAGTGTCCTTTTTCCCCATATGCCTCTGATAGCTACGTCACTCATGCGCTCGACAAATGAGCATGTAATTTGACTATTACTTACCCTGTGACGTAACTGAAGATGTTTATTTATCTCCCTCTAGCAACAGACATCCCGCCGTACGGTGTCATATTTTCTTTCCCTTTCTTTACGCGTATAAGTAGTTATCTAGTATTTTCGTCGTTTTTAAGCGCCGAGATGTTGGTTGATAACGTGTCTATATATAATACGTCATTGTTCACGGTGATATTTGTACAGAATAGGCCGGTTGTACACTATAAAAAATCGAGCCGAGCGGGCGCGCCAGCGGCGCTCGTCAATCAAGTTCCCCATTTCACCTCGCCCCGACCCCGCACGACTCGACTCCCGCGCACCTCATACCGCCTGTCGACTAACAAGCAAGTGAGAACGCGATAAAATTGATCGAAAAATAGTGTGCGGAAATATGAAACTTGTTCCGGGAAACAGGGGCGGATCTTGAATTTGTGGGGCCCTGGGCTAATACTGCTTAGGGGCCCTACCTAATTACTCAACCAATTGCCATTTTATTATGATCGCAGGTTTTTTAATTCTAGATTATTTTTATTATTGACAATATCGTCTATTGTTTTCAATTCGGTTGGGGTCCCTCTGTATCCAAGGGGCCCTGGGCTGCAGCCCAAAAAGCCTTTAAGTAGATCCGCCCCTGCCGGGAAATACGTGTTTTTGAGCAAGTTTCAAGTTTGGCTGCTCCACAATTTCTGACACGATTACCCTAATCCATGGTCTGGGGTTGAAGAATCCATAAACTTGGTATTTACTAGCTAGAAGTTCATGCACGGCGCGGCGGAGGAGGTCCAAGGTAGGTATAAGTACAAACTATTTACCTATTTTTTCCCTAATCTACGATTCACCGTTGCGTAGGTAGTACCTAATCGAATAATTGAATTATAGGTACATAATTCTTGTGAAACCAGCATTCAAATCAAAAAGGTAGGTACAGGAAAGCGAATACACAAACAAACGATTTGTTTTTTCATAGTATTTGCGCTTTTCAGTGTTATTAGCACATAGTGCGTCAAGGTCAACGTCATTCTCAACTAGCTAGGCGTCTCGCCTACTGAAAACCATTCGTTCAGAAACTGAACTGCAAACTAATTCAAATAAGAATAATTTTATAATTTATTCATTAGGTACAAGCAATACGAAAACGTTATTTCAATCAATATAAATAAATGTTTAGCGAACAGTGAAGCAAGAGTGAGGCAAGTAGGTAAGTACGACGTCTTTTTAATTTTTGAACGTATTACTTATATTGTGCCTTGTGAACTACATTTCAATACCGTAAAATGCTGCAACTTTGCCTGGATTTTGACGTTTTTTGTTAGTATCTCTGAACCTATTTATTATTACGGCTTTTAAAGACTTTCAGATGGAAAACAGACCTTATGCCTTGCCAGGTAGAATCCAAATCTATTTAAATGATGCCGTTATTCAGAATTACGAACACTCAAAGTCGTAGGCAAAGTTGTAGGTAAAAGACACAACTTTGCCTAGAAGGATATCTCAATAGATATATTGCTGATTTTTTTTTAATATTTTTTTCCATGTAAATGAGACACCGTGCTCAACCCCGGCAGTTAGATTATTGCCATGACGGTAATATATATTTTTTTACTGCTAATAGGCAATGTTGTAGCAGGTACCAGAAACTTTTCATACAAAAATGTCGTTGACTCTAGGGTTGTCCCAAAAAAATACGGATTATTTTCTTAAACTTTTATTCACTTTGTAAAAAATTAAACAAATTCCTACTTATGAGTAAAAATCACAAATGTAATGCTTTTTAGCAATGCTGGCTTGTGATTACTATTAACATAATTTTTTTTTGTTTTTAAATAGGCTTTACTAGCTGTAATATTCACTACATCTGCGATGTGGGCTTCTTCCTCAGTTGTCAAGTCTGTAGATCGACCAGATGGTTTGTTATGCATGTTTTATGATCAATTAAAAATGGTCCGACGCGGGATCGCAAATTGCTGTTCCGCTTCGTATGACGAAATTATTTTTTTTTCGTACGAGATCTGCAGCAACTTCTAATATTTCTACAGAGTAGGTTATCGGCATAACTACGAGCTCCTGGTTTTCTCTTGCTTCGTTATGTATTATTCGGCATTTTTGCATATAACTGCAATAGAATTAAGACTTACTTATATACAAAATCACGCCGAATACCAAAGGGTTTGGCAGAGATACACCTCTTCTCACCCTTACAGGCAGTCAAAAACATAAATGTCGAAATAAAAACAAAGAATGTTTTATTGACATAAAAAGATGTAACATTTTCTATTAAAGCCCTAACTACTGAGCTATCTGATACCTGTGTTACAGGAGTCAGTGTCTTCACCCGATTTCGGAACATTAAGAATTTATGCAATAAAATTAAAATATCGTAAAACAAAGGGAATTTAGTGCATGCAAGCTCTTGAGTTTCAATATAACCGGGTTCCAAGCTGTGCAAATTTCATGCAAATATATATATAAATATGCATTTATATAGTAAAAATATGTCAATATTAAAATCCGACTAGTGACAACCCTAGACCCAGGTAAAGTTGTGTCACTCAAGTTTCCAAAACAGTGCACAAAATTGCCTACTAAGTTATTTTAATGAAATCGTGTCCTTTTAATAAAAATATCAAGCCTTATGGAAAGTAGATAGTATTTTCTTACCCTGGGATGTTATAGCTGCACGAAAACACCTTTTCTTTAGCTAAAACTTAAAAGTTATGCGACACTAAAATTTTTCACCTCCGCGCACCGCTGTTTGTCGCACAACTGACAGAGTAACAATGAAGTTATCGTTACAAAAAATGAAAAATCTGTTGCCCTAATAATGTAAAATCACTACCAAATAGTAGAAAATAGGAAAAAACTAAGCAAACGCGAAATATCGTAATTGAAACGAAATAGGCAAACTTGGGCTTAGTTGGCAAAGTTGTAGCGTTTTACGGGTAAAATGCTACAACTTTGCCTGGATTTTGACGTTTTTTGTTAGTATCTCTGAACCTATTTATTATTACGGCTTTTAAAGACTTTCAGGTGGAAAACAGACCTTATGCCTTGCCAGGTAGAATCCAAATCTATTTAAATGATGCCGTTATTCAGAATTACGAACACTCAAAGTCGTAGGCAAAGTTGTAGGTAAAAGACACAACTTTGCCTAGAAGGATATCTCAATAGATATATTGCTGATCTTTTTTTAATATTTTTTTCCATGTAAATGAGACACCGTGCTCAACCCCGGCAGTTAGATTATTGCCATGACGGTAATATATATTTTTTTACTGCTAATAGGCAATGTTGTAGCAGGTACCAGAAACTTTTCATACAAAAATGTCGTTGACTCTAGGGTTGTCCCAAAAATACGGATTATTTTCTTAAACTTTTATTCACTTTGTAAAAAAATTTAACAAATTCTAATAATCACAAATGTAATGCTTTTTAGCAATGCTGGCTTGTGATTACTATTAACATAAAAATATTTTTTTTAATAAAATTGCTTTACTAGCTGTAATATTCACTACATCTGCGATGTGGGCTTCTTCCTCAGTTGTCAACTCTGTAGATCGACCAGATGGTTTGTTATGCATGTTTTTTGATTAATCAAAAATGGTCCGACGCGGGATTGCAAATTGCTGTTCCGCTTCGTATGACGAAATTAATTTTTTTTCGTACGAGATCTGCAGCAACTTCTAATATTTCTACAGAGTAGGTTATCGGCATAACTACGAGCTCCTGGTTTTCTCTTGCTTCGTTATGTATTATTCGGCATTTTTACATATAACTGCAATAGAATTAAGACTTACATACTTATATACAAAATCACGCCGAATACCAAAGGGTTAGGCAGAGATACACCTCTGCCTCACCCTTACAGGCGATCAAAAACATAATTGTCGAAATAAAAACAAAGAATGTTTTATTGACATAAAAAAGATGTAACATTTTCTATTAAAGCCCTAACTACTGAGCTAGGTGATACCTGTGTTACAGGAGTCAGTGTCTTCACCCGTTTTCGGAACATTAAGAATTTATGCAATAAAATTAAAATATCGTAAAACAAAGGGAATTTAGTGCATGCAAGCTCTTGAGTTTCGATTTAACCGGGTTCCAAGCTGTGCAAATTTCATGCAAATATGACATTTATATAGTAAAAATATATCAATATATAAAATCCGACTAGTGATAACCCTAGACCCAGGTAAAGTTGTGTCACTCAAGTTTCCAAAACAGTGCACAACATTGCCTACTAAGTTATTTTAATGAATCAATATATAAAATCCGACTAGTGATAACCCTAGACCCAGGTAAAGTTGTGTCACTCAAGTTTCCAAAACAGTGCACAACATTGCCTACTAAGTTATTTTAATGAAATAGTGTCCTTTTAATAAAAATATCAAGCAATATGGAAAGTAGATAGTATTTTCTTACCCTGGAATGTTATAACTGCACGAAAACACCTTTTCTTTAGCTAAAACTTCAAAAGTTACGCGACACTAAAAATTTTCACCTACTCCCACCGCTGTTTGTCGCACAACTGACAGAGTAACAATGAAGTTATCATTACAAAAAATGAAAAATATGTTGCCCTAATAATGTAAAAACAATACCAAATGGTAGAAAATACGAAAAAACTAAGCAAACGTGAAATATCGCAATTGAAACGAAATAGGCAAACTTGGGCTTAGTTGGCAAAGTTGCAGCGTTTTACGGGTAAAATGCTACAACTTTGCCTGGATTTTGACGTTTTTTGTTAGTATCTCTGAACCTATTTATTATTACGGCTTTTAAAGACTTTCAGGTGGAAAACAGACCTTATGCCTTGCCAGGTAGAATCCAAATCTATTTAAATGATGCCGTTATTCAGAATTACGAACACTCAAAGTCGTAGGCAAAGTTGTAGGTAAAAGACACAACTTTGCCTAGAAGGATATCTCAATAGATATATTGCTGATCTTTTTTTAATATTTTTTTCCATGTAAATGAGACACCGTGCTCAACCCCGGCAGTTAGATTATTGCCATGACGGTAATATATATTTTTTTACTGCTAATAGGCAATGTTGTAGCAGGTACCAGAAACTTTTCATACAAAAATGTCGTTGACTCTAGGGTTGTCCCAAAAATACGGATTATTTTCTTAAACTTTTATTCACTTTGTAAAAAAATTTAACAAATTCTAATAATCACAAATGTAATGCTTTTTAGCAATGCTGGCTTGTGATTACTATTAACATAAAAATATTTTTTTTAATAAAATTGCTTTACTAGCTGTAATATTCACTACATCTGCGATGTGGGCTTCTTCCTCAGTTGTCAACTCTGTAGATCGACCAGATGGTTTGTTATGCATGTTTTTTGATTAATCAAAAATGGTCCGACGCGGGATTGCAAATTGCTGTTCCGCTTCGTATGACGAAATTAATTTTTTTTCGTACGAGATCTGCAGCAACTTCTAATATTTCTACAGAGTAGGTTATCGGCATAACTACGAGCTCCTGGTTTTCTCTTGCTTCGTTATGTATTATTCGGCATTTTTACATATAACTGCAATAGAATTAAGACTTACATACTTATATACAAAATCACGCCGAATACCAAAGGGTTAGGCAGAGATACACCTCTGCCTCACCCTTACAGGCGATCAAAAACATAATTGTCGAAATAAAAACAAAGAATGTTTTATTGACATAAAAAAGATGTAACATTTTCTATTAAAGCCCTAACTACTGAGCTAGGTGATACCTGTGTTACAGGAGTCAGTGTCTTCACCCGTTTTCGGAACATTAAGAATTTATGCAATAAAATTAAAATATCGTAAAACAAAGGGAATTTAGTGCATGCAAGCTCTTGAGTTTCGATTTAACCGGGTTCCAAGCTGTGCAAATTTCATGCAAATATGACATTTATATAGTAAAAATATATCAATATATAAAATCCGACTAGTGATAACCCTAGACCCAGGTAAAGTTGTGTCACTCAAGTTTCCAAAACAGTGCACAACATTGCCTACTAAGTTATTTTAATGAAATAGTGTCCTTTTAATAAAAATATCAAGCAATATGGAAAGTAGATAGTATTTTCTTACCCTGGAATGTTATAACTGCACGAAAACACCTTTTCTTTAGCTAAAACTTCAAAAGTTACGCGACACTAAAAATTTTCACCTACTCCCACCGCTGTTTGTCGCACAACTGACAGAGTAACAATGAAGTTATCATTACAAAAAATGAAAAATATGTTGCCCTAATAATGTAAAAACAATACCAAATGGTAGAAAATACGAAAAAACTAAGCAAACGTGAAATATCGCAATTGAAACGAAATAGGCAAACTTGGGCTTAGTTGGCAAAGTTGCAGCGTTTTACGGTACCTAAAACCGTGTAACTACTACCACAGTACAATGCGTGCCACGAAAGATGAGACTTGACACACCACGTGGTTTGACATGCGCAGTACCTACACGATTTTAGGTATCTTTAGCGGTATGAGGTCTGAGTGCGGGACGGGACCGGACGTCATAGGGGCGGCGGAAAGAGCGGGGGAGGCGGGGTCAAGTCTCATCTTTCGTGGCACGCATTGTACCTGAATCAGTTTGAACCGAATATCATAGATCATGTGATACGATATCGGTATAGTGTCTCGTTCTAGGTACGCGGATACCTGATATAATATAGATTCAGTGCCGTACGATATATAGGTAGGTATTGGATATTGTACCGATACATAGATATTATCGATATACGATTTGTATCGCCCACTCCTACTAAAAGAAAGGGCTCTCTCAATAGGTACTTACCTACATAATGCAGAATGATTTTTATATCAGAAAATTTCTCGAAGAGTTCATGTGTAAGTTAGTAGGTACCTACTTACTAAATGCATGTAGGTACTTAATTGAACTTAGACATTCATTACAGTAATATCGAACCCAGGGTAGATCGCAGATAATCCTATCACTAAGTAATGCATTTTTTCTCACTTCATGATTAAATTGATAAAATATAACTCACACACCCACACACACACACAGCAAACCTACGATTCGAAACTTGTCAACAATATCACGCATGTTATAAAATTGGCCATCCGTTGACAAACAACGCCATCTAACGATCAAGATTACAGTAGATCTTGATCGTTAGATGATAACTGATAACTTTAGCAAAAATGTTGTTCTGTTTCTTGATGGTTCTTGAAATATCCTGTAGAGGGCGTGCCTCCGCCCGCGCACACATACAAAGATTTATCGTATTTTGTCAGGCCTAAATATCCTACAAATAGTGTTTTTTTATAAGTTTTTTACGATATGCGTCAATAATAGATCATAATCATTTAATGTACGTGCTTTTATTCTGCAAAAATCGTTTAAGTATCGAGATTTGTACCCCGATAGAATGTATGAAAAAGTGTCAGTATCCAATCACCTTAAGCGATACGAGCGATTACATCGAAGGCGATATTCAAGTGCGACTAAGAGTGATCAGTAGTGCAATTGTGTTCCTAATTAGTGTGTTTGACTTGTAATTAGTGTTGGTGAGTAAAGTGTCATTTTTTTGGTTATTAAATCGGCAGTTTTTATTGTCACGAACCCCAAGCTCGTAACAATAATAAGAACTGTAAAAGTAACATTAATTAAATTGATTTGGACCTTCACAGGAACGGAACATTGCAACTTTGTAGGTCTCATAGACTTTGATATAGGGGGTGTTCTAAAGTAGCTCGAAATGGTTTGTGTAAGGTAACACACGGACGAGTATTCGTCGAACTTGGCTTTGACACACTGCCGTCTAATTCTTCCGTTTTCTTCACGCCCAATATACCGATAAAATCCATAAATAAAAAACCAGCCAAGTGTGTGTCGGACCACGCACAATGAAGGATTCCGTAGTTGGAATGAATTTTTTAAACTCAAACTCAAAGCATTTATATCAATTAAACCTTGTACAGGCACTTTTGAATTGTCATAATTTAAATAGTCTGTCAGTTAGTCAGAAAGTTGAAGCTAGTTGCCCATTCCAAAACGTAGATCTCTATGGAGAAGAACGGGCAAGAAACTCCATGGACACTCTTTTAAATCAAGATATTACAAAATCCTGGATACATTATTATTGTTGCTTCTATAAATGTGAGAACAACGTAAAAAAAAGACACAATAGAAGAATCATTTCAAAATATAAGATTAAAAATAAGCCTTGGCAGTTAAGAGATGACCAGTCTCAACCGACAGCGCCCGTTCACGAACATGACGCGTGGATCAGCACCATCTAGCTCAACCATCTATCCCAAGAACAAACTTAACATTGTAGTTGAAAATCATGTTTTCCCATACATTGCAACTGCAAATGTAAGTTGGTCGACTATTAAAACTTCTAAACTTGTAAAGCCTACTTAGCTGTGATAGTTTTCCTTTTAAATTCGTTATTTATACTCCTACCGTGATTTTTTTCTCATATCCAAAAACAAACATTTAGCTGGCGGGCACTTGAATATAATAAAAACACTTTTTTACAGAAAAAAAATAACAATTAACGTCCCTGCATCGAGAAAAGCAATATTTTGTAAAAGGTGATGAGCAGTTGACATTTAGGCTATTGTAAGTATTGTAACAGATAAATTACAAACTGACCCACTATAAAGTGGAAAATAAAAACTTTTTTACAAAAAAAACACAACCGACTTCCACAAAACACTGCAAAGTAAAAATAACTTTAATTTCGGAAGTCGGTGGGAAAAAACTAAAATACATATCCAAAGACACCGACTCACCATCATCTTCACTTCACCATACGCATTATGACGAGCATAATTTGCTTAGCAACCACATTAAAGTACCTAATCGAATCGCAACCAGTGATATACTTATTATTGAGTAGTTCTGATGGCCATCTGTGGTCTTCATCATCAGTTCCACTTCATCAAATGGTGCTTTCCGAGAGCAAATGCACGAGTTACAATAAAAAATACCCAAATCGCTTTAGGTGTGCCTTTAAAAAAAACAAGAATTTTTAAAATAGGTCCACAATTGACGGAGAAATCGGTGAACATACATTAAAAAAAAATGAAAAAAAAAAACACATAAAGTCGAACATCCTAAACTCCTCCTCCGTTTTGGAAGTCAGTTAAAAAAAGGTTAATATTTCACAAACGGATCCCTGAATCGAAAAATTGTTTTCACAAAACCGCAATATTTTTGAAAGACCTACCCACCAAAAACATTTCATGTAAAATGTTGCCAAGACTACCACATAAGGTTTGCCCTGTGAAAAAGATATCAGATCTCATGTAGAGCCAAGCTTCTGAATCTACACGATGTATGGCTTCTCCGTTTCGCTACCGTCGTGGAGGTGATGCGAATATTTAGTTTCTGAAGTAAGTAACGAAACGCTACCGTCGTGGAGGTGATGCGAATATTTAGTTTCTGAAGTAAGTAACGAAACAGCCAAGCCATACATTTTTACTTATATGTAGAATTTGTGAAGTTAGGGTCGGTAGAGTTAGGCCGTGTAGATTCAGAAGCTTGGCTCTACATGAGATCTGATAGCTTTTTCACAGAGCAAACCTTATGTGGTCGTCTTGGCAACATTTTACATGAAATGTTTTTGGTGGGATTTCAGTTATTTTTGTAAGTTGCTAGGCAGTTTTTTTAGTGTTTATTTTTTTCTTCTTTTCTTGGGGTGTATTTCTTGCACATCAGCAGTGCCGGTTTTCATAGCCCATTCTCTGTCTTTGCCTTTTTTCTTTGAAGGTTTACTGATTACCATAAGTGATAAATCAGGGCGATATTTCGCTCAGGTTCTTGTAAGTACTTATTAATAGGTTTTTAGTTTCTGTCTACAATCCCGTGTAAACTTTTATGTCCTAATTCATAAAATTGGTGAAAGTCCCATTCAAACTTTGCCCCCCCCCTCAATTTTAGGGGATGGGGGCGAAAGTTATAAGTTTATCTGGGCGCACGGTAGTGTTTTTTTGTATACTGAACTTTGTTTACATACCAAATTTCGACTTTCTACCACTTCAGGAAGTACCCTCACATTTTGAAGTCTCTTACAAACTTCCACCCCCCCATATTAGGGGATGGGGGGCGAAAGTTATAAGTTTATGAATTTCTTTGTTGGTTGTATATTAAACTTAGATTACATACTAAATTTCAACTTTCTAGCACTTCAAGAAGTAGCCAAACATTTTGATGATCATCAGTGTGTCAGTGACGAAATCGGTGTATTTTAGATATCAATAAAATCTAAAGTATTAGAGCTATTCAATTGAGACTTTGTATGTTTAATTAGTCTATTATTGACATCATATCCTGAGAATATGAACTGTCTGGTACATCGGAACTATGAGGGTTCAAAAAAACGACGAAACACTTCGAGAAAAGGTAGGTAGTGCCCTTGCGCTTCGCTTAGCTCGTCTTGGCGGGGGCACTACCGTGCCCCCAGATCCATTGATACCCCAGGCCACACCAGACGAGAAAAAACATCCCCACTTTACGTGTAGAGGAGGAGGTACCTACCCTAAAAATGTTTTTTTTTTATGATTTTATTTTACCACTTTGTCGGCGTGATTATTAATATGTAGGTACATCCATGCTGAATTATAACTTTCTAGTACTAAGAGTTCTGAGCTAAGCTGCGGACGGACAGACGGACATGGCGAAACTATAAGGGTTCCTAGTTAACTACGGAACCCTAAAAACCAACCAAGTGCGTGTTGCACCACGCAATGTGAGTGTGAGTGTTCCGTAGTCAGGATGATAATCTGAATGGGAAGATCACCGGTAAGCGAGGCACCGGCGCTGAAGAGGCAACATCACGGCGGTGGCCGGGGTCAGGCAAGTCGCGACGTCTTCGTTGCGTAAGCGCGCGGGGCGAGGGCGCGGGGCGCAGCGGGGCCGGGCGCGCGCTCGCCGCCGGACTCGCGCGCCATCGACTGCCGCGCGCACGCGCACCGCGCACCTCGCACTGAGCTCGTTCATCCGCGCCCGCGCCCGCGCGCTCTGGGATGCAGTGCCACGCGCGCCTGCCGCGCTCGCACCGGCTCTGACTGCTCCACACGGACCTGCTCCTGCACTATGGCCACCACTAAGAACGAGTACCACTTTGGTGAGTGCCTCGCCACTCCTCATTTGTTTTAGTATAGTCCGTGGCGAGTGTCGCGGCTGGCGCCTTCTGCATAGTGTAACTTCGCCACTCGAAAGGTAACAATTGCAAAAATTTATTACCAACTCGTGACGTTAAAGTCGCTTAAACCATATTCTATAAGTATTCATATTATTTAAGAAATAACTTCCATGCAAATGACTAACATGCAATAAACTCACGCCTCTTCCCCAAGGAGGTAGGCGACTACCATAGAAATGTACTTGTCTCTATGGCGACTACAGTCCGCCGCATGCTGCAATTCCTACACACCTACTAACTGCTTGTGTATAGATACTTGGTTGGTTTACGTTCACGTCAAAAAAACTTAAAGAAATAACCTGGTAGGTAGGTATCCCGAAAGTTGATCCATTCAAGACACATAATATTCCTAAGCATGATTGCTTCTAAGGCATACTATAGATGGGAAGAGGACCGTGAAGGTGTGGAGGTTCCTGCTACAACTACAGGAACCTCCGTCGGGCTGATGCAGGCGATGCCGAGCTGCGCCGATCAGAAAGAACTCGCCAGGCGATCTGCGGGCAAGGCGAGGACTGATTCGGGAAATTTTATTAACCTTAAAATAATTTTGACTAAAAAATAAGAAATGCAGATAATCTACATACGGGTAGTATGTAGATTATCTGTATTTCTTATTTTTTAGTTCTAGAGACTATTAAAGTTCTCCAAGACTTGTATTGTGTTGGGTAGTCAACCATCTATGAGTCTGGAGTCCGGAGGCTTACTACTTTCTCGCATTAATAAATATAATAGAAAGACGACCTACATTCAAAAAAAGAAATAATCGGCAAAAAGAGCGTCGTGGTCTCGCCCACCGGAAGTTCTGTGCTTAGGAAAAATATTTTTCCATTTTCAATATTTTTACATCCGCATAAAGGCTCCTACAAACAGGCGCGACACCCGAAATAATCGCGCGCGACACAAAGGCCGCTCGTTGCACGACTTGCGATGTCTTTGTGTCGCGTGCGATTTTATCGCGTGTCGCGCCTGTTTGTAAGAGCCTTCTAAAGTTAACTATTGTAAAAGGGGTTTTTACTGATTATTTATTTTTTGCTGGTTATTGTGTGGAGGAGTTTCCGGGATAGAAAATAGCCTTATACTTTCAAAAACACACCAATCCGTTGCTCGCAAAACACTTCCGCATTTATGATAATAGTTTTTCTATAATTATTATAGTTGTCGCTAGTTGTTCTCCGTGTCCGTCGCCGTATCGCGAGTAACCGTGACCAATCCGCCATATTTTGTAGTCTGAAGCGTCTAATTCAGTCCTGGGCCATTCTTGTGGGCTCCTGAAAATTAGTGAATATAGGATGCTATCATGCACACAACATCGCGATTTCTTTATTGTTAATACACATAAACCTTCCGGAATAAAGTCTCTAACGGCCAGTTTCTTCATCAATAGTAACAGCCAAAGTAACGTCACAAAAGTCAAAGTAACAAGTAACGGTTAAATTTGTTTCTTCACTATTTTAGCTGTTACTTGAATGAAGAAACACATGTGCCGTAGTATCACTAAAGGACAAGTCAACAGTAAAAATCAGTTTGCTGAAGTGATTACTTTAGTTGTTGATGAATAAACTGACTGTAAGTAATGTTGAAAACAGAAAACCGCGCCAAAATCTGTTGCGTAAAGTTTAGAAGAACAACGCAGTCACATGTCATAGACAGACGACAAACGACTTCGGTGTACGATACGTATACCTAACGTAAGTCATAACATCACGAACTCAACGGAGATACATTGACGCGCGACGTGACGAGTGTGAGATACTGTCCGTGGCTAGGCCTCGCGTCTCATTCGCTTGCACGGTGTTGTGTGGATTCCAATCCAGACAAGTATCATGCGCATCTCTGCGCTTATCGTAGATACTACTGACATCGCTGAAGGAAGAACATCGTGAGGAAACCTGGAGTTCATCATCTGTTTAGCCTTTTCCCGACTATATTGGGTTCGGCTTCCGGTCTAACCGAATGCAGCTGAACAACAGTATATTACAGTACTAACTGGGTAACCATGATACCCCGTCGTACGGCTGCCGTGTTTGCCAGACTTTGGGTTTTTGACTATCCGTAATGACTGTCAAAGGTGACAGCCGGAAACAAAGGCTTAACGTGTTTCCCAAGGCACGGAGGGGTCTCGGTATGTAATGGTTTAATGGACGGTCACCCATCCACGAACTGACCTCAGCAAGCGTTGCTTAACCTCGGAGATCGACCCATGCGGCTGTTGTTATTTAGCCACGAGCCCGCGCGAGTAGATAAACGTTCTACCATGCTATGCAACACTGCCATGCTATGCAACACTGCCATGCTATGCAACACTGCAATGCTATGCAACACTGCCAATGGTAGGACCGCCTGGGTAGGTCGCACTTGGTACGAGTTATGTACGACTTGCACTGGGCCGCATAAATGATGGGATCTCGGCAATCATACGCAACGCAAGTCACGCTCACACAGGGCGATGTCGGCCACACCAATCGACACTCACATACATCACAAGCGCAAGCTTCCAGTTTCACCACTGAAACGGATGAGTGTTTGTTCCGGATACTATCCGGCGGATAGTACTCACCTATTTAATTATCAATCATGAATAGTCGATAGATACAAGCTAATCAGATAATACCTACTCCTACATGTAACTTTTTATGCTTGACTATATTAAATTTGTAGGTATATTTTATGCGCAACGTTATCATGAAATCACAATTCTTTGTTTATATCTAGCCTAGGTTCATGACGTACGCACTAAGTTGAACGCGCGAGCGCTACCGCAGCGCTCAGTGCATGCGACACGGGCGCGCGCGCTGAATGCTGCCTAGTTGCGCGGGCGCAGGATCGCTGTCGCCGTGCGCCCTTGCGAACTTCCTACCTTTCGGTTCTCGTCGTTTGTTATCGCTGAACGTCTGCACACCATTTTTATAATATGGCGTGCACCAGTTGCAGTTCACGAAACCCTCGCAGTGCGGAGAACTCCTGCACGGAGCAGAGCGGAGCGGAATGGAGCGGAGCGGAGCAGCGCCTCGCGAGACTCGTGGGAGTCGGAGCAGTTTATCTTGCAGCGATTAGATAAAGCTGTACGCGCTGCGGCGGCGCGGCGGCAGTAGAGGCGCACGCGGCACGCGCGCTGGCCGCCGGCGCCGGCGCAGGCTGCTTCCTTGTTATTGTTAGCGAGTGTTGACCGCGCCGGCGCCGCTGACCCGCTTTCTGCGGCCACACCTGCAGGCCGCGCCGCGCAGCCACCTCGGTGCGTTACACCTTCATTTTTATGAGTCCGCGTTTGAGAACACTAACTACTATTACTACCGCTATGTTGTATTTCGTTACTTTTGTCTTCGTGGTTTAATCAGATTCATTACGATAATATCGCTTTCAAATGTTCGGTGGTCAGGCTCCTGGCCATGCCATAGTAATGAGTAACGAAGTGCTGTAGCGCACAGTGCTGTCACTTCCGGCTGCGCTGCGCGGCGACTGCGCGAGGTGCGCGGAGCGCGCCCGCGTGGGGAGCTTCCGGTGCTAACTGATAACGCGGCGTACACGCACATTTTTTCAACCGTGTCATACTTACATTTAAATAATGTTTGAAAATAGTTGCGCCTGAGCCGAATATTCTAACATGTACTTACCTACTTTTTTCAAGAAGCTATCATTACGTACGTACCTACGTAATCAGACCCAAGAAGTGACTAGGAACAGATTCTTATCGAAATTCCAAGTAAAAGAATGGATTTAATTGTTTTACTTTTTTTGATAAACGAAAGCTGATATACAAAAGCCACAGCTTCTTGTTTGAGTGCCGCAGCCTGCAAGTAATGAGCGAAGGTTCAGTTGACGTATCCTAACTTCATCGTGTCAATCGTCATCACCGTCATGATCACGATGACTACTTATCAAAAAAAGTCTCTAAAACAAGTAGGTAGCTATTATTATAACGTGATTGATTGATTGGGAACTTGATTTGTTAGTAAGTACAGATTTTAAAATACAATCATAAGAAGTGCAATGCAATATCGTTCAGTAGACGTTTGCAGGCTGGCGAGAGAGCCTCTCTCTCCCGTGACTCACCAAGGGCATGCAGACACTCTATAGAGTGGTGAAAAGTTAGGTGGCCGACTGGCGGCTTGTAGGCTGCGGTCAGCCGCCATGCTAGCTGTCGCAGAACGCATGAGAGACTTCCCCACTAGCAGCTTGTGACTACGTTTGGGTAAGCAGAGGCCTACCTTACACGTGAAGCTCATCAATAAAAATTAGGCAAATACTTTACAGGCTGTTATGTTTTTTATTGGTGGTCGTGATGTGTGATTCCTCTGGGATCTGCTTCATCACTCTGTCGCAGTTATGCCGCTGTCTCTGGTGTTATCTGTGTATACCCGGGGAGCATACCACAGGCTGCCCGGTGCTTCCAGACCAGGAATTCTAACAATTTATACCCGGGGTGCACGCCACAGGCTGCCGGTACTTGCAGACCAGGAACTCTAACAACTTATACCCGGGGTGCACACCACATGCTACCGTTACTTGCAGACCAGGAACTCTAACAACTTATACCCGGGGTGCACACCACATGCTACCGGTACTTGCAGACCAGGAACTCTAACAACTTATACCCGGGGTGCACACCACATGCTACCGTTACTTACAGACCAGGAACTCTAACAACTTATACCCGGGGTGCACACCACATGCTACCGTTACTTGCAGACCAGGAATTCTAACAATTTATACCCGGGGTGCACGCCACAGGCTGCCGGTACTTGCAGACCAGGAACTCTAACAACTTATACCCGGGGTGCACACCACATGCTATCGTTACTTGCAGACCAGGAACTCTAACAACTTATACCCGGGGTGCACACCACATGCTACCGGTACTTGCAGACCAGGAACTCTAACAACTTATACCCGGGGTGCACACCACATGCTACCGTTACTTACAGACCAGGAACTCTAACAACTTATACCCGGGGTGCACACCACATGCTACCGTTACTTGCAGACCAGGAACTCTAACAACTTATACCCGGGGTGCACACCACATGCTACCGGTACTTGCAGACCAAGAACTCTAACAACTTATACCCGGGGTGCACACCACATGCTACCGGTACTTGTAGACCAGGAACTCTAACAACTTATACCCGGGGTGCACACCACATGCTACCGGTACTTGCAGACCAGGAACTCTAACAACTTATACCCGGGGTGCACACCACATGCTACCGGTACTTGTAGACCAGGAACTCTAACAACTTATACCCGGGGTGCACACCACATGCTACCGGTACTTGCAGACCAGGAACTCTAACAACTTATACCCGGGGTTCACGCCACAAGCCGCCGGTACTTGCAGACCAGGAACTCTAACAAGTTATACCCGGGGTGCACGCCACAGGCTGCCGGTACTTGCAGACCAGGAACTCTTACAACTTTGCCTAATTTCTCAGTTTTCTACGTGCAATTGTTTATACTTAGATATTGTTTGATTTGTTCAATGTTGTTGGATGTTCTAAATAAAAGCTGATTTACGTTGATACATGGAATCTAGTGACACGGAATCGATGTTTGGCCTATGTAATCTAACACTTTGCAATCCAGTCCTGCATTCAGTATCTAGTGCTGTATTTGAATAGAGCAGCCGCTAAATACTGATATTCCAATCCAGGAGCCCGGGATCGAAAGACCAATTATTCTCCATCTGCCGAGCCATTTCCCAACTAAATTGGAAATACATGCAGCTAAATACCGGTACATTACATAGAGCAGCTGTCTACCTGACCTCCACAATCCAGTTAACTGGTAAGACGATACTCCTTGGTAGTCTGGTTGTCATACTTTTGGGTTTCTGAGTACCCATAAGGAAATAAAGAAAAAAGATCTACGAATTTCAGCCAAGACCGACTGTTTGCGTGCTTTCCTGGGCATGGCCGGTCTTGATATGTAATAGATGGTAACCCATCCGCCTTGCCAAGTGTAGCTTAACTTTATTAGATCGACCAGCGCGGTTGTTATTACCACGGTAATATTAACATTACCGTGTTAATACTTAGCCCATCGAAAGAGCAGAGAAGCAACTAATTTGTTTGTTGAGAAATATTGTCGAGCTCTGAAGAGACATTCGTTTAGCTGATGGAGCTACAGGCTTAGCGGATGTTCTGGCAGTTCGGGCTAAGTGTCGATCTATGCGATCCTGATCTGGACCGAGTGTCGGCTTCACGACGAGAGAACGACAAGATAGCTTAGGAAACCTACCGACAACAACAAGACTGTAACTAACAATATCAGTGGTGAGATGACGTAAACCGCTGCTGTGTTTATCGAGCAAAATTTTAAAACTTATTATAATAATCTGTACAAAATTTATCGGTGTGATGATATCAGTTTGTGAGTTGTGTCTGTCAATGTAAATATCGTTGTGTCGGGGGCTGGCGCGGGCGCGCGGGGTGCGGGCTGCGATAAGCGGCGCCCTCGACGACCCCGGAGCTCCCCGGCGCGCAGCCAGCCCGCGCCGCTCGTCGCTCTCGCTCGCCGCTCACTGGCGCTCAGGCGGCGGCAGCGGCGGGAGCTGGCGTGGCGCTGTTTCATAAGGGCGAATGCTGCGCGTACCGGTGCGTACGGACGTGCCCATTGCCGGCGGGTGCTCGGCTTCACACACGTTTCTAAATCGTGAGCGTGTCGCTACGTGCCGATCATCTCCGATTGATCGATATGTAGGATTGCAACACGCCGCTGTCTTGTCTTGGTATGTATGTATGCTTGTCCTCATCCACGTTAGTCTGCTCACATAAACATAACACCACGAGTGTGTTCCCCGGACGGGTGAGAGGTGTAGAGTACAGGAGGTCACAACTCCAGACTGGCTGTGGCTGGTAAATGACCACAAACACTTTGTGAGACCTGGGGCTCGAACCCGGACCTTTATTGCAACCCCAGTCGGGCTCACTGCACGGTTAACGAGGCTGTCGAGCAGTGTCTGCTTACTTAATTATTGCGATCATAGAAATAGAAATACTTTAATATTTATTTGCATAAAACAATACATTATAGAGCATACATGTTTGGCTTATATCATAGCATGCAGATACTCGTAATATAGGTTACATTACAAAATATTGTTCATTGATGCTCCGCTCCTATTAGTCGTCGCATGATGGCATATAGCCTTCTTCGATAAATAAAATCACTACAACATGTTTCCCGTCAACACATTCTTTTAAGCTGCAAACATTATTAGTACCTAAATAGTTTTATTATAAACAATCTTTCAAGTTTTTAAATCACTTGATATCTTTACATATAGTATGAAACAAAGTCGCTGCCGCTCCCTGTTAACTTAGATGTTTTAAACTGTACAATGGATTTCAGCAATAGATAGAGTGATTCAAGAGGAAGGTTTATATGTATAATATGTACATGCATATTATAGTAGAAGAATGCCGAGAAAATCAAAGATTTGTAATGTGATGTCGTCGTAAGAAACATATTTTGATGCGCTTACATTGCAAACGCTAACTAAACTACTACGGAATTGTATATTATTTATTTATTTTTAAAAAAAAACGTTGCTCCACACTAGGAATTTCTCCTGTATCATGGGTGCGTTTACAAACATTTAAATTCACATACACAAACAGCCAGACCCGGAACAACTACCTGTAGACAATACAAATATTTGTTCCGTGCGGGAATCGAACCCGCGACACGCAGCGCAGCAGTCGATCGCTCAGCCACTGCGCCAACCGTGTCGTATATCTTAGAAATATCGATAAAAAATTCCGTGATGGTATATGTTTATCTCCTAAGGATAACCCATAGTAACCATTTTTGTCTTTTATATATTACAAAAAAGTTATGGGTTATTTACCAAGTTATTTTAAACAATACAGTATTATTCCTTATCCAATTAAATACATTAGATACGTTGTGCATTTCATGGAGATCAAAATTGCCCTTTACAGCATATCATTAAAATGAATATCTTAGAAAGTTAGAAGATAGAGATTTAGAAAGCGGGGGCAGAGCGGCTGACGGGGCGCGCGGGCGGCACCACTCTACAATAGGTTTTGTTCGCGATTCTGTTCGATTGAGCACATAGCAGGAGTCGGCTGTGGGTATTGCATAATGTTGTTATGCGATTAGTATTTTGTGTACACGTAACACCAAAAGTAGTCGTCTCACCTGTAGCGCGATTCACGATGTAGCGGTCTGCACACAGCGCCCGCGCCGCCCTGGATCTCCCGCGCAGAATGAACTAAACAACTAGTTTAACCAGTTTAACACATAGGTAGTAAGTAGCTTGGAGACTTATTCCAGACTTGTTCTCGACAAGCTGCATGCCGAGTCGTATACAGCAGCAGACTGCCGAGGAACAGCCGTCCCTCAGTCAGAAGGTCTGTAACCTGCAGAATTGCCGCTATGTCAAAATGTTTGTAATTGTCATCTTTCGTTGAAGACTGCTGTTCGGTAGAATATTTGCAACCGAACAGCTCAGCACTTTTGCAAGCCTGCATTTCCATAAATGCGTGTATGGCATCTATTACCAGTTAGTGCGTATTCGACTACCAATCGCGTAACTCAAACCAAGCTAGATCAAACCATCTTAGTGCTTGTTTAGATTAGATTTACTATTTGATGTCTATCACTAGCATTCAATATAGCGTTTAAACCGTATCATTTTGTATCATTAAACCAGACTAATGTAATACCGAATCAACCAAATCTCAACCAACTCTGAACTTAGTGCTAAACCAAGTAGGCACTAAATTCTACAACTGCAGTTGTGTGATGTCGAAGTGCTGTGTAGGGTGTGTGGAGTAGGTGACTGCGGCTGGCCACAACAGCGTGCGACGTCACGAGCAAGCAGTTGTCGGTGCCTGCTCCGAAAATACGAACATTTTCCTACGTGTGCGCACGCCTCTACTGTGTACCTACTTACCTAATAGCTGCAATATTTTCGACACGCTTCAATACGTGTGTAATGAGTAGCCGAACGGTACCTATCGCGGGAAACAATTGCATTCACTTTCAGCTGCTTGCATTTAATAAAAAAAAATAAAGAAAATAATATATCCCGAACACCGGAGCTCCGTGCCTCAGTATCACCAAGCAAGTAAGTGCCTGTGGAGTGTGGGCCACATGCTCATCTATTATCAGTAGAAGTACCTACTGAGTTGTTTAACGAGTTACGGTTGTAAGTCAGCAAATCAATAGGTAGGTACTTGCTAACTTACTCAGCCTATACAAATGAGTACTTTTATCATTTTTAAAACCGAGTTATTTAACGAATGACTTCGATGTAAGTAAGTTGGCATAGAGCTCTGTGATGGCCCGATTGACGTAAACTTTAGTCTGCTACTTAATGTGAAGCGCAAACGTTGAATTTTGATGGTGGCTCATTCTATAGGGGTGGTTGCAGCTAGTAAATTGAGCTGCAAAAACATACAGTTTTGAAGATTAGGTGCCAAAGACTCATTGAAGCACAAATTGTCCGGCATACACCTGGCCTGCCACATACATCGTCTTCCACGGCTCTGCCTGACCAAGGCAAACGCTTCCGCTGACCCTCACCGGCTGACAGTGTCTGCACTCAACATACGCGAGGGACTCCGAGTTCTCGAGTGATGTGAGCGCCAAGACTAATTAACTGCCCCGTTGTACTCGTGGTAGCAAGCGCGACTGCTGAGCATAGGGTCCTGGGTAACTGCCCCGTTGTACTCGTGGTAGCAAGCGCGACTGCTGAGCATAGGGTCCTGGGTTCGATTTTCAGGTCGTATAAAGTGTTATTGGGTTTTTCCATTAGGAATTCATTCAATCTCAGTAACAATCCGGAGTTTGGAAGTTGGCGGTGTGCCTCGGTGCGCACGTTAAGCCGTTGGTCCTGCGCCTGATCTCTCTCACATTCGTGTCTGCGCACAGTTTCATTAGCCCGGTCATTGGCTGCCATGACCGAATTTCGGGCTGGAGGACTATTATAATTTTATTACAACGCCAAATAAACTGGTCGAGGGAGAAACAGTTCGTGTCCTCGTAACACCGCCAGTATACCTAAAGGAACAAGTGACCGTAGACGTTGACATAATCCCGGGATCCACTGAGGCTGAGACGACATGATTCGCGTAACTACCGGGAGCTAAACATTTGGGTTAGAGCACCTCTTTAATTAGGCACTTAACTTACTACTTGTTGTGAGATAACGAGAGCTAGTTACCTTTTTGGTGCATAAGCCTCATAGGTCCAACAGCTGTTTGTTACTTCAAAGAGACTGGAAAATGTAGTGACGTGTGACTGAGGAGTCAGCTCATAAGAATTGGCAAAGTTTCGGGAGAGCCAGAGATTAGTGTGAAGACAGGAGGGTGCGCGGTGCTTGCTGAGCTAGCGGCCACGCGCCTCATGCGGCCGACATGACACCACGTTGTGGACACAGGAGGGTGCGCGGTGCTTGCGGAGCTAGTGGCCATGCGCTTCGTGCGGCCGGCATGACACCACGTCGTGGACACAGGTGGGTGCGCGGTGCTTGCGGAGCTAGCGGCCACGCGCCTCATGCGGCCGACATGACACCACGTTGTGGACACAGGAGGGTGCGCGGTGCTTGCGGAGCTAGCGGCCACGCGCCTCGTGCGGCCGGCATGACACCACGTCGTGGACACTGGAGTATGTGGCGGCTGTGCGTGGATCATAAAATTATTCTTACAGTCGCCTGTATGCTGGCAGCGGGCGAGAGACGCGGGCACGGGGCGCGGGGCGGGGGCTGCGCTGATAACGCTGAACCGCCGACCTCCGGCCTCTGCGCTTAAAAAGTATTAATATCACCATTTATTTTAACGTCCACCTCTCTCCCCCTCGCTCCCTGCGCATTAGGCGAGCACAAACATGCTAACGATGACATTGTAGTTAATACTAGTAAGTAGGTACGTATTATTACTAGCCAGTCTCATGAAGCTCCTGCCGGTGGTGGAGAGACGCCGCCCGCCGGAGCTCGCTGCGCACGCGCAGCAGCGCTCGCGGGGGCCGGACTGTCGGACGGAGTGGCCCCGCCTGCACCTCACACGTCTGACCTCTATAGCTACAACGGAAAGTGAAAATGTTGACCCCAAGAGCTTATTGCTTGCGGTGCACTACTTTTTAACCGACTTCAAAAAAGGAGGAGGTTCTCAATTCGGATGTTTATATATGTATTTACGTTCGGCTGCAGGAGGATGTAAAAGGAAACCGATATAATTTGCCTTAAGCTATTTAATTAATAAAAATATTACAATTAAATCCGTAAAACTAAGACGCGTGACACTTGTTCGATGTATATCGATTTTTTTAATGTACTTTCGGGCATAACTCCCTCGTATACTACTGTGTCCCAAAAGTACCCGGAAATTGTAAATAAAACACAAGGGGTAATTTTAATCATCCAAATGTATTTTGTCTCCTTCAAAGTAACTTCCATTAGAGGCAATACACGTACCTACGCCAGCGCTTCAACCAATCCTTGAAACACTTTTCATTCGCCGAAATCGGGATGGCTTTCAGCGCCTTCGTCGTATTTTCTTTCACCGACTCTATGGTCACGAAACGACACATTCGGATGCTTGTTGATCTGTTTCCATGTCGTGCTCGTAGACCTATGTCTCATCACAGGTTATGATGCATTTCATAAACGTGGAACCGTTTCTTGCTTCAGAAAGTGTCTCATTAGCAACGTCCATTCTACGCTGTTTTTGCATGAAATTCAGATCTTTTGGCACGAGTCGAGCAAAGACGCGAGCCATTTGCAAAAAGCCAGTCAATATACGGTGTACTTACTGTAGTTTTTGGTACGCCGATGTCTCTGGCTATCTCGCTCACACTCACACGACGATTTTGCTTTACAATTTGCTAACCATACGTCTCTCTTTGAATTATTTTTACCACTCGTATGCCTGAGTTTTGGACATACAATTATTTGCGAACGCCTTTTGTAACATTTTAAGGCACAAGAAATTTCATTTGCAATACACAATTTAATACAAGATCGTTGCTCAACAAAATCGGCCATAGTAAAAAACGACGCGACCACAAAAGTTGTTTGTCACAAATGTTAAATAATTACAAAATCCTCGACAGAGGTTAGATTTTCTTTTTACCGCCAATCAATGACAGCTGAACCAATCTAACACAAAAATAATTTTTTAAATATCTCTAGTACGGGATTTTGAAATGAGATTTTCCGGGTATTTTTGGGACTGAATGTATGTATAGACGGATTAGCAAAAATTTTTTTTGTTGGAATTACATTTGAGTGAGTCTTAAAATAAACATGGACAAAACGAAGGTCATGTCAGTGCCCATGTAACACCCACTCTCATAAAGATCGGAGACGCTACACTCGAAGTCGTGGACGAATATGTTTACCTAGGACAAACTGTCCAGATAGGTAGGTCCAACACTGCGTGTTGCCAGTGATGGCCTAAAGCACTGATATGTGGTCGCTCACAATGGGCCTTGTTAGAAGGCTGAAAGTCACCCAAAGGGCAATAAAGACGGCTATGCTTGGAGTTTCCCTGCGGGATCGAATCAGAAATGAAGAGATCCGCAGAAGAACATAGCCCGAAGAATTGCCAAACTTAAGTGGCAGTGGGCAGGGCACATTGCTTGCAAAACAGATGCCCGAGGGGGCCAAAAGGTTCTGAAGTGGCGATAGTGTACCGAAGGTCTCCCACAAGGTGGTCCGACGATCTTGTGAAGGCCGCAGGAACTCGTTGGATGCGAGAAGCACAGAACCGGTCGAAGTGGAGGTGCTTAGGGGAGGCCTATGTCCAGCAGTGGACGTCTTTCGGCTGAAATGTTGATGCTGAATACGTACGCGGGCCATAAATACTAAAACCCAACTGCGACAAACAGGCCAACTAAAAAGGTTCGGCTCACATCACAAGCAAACAAATGAAAAATAACATCGGTGTTTATGTAGCCGGAGCCACACGTAGGTAATCTGTACGATTTATAATTAAACTAGCTCCGGGACTTAATCCACGTGAAATTTCTTGTTCCCCGGCCCACCCCGTCGTTTTCGCATAGCAATCTTTTGTACTTTTTTACTCTGCGCTCGGCTCCTAAGAACCCTATCGTGATGCTAAGTAGTCTAAAGCCTTCCTCACGGATTGGGCTATCAAATGCAAAAAGAGTTTTTCAAATCTGAATGGCAGTTCCAGAGATTAGCGCGTCCAAGCAAATAAACTCTTCAGGCTTTATTGTAGTATAGATTACGTGACGTATTTAGTAATGTAATGATGTGTAAGTATGATTTTTTGCTATGTAAAGAGCCGACAGGAAATTATAACGTCACCCACATACACAAAGTGGATTAAAAATGTACGTATTGAAGCCGTCCATCGGGATTTGTCCGGACATGTCCGGAGTTCTAGACTTTTGCCGGACTTTGTCCGGCTTTTTAATTTGTCCGGATTTTTTGGCTTAGATAGAATACAAGTAATAAAAATTACATAAGTAATACCAAATACGTCTTTAATATCTATTAACTTCTCAATTCGTTTAAAAACAAAATATTATACCTACTTCTTTATCAATCAACTTAACGAGATCAAACAATAAATCTTGCAATCAACTAAGTAGTTCCAACAATCAACTAAGTAGTTCAAACAATCAACTAAGTAGTTCAAATATTTTCTTCGAAATAAAAATAGTTTTAGGTAAAATTATCACAAATAACGCTAGTTTCTGGTACTTATACTTATGTATTAATTTTTATATTTTTCAGCGCACTTTTTTGTTTTTGATTCCCGCTCCCGTCAACCCCTACCCCTCGCAAGTTGCTAATACCATGCCTACCATACCACTGTACGTAACTAAGTGGGTATAATGTTTGGATTTGTGACTAAAATTTTATTTTTTTATTTATAAGGTACAGACGCCAGCACATCAAGCTACTACAATCTGTCAAATTTCTTTAATAGATTTCAACTTTATCGCTAGAGCATGGGAAAATTTGACAGTTTCGGGTAGCTTGATGTGCTGGCGTCTGCACACCAACGACCTATTCACTAGAAATATTGACATGAGTCACTTACAGGCGTACACTTACATAAAAAATTGCTTCTTTATCAAGATTTTTTACTCGTAGTGAGAATAGAAAACTTAATTAGAGACAAAGAACAAAACATTAAGTAAAAACAAAATCATAAATCGATAGTAGAATCAAAAATGAAAATCAAAATTTTCATTAGAATTAGAATTAAAACATTAAAATAAAAAAATAAACAGTAAAATTAATCATCAAAATTCAAAACAGTGGAACGCGATGACGAGTGCAACAAGAGAACGAACCAAAATTGACAGGCACATGCCGCACATGTGGCAAAAAAACAAAAAAATGCTCGGCCTTTTATTGAAATGTCAGACTTTTTGCCAGGACTTTTCAAATTTCTAAATGGTTACCCTTCACTCAAGCAAAGATACCTAATAAAATTTTCTCTACCAAATAAAAAAAAAGAATCACGTAAATCGGCCCCGAAGTCTCCAGAAATCGATGTACGGTGGGTGTATGTACATACATCAAAGGTGAGAAAAATTATCCGGTTTCCACATGCCTAATACATATTATAATAATCCAACAAAAGTGTGCGTTGCTTCTTGAAGCTAGAAGCATGTTGCGCCTGCGCCGCAGTATGTGCCAGTGCTGCAGTTATATGAAAGAATTTACATTTCTATGGCCAGTGCAGACTATACAGAAAATAATAGCGAATGATAGTGAAGATAATAAAGTGTATGGTCACAGATTAGTACCTAGGTAGGTACCGTATGGTGGCTGGTGGCTAGCCGCAGTCACAGAATAAAATTATTGCGTAGTAGTGGCCCTCGCAAGTCGCAGGACTGCATTCCGGCGCTGTGAGTACCTAGGCAGGTACTAGTATGGTGGCTGGTGGCTCGTGGCTAGCCGCAGTCACAGAATAGATATTGCGTAGTAGTGGCCCTCGCAAGTCGCAGGACTGCATTCCGGCGCTGTGAGTAACTAGGCAGTACTAGTATGGTGGCTGGTGACTTGTGGCTAGCCGCAGTCACAGAATAGATATTGCGTAGTAGTGGCCCTCGCAAGTCGCAGGGTTCCATTCCGGCGCTGTAAGCACCTAGGTAGGTACTAGTATGGTGGCTGGTGGCTGGTGGCTAGCCGCAGTCACAGAATAGATATTGCGTGGTAGTGGCCCTCGCAAGTCGCAGGGCTGCATTCCGGCGCTGTTAGTCACAGACTCACAGTCGCTGCGCATCCTGCCGTCCTGCGCATAGTGCGCACAGCACAGTCACTTACCTGATATTTTTGTATATTCGTAAGCTAGTAAAGAATCTACTACGATTGTAATTGCCAGACACATGGATCCGTAGCTCCGTAGCGACGACAAGGAACAAGGAAGCCTATAATATATTATAGTTTCGCCGAGTTTGTACCTACGTTTGTCACGGGCACTTCATTCATATACTTTTAGGACAACATCGTTTTGGTTCACGTATAGATAACTTTAACTATGTGTTGTAAGATATTACTCCAAAGTAGGCATTTCCGGTTATTAGTGTTGGCTAAAAACATTTAAGTAAGTATTTTTATAGCTAAAATAAACTAAATAGAATACTGCACATAGCCTGAAATAACCTACTTTTAATGGAATCCCTACTTGAGTGCGAAAGCCGTATCATCGGTGTACGTTACCCCAGCAAGAAAGTGTCTCCTAGAGTTATAGGAGTAGAACGTATAATTTGTGCCCTATCTGCTGTAAATGTGCCCCCAAATAAAAAATGTGTGCCCCCTGTCGTTTTGGAAAAAAACGGAAAAAACGATTCCTGCTGGGGTAACGTTTTTCTAGCAGGAAAATTCTAAACGAATGATCGGAGAGAGAAAAATTGTGCATGGCCAGAGAGCTTATATGTGTGCCAAAATGTGCCCCCAAAAAAAAATCTGTGCCCCTTCAGGTTTTCGAGATATTGCATTTCCTGCTGGAGTAACGTTTTGATGAATCGTATATCTCTACAACCATTGCATGTACCCCTGTAGAGTAAACATACACGAGTAGCTCTTAATGTGTGCCCCTTAGTGCCCCAATTAGTTTTAAGAAAATATTTATAGTTTTCAAGTTATAGCGGTTTTATGAAAACCCGAAAAAACATCGCAGCGCCTAAATTAGACAAGAAACAAGTTCGCTGAAAACTGTATTCGGTCCTTCTTGATGCTAATAATAACCATACAAAGTTTCAAAACTATTCATGCATGCGTTTTTGCTAAAAGTCAAAACGATGGTGTCCTAACTTTGACGGCAAAATACAAGGAACCGGCTCAATCCCAGATGTGTAGGTGTAAACCAAAATCATGTGCCTTTAGTTAAAAATATATGGTGAAAATATTCAGCTTGGAATGTTTCGCATGAAGTAAATATTAACAAAAAACCAAAATATGTAAGCAACGGCTGGTTATCCGACCAAATTTGAATGACTACTAAAAAGCGACGGATTCATACATATCGATGACCTTCTTTACTTTACTCACTAACCGGTTCACACGTGTTGTGCCTGAGTACACTGACTTACAAAAGTAATAAGTAATTAAATAACAGTTGTTATTGGATTATATTCTACTAGCTGTTTCTATGACGTTACACATGATAATTAAGTACATTATAAGCCTAAGTGCTATTCCAAGGTAAGCTATCTTCTCGATTCTAAATCCAGTAATTTATGTGTGAACGAAAGAAATACATCGAGATATTTGCCAGGACTTTGACTTGGTCCCAATGTTTAAAAAAAATTATAGTTCATGAAATGTGTGATGAATACCTACTACTAAAAAGAGGTAGCTCTTTTTTGTATATAAATAAAAAGCCCGTATTTGTCTTTTTATATTAGGTACTTACATATATATTTATTGATAAGCCGTAGGTTAGATAAATTAACAATACAATGCGTGCCACGAAAGATGAGACTTGACCCCGCCTCCCCCGCTCTTTCCGCCGCCCCTATGACGTCCAGTCCCGTCCCGCACTCAGACCTCATACCGCTAAAGATACCTAAAATCGTGTACTGCGCATGTCAAACCACGTGGTGTGTCAAGTCTCATCTTTCGTGGCACGCATTGTAAGTTTTTCATCATTAAGGGGAATGCTCCAACTAGCCCGCGAAATTCAAAATTTCTTGCGTTTTTTGCATTTTGCAGGTCAGTGCTTGGTTGTATGATGATTAGAATATTATTCGCGGCTGTATGACGTATGTAGTTACAGAATTATAATCATAAATACAACCTTCCAAGTTCATAAAGGTGTAGGAACAAAAAAAAAAAGAGAAAAAGTCAGCCCTACTACACCTTTATGAACTTGGAGGGTTGTATTGATGATTTTGATGATTATACTTCTTAATAATATTTACTACCTAGCACTGGCGTGTAAATTGCAAAAAACGTAAGAAAATTTGAATTTTGCGGGTTGGTTGGAGCATTCACCTTAACCAAATAAATTTTGGTATTACAGTTTTGAGAGTTGTAGGTATGTAGTGTACCTATATGTCGCAGGTTTTTCATAAAATTGGGTTTTTGATGAAAAACCGGAAGATGACACATTTTAAAATAAATTTCATTATAAACCTGTACCTAACAATCCAGATTTTTGATCAAAAACCTGAACTAGTTTGGGTTTATGATAAAGTTCTTATCAAAATCACGGGTTTGCTTGGTTTTATGACAAATAAATCTATTTTAATGAAACAAATAAAACAATCCATCATCATTTGCAACTTAGTAGAAAGAAAACAATTATTTATTTATCAAAATTTTACATCCATGATCCAATCAATATTCTCCTCCTTCAATCCAATTATGAAATGAAATGTTTCAATGTCACGTACCTATATTAATCTGATTTTGATAAGCCGCGTAATAAAGAAACGTTTACCACATGCTTGCTTTTTTATAAATCCGCTAGTATGCTTGATTGTTTATAAAAAAGCAAGCACGTGGTAAACGTTTCTTTATTACATTTTTATTCTTTTTTAATTTTGACTCAGTTTAGTCGTATATAATAGTTACGAAATTTCATTTTCGCGGCTTATCAAACTCAGATTAATATAGGTACGTGACATTGAAACATTTCATTTCATAATTGGATTGAAGGAGGAGAATATCAAGGATGTAAAATGTTGATAAATAAATAATTGTTTTCTTTCTGCTAAGTTGCAAATGATGATGGATTGTTTTATTTATTTCATTTAAATAGATTTATTTGTCATAAAACCAAGCAAACCCGTGATTTTGACAAGAACTTTATCATAAACCCAAACTAGTTCAGGTTTTTGATCAAAAATCTGGATTGTTACAGGTTTATGATGAAATTGAGTTTAAAATGTGTCATCTTCCGGTTTTTAATCAAAAACCTAGGTTTTTCATCAAAAACCTAATTTTATGAAAAACCTGCGACATATACAATACGTGCCACGAAAGATGAGACTTGACATACCACGTGGTTTGACTTGCGCAGTACACGATTTTAGGTATCTTTAGCGGTATGAGGTCAGAGTGCGGGACGGGACCGGACGTCATAGGGGCGTCGGAAAGAGCGGGGGAGGCGGGGTCAAATCTCATCTTTCGTGGCGCGCATTGTTAAGAAAATGTTCCATACATTTTGACCGCGCAGGTATTGTACAGACGCCAGCACATCAATCTACTACAATCTATCAAATTTCTTTAATAGATTTTCAACTTTATCGTTAAAGCATTAAGGTTCAAAATTGATTGGGAAAATTTGACAGTTTCGGGTAGCTTGATGTGCTGGCGTCTGTACCTATAGTCAACTGCACAATGATCTGTGTTGCAACAACGTGTTTCCATTTTGTATGTCGTATTACGTATCTATGAGGGATTTATAATTATTAACGATTATATTAAAGCTGATTATGTAGTGTCACATAATTTTGATTTGATGGCGTTTTAGATATATAAGTGTCATTCCACAGTCAGGTGATAATGTTGTTGTATATGGGATAAATATGTTTATTTATAGCCAAATACCATCAGATAATTTGTGCACATTCGATGTTTGCAGTTATATCTTTATGCGGTTTACTATACTAACACACTTTATCTGAATCTATGTACCTATAAGCAAATTACTCGTAAGAAAATTATTTATCTGTGATTTAAAATTTAATATTTTTTTACACAATATTATACTTAATACTAATCTGTGATTTTTTGTGATGCGAATTTATTAATTATATGTTAGACTTAGATGAAAAACTGATCTGTGATTTAAATAATAATTACTACAAAACGTGCAAATAATTTCTAATATTTATAGGTAGGAACTTTGATCTGTGATTTGAAGCGATAATTACTTTAAGAATTAAAATTAAGGGAATAAAAATAATAATTTCCACATCAACAAGCGGTTTCATTTATTATAGTCACAAGGTGCATTTAATATATTTTTTAATTAGCCCCCAAAACTTTTGAACGCGACTGTACGGACAACAGCTTAGGTATAATACGTCCAATAAAGAAGGTCATCGATATGTATGAATCCGTCGCTTTTTTGTAGTCATTCAAATTTGGTCGGATAACCAGCCGTTGCTTACATATTTTGGTTTTTTGTTAATATTTACTTCATGCGAAACATTCCAAGCTGAATATTTTCACCATATATTTTTAACTAAAGGCACATGATTTTGGTTTACACCTACACATCTCGGATTGAGCCGGTTCCTTGTATTTTGCCGTCAAAGTTAGGACACCATCGTTTTGACTTTTAGCAAAAACGCATGCATGAATAGTTTTGAAACTTTGTATGGTTATTATTAGCATCAAGAAGGACCGAATACAGTTTTCAGCGAACTTGTTTCTTGTCTAATTTAGGCGCTGCGATGTTTTTTCGGGTTTTCATAAAACCGCTATAACTTGAAAACTATAAATATTTTCTTAAAACTAATTGGGGCACTAAGGGGCACACATTAAGAGCTACTCGTGTATGTTTACTCTACAGGGGCACATGCAATGGTTGTAGAGATATACGATTCATCAAAACGTTACTCCAGCAGGAAATGCAATATCTCGAAAACCTGAAGGGGCACAGATTTTTTTTTTTGGGGCACATTTTGGCACACATAATTATAAGCTCTCTGGCCATGCACAATTTTTCTCTCTCCGATCATTCGTTTAGAATTTTCCTGCTAGAAAAACGTTACCCCAGCAGGAATCGTTTTTTCCGTTTTTTTCCAAAACGACAGGGGGCACACATTTTTTATTTGGGGGCACATTTACAGCAGATAGGGCACAAATTATACGTTCTACTCCTATAACTCTAGGAGACACTTTCTTGCTGGGGTAACGTACACGTATCATCGAATTTTATTTTTTCGAAAACCTTTCTACGACATCTCAGGTAATAACAACACTTGCTCTGCCAACCGTATTACGCATGCGCTCGGGCTTTAGTCCTTCGCCTTGTAGTCCGTGCGCGCTTATGTGAAGCTGTCCAGCACGGGCCGACGCGCCGTGCTTGTGAGCTGTCTGGCGCTGGAATTTCACCAGTTTATAATTCTATAGCTTCTGCCCGCGACTTCGTCCGCGTGAAATTTCTTGTTACTACGACCCACCCCGTCGCATCGCACCGCCTGCCCGCGCTATTACTTCGTTTTTGCTTAGCGTTCTTTCTGACTTTTTTTCTTTTTGCTCGGCTCCTAAAGGTCATAGCGTGATGTTACGCCTATAGCCTTCCTCAAGAATTGGGCTATCAAATGCAAAAAGAATTTTTCAAATCCGACTGGTAGTTCCAGAGATTAGCGCGTTCAACCAAACAAACAAACAAACAAACTCTTCAGCTTTATAATATAATTTATATAGTATAATAATATATAATAGTATAGATAGATATGGCCGCTCGGCCCATGTTGTTGTATGTTTCGCTCATTTGGAGAAACAATGACGTAAATGTATTATTTCCCAAAAATGAGTCAAATATGACGAAGCACTTGGAAACGTATTTACGTTAGGAAAAACAAAGACGTAAAAAAAAGGAAAACAGCAGCTACGTCATTATATATTAAATCGAAAATAATATATCAATGAGTTACGTCGATGTTTCTCCAAATCAGCGATTTGTTAACATGCCTAAATCGCAGTAGGCAGTCGACACTTGTGTAAACGATCAATAACTAATTAGTGGATGGTATCAATGTTATTTGGCTCTTGATGAGTCTGATGACATAATATTATATATATTATAATTAGTGTCGAAATGTAAAAAACTAAAACCCGATTAAGTACCTACTGAAAACGTTGAAACAAGAAACCACGAAAAGGTACTTTCTTGTTTCATCTTTTTCAGTTGTCAGGTTTTAGTTTTAATGTTTTTTTAAAATTATTTTGGGGCTTATTTCAGGAATATTTATATTTTTAAATGTGCTAATTAAGCCCTTTCAATTGATACCCCACAAGGCACCGTCCAAAAATATTAATTATTAAATTCATTACTTTATGTCCTCTAGATGGCGCCATATTGAATTTAGTGTGACGTCACATAACCTGTAACCAGCGAACGGTCAAGACGCTTCTAACGATACCTCATTTGTCAAATTATTATTTAATAAGTACTTTTGAAGTTACGAGGAAACAGATGAACATACATACATACAAACCGGTCAAAATCATAACCCTACTTTTTGCTTTGCCGTAGTCAGGTAAAACAAATGGGTAACGGGAGCTGTGTCGACAGTTGTCAAAGCGTGATTACTGAACAGGAACTTATTACCGTTATAAATGACGTTGTAAACTAACTAGTTTAATTCCTATTCCTATTAGTTCCTATTCAGTAATCAGGTAATCACGTTTTGAGCAAACAGCCTCTAGCTAACGATCAGGCGCGTGGTGCCGCTCGTGCGTGCAGGACGTGGGCCCGGCTGGGGCCGCACGGCCGCGCGGTGAGTCAGCGCCCCGGGAATGAGGCAGACTATCGCAAGCGAGCAGACCGCCTGCACACAATAGCCACAATGTCTCACACTTACCTGCCATACGTACCTGCTGATCCTCACTATCACAAAAGCTAGTAACTCGTGTTATCATCATTGGGGCCTCTCCGCGGGCCTGGCCCGAACACTCTAGATGTTCCTATAACTTGCACCACAAAGTTCGACCACGTTGCCGAATCCAACGTTTAGGCTCTAAGACGCTAAGTAGGTAATGCCGAATACCTTGACGAGCCTTTCTCCCACATCTCGGGCGGTTAAAAGTAACACTAGCTTCTGCCCGCCACTTCGTCCGCGGCAAATTTCTTGTGTTCAAGTCCCTCGTGGAAGGGGGCGAGCCTATCGCATGTGTTTCAATAGGTAAACCATTTCACTTGTGATTTGTCAAGAAGTAGGTCCTTCAGGAAGAGGAAGCTAGCTGCCAGTATCCTTATAATTATCTGATTAAAATAAGCCGTGGCAGCAAAGAGATCAGCCCAACTGACGGTGCCCGCGAATGTACAAAAAGCACGGATCAGCCAGCACCATTCAGCTCAAACATTTTGAAAGGAGCCGAATTATCCAACACGATACTCAAGGTGTTGTATGAAGCACTAGTCAGGAGTCACCTTGAACATAGTGCAGTCATATATTATGGGCTCCTCATGAGGAGAAATATAGTGTCATGTTGGAACGTGTCCAAAATAAGCTTTACCCATTGATGTGCTCTACACTATTTGTACTGGGTATGGTAGGGTGCAACGCGCTAAAGGTGCGACGGGACTTTGCACTCGCAGCGTATGTAGTAAAGCTACTGCGTGGCGCGGCGGGGCGCATAACCCGGGAGTGCTCCGGCACCTGGAAATTTGCGTGCTAGACCGCTACGTGTGGTGGCAGCGAAGCCCGCCCCTGCGTGCTGTGCCTGCAGCCAGAACCAACCTACTGGCGAGAAGTCCTCTCACTAGAGCCATGCGTGTGGTGAACGAGGTTCACGAGAGGGTTGATGAATTGTGGTGCAACTTGAGTGAATTCTCAAAACTTACATTTCATATAGGTACCTAATGTTATTTACATGTAGGTTAAGATTTAGGATATAGTATGTCATTCTAAAAGATGTAGATTAAGGATTTAGCATTTAAGGCCACTCTATCGCATTGGATTGCTAATCTGTAGTGGTAGTTGTACGTAAGATTTGCGTAAATAAAACACATGCGCCACCGTCAGCGAGACATGAATGAGTATGGCATACTCTCAACTGCGAAGGTAGATTCAGGCTGGAGACGAACCAGGCAGTGCAGGAAGCCGACGGTGTCGTTAGTAGGTGTTGTTGCTGGCCTTACAGCGCATCACGCGGCCAGGGCCTGCGGCCAGCCTAGGTCGCCGCGGCCAACTTCTTCCGTGCGTGACATAATTATGCAAGTGCGCGCACTAGGTGGCTTCAAGGAAGAATTAGTTGGCCGCGGCGCGCTGATCGCGATGCGTAGGAACCATAGTAGGTACGTATTTTTATAATTATAATCGTTCAAAACATCATTACAACCCTCTAAGGTCATATAATCCTATTGATTGATATTTCAAATTCTGTAAAGTCATCATATTTTCTACGCTCGCGAATCATATTTTAATCAACATTTACTTTCTCCCAAATTGTTATTTTTGCTTTTGTTTTGTGTTTTGTTTTTTTTATGCGTCATGTTTGCCGCAAATAAACGTATTTTCTTTCTTTTTCTTTTCTTAAGTTCGCGGGTTCCCAGGCGCCTGGCCCTTAACTCCGCTGATCCAGGAACCCGTGCGAAAGTTTTTTTTTCTATCGGTGAGTCAGCATCAGCAACTTAAGGCAACGTATAGCTTCCATAGAATTAAAAGATAAGCCCCATTTAGCTTGGCGTAAATTAGGTTCGGCATTTGCAGTTACTTACCTAGGCATTACCTACCTACACAGTATAATAGAGGGCGGGGCCGGCGCAGCGCGTGCGCTGTTCCCACGGTCTTCCGCGAACAAGTCATTACGTTATCGTTACTTGGAGATTGCCAAAACGTGGGCTTTTGGGTTTGGTTTAGTTTGGTGGCACAATTTAGAATTTCCATAGGACTTAGTAGGATATAAATATGTTAGGGGCATGCACCCTGTGCCCTTACAGGTCTACGAGTGTGCGGTTTGTTTTATTGTACACTAGCTGCGCCCCGCGACTTCACCCGCACAAGTCTCGATCCCGTGGGAATATCGGGATAAAAACTATCCTATGTCCTTTCGCGGAACGATTCAGCGGTTTAAGCGTGAAGAGGTAACAGAGACAGACAGACACAGTTTCGCATTTGTAATAATTACGAGTAGTATGGATTAGTAACGAAAAAGTTGAGTTAGGTACCTTAAATAAATCAATTGCACATTAAATCAATTAAATTCGATATTTCATACATTCAGGTCAACGTCTGGCATCTAATAGGGAAAAAAAACATAATTCTAGCAACTCATGATTTCAAGTAGGATACTTACGTACCTACTTATCGTACTTGAAATAATGAGTTGCTAAAATCATGCTGTTTTCAGAGCGGCCATTTTTCACATACTTACCTACTTATTGCCTTGTAGGTTATAACTTTTTAACCAACTTTAAAGGAGAAGATTCTTAATTCGTCTGTATAGAGTACATAGGTATAGGCAGGTACATTTAAAAATATATATAAATATAATGTTTATCAATGTTTTCATCAATTATTGAGGACCGATTTTTTTCCATTTAATATGGGGTTCACCCTTGACTATGAATTTTATGAACTTTACTTGGATAGTTTTTGAGTTAGCTTCACTAATACATAAATAGAAGTATCCACTTGGAACATGTTGATGCAGTCGATGATGTAATAAAAGTTCCTGTCACTGTTATTTAAATAGCAAGTACCTACCACTAGGTATACAATTTGGTGTGGGGTAGTCCAAAACCATTTTATTTGTATTTCATTACTTAAGTAGGTACCTGCGAGGGTGACACTGAAAGTTCTTAGAAAATAAAAAACTGAACAAACAAGCAAGTTATCAGTTTTATTAAGTATATCTTTTCAAAATAGCGTCCATTTACATCAAAACATCGCTGCATCCGACGGAACCACTGAGAAAAGCAATTTTGAAACGCAGCCACTGCTCCCTCGGCGTCCATAAAACGTTTTCCTCGAAGTTTTCCTTCTATTTTCGGAAATAAATAAAAATCGCAAGGTGCGAGGTCGGGGCTACAGGGCGGGTGACCCAGTAATTCCACGTATGACGTCGCCAAGTAGTCGATAAGTTTGCTTGGCGGTGTGCGACGAGGCGTTGTCGTGGTGAAGGAGGATCCTACTGCGACGTCGTTTCTCCCGAACTTTTTCCAAGACAAGTGGCAAACAATTGTTAGTGTACCACTCTGCAGTAACTATTTTTCGATCCTCTAAAACAATTGGTGCGTAATGACCTGTCCTTCCGAAGAACGAGGCCACCATATTTTTTCCCACGCTTCGACCTCTCTTCACTTTAGTTGGCAACTCCCCGGAAGGAAACAACCAGACTGTCTCTTAGTTTCAGGATCATAACAATAGGAGTAACATTTAACATTAGCTATAATATGCATATGACATGGTGCTGCTCAGTGCCTCAGTCTGTGGCCTGAGGAAACTGGTGAGTGTGAGTGAGAGGTACGCCAGTGCTCATGGCCTGTTATACATATAATGTAAAAAAGAGTGTCGTGATGTTGTTTGGGGCTGGTGGAAAATGTCCTGAAACGGTACCTCCAATAATGATAAATGGTGTACCGTTATCGAGAGTGCACTCTTTCAAGTACCTTGGGCATGTTTTGACCACTAGCCTTAAGGATGATGACGATATTGAGAGAGAGCGGAGGGCGCTGTCGGTCAGAGCGAATATGATTGCCCGCAGGCAAAAAATACTTTTTAGAGCCTTTTGTTCCTCATTTTACACCTGTAGCCTGTGGGTGTTTTTACGCAGAGATCGTACTGTGCCCTTCGCGTGCAATACAATAATGCTTTCAGGGTGTTGATGGGGCTGCCTCGCTTCTTTAGTGCTAGCGCATCGGAGATGTTTGCAGAATTGCGTGTTTATTGCTGTTATGCATTAATGCGTAAAAGATGTACCTACGTCCTTGGTGCGCAGGGTGCGAGCCAGTTCCAACAGTATCCTGAGAGTTATTGCTGATAGGCTGGACTGCTGTATTACCTATAAGTCGTTGCTCCAGTATCTCAGCTGGAATGCGGAAGCAGTGATTGTTTTGTTGTGTGTGTTTCTGTAATTGTTGTTGTAATTGTATCGATCACTAACATTATTGTAAGTTTATTTTATTGTTACTAACACTGTATGAGTCTCTTGGCTACTCGCAATAAATAATGTAGTAAAGGACCGGGACCGCATGGTCCCGCATAATGTGAAAAAAATTAAATAATAATAATAACAATAAATAGTTAAATAAAGGAAACATAACAATAAATCCAGCTTTCGTCACCCGTACGTATGTCGAACACAGCATTTGAGTCACCTCCGTTAAATCTTTAAACCATTTCACAACACCAATCAACACGACGGAGTTTTTGGCCTCTGTCAAATTATGAGGTATCCACCGGGCACAAAGCTTCCTGACCGCTAAATGTTCATGGAGGATTTTATGCACTTGACTCATACCGATGCCTAAGCTTGTCCGAATCTGCTGATTAGTCACTCTTTTGTCAGTCTCTATCATACGCCGCATAACACTGATATTATCTTCAGTTGTCGCCGTAGAAGGCCGTCCCTCACGCAGATCATCGGTGAGATTAGTACGACCACGTTTAAACTCATTAAACCAGTTGTAAATATGTAGTCGCACGAGTTGGGGCTTCATCGTGAAAGGTCAATCGAAGTCTATCATAACTTTCTTGTTGACTAAAATGACATCGAAAGTAAAAAAAAAACATTGTAGGTACGGAAATTTTCTCGCATTAAATTCATGCTGACGTGACACAGACAATTTTCAATTTGCCGCCAAATCGTAAACAAATGACAAATAAATAAAATACTACACACTAAAATACTGTACACAATAATATTGGCAAAGAGTTCCATTTTCAAAATTTTAACTTATGTTTTTATTAAGTATATCGTTTACAAGTGGCCAGTTCTAAAAACTTTCAGTGTCGCCCTCGTACCTTTTTGGCACAGCCGTGAGTCACTCTTTCCAGCCTTACATCGGACTTTTCAATGTTGTTTTATCTGTCGTATGTAGGTATCTACCTATTGTGTCTTTTAGTCTGTGCTAAATAAATGTATTTTCTTTCTTAACTAAAAAGTGAAAAATGAAAAACTGTTATTATAAAAAAATAATTAAGTATTTTCGAAAAAACGCTACAACGTGGAAAATTACTTATAAAAGTCGGTGGCAAAAAACGAACATATAGAACCAAAGAAACCGACTTCCTATATTTTTACAAAAAAAAATATAAGTACCTAAAAGTACCTACAATATTTTTTAGAAATGGGTAAGTCCATTTTTTATTTATAAGTACGAACAAATTAATATAAGTTAAATGTTTTTGGAAGGCGAGTGGAGTGGGCAGTCACTATAGTTATAGACTTGTTCGAGGCTCTTTGAATATTGCCTTCGAGCTCGAGCGAACTTGCTTGATGGAATCTAGGCTCCGGCTAAATAGATCTCAAGTGTTCCACTCAGATCTGGAGAACCGTCCACGAACAGAAGTCCGAAGTGCCAGTGTCCAACAGAGCAACGGTGGGCTGCTGTAGGCTCATGAAGATGATGACGATTCATAATCCATATACTTACCTAAGTGTAATTAATTATTTAAAAATGAAATACCATTACCTACTTGGCTTTAACCACAAATGTTAACATTCATTTGAACGAGTCTCTCGTCTAGTCTAAAACCTATAGCATAATTAGATATTTTAAAAATATGATACATAGGTACCTACTTAAACTTTTCAGAAACATTCCTTGTCGGGAGCGCATACTACAACTTTATAGGTACATATTTATGCAACCTTTTAGGTACATACATATCTACTGGGTAAAGCTACAGGTTTTGTAAAAAAATCAGAGGACTAAAAAACAATGGCTCTACGTACTTTATACGGAGGTACTTAGTACAAACTTAGCTAAAAAAAAAATCATCCTTTAAGTTTAAAGATACAAGCACAACGGTCTGGCTAAAAATAAAAAAAACTTATCTAACTTTCCTGAATTTCTAGCAGCACGACCGCGAGAGACCTTTGGCCCTCGCGAGCTTTCATTCCGGGGCTGCGTCGTACGCTGCTCATTTGATTTTGCTTTTAGTGGTGATGGATGGCACATTGATGAACTGACTGGTTTAAGAAAAATATTTTTTCAAGTAGGCACGCAACACAAGGGCATTGGCCCCGTGTTCAGCTGTTTAGTATACGTAGGGCAGGCCGGGGCTAAAGGTCCGCAGCTACAAAGGTTTACCCTTTGTAGCCGTCCATCACCACTAAGTAGGTAGGCAGTAACATGTGTGTCGTCATTGACTAAGCGCGGTTGTTGTTGTAGCAGATAATGTTTGCCAACAATAGTGTCCGCACAAGCGATGCTGTAAATCAGTTAACGATGATGGCTCGTTACGACTTGTTTATTTATGTGACTGCGGCGCACGGCGGGGCGCACACCCGACGCCGAGCCCCACCGCCCGAGCTTCGACAGATCTGTCATAACACTTTTTTATAAGTTTCATGTGTTACGGGATACTTGGAACGATGAAAAACTGGCAACTCAGCGATTTACAGCACTTTTACTGTTAATTTAATGCGATACAATTTATAGATTCCAAGGAGTCGATAACGTCTGTCGTGATTTGTAGCCACGCACATGTGTCAGATGGACATGTTTATGAATGTAACGCGGAACACTAGCACTAATTCTTAATCTACTCATAAAAACTACTACCGGCGCGTCGATATGCTTTTTACGACTCGTTCGAGAGATTAGGACAAGTGTAAGCGTAAACAGTGGATTAGACGGGGTCCGAGGTGACTGCGGCCGTGCGGCGTGTGCCGTGCGAGAGGCGAGGTGACTGCGGCCGTGCGGCGTGTGCCGTGCGAGAGGCGAGGTGACTGCGGCCGTGCGGCGTGTGCCGTGCGAGAGGCGAGGGCCGGTGTGGAGCATCGCCGGCGCGCCGCCGGTAGCCTAGGTCGGGAGATGGTGTGCAGATAAGACGAGGAGGCGGCGCGCACGTGCTGATAGCGGCTTATCTCCGGCTGATAGCGCCCCACGCGCCCCCGCCGCCGCGCCGCCGCTCAACAGCTGATCGGTGTACACAACGCGCGCAGCTCGCACTGCCTGCCGACCTGCTTTCGTCTGCACAGCATCAACACTGCAGGTTGCACACCTAACTCATCGTCATTCATCACTATTATCATACACTTGAATGTTGTTATTCATTCGCTAAAAAAAACAAACCACTAGCCATTCCACAATCTTTGTAAAGTGAATTAAATAAGTAGGTATGTAGGTATAATATCCTATAAATTTATTCCATTTTTACCGACTTCAAAAAAGGAGGTTTTATGTACAATACTTACCTACCCTTCTTATAATAAGCGAGTAAAAACTTATTTATTGCCCCAATTAGGGATTATTTATCTAAGGTTCGTATCGTTTCATTGTTTCTAGTTGATCCTTTCTATACTTAATAATAATAAGTTTATTTATTTCTCTCACAATGTTTTAGTAGCACTTTACAGTTTTGAACTACATATATAAATTCACATTGTGAAAGCTGGTGCCTGAAGTAGGTTTTAGAAAAAACCTGTATTACAGGTCACCAGGACCCACATAGTGGCATCATACAATTACACAGGTAGGCAACATGTGATTCTAATAAACAAACAATTAAGCAATTAAAACCAAGAAATAAAAAATAAAAGAAAAGAAACAATCTGAATAACACAACAAAAGCAGTCGAAGGGTGTGTGGAGAATGTGTAGATGAAAGGTGGTGAATGTATGGGTGAATGGTGGTTAATGATTAACGCGTCGCGAAAAATATTTAGATGCCTCATTGTCATTAATGAGCGCCGTTCTGAGAAGCCTTTTGATGGCTAGTTGTTCATTGATACAAGTAATCAAAGATGATTCGATCGGATTTCACGGATCCAGTAGGGACCCTCTCAATTGGAGCGGACACTCCCAGTTCCAAAAATAGTGAAAAGAATCTAAAGGGGCGGGTCATGTGGGGGCGCGTGGCGGGGGTGATGCGCGCGCGCAGCCCGGCGGCCGCCGCCGGCGCCAGTCAACGCACAGCACGCGACGCGGTCACACGTCACGCCGCGCTCCCGAACGGTTGGATCAGTGAATGAGTGAACAACACCAGCATGCTGCACGAGACATGGCCCAATGCGTGGCATAAGACAGAATCCTTCGAGTTGGACGCGCTGTTTGCAGAGGTCAACAACAATTGTTTGAAAGGTGAGCGTGTAGTGAGCGATACAAATCAAGTAAACATTCATGTTCTGATCTACCCTTTTACCACGTTTTCATGTACTTGTTTAAGGACCAAGTTATGTGTTGTGTTGTGTTGTGACACGTAGGTAGGTCACCGCCTTACCGATGCGATAGTTGCCTGGCTTTCTAACTATAACCTCTGTCCTGTACTCCATGCTCTATCATAGGTACACGGGGTACACCTATTCGACTCATTCTGTACGCTCAGGGTCAATAGGTAATGATAAGGTAATGATAGATAAATAAGTTTCAGCAACTCTTATGTCAGTTTTACTAAGCAAAGACTAAGGGTTGTGCTACTCACATTCGGTAGGTACCTATACCTACATAAATAAACCTTATCAGAGAATTACAATACTAACAAAATAACTGCATAAGGCTTACAGACTGTTTCATCGTTCATGACTACTTTGATTAGTTTGTTTTTGTAAATTAACGTTAATGATGTTGATGCTATTAACTAGGTATTTTATGTAAGCGTTTAAACTCGTTTCAACATGGTAAACAAAGTACCTAAGTACTTACCTATTAAACATAACTGAATTAATGATAATTTTAAAATGTACCTTTTTGACCAAGCTTAGGTACTTACAGTTGATGTGGATAATACTTACAATGCATGTAGTTAAATGATTGAATATTAAGAGTTGTGCAGACTACGCACATTTGTTCAGCGTAGTGCTGTGCGCCATTATGTTAAAATTGTTAAATAGTAGTGCGCGTCGCGGGGCGGACGAGTGGCGCTCGGCGGCTCGCGCGCCGCTGTCTATCTATTTGGATGATCACAATTAAAGCGGTGGTGTCGGCGAGCGCCAATCGCATCGCCTTGCGGCGCGCCTGTGTGGCGCAGCGAGTAATGTCAAATGTGTGTACGTGTGCGCAGAGGGCGAGGCGGAGTGCGGCGCGGAGGGCAGCGGCGGCGACGCGGAGAGCCCGCCCCGCCTGCCGCCGTTCGGCTACGCCCACCCCGCGCTGTCGCCGTCCCACTCGCGCAGCTACCAGGAGCTGCGGCCGGCGGCGGCACACGCGCGCGACATGCAGGCCTACGCGCACCTCGAGGAGGTGTTCAAGCCGGGCACGCCGGGCGCCGCCGGCTCCACGGACGGCGTGTACCTGCGCCGCAGCAGCCCCGACCTCAGCCCGTCGCCGGAGCGCCGCGACGACTTCCGCCACTACGAGCCCTACGCGCCCGCCGCGCCGCCGCCCTACTCGCACGACCACCACCATCACGTCGACGGGTGAGTACTCGCACTTTATCAAACCATCTTGTTGCCAGATCGGAACTGTCTTTTTGTATGTATAGTACACTTTTCTCAATATGAGCCAGGAGTAGCTGCATTTGGCAAGACTAGTACCTACAGAGAGAGCTATTAGTTAGACACAGCTAAGTAGTTACATATAAGCTACCGTTGTAGTGTGGAGTGTAGAGACGTGCGCGGGCGCGGGCAGGTGACGCCGCAACCGCGCAGCTAATGGCGCTACACATTACCTGACGTAGCTATGTCAAACACCGCCGCCTGCTTGCTGCTATGTTTAGTTTAATTCTATCAAACTGCAATCACAAACCGTTTCAACTAACCCAAGCCCTGTGTTCTCATGATGAGGGATATTGAAGGCGCCGATCATCCCGTCATCCGGTTGTTCGCCACAAAGTGCATGCCTTCAATACGCCAATCGGTCTAAACTTTACTGTTGGGGGTCACCATGCTTATCGTCAGTACAAGTGCTGCTATAGCCCTGGTGTGGTTCTGTAGGTACCCGCGCTGTGAAGGTGTACCCGGTAACCCCAAAAGACAATGCTTTGCGTAAGCATAAGTACTTTCTAGATAAAAACAAAAATACTTGACACTAAGCATTACAATGAGAATACTTTAATTGTACCTATATATTATATTTTTTTCACTTATATTTTCATAGTAACCGGTCCTGAAAACCGCTAACTCCACTTCTGAAATTAGTTTAACATGACTTTGTAATAATTAAATAAAAATTGTTCTTGTGCTAAAATACTTTTTACGTCTCTTTCTTCTACTATACGAGTCCAGTTCAGCCCACAATCATGCTCAAATGGTAGACGCGGCCACCGAACAGCTCTATTCCGGTTGTTCTTGGCCGCTGTATGGCCTTCGACAGCAATTTGTGTTTTCAGACGCATAAAACACTGCCCGCCTTTGGCCTCTGAGCAAACACACACTATTTTATTAACGCTTGTTTGACCATGCTCCAATTTAACAAGGGAAAGAATCACATGTCAATGAGTTTTCTGATTAGCGAAAGTGGAACAGATCCTTTCATCGCCTTCTGATGTCCGATGTCCAATGTCTTGCCTTGCCTTTTTACAAACGTGGCTGCATCTGGTGCTGATCATAATTTATTGATTTGTGTACCTTTAAAAATCAATAAAATATGATATATTTTTAGGAGATGTAAGTAGGCCTACAGTCGAACAAACTATTTGGTATATTAGCAAAAGTATTCATCTTTCCACAACCAATGTTCATAGAAAAGAAAGAAATACTCTTTATTATGTACTCCATATAAATTCATATTTATTTATTTTTAACCAACTTCAAAAAAGGAGGAAGTTCTCAATTCGGATGTTTATACTTACCTACATATTTTTTTTTTTTTATGTATGTTCGGGCATAATAATCTCCGTCATATACCTATAGACGGATTCGCTAAATTCTTTTTTGTTCGAAAGAGGTTTATTCCAAAATGGTCCCATTTAAGGTGCTTACTTACAGGACCTAAACGCAAAAAACGCAAGTTTTAGAAACAATAAAAGTATATGATCGACTACAGTAAACAAAATCAGAAAAATATATGATATTCTTCAGGATTTATGCTAGGTAGATAGTGTATTGAAAACATAATACAACTAATTTGATACGATAGACAAAAATCATGAAGATACCTCTAAAAACTTTCTTTTTACAATAAAAACCATATTAATATACCTACAATCATTCTGATTTTTTGTCAGATCATTCTACAAGCAACATACTAAAACACTAGTGTTTTAATTTTTTAGTCCAAACAATAGTTTTTTTGTAATTAAATCATTGCTTCATATTTTGCAATAAATTACCAGAGTTGTCATCGCGCTTCTCTTTCTTTTCTATGCAGTCCGACAGTGACCGCACTTTAGGTCATGTAAGCCCCTTAAGTTTCGGAGACAGACAACGGAACTCTTCAATAAATGCTAGCAAATGAACCGCGATTGCTGCTATCGCATAGGTATGCATTCTTTACGCAATCACACAACATAACGTCACTCCTGTACCCTCTCAAGGGGAACGCAGGGGATCACCCAAAAACTCCGAAATATTTTATTCCGATTTTCAAAAGTCGAATAATACCTAAGGATTATAATGTCTTATTAAAAATCACGAAATTTGTTTTACCGAAAGTCGTAAATGCGATTTGTTGGTTTTCCGATTTTCATACGTTTGAAGACTCAAATGCTCGATGGGTTCTCGTTCCGAAAAACGACATTCCGATTTTGAATACTCCGAATAAACTGCTAAAATTAGGATTCTGATTCAATTAGTAGTGCGATACTACTTAACTTCGATGCACGTTACCGCACCCGAACGCAACGAATGCAATAGGCGACCTAGGATGCAAGAGCGAGCGAAGGGCACCCCGAGGTTAGGTTTGGTTTTACACAGAGATAAGGGCCCCGCGAAGCGGGGCTCCGTCGACATAGGATCCAAGAGCGAGCGAATGACAATACGAATACCTTTACCGTGCATCGAAGTCGAGTAGTATCGCAGTAAAAATCTTTCGCGGTAACGTGCATCGAAGTCAAGTAGTATATCAGTGAAGATCTATCGCGGTAACATGCATCGAAGTGTAGTGGCTTCGCAGAGACGGTCTTTCGCTGTAACGTGCATCGCAATTTTGTAGCATCATATAAGCATTTATCTATATTTTGTGCGTCGAAATTTCGTATTCTACTCGTTTTGCTATTCAGTTTTACAAGGCGTTTTTATTTCGGAATTCTAGTATCGTTAAATCGAACTTTTTGTTATTCGATCTATTATAACTGGATATTTTAAGAATAGTAGATAATTATAAACATTAGGAATATTAAAATTTCGGAATTATAAAAATATGATGACTGATAGGGTACCTACATATATAAATATGATGACTGATAGGGTACCTACATATATAAATATGATGACTGATAGGGTACCTACATATATAAATCGTAGTAGTTTTATTAGGAATTTCACCCGCGTGAGTTTCGATCCCGTGGGAATATCGGGATAAAAACTATCCTATGTCCTTTCCCGGGACTCAAACTATCTCTGCACCAAATTTCATCTAAATCTGTTCAACGGGTTGAGTACCTAACAAACATCCAAACATCTTCACAAACTTTCACATTTATAATATTACTTGCTTCTGCCCGCCACTTCGTCCGCGTGAAATTTCACCCTCCCCCCATTCACCCTCTTAGGGGTGGAATTTCGAAAAACCCTTTCTTAGTGGATACCTACTCTTCACAAAGAACACATCGTCCAAATTTCATGTCTCTAAGACCAGTGGTATAGGCTGTGCGTTGATATATCAGTCAGCCAGGACTTTGAATTTTATATATATAGACTTAAGCTGTGCCCCGCCGTTTCACCCGCGGTAATTTCAGAGAAAAAACCTACTAAAAATTTGTTACAAAAAAAAAACCGATTTCCAAAAAAAAATTAAGTGAAAAATAACTTTAATTTCGGAAGTCGGTGTCGTTGGTTCTGTATTTTCGTTTTTTGACACCGACTTTCGAAATTAAAGTTATTTTTCACTTTGTAGTATTATTTTGGAATTGCTTTTTTTTTTTTTGTTAAAAAGTTTTTAGTTGTACCTGCCTACCCCAAACAAATTTATAATTATACCACTACTTGGTATGTGAATATCAGTGACAGGAAGCTATTGAACATAATTATCTGCCTACCCCTTTAAAAGGTACAGGCGTAATGTTATGTTGTGTGATTGCGTAAATAATGCATACATATGCTATAGCAACAATCGCGGTTGATTTGCTGGCATTTATTGAAGAGTTCCGTTGTCTGTCTCCGAAACTCATCATCAGATCTTTATGAAATTTAAATGGGACCATTCCGGAATAAACCTATTTCGAACAAAAAAAAATTTGCAAATCCGTCTATATATTTTATGAGGGAGTTATGCCCGAATATACATAAAAAATATAGGTACATGTAAACTATGCAACTATATTACTTGTAAACTATGCAACTCCTAAGATATTCATTGAAATCAAATGATGTCAAGGGCAATTTTATTCAAAATTAAATACTTGTGATGAATAACGTATTTATTTTGATAAGGATACCATGTTTATAAAAAAAACCTTCGCAAATAATGCATTAGTTAAGAAGAAATTTGATTACCATAAAAAAGGTTACAGTGAGTAAACCCTAAAAGATAGACATTATGCTGTCGCGGACTTTTTTTAGAACTTTTAAAGGGAAACAATTCCGTCATACATGATTTTTGCGTAACCTTAACCGTTTACGCAGCGTACGCAACGAAAGCTCTCAAAAAGAATATTTTTTTTATGCTCCGCTCCTATTGGTCGTAGCGTGATGTTATATAGCCTATAGCCTTCCTCAAGAATTGGGCTATCAAATGCAAAAAGAATTTTTCAAATCAGACTGGTAGTTCCAGAGATTATTGCGTTCAACCAAACAAACAAACAAACTCTTCAGGCTTATAATATTAGTATAGATTTTGAACCACGGAATTATGAAAATCGGTGTTTTGTAATTCGTATTTGTGACTTTCCGACAGTCACAAATACGAATTTCAAAACACCGATTTTATAAAGTTTTTCGTATTTATAAATAGTGTACCCGGAACGCAGTTTTGTTCAGTAGGTATATCACGGTACACCTTCATTTCTGTCAAAGTTGTTATTGGGGTACCTCTTATCTTGCAAGTAAATTCGGGCATAACTTTTTTGTTTATGAATTGATTTAATTACTTAATCGACTTCAAACAAAGGATGTTCTCAATTTGTTTTTTTTTTTAGTGATTGTTCGGGCACAACTCCGTCATATCATGACAGATTTACAAAATTTTCTCATTTTTTAATGGATAAGGTATGCCTCAGGGTTAGTCACATATAAATTTTATTAACTTTGGTTGGGTAGTTTTTGAGTTAGCTTCAATAATAGATAATTTTTTCCACTTAGTTTATATTGATGATGTTTTAATAGCTTCCTGTCACTGATAGCAAGTAGTGTTACTTATGTGAATTTGTGTGGGGTAGGTACAAAGTAAAAAATAACTTTAATTTCGGAAGTCGGTGTCAAAAACGAAAATGCGGAATCAACGACACCGACTTTCGAAATTAAGTTATTTTTCATTTTGTACCTAGTGTTTTTTTTTGAAGTCGGTTGGTCTTTTGTAAAAGTTTTTATTACATGCGTACGAGTACCTATTAACTTTAGAATTGACAATTCAGGTCGTTCACAACATTGAAAGTTGCAAGTTATCCGCTTGTCCAAATGGCTCGTTTAACTGTAACTGCCTACTATGTGCGGTCTATTTATATCGGCCATGTGTGTGTGGCTATGTGTTTATAAGTGACTAGCTTCTGCCCGCGACTTCGTCCGCTTGAAATTTTTCCCTCCCCCCCATTCACCCTCTTAGGGGTGGAATTTTGAAAAACCCTTTCTTAGTGGATACCTACTCTTCACAAAGAACACAGCCTATACTATATAGACAGATAGGCTATTTCTTATGTTTTAAAGTAGACCACTGTGTTAACTGAATAGATAAAAGAGTCCCGGGCCTAGAGGTTTCCGTCACGCGCAGTTAGCACTGCCGCTGAGCTACCGTCTAGCGTCGCGTCGGCGCGTGGTCGCACGAGCGGGCGGCACCCGGAGTGATAACTGTCTTCCTGCAATCTTCAATCATTCAATAGATGTCACGTCTTGCTTTACACGCCGAGTGCGCCTGGCCTCTGATGTTTGATAAGTGCTTATATAGGTTTGTGAAACAAAATATTTTGAATTTGAATTTCATCGAAATTTGATTTTATCGAATTTAATAAAATGGTCGGATCATGGATCAGATCGAAAGAGCCACCGATACCCATAGATACAGTCATATTGATGTCGATAGGTAGGTAATACGGGCTGGTGTCCGCAACTCCACGTCAATGCGTGTATTTTACGGTATGTCGATAGGTATCTAGTCTTTTGTAAGATGTGTGTGCCAGGCCTGGAGTATAGTTGCACAAATAAAACTGGTATAAAAGTAAAACTGTGTCGTCGTCGGGCCGGAACCGGACAGTTGCAAGTAGGTGCGGTCATTTTGGAACTGGTAGCCCACATTGGTAACATTTCGCCGGTTAACGTCACATACTAGGCATAGTTGCCATTCACAACTAGGTCGGTTTGAGCAAATGAAGCAATGGATGAGTGTTAACATGAAAAAGTTTGGTCCTATCAATGCCGACTGCTGGTCGGCGCGCGGCGATGAGGCCTGCTGGCTTGAGTGTCGCGCACATCGGCACGTCCGCGGCACGTGCGCTGCGACACGAGCCAGCATTCCGACGTGCTGGCTGGCCGCCGCGAGCACGTGCCAAACATACAGCATAAATACACTCAAAAGTAGCCCCTTGCAGTCACGGGCTACTGCGTGAGAGACCTGGGCCCCAAGTCTGCTATTACAATAGTGTCAAAATGGTCTATCATTGATTTCATAATTGTTGATTTTGACAAGTTTGGTAATCTACTATTATAATGGCGTCATTATGACTATCCAATGGTCAACCACTGACACTCCATTGCATTAATGGTAATCTCGTACACAATGACAAATGAATGACTGACGTATGCGGTAATCTGCTAAAATTTTGACAGTTCCTTTGATCAGTGACCTACCATTATAACGTCATTGTGCAGTCATTGCTTTTAATTCGTTACGAATCATCGTGTTTGTGGAATTTGGAGAATGTATTCACTACGAGCACATATTCTCGAGCTAGCCAACGCAGTAGATGCTAGATAAAGAAGACGGGCGGAATGCAGAAGACGTCGTCGAGCCCGTCGCTTGACGAGAATGAATACAAACCCCTTTACTGATACTTTACTAATTATACTGTATTTTAGTACTTACTGTGCGCCACTCTGCCGGTGTTTTATTGGGGCAGTCCACCGACACCGAATTTAAAATTTGGGCGCACTCTATCCAATATCTTCTTGATAAACTTCGCCCTTCATTGGTGCGGCTGAAGTGGCCAAGCGCCAGGTCTTGGTGGTTTTCTAAATAGTCAATAAGAGCCGAAATTTGCTCAATTACCATCATTTTGTATTAAATCAGTAAATATTCTATAAAATACACTCAAAATAATAACAAAACAGAAATAAAAATAAAAACAAATAGACGTCAGTATTAATGTCACATTTGACTTTTAAAGCTAAACAGATAAAATATTATTGAGTTGTTTAATCTCACGTTTATCCGCGTTACACATTTAATGTTTTTTGCTATTTACGAACTTCTTATTACTTCAGATTGCTTATAACACTAATAAATAATATTTAAAAAATATATGAATGAAATCTGGCATGAATAAATGTTCAAAAGTAGTAGTTTTTCGAAAATCATTTCTACTAACGGGTTTTAAATTAATGGCAATACTACAATGTCATTCTGGCACAATTCTATTACGAGACCATTGACCGACCAATGATCGACCATTATGAATTTAGCAGAATACGAACTTTTAGCAAAATGACAATGGGATCGTGTTGGAATGACGAATTTGTAAAAATAGCAGACTTGGGGCCCTGCTGGACCGTTTGATGTCTTCTACAGTCCATAAACGTTCATGGAGACTACGCACATATAGATAGACATTACCTAGATGACGGCTATCCAAACTATTATAGCTTTGTATTCATAACGTTACTTTAGTTTCTGAAATCCCAATCGTCAATTTACGTTCACTGTTCTTGATATAGATATCAGAGTGTGGCTGTGAGCCGATAAAAGTTAGCGAAGTCAGAAAGTCATTCATAGTCGCCGACTATTAAGTACATTTTATAGTCGTCGACTATTACATTCATAGTCGTCGACTATTACATTCATAGTCGTCGACTATTACATTCATAGTAGTCGACTATTACATTCATAGTCGTCGACTATTACATTCATAGTCGTCGACTGGGACTAAAGTCAAAACGTGGTGCCTATTCCTTTGGATTTTGCGTCCGCAATGATTAACTGTATTCCGGGAATTTCTTTAAAATATTGTTATACGGATAAAGAACAGCTAAAATGTCCACCGCGGCCACGTCTGCAGTCGGGGCACGCCCAACAACGCTGACATTCTTCAGAATGTTGACTGGTTTCAGTGAGCACGTGTGCTATCTCCTCGTTGAACGATAACGTGCAATGGTTTGTAAGTCAAATTTGGTGAGTTCGGTAGCTCGTGCGTCCGATGTGTCTCGGCAACGTTCCGCACCGGTCCTTGGAAATTATTTTAAATGAATAACATGATAATGTCTGTGAGCACACGGCGTGAGCGTGTATGTGTGTGTGTGTGTGTTGTGCGGCGGTGGCACGTCGCACGGCGCGGCGCGATAAGGCCGCGGCCGCAGAGCGGCGCTCTCGCTAACTGTTGTTAATTTATTTATAACTGTTTAATTTGCTACAATTACACCGCGATGCCTGCGCGACTCGTTGTTTTATGTATATTCATACTAATGTAACTAGTTTGCTAAGTAGGTACATGTTAGATTAATGTCAGAACTGAAAGCCTTTTTAAATGCTATTTGGGTTTTATTTAGAATGATCTATAGTCTATAGTGTAAACACTCACACTCACAACCTAATACAAACTAACACAGACTTAAATAATAATATGTGAAAAGGAACGAAAATATTTGGTCGAAAGAATTAAATCCGTAGGTATTTGTGCAACTGTGAGCTTTAGTACCAGTAGGTATATGATAAGGATAACTGATAGCGATCTCTAAACTACTGAAGTTCAACGATTCAACAAAACTTGTGATAGTAGATGACAGAGAGAAGATAGATCTGAGGAGAGACCGTAGACACTAGAGAGTAGACGAGACAGATTTCTATAAAATAAAGTACTGTTCCCGTTGTAGGAAAGCTTACTGTTCCACTTGGTTAGTGTTGCCTACCTACTATATAGATACCTTCCTCACTGAAGGAATGTAAGGCCAGGTGATCAGACGAGCAGCATGATAACTACGAAACAATCGCGTCTTAAAAACATAATAATGTGTTGTTCAGAAAAATATCTCGATCGATGGATTTAGGTTGAGGCGGATCAGCAAGACAGCTCGTTTTGGATTTTATGATGTTGGTAGTTAGATAAACTTAAAGCGGAAGATGCGTTAGTTGACCACAGCGCGCGGTTCTACTTGAACCAAGTCCAATGTACACAGTTACACTCACACGCTAACAACGTCTAAACAGCGCATGTCGTTACAGTTCAATAATTGTAGTTTTTGTATATAAATACGCATTATAATGCCTTGTGTATGTAATAAGTGTTCTAATTACTCAAGAAAGAAAAATAACACACTTTCCACCCTTCAGTAAAGTAAAAAATGTTAATTTGTTGAAAATTATTATTTTATTGTTTGCCATTTTTGTGAGAGCGAGATAGATAATACAAAACAGGCGTGAGAGTCACGGTGCGACACATCGCGCAACTCTCGCTAACGATACCTCAATGTCATACATAATCGTAAACATTCGGCAGCTAACGCGGTTACGCTCGCACTAGTGTGGCGGGTCCTATCTCTGTTGTTGCCTATCGGTAACTCTTAGTATGCAACTGTGATCAGGATCACAGATATGTGAGTTTCGTTACATGTAGTTGTGCACTGAGCTCGTGTTAGTGATTGCGATGTTAGAGCGTACCGTATCTTCCGCTTTTAAGTTTATCTAAATGTAGGTATCATATTATTGATATTTTTGGTTATTTATTGTGTATAATAAATGCCGTTACACGCATTAAAATTGCTGTGGGTTTTTCATAACATCTTAACATTGTGTACTACTTCTAGAACTAGTGATATAAGAGTAAAATTATGTATGTAACCACGGAACAAATAATAAGGTTGGAAAGGCCGCGGTGAATGTTGAATCGGTCGAGTTATGATTTTCGAATCATAACTGTGGCGCGCTTGCCCCGCCCACATTACCATTCCAACCTTATTATCTGTTCCGTGTATGTAACACCCTGTTAGTTGGCGAATTGTAAAGAAAAGTAAATTATTATTCAAAAAATCCTACATAGTCTACTGTATGATCCAAAAACATTGATATGCTCTAACCACGTTGCGTAACATCCGGGTTTTATAGCGGCGCATAGCTAACAATCGTGTTGCGTATTGCTTAGCAATTAGCATACGACATCATAGCGTAGCGTCTGCGCTAGGACAGCGTTGCGTAGCGGTAGCGCTACGACCGATTTGCGTAGCGGCTGCGCTACGATTTCTTTACGTAGCGGGTGCGTAGCAAGCGACAGCACTGCGTAGCGGCTACGCTACGACCGAATTGCGTAGCGGCTGCGCTACTATTTCTTCACGTAGCGGGTGCGTAGCAAGCGACAGCATTACGTAGCGGCTACGCTACGACTGCGTTGCGTAGTGCAGCGGCTGTGTAGTGAGTGTAGCGACTGCGTGTCGGCACGGTGCATCCCGGTATGTTTCCTATAAATGTAATGCCATCAAAAACATAACTTGTAAAAAAAACAAGTTTCGCAACTCAGTTCTTCTACCGTAAAAAGTTGTGAGATCCATGTAATACCAAGTCGGTTAATTTATTCAGTCCCTACTTGAGGGACCTTCTGTCTTAAGTTATTACATAATTAGCTAACCTAACAACATCTTATAGTGACCATATCAATATTAAAAATCTTTTATGCTTCAAATAAATAGATGGATTGGGCCATCGCATGAAAACATTGTGTAGGTATCTCACAAGTAATACATATTATATTAAATTATATTATTTAGTGCGATTGCCCAGTCAATCTATTTATTTAAAACTTAAGATGTTGTTAGGTTAGCTAATTATGTAATAACTTAAGACAAAAGGTCCCTTAAGTAGGGACTCTCACAACTTTTTACGGTAGAAGAACTGAGTTGCGAGACTTGGTTTTTTACAAGTTATGTTTTTGATGGCATCTCGACTTCTTTTTGTAGATAGTCCTACTTTTTTCCTTTCCGGTAGGTACCTTTTCCCTTTTTTCAACTTAATTCGTTGACTATTTTACAAGTTACCTTTGAACATAATTATATCTAGGTATCTATCTACACCTATTATTCCATTATATTATACATATACAGGAACACTAATTAATTCACTAAAATTAATGTAACTATATATTTATATGGGATTACAAAGTTATTTATGCAGTTGGTGTATCTAGAAAAGTGGACCGAACATGCAAAATATTTTAGTTTTTCCTTGATTTATACACTAAACACTAATTGAATTCTAAATCTGAAGCTTCTATGTCTGCTAGAAGAGCCTTAGAGTTTTGATGACCGGTCCAGTCAGTGAGTGTGTGTGACAAAATTAAGAAACATTGACTAGTTATAATTCTTAAACCACTGTTTCAAATTGAATGAAATTTGAAATATACCGTGTTTATACAATGCCTGCTTGGTTACTGAAAATTTAGGCTTCTAGTTTTATCCACAACAAAGTTATAGGGGGTCGAAAATGGCCTGAACCGTTTCGAGAAAAGGATGGTACGGCCGTGCCGTTTTTTGCTCGACTTGGCGGGGGCACTGCCGTGCCCTCAGATATGATAATAATGTTATTAATATTATGTTTTATATTATTTTTATTTCTTGTTATGTGCAAAATTTCTTTACAAGTGCTTATGGATGTGAACTACTACATCGGTGACGTTTCATGAACTAATAGCATTGTATTTTTTAACTGGTTCGCTGTCATAAGAAAAATAAGACGGTCCGGTGTATAATTTATTTTTATGTGGAATCTATTACCTACAGTAAACAGGTCCCACATACAAAAACCTACACTAAATATAATGAGTGCGTTAATTCCCTGTCGGATCCTGCCCCCCTAGATCATATAATGTTGATTTTCACGCACCGGCGCATAGTTCCTTCACGAGCTGCACGTCTAGCGCTGTCTCCGTCAGACAACTCCACCATAGCTCGATCGTAGATATTTGTAGATGGTATAATGTGATTACAAACCTTGCACATAGTTCATCACAACTGTTAGGAGAACCCGTACCGTAGCGCCGCGTGTCGGCAATAGTCGCGCTTCTTGCCTACACTCTCAGCTGCCAGTTTGTTTTCGTTTCCAATTGTTATTGAGCCGCGTTCCTACAGACAGCCGCGACACGCGATATAATCGCGTGCGACACAAAGGCACCACTCGTTGCGCGACTTGCGGTGCCTTTGTGTCGCGTGTCGTGTCGCACCTGTTTGAAGGAGCCTTTATCTCCGCTGTGGCCGTTTCACTTAATTGGCCGAATTCTAGTCAGCTTTAATTTCAACTTGGCTCCTAACGAGTATATACTGGGTAGGTATTAAAACAAAGCGAACTATAATGTATCTTTCGTTTTACGCGTCGCGCGTCGTTTCGTTTACACTGATCCGACTAAGTGCAACCGTATACTTGGTCGGATCAGCCTATAGGCAGGCGGGCACTAGGTACATAACTAATCTTACAACTCATGAGAAGTGTTGGCACGTTGGCAGTGTTGGCACACGAGAATCTGCCGAGCTCAACCATATTATTTAGAAAAAGACTTACGAAGGGTTGAGAGAGCCAAAGTTCAATATCTACCGACTTGATTTTAGTACTCACTAACTTACCTAAAGTAAGTACTTATTGATAACTTAAGTTAATACTTCCTCAATACTCAATACATTTGCTGTGTTCACTATTTTCAGTCATGGGTATTATTTTTAGACTAGCTAGGTAGCCAGTCTAAAAATAAACCCATCCTCAGTATTTCAAAAGGAAAAACCGGAACCTTTATAAGATTGCTTTGTAGTCCGTCCGTCTGTCTGTCTGTCAAGCAAGACCCTTTATCACGGGAACGCGTGGAGGTATCGAGTTGAAATTAAAACCATATACTCAGGTCTGCAGTGCCTTGAAGCTGCGAAAATTCAAACACCTAAGTTAACGTAAAAAAAAGATAAGGTCGTTTATGCCGCAAAAAACGTATATTTCGACACTTTAGGTAATCAAAATAGGGTACTTCCCGTTGAACTAGAATCATGAAATTTGGCAAGAAGCAAGATCATGTAGCACAAGTAAAGGAAAAAATCCGAAAACCGTAAATTTGTAGGTAAATATAAAAAAATCCCGTGATAAATTATTTACATACCTACAAATTACGGAACCCTCGGTGCGCGCGAGTCCTACTCGCACTTGACAGTTTTTATAAAATAGTTATAGTGACCAAGGTAAGTAATAAGATAGTTGCATGTTGTGTTCTTTGTAAAACTGCTATCAATGAACCACTCTCACTCGAAAGTTCACTCACGATCAGCTGTCCAAATGTGAGCCTCATCAGAATCTCATACAAATGTGAGCCTCATCAGAATGTCATACAAATGCGAGCTTCATCAGAATGTCATACATTTGACGACATACATTTAAGTACGGAGATGTTGAGAAAACTGTCTAGAGATGTATGTGAGGCAGTCTATTAATACGTGCATTTGCTATATTGCGATTGCTATTTATCCTTTAATTTTGTATTGTTATGCTAATATTTATAATAGGTACACTCGGCAGGTATGTATGTACCTACCTACATTGGTAGAACAGTGCCGCAGTTAACCGGATAGCTATTGTTCAGCGGTAATTGGAACCTAATACAGAAAAAAATAGAAACATCCGAATTGAGAACCTCCTTTTTTTAAGTCTATTATAAAAAGTGTTGTTTTACTTTCTTCAAAGAAGCGGTTATATGGGTTGGTTATTGGTACAATAGTCTTTGGGTTGTGGTATAAGCAGATTGAGACTAGAGTAGGTGCAGTGCGGGGGTGCGGGGGTGCGGGGTGGCTCTGTTCGCGGTGAGGACAGCAGGATGTGGCCGTCCGGCGTGACGTCACGCGCACAATGAATGGCCGCGCGGCTGCAGGCCGACTGCTGAACCAGCAGTACATAATATTTATACAGGCAGATATTTTTTCAAGCCAGCGTTTTAAATTGCTGAACTATGGCTCCTACAGGAATACGTTGAAAGTAACCATAGGCATAAATTTAAATGACATCCAAATTCAAAAGAAAATTCAAACTTAAACTCACAGCCTTTATTTAAATTAAACCAATTACAGGCACTTTTGAATTGTCAAGGGGTCGCTCAATCAGAAAGATAAAGCTAGTTGCCCATTCCAAAGCGTAGGTACCTATGGAGAAGAACGGGCAAGAAACTCCATGGACACTCTTTTAAATCAAAATAATATGGTTACAAAGTCTTGATTACATCATTCATGATAAAAATTATGCATGTGAAAACTATGCAGAACGTTAAAAGCGTCCGTAATGAAAAGACGAAAAAAAAAACAATTCAAATATTAAATTAAAGTGACATCATGTTTTCACTTCGAACAGTTTACGAGAATAGTCGAGGTACATTTAAATGAATATTTTGGATAGATTCCAGCAACTTAGACATACGATTACATCATGATTTCGTTTATTTATATTAAATAGGTACCTACACGCAAAGTAAATTAACGATATATTTTTTTAATTTGTTATTTTATTTTGTCGATAACTTGTGTAGTTTCAGCCGTAAATTTTTGTGCATTTCATCAAGGGACTGTCAGTAGTTTCTTCTCCATAGAGATCTACGTTTTGAAATGGGCAACTAGTTCAAGTCCCTAACTGACCCACTCTTTGACAGTTCAACGTGCCTGTGAATGGTTTAATTTAAATAAATGATTTGTTTTTGAATGTTAAAAAGTTACAAACAGTATGTATTACAAACTAACCAATAGGGTCACCATCAATTTAGATATTTCCGGACCAGTAACAATTTCCTGATAGTTATACCTCCTGACATGCTGGGCTGGGCAGCGTTTGGGAAGCTACGCAATATCTTCTCGTCCCACATACCGCAGTGTCTCAAGACAAAAGTCTTTGACCATTGCGTGTTGCCAATGATGACTTATGGCACTGAAACGTGGTCCCTCACAATGGGCCTTATAAGAAGGCTAAAAGTCACCCAAAGGGCAATGGAGAGGGCTATGCTTGGAGTTTCCCTGCGTGATCAAATGAGGAGATCCGCAGGAGAACCAAGGTAACCGAAGAATTGCCAAACTTAAGTGGCAGTGGGCAGGGCACATTGCTCGCAGAACAGATGGCCGATGGGGCCGAAAGGTTCTGGAGTGGCCACCGCGTACCGGAAGACGTAGCGTTGGAAGGCCTCCCACAAGGTGGTCCGACGACCTTGTGAAAGCCACAAGAACCCATTGGATGCGAGAAGCACAGAACCGGTCGAAGTGGAGGTGCTTGGGAGAGGCCTATGTCCAGCAGTGGACGTCTTTCGGCTGAAATGATGATACACCTCCTGCTAGACACACCTACATGCCTCTTAAATTTGTAAGTATTAAAGACGTAGCAATAGACTTACATGAGTGGACCTGTTATTGAAGTACCTATTGCAATATTGCCTTCTGATGCGTTGAGTCAATGTTATAGCCTTTGTAATGTGCTTCTAAAAGCTCAATGATATTAGAGCAACTTGCACTAATGTGCGTCAACAAGCACACCGTTCTCTCTGAGCTAAACTTCATGTAATGTATTGTTTGTAACGCTTGTAATGAGTCAATAGTTTACAGCTTCGTACCTACAGGCTACAAGCCAGCCTGCAACTGCACCCTGTGTGTAGTTTGCAAAATTAAGTATTTGGATAATGTGGAAAATATACGAGAATAGGTACGTAATAAGTAAGTAGTTAAAGGTAACAGCGGTCAGCGGCACGTCAGAGCAGAATGTTTTAATATTAGAGAGAGCTGGATCGTGTGTTTCGTTGTGTGGTTTCTGCGAATGAGTAACGCTATCGTGCACTTCCTGCGGTGCGCGCGCGCTGGCATTGTGCGCCGCGACACTTAACCTAGTGAGACCGGCTCCGTGCCCCGCGCGCCCCCCGTCCTCCCCGCATAGCTCTCGCGTCACGCTAACAATATGGTGTTTGTTGATCCGCACACTTGGATTAATTTATGGCAGCCACTCTAAAACTAAAAGCAAGCAAACCCTCCAAATGCAGTCAATTGGTTGTGCAAATACGTCCGGAGCCTAACTCTGGGTTCACGTTTTTTGTGCGAGTCGGGACCATCTCACCGCCGCGCGCCGCGCGTCGCGCTCGGGCGGAAGAGCGCTTGAGCGCGAGAACCCTCTGTGTACAGAACGTTCATAGCATTATTAGCTGTTGCGGCTGTTCTGATACGTCAACAACACCATCTCTTTGTTTGTTGTGTCGGTTTTTGTGAGGTTTCACAAACTGTTCTTTAACTCGAAAGAAAGCGTACCTTGCGTATCACTAAGGAACGCAATAGGCGACAGGCGCTCGGAGGCTCGCGGGCTAGGTCCAGGGAGGCATGTGGCCGTGTTCTAGTTAGCGGCAGGTCTTACGTGAGCTGGCTGGTCCCAGGGTGTCGGGTGTCCCGCGCGTGGGCGCCGCGTGAGAACATCTCCTGCAGCGGCTGCACACTCGTGCCCGTCGTGTGGATACCGCACAGTTACAAGCAGCCATCGGTTATGTATACGTCCAGTCCAGACGCACACACACACAGCTGCGCAGTAGGTACACAGCGCGGCAGTTTTACTATTGACTTGTTCTGTTTGAAAATAATTAATATCGTTAGGCATGTTTGCGTTTTCCTCTAATATTCGAGTTTGTTTATTGTTACCAATTAGTATAAGGAAAATCCCACTTTAAGCGGTCAGCAACAACCGTCTAACTATTAATATTTTGTGTCTTTATTATTCAATAATGTAAATTCTTAAATAAAGTTGACTTCAGAGAAATGTTCTGAGCCCGGTGACAATCTCGTTGATCTGCTGCAAGCTGCAACACAATACACGAACGTTTACGTCATGCTTCCCAGACACCCCATCGTCTACTTTGCTGTTTATAAATTCGAAATACAATTGTACGCAATATTTACCGAATTAGTACATACTTAAAAAGATAATTGCCTTAACAGGATAACAGGTACAGGTAACTGAATTATGGCTTGCTGTAGAGCATTAGGAAAATTTAATACATTTTACGTAGACACTTACATAGGCAAACAAGTGGTTGATACAAATTGTACTCTTATTTTTACCACGGGGTGCTAGCTATGGGCTACATAAAATCATTATTTGTAATGTTTGTGCCTACCGCCGCCGCATATTTGTAAATTAGTACTCAATTGGTACTAATGTAGGTACTGGAACAACAAAATCGGTACCTTAGTAGTTTTCTTGAAAATCGACTTTGTAGTATGTAGTCACGCTCCCTTTAGCAGGACCACCATGAGCGCCGAAAAGGGGGCATACTACAGCTATTCTAAGTATACAAATAATTAGTACCCTTAAATGTGATTAATTTCGTAAAAAAAACAGAATTGAAATATTAGTATTTACCGAGAAATCAACGATGATAACTTTCGCGCTCTCGTTCAGGACCACGACTTGTGAGTTATTCTCTTTATTGTTGTGGTTTGACTTTTAAAAGTAATATACAGAAACTAGAATAAATTCTGTTAGATTTTTTAAATTGTTAGTAAACAAGAAAACAAAAAACTTTGGCGACAGAACAGAACAAAACGCCTTCCCTATTTATTGAACACTGCTTGCTGACATCGGACCAGAAGATAATAAAGTAAAATTCGCACGTAAACTTAAAAAATATTTATTAGATTCTATGTAAGTGTAGGTATTCAGTATATATATTATAGGTTATAGATGTACTTGTTATTAAGTTTACTGTAAGAGAGACTCAACGATCTCACAGTTAAACTGCGTAAGCAATTTGTGGGGCAATGAGCGTTAAGAAATTTTAAGTGAATAATTCATTAATTCTTTAAAAGTTGATTCAATGTTCGAGGAGCGTGTCGCTTTCCTCAAACCTAAATAGAAAATTAGTACCCTGCAAGATTAAACTAGTACCCAAAATTCAAAATTAGTAGGTACCTACTCCAGTAGATGATTCGCGCTTTAAAAGAAATGGCGGGTTTTTTATAACTACTTATTTCATAACATTACACATTATCACATTTCAGAACATTACACAGAATTGTTGGTGTTTTTCTATACATAATGTACAATACCGTTATCAAAACGTTGTCGTGGGACGTGGACAGCGTGGTGGTTGCGCCGGCGCAGGCCGCAGGAGATCCGCCGCGCGCCGGCGCTCGCTGGGTTATTTGTCAGACAGTTTTTGTGAGCGTCCCCTTTTAATGCGCCATTTTACACGTTTTAAGAGTCCTCGGATCGTTTCCAAATTTGTACACATTATTTTTTGTGCGCGTCGAGTGACGGTTTAAGTGTCTCGAATGAGTTATTTGTATAGGCCCTTGACGATCCGGTGCGGGGTTAGCTCGACGATCACAAATAACGAGCGTCGTGTTCAGGAAGAGTAAACCGTGTTGCTTGCGGAGTGGCTGGTCACAGTGGTCGCTGCGTCCAGGAGCGAGGCGCTTCGGGCGGGACCGCGGGACGGTCTCGAGGGACCATCGTTAGAGAGCACGTGTGGCGGCGAGTGCGGGCAGGCGGCGTGACCAGCACGTGCGCCCGCTGGCGACGCTAATGCGCTGCGCACCTGCCTTCGCCTGGAACGGGATGCGGGCCTAAGCTACCACGCTCACTTGTCGCGCCGTCGATACCGACTACATCACACGCTCACTTGTCGCGCCATCCATACCGACATCATCACACGCTCATTGTTAAGAAGACGAGCATAGTTTTGGGTTGTGAGAAAAGCTATGCTTATGCTAGTGTATACTGTGTATAGACACAGTAAAGAAACGCAACAGAGACAAAGCTGCATGGGCACACAAGTAGGCACATTATGTATGTAGTTACAAAACTAGTAACTATTTGGGGTAATAGTTTTCTTCTTTCATGCGTGAGTCAGTGGATATTATTGCAAGAGCTAACTAGCTGAGGAACGCTGCTACGTCACCGCACTCACCGCGCGGGGCGCGGGGCGAGGGGCTCGGGGGCGCGGGCGGTGTGAACGTGCGAGTGCGGGCGCTCCACTTCCGCGTTCTCGTGTTGCTTGTACTCATGCAGGGTGACGCCGTGTATGTCCCGCTCCGTATCCATCGTTCCGCCTTAGGTTTATCTCGGCGGCGCGTTGTGTTGGTTCTGGCGGCCACCGGTCCACACTCCAGCGTCCAAGGTTCGGCCTTTCCCTGAACACATCGGCTGCGGCTGAATGTGGAACCCACGTGAATTAGATTGAAGTTAACATGCGTTGCTATTTATACATGATTAGGAGTGTTTTTGTTCGTCTGAAAGTGCTGGTGTCGGGCGAGTGTGAGTCTCGTGTCGTGTAATGAATGCAAGCGGGTCGAGGGCGGCGCGGCGCACGATAACGCATGGGTACCTACTTCCGAGACGTTCCGAGCCATTAGCCTCACTGCGCTCTACTTAACAACTACACGCTCGGTACTCGGTATTCCTAAACGATGCTAAAATGTTTAATACCAGCGCCATGTAATGTGTACAACGTCGACGACGGCGCGCGCTCCGGCGCGGCGCACAGTTGATCGTCACTTTCGTCACGTTCCACTCCGACCAATGTCCACACGTTCTGTCTTTACCCTTGAGTAATGTCTCCATCGCGAAGGTTGTCACATTTTACTTGCATCAATTTAGACAGTTTTACACAAATAATAAATATGTCACACAATGATATGCGACTTTTTGGCCGTTAACGCTTAAGACATCTGATACGATATGTCAATTAAAAAACACGGGAAAGACAAGCATCCTAGGTGCGAGGCGCAGGGTCTAGCAGTATCCTGAATACTAACTACTTAGGGCATACTGAAAGTTTCTGGATTCTGATAAATAAGACTAGATGTAAGACTTACGATACATTTATTGTTTTTCAAAGTATATTCCCTCGCAATTAATGCATTTTTGCATTCGCTGAAACCACTGTACAAAGCAATTGGATCAGTCTTCCTTAGGGACCTCTTCTTCAGGCTTCATGATCACGTCACAATGAAAAAAATAAATGACAGTCTCGCAAATTAAAAAGTACCATGTTCCCAAAGAGTTCCATTTTCGAATTCCATAATTGCTTTTTCATTATTTTATTGTAAGTGGCCAGATGCAGAAATTTTCAGTATGCCCCACGTACAACTGACAGAGGGACTAATCTTTCTTGAATATCATGCATGCTTCAAGATCTCCATAGGGAACCAGAGGATTTATTTTAAAATTGTTGTGAAATAAGAATAACTAAGTACCTAGGTACTCAAACTCAAACCATTTATTTCAATTAAACCATTTACAGGCACTTTTGAATTGTCAAAAAGTCGGTCAGTCAGAAAATATGAGGCTAGCTAGGCCCATTCCCAAGCGTAGGTACCTATGGAAAAGAATGGGCAAGAAACTCCATGGACACTCTTTTAAATTATATTTTTACAAAAAATAGTAGATTTTACAACAAGTGCACAAAACAAACCATTTTTATCCGAGACTTTTAGCAGCCCGAGCCGAAGGCGAGGGCTGATAGTAATGTCGAGGATAGAAATGGTTTTGTGGACGAGTTATAAACTCTGCTTTTCACTTCGATTGCGAGGAAATAAAACAGTAGTATAACATAACATTTCTTTAATTAAAATTCAAAGTAAAATTAGAACAGTTTTGAATACTGAAGGAAATTATTTTTTTTTAAATCTTACGACATTGATATTAGGCTGCAGACCTATACAGCCTACTATTAAATTAATTTTGTAATAATAATTTTCTTAAATCAACTAACCTACCGTACTTAAATAAAATTTTAATATCTATTATATCTTAAAAAACACATAAGGCAAATAAATTAAAGTAAATATTATATAATAACAAATTCTATCTATGAACTTCTTATTGCATTTGGCTGTAGGTATGGCTCATTTTCTTTGCCTTAATATAATACATTTATGAGTAGATACGTTAATGCCCTTGTGCACAAAATTCGATTTTGTGCAGCCTATACCCTGCACAAAGAAGCACTTTCAGAGCATGAGAAGTGAAAAAAATATTAGTTACATCATTAATGTGAATTTATAATTATATATGTGAGAACGATGTAAAGAAGACGTACGCGCCTAGGTGACGTTTTACTAGCCTTCTTATTTTCTTTTTCATATTTAATTAACTAAATGTTGATTTATTAAGCATCTAAAGCTTCAAAATAAATGAAAATAAACCAAAATCATACTTCAGTTAAGTTTTTTTTTATTATTATTTTTATCTTGGCATTTCTCGGTACCCTGGGGTCCCGGATCTTTGGAAGGCGTACGACGGGCCGAACCCAACTCGCAGAGGCCTGTTAGACGTTTTTAATAAATACTGCACCAACCGATAATTATCCTTGTTCGCACTATGCAAATGCTCCCGAGGACTATCCTCGGTTGGTGTATGATTATTGCAGGACATGGAAACAAAGATATTGGATTATGTGTTTGGGTGGCTAAAGTGGACCGGTAACCGAGAACTATGGAAGTACTATGGCCCCTGCCTGATCAATGTTTTATATATACACGGATAACGGATAAAGTGGCAGGAGTTGGACACTCAATATTGGGCCCCCGGAAACGGTCACTAGCATATAGTGACTTAGCGACAAGGGGGCAACATGTCCTGAGGTGCTTGAAGAGTGGAAGAATCTCCACTCAAGCCAGTCAATAAAGCCAAGATAGAGGTGGAAGCTCTGTTCCTCGTCATTGTTAACTCCAGCCGGTCAATTTAGACAAGCCAGAGGTGCGGAACAAGACTACTCCCGTGAGATAGATAGGGTCCGTGGGGTCGCTACTGCCCAACAGCTCGCCTCATGCTGCCCTGCGGGTTTCTGTATCTCTCTTGGACTGGCTCCTTACCCTACCCTGTTCCGGCAAGGTAAACTCTACCGTACCGGCACAGGCATAGAGTTCGGAGCGCGCAAGCCCCACCACGACGTGAATGTAGAGATACGACGGTGGGGTTATTTAGTAACTCTTGTCCCTTCCAGAAGCTTGTTATAAAATGAATGCTGCTTCTTTTAGAATCCTCGATCGTTGGATAGGTAGCTAGGTTAACAAGCGTCAGTGAGATGAGACCAATTCGTTGCGTGTGTAAATGAGCTTGTGCGTGTGTGCGCGCTGACAATAGCGGCGCCAGGAGACTGGAGACTGCTCACCAATCTGCTGCACGGATGCATGGAAGGCGCGCGGCGGTTTGCGGCGACGAGCTCGAGGAGTGTCTGACACTAGTGCTAGAGCCCACTTGCGTGAAAATAATTCATTACACATCCTTTGTTCTAAGATGCTGTATAAGCTGATGCATGTGCTGAAGCTGCTAACTGCCTGTTTTTTTTACGTCAATTTTAATTCCCCGGATAAAAGATACCTGCAGCCATTGGCAAACTCAGCCCATCAATTACCTACTGAATGTTATGAGACAGTTGATGAATATGTTTCTTTCAGCAGTTCCGCCAAGTAATTGTCTTGCTCATAGATTATTTTGTTTGTAGTAGTGGCGGCGGAGGAGGCAGTGGGGCGGTATACTCGCGCTGCGCGTACGCAACCAGCTCACCTTACTTCGGCAACGGCGCCGAGATCACGTCGCAGCCGCAGATCTGGACCTCCAGCGCAGGTACACATAAATACTTACTGCTACCTTGCAGCGCAAGGAGAGGCGCCTGCAGTTATTTCATGCAAACCGAACCATTGTCGAAACTTAATCTTTACCAGTACCTAGTGTAGGGGCTAATTTGTTTTGCTATGTTTCGCAGGCGGTTCCCCGAACTACGGCGGTGGCGGAGTGGTGCTGGGCGAGGAGTACGCGGAGGGCGGCGCGGAGGGGGGGGGCGGGGGCGGCGCGGGCGGCGGCTCGCTGCCAGCCTTCAGCGCGCGCTTCGGCGGCGCCTTCGCCTGCGCCACCTCGCGCCCCAACACCGTGTACGGCTCCAGCGCGCTCACCGCGCCACCGTACTCGCACCAGGTCAGCCACACACACACACTCACGCGCACGCCTAGTACCAACCAACCAGTCTAGTCTATGAAGGAGTCGCTGCATCTCTTCCATCCGACACTGACCCGCCAGTCTGCGGCGCGAACTGTGAGATGCTCACACACACACCCTCACACACACGCACACACCCCCACACACACCCTCACACACACACACACACGTACATGCTGCCGGGCGTAGGGGAGCCTCCCGAGCGTACAGCTCGATGATTCATCTCATATATCATTCTGATAGATATTATTCTGCTTCGCGTCGCTTGTCTCGCCGCGCACCAACACTTTCTTCTCTCTGTTTCCAGGAGGTGTGGAGCTTGGAAAGTAATCGTCGTCCACAAATGTCCGCGGCCGCCAGTCTCTCTGCCAGTAAGTACCGAACTTTTACAGAACATTAGGTATGATATGATAAATGAGTATGACTTGTCTTGAATCATTGTAAAGTACTATTAGGTTTTGCCTCGATACAAATAGCAGGAGACAATAATTATAGTGGCGAATTTAAAAACATGATGATTAAAACAAAACAATGATTGATCAAGTCCACTCGGCATGATTCACTAGCGCGCGACAGCTGCCGGCCATGGCAACATACTCCACTTTGTTCCACTGACGTAGTACCTACAGCACACACATTGTACCTAGTGCGCGTGCGTGTTGTAGCTACACTTTAATGTGCACTTTGAAAATAAACTTTACTTGAACGATGAGTGAACCACCTAGAAATAAATAAATGTGAGTTTGTACCTATAAGGCAAATAGGTTAACAAGGGATTTTGTGCGAGCATAAGTTAGTGGGTGCAGATCACGTACCTACGTGAGGCTGCTTACTGAAGCCGAGTTATTATGTACCTCATAATATTGGAAATATTTCTATGTGGACGTCGGGCGCGCTGTAACCGATGATAAAAATATCATAGTTTGATGGTCCCGATAGCAGATAGCAACAGGCGGCGCGGGGCGGGAAGGGGTCGTGTTTTTGTGGCAGGTCACGTCGCGATAGCCCGCGCGTCGCTCGCCGCGTCGGGCTGCTCCGCGTTCGGGGTGCTCTTCACAGGCGCATCTCTGTGACTCCCAAGTTTTTTATTCAGTAACCGAGAGATAAGCTTTTTCCAAAAGGCACAGTCGACATGCGCACAGAAACACACTTCGGCATTATTTACGAGCACTCGAGTGAACTCCGCGCTATCCACTTAAACCTTCATCAGTCTTCACGATGCTATCCTAATTTTATTTCAGTCTTGTGACTCGTAAAGTAAATTAATATCTTTTCTCTGAATCGTCGTCGGCGAGGAAACGTTTTACAAGTCGCAAACGTTAACAGAGCTATGTAGGTAGGTACTGTAGAGACTGTATAGCTCTACCTTTAGAAGTAAATGCAGGCTGGTTATAATTGCCGGTGTGTTCCATTCGAACGTTCAAGAAATTGTCAAATATTGTTATTATGGTTTTTTTGTTTAGTAGTAGCAGTGCTAGAAGTGACGTGTTGTTGTAAAGTCGTGAATATATTTTAATTCAAGTCAAAGTTTTTTCAATTATATCGCGACACACACGTAGCACCAATAGCTACTCCCCACAGTACCGATAGGTAGGTAAGTAATTAATAACTTAATAAATGAACTCGAAAATGTAACATTCGAACACAACAACCCAACGAATATTATAATAATTAATAACGAATTTACTATTTTTAGAGAAATAATAATGTCCTGTTTTCCGTTACTTCGATGTCTAAAAGAACCTCAATGTCACGTGTCAAAGACGAAAACAATCCCCCGCGTGCGTATGCGGCGTGCGCCTGTAGCCTCGCGCTGGTATTGCGACAGTACGGGCTACGGGTGTAGTGCGGTGTCGTGCCGCCACACATGGCCGCTTGTTTAATTAGCATAGATCGCGGTTTTCCTCGTCGGTGGCGACGCGCTCGCGGGCGACTCTCTGAATCGCTCGTGATAACGTGTCCATTGATATTGTTTACTATTGTAAAGCTGGCCCGAGTCCCGGTGGAACCGGTGGAGTCGGCCTCGTAAAACTAACGACAAACGGCGCGGCGCGCCGACTATTTGCGTAGGCCGCTCCAAAAAAACTATGTCTTGTTTTAAAATGAAGTCGTTCCCTTTTAAGCGCATTAAAATCGCATTCCGTAAATGGTATCGGATAAGGCACGTGCCGCGCAAACAGCGCGCGCGTCCGGCCGACTCCGGCCGACGCAGTCTCGCCTATCGCTATAAACAAAGGTCCAAAAAAACAGTCGACACACGTTAAAGCCGTGTCTCCGCATATTTGCTCACTGACACTCAGTAATGGTACGTTATCACGCGCCGCCGCGCCGCCAGGTGGCGCTTATCGCTGCAGGACGAGCGCCTTCTAATTTACCACCATTAGGGCATAGCTGACCAGTGACGTCACACGCATGAGCTTCTCTCACTGCACAGCAGCTCTATCGAGATAGTGCAAAGGCTGGCCGGATCACGCGCATTCACATTACTTACTTACGAAGCTTCAAGCTTGCTCTAGTCTAGAAGTTGTGAACAGAACATGCTTGTAGACACAAGGCATTGATGAAGTCTCACAAATGTTTTGTCCTTACCTTGTAGGTACAAGGTAAGGACAAAACATTTGTGAGACTGTGTCGAGACGCCAGTGACGACGGACCTGGCCAACTTTGAGTATAATGAGGAGATCACATCTTCGAGTGACCATCCCTAAATGTACCTTACCAAGACACCGCTGCTCGGGTATATTTAGTAGCACCAATTTAAAATGAATCATTACTAAATAAACCCTATTTCAATAGATAACTTGCTTGAAAAATATCGGGATTGGTTCATATTGCGAGTGCTTAGAGTGGGGAAGATCACGTGGCGGGTCTAAGTTGGTTTACAAGCAATAATAATTAGACGTGGTCGACGGAGCGCCGCTTCGCGGGGCCCTTATTTCAGTCTACAGGGTTTAAGGTGCCACTAGTCGATATTTTTTCCATACAAATTTCGGGAGAGTATTCAAATCAAATCAAATCAAATCATTTATTTGCATAATACATGTCAAAAAGGTGTTACAAAGTATGAAAGGTACATTGTATTATAACCTACTGAGGTGTGCAAATTAATATATACCTAGCTACAGAATAAATTATAAATTGAGTTACAAAAAAAATAGAATGTCAATAAAAAATGTCAATCTATTATAATACACGAGTCAGAACAAAATTTCAATAGTTATTATATTTGTGGTGCCATTTCAGATAAAATAGATTCATCTTTCATTTAAATAATCATTAATTGAATAGTAACATTTTGCAACTAAGAATTCGTGCAAGCATAATTTGAATTGGTTCATTTTGTGTAGGTCTGTGATACTTTTTGGCAACTTATTGTATACTTTTGGTGCCATGCCCAAAATGTTTTTATTAAATACTGCTTTTTTATGACGTCTTACGCATATTTTATTTTTGTGTCGTGCGCTTCTTGGATGGGTATAAAGATGCAGATTCGCTTTGACAAAGATCGCCATTTCATATATATAAAGACACGGAAATGTTAGCAGCTGGAACTGTTGAAAGTGTGGCTTACAGCTTTCTGTGCTCTGTATGCCACACATTGCCCTTATGCATTGTTTCTTTTTATTATTTTTTATTATTTTTTTATTTTATTACTCCACTGTTTGACATTGTACAGACGCCAGCACATCAAGCTACCCGAAACTGTCAAATTTTCCCAATGAACTTTGAGCCTTATGCCTTAGCGATAAAGTTGAAAATCTATTAAAGAAATTTGACAGATTGTAGTAGCTTGATGTGCTGGCGTTTGTACATCTAAAGTTAAACATGATATCGTTTTGATTTATTATTTAATTTTGTCTGTACAGAAACAGAACAGTAAAATAAAAACGCATTAAAAAGTTATGAGCCACCAAAGATTCGTTTTTCTTGCTATTTTTAACGTAACTTTGGGTGTAAATAAGTAACAAAAGAACTGTAAAATCTTCAAAACCAAGTCCGTACCGACAAAGCTCAGTTATCAAAGAGTTTAATAAACTTTATTTATAATTGATTTATGCAGAGGTTTTTTAATAAAACCCGATTTTCCAAGCACTTTTCGAATTTTTTTACGCGCCTACAGTTCGGAACGGTGTATGGGAACCAGAAGTTGTGCGTGTAGACTAGCGTCTAACTGCTCATCAATGGTACTAGCTCTGGCAGACACGAAGCCAGGTGAAACAGCGTGCTTTTTGGCCATGACCACGAGTGAGTTCGAGCTCGGGCTTACAGGACCTAAACGCAAAAAACGCAAAAACAAAACACAACAACAACACACAACATTTGTTTTACAAATAATAAATGATTTGATTTGATTTGATTTGCAACTTTTAGAAACAATAAAAATATATTATGATCGACTAATAGTAAACAAAATCAGAAAAATATATGATATATTCTTCAGGATATACATATGCTAGGTAGATACTGTGTTGAAAACATAATACAACTAATTTGATACGATAGAAAAAATCATGAAGATACCTACTATACTAAAAACTTTCTTTTTACAATATAAACCATACAATCATTCTGATTTTTACCCGACTCGGGGCAGGAGGGAGCGGGGGCAGGTATTTCACTTGTTTTTACCCGACTGCGCCAGAAGGAGGGTTATATTTTTCGAGTGTACCTATGTATGTATATTTCTTTGGCATGCTCTGTAGTCTAAACGGCTTGATCGATTTCAACTTGAGAGGTGGCGTTAGATTCGTCTTATTTGTGAGAGTGACACTGGGTATATAAATATCGAAAAAAAATAAAATGGCCGATTTTTTCATTACATATCGAGTGTGGTATCAAAATAAATAGGCACATAAAAGGCACTTTTGAACGTCAAAAATTACAACAAATAGAATTGATTCTAGTCGCCCATTCCAAAAGGTAGTTTTCGTATGGAGAAGAATGGGCAAGAAACTCCACCGTTACTCTTTTAAAATTCTTTCAATATTTTGCATACATTATATATTATAATCATAATATGTGAAGACGATGCACCTAAAATAAAATGACAATACCACAATAGGTAAAAGAATTAAAAATGAAACCATGACATAAATTAATTATCTGATAGATACATGGTGCTCACATATTTACAAACATGGTAAAAGTAAACGATTTTCATTTAAATAAAAATAAAAAATTACAAGTAATAAGTCAGGATGTGATTTAAGTAGTTACAGAATGTAAATCAATTTAAATAAAAAAAAAATTATGTATGTTCCCCGATTACTCGAAGACGGCTTTTTTTTTCTAGCGATTTGGGTATTTTTTATAGTAACTCGTGCATTTGCTCTCGGAAAGCACCATTTAGTGAAGTGGAACCGATAATGAAGACCACAAATGGCCACCGGAACTACTCAATTATAAGTATTTCACGGGTTGAGATTCGATTACTTTAATATAGTTTCTAAGCAATTTATGCTCGTCACAATGCGAATGGTGAAATGGAGCTGATGGTGGAATACCAGGAGAACTCCTCAACATTTAACGTCCCTGCATCCGAAAAGCAATATTTTGTAAAAGGCGATGAGCAGGTTGACATTAGCCTATTGTAACTTAGGTACATTATAAACAGACCCATTAAATAGCGAGAAAAAACTTTAATTTCGGAAGTCGGTGGCTAAAACTAAAACACATCGACTTCGTAAAAAGTTATTTTTCACTTTGTAGTGCTTTTTTTGGAAGTCGGTTTTTTTTTTGTTAAAAGTTTTAGCAATTACTTTTGTTTAAAAGTAATTAGCGCTACGCGGAGTACGATCTAGCGAGTGACGGAGTGACTGGCATGTGTGAGGCGGCCGAGGCGGGTGTATGTGTGAGCACATGGCCCCGCTCTCGTTACAAACGCCAATAACGGCCGGCTAATGACATCCATGTTTTATGCTTATTATGAGTAATCGGAAACGCCATCATTCATTTCAGTTAAATCTCTGTCAAGTGTTCTGCGCCGTGTAACTGAATATCTGCACAGTCTGCGCGCCCGGGGAGTGTGGCCTGCCACACGTCATATTGATGAAACAGTTTTCTCGATTACTTTGATTTACATCATACACATGTGATGATGTGCGTATGTGTCTCATGATCCAGATGACCAAGTCGTATGTCGCAGTGGCATCATGTCGACATGATTGAAAGTCTCCTAAACTATGAGTGTGCTCTGTCGACAAAGCCCTGAGAGGCTCTCAGTTGCATGTATGTGCGGATGTGTAACGGTCGCAGATTCCATTGAAACCGTACGCCACAGATCGCGCGGCACGCTCGGTACAGTGCGTGCCACGTAAGAAGAGACTTGAGCCCGCCTCCCCCGCCTCTTTCCGCCGCCCCTATGCGTCCGGTCCCGTCCCGCACTCAGACCTCATACCTCTAAAGATACCTAAAATCGTGTACTGCGCATGTCAAACCACGTGGTGTGTCAAGTCTCTTCTTACGTGGCACGCACTGTACCGCAGTCGTACGGTACGTACGCTGGTACCCGCGCCACCTCGCACTCTTCGCCAGCCTTTGTTGCGACACATGTTTCCCAAGCTAACACTACGCACCCGACCTGCACTTATCACAATCTAACATAAGAGTTATAATAGCACCAGCAGGATGGTATCTGAATTAACACAGGCGCAAGAAAGCTGACACACAACTCATCTTCGGCTCGCTTCCAGTTCGCCCAAAGACAATTATCCATTGATTCTCTTGTCATTTCACTAGGTCAGATTGAACATTGATTGTTTCATTGCTATTGTGTTCTACCACCGTGCTCTGTACGACGAGATGGCGATGGACCGTCGAGTTGCTAGGTCACATCAAAGTTCCTATTACTGAGGAGCTCGAAGAAGGCAGGCACAAGGAGCTTGTAGAGAATGAGTTGAGTGTGAGGAGTGCGCAGGTTGCCGCGGGAACAATGGCGGGTCGGGTGACCGCGGCCGGGTCGACGCTCGCGCCCGTTAGCCCTCGAGCTGCGCCGCGCCGCCAACTGTACCAGTTGTCGCGCGCTGACGTCACGCCGCGGCCTTGCTGCGACGTGCCGCGCGCCGCTCACGTGCGTCTCTCCGTCAATGAATCACTACAGCTACTTCTGTACTGTCACTGTCAAGGTCGCACACGACCATGTTCAGCTTCTTTGTTGTATTATGCTCTCTTCACTAACTTATGCTTGATTGCACAAAATCCGCTGACAAGTTTACTGCAAATGACATATTGAATAATAATGCATTGTGTATGGTGATATAATCTGCTTATTCGATCTATATGTAGGTAGGTATAAGTTTTACCTACTTTTATTGTATGAAGATGTGTAGGTAAATACTCATGGTAATACAAGAACATGTAATGTAGGTTTATGTATGTACTCTGTTCCGGTGTCAAGTCGAACGCCGGATCTATTTATTTGCGCGTTTGGTCAAGCTAGTTTGCCCAGACGTTGTTTGTACTGTAAGCAGTGAAGTCGGACGCTCGGCAGACGCAGGTGTGAGCTACTTGTAACTAGCGTGTGTTGCGCAGTCGACATGGCGGAGTTTTTCACGGAGGGGCGCGAGTGCGTGAACTGCGGCGCCATCCACACGCCGCTGTGGCGCCGCGACGGCACCGGGCACTACCTGTGCAACGCGTGCGGCCTCTACAACAAGATGAACGGCATGAACCGGCCGCTGAAGCAGCCGCGGCGGCTGGTACGTCAGCGCCTCGCCGCGCCCCACGCGCCCCCGCACGACGTACGCAACTCGCTCACTAACCCCGCGTCCCGCGCCCCCGGCCCCGCGCCCCTCGCCCCCGAGATCCGCGCCCGCCGAGTGTCCTCCTACTGCTCGCTTGCGCTCTCAGCGCTCAGTCGTTTGTTCTGGTTGCAGTGGCCGCGGAGGGGGCCCCGCCGGGCGCGGATTTCTACAAGGGCTTCCTGTATAACGGCATGGCGTCGCACGCGCACGCGCTGCCCGCGCCCGCGCCGCCCGCGCACCCCGCGCACCAGCCCTCCACCCCCTCTGACTACAAACAGAAGAAAGGGGTACGTGCCCCGCCCCACACCCACGCCCAGCTCCTCACCCTCACCTAACGCCCGCCCACTAACATCCATCGCTTCTCTAACTAACATCACCGTGATAATGTTTGTAGTTCTGTCATGCATGCCAAGTGAAGTCTCGACCAGTCCCGGTCAGCAACCTCGTATAGTATAGTCCCGCGAGCTAACAGAGCCGTGGCCGTAACATGTGTGATGCTGCACAGATGGGCACGAAGCGGCCGGGCATGTCGTGCACCAACTGCCAGACCACGACGACGTCGCTGTGGCGCCGCAACTCGCTGGGCGAGACCGTGTGCAACGCGTGCGGCCTGTACTACAAGCTGCACAACATCAACCGCCCGCTGGCCATGAAGAAGGACTCCATACAGGTGCGCCCCGACACGAGCCTCTCTGCTTACATTGAGAATTTACACTAATTAATTATAGCATTATAAAAATGGTTTTTTAATATAAGAGGAATTTTGGAGATGTGTATGTGTGTTTTGGGATTTTCATTCTACAGAAATTATTGTAGATTCCATATATGTATTAAAAACCCCACCACCAAAAATCCCTTTAAACCAAATACCATTTTTGGAGATATGCATATGATATGGATAATAATAATACCGTCAAAACAAGCCACTTGATCAAGTAAATAAATTCCTATCATCTTGGTAACCGTAGTTTGCTAGTTTTTTTCCATAGCTAATAGCGCGGCTGCTAATGAGTGATGCCCACTAAACGTTTCGTGACGCGCTAAAGGTCCCTGGTGCTAATAGACGAGATGACCACAAGTATTACTGTAGTGATTGACATTGATATTAGTTATTCGGTTATTAGCAAACTGGATATCACAAGTTACTCTTTTGTTTATATACTCAAAACGGTTCGGGCGCATATTTATCTTCAAAAACGTTTTTTTGTATATTTCGGCTTAAATGGAAACTAAGATATTTCTGTGAAACGAGTGAAGGTTTCTCACCACGGTTATTTATTTCGCGCTGAACAACTTACAGAAGACAGACTTTCAAATGATAAATTATAATTAAAGATAAAAAAACACATGGATTTATGGTTTCTTACAATAATAAGTAGCCTTTCCACAAAGAAGTTGCAATATAAACACACAGTTTCATTTCTTGGTGCTACTCTTGTGTCTTGGACAGAAACTTACGCTGAAAATGATATAGGTAGATGTAGTATTCAGTTCTTTTCACGAATTATTATCCCTTTTCTATAATTTATGCTTCCCAAAAACAAAAGTACAAAGTTAAAACTAATCAAAGGAAACAAAGCTGGATAAGCAAAGGACTGAAACAAAGTTGTAAAACCAAAGGGTCTCTACGCTGTCAATAGGTAAAAATATAGGAAATAAAAGTAAATATATACAATATTCAATTCAAAAATCTTACAGAAATGTATCTAAATGTCAAGAAAGAACGCAAATATAAAGTATATCAACAAAAATGAAAATAAATGCAAAGCCGTATGAAAAGTAATTAGGGAAGAAGTCATTAGCAATAACTTCAAGGACAATATAGAAAATATTCTTATTGATAACACTGTAGTCACGGATCCTACAGAAATAAACTGCTTTCAAGGACCATTACATTAATATGGCGCATACTTCTCGTACGAATATAAAAACAAGCCCTAAGAAAAGTTCCGCAGCTCATTCGATGTCATTATCGCCAGCAAGCGTAGTGAGTGGACGTGCCTACTGATTTGTTTTAATAAAATAAATGCTTCAGAGCGCTATTACAAAATCGAAGTGCTCAGTTTTAGGTAAAGACGACGCGCGGCAGCGGATGCACACGTGTGCGTCTAATGAGGTACGCTACACACACATGCAAATCGCTATGCGTCGGATGCCAGGAACAAACCAACAAGAGCCTTTGCTACTTTGTTTTCGAAATAAATTAAATTACTGTTATTCGTACATAGTTCATGAAATATTATTTGTACCAATGAATGTTACCTAGAACAGCAGTTTTTATATAGAGTTACTATAGTGTCATAAAATTTACTTGATTTTTTTTATACCACTAAGGTGTACGCAAAATACGCGCATTGACGTGGAGTTGAGGACAACAGCCCGTATTACCTATTACCTACCACTAATGTGGCAAACTAGCATACGGCCCGCTTGATGGTGTGTACTGTGTACTTACCGCATCCTATAGACGCTTGCAATGCCAGAAGCATTACTTGCGCGTTGCCAGTTTCTAAGAAAGGAATCGCACTGATAGTTTTTGTACCTACTTTTTTACGAAGTTTCTTTATATGTAATTTATTCAGCAGGTAGGTAGACATTTAAGTACTTATTTATAAAAATAAATGCAGTGTGATGTTGTTACTACAGTTTGAATAAAAAAGTCAAAGAAAGTAAAAAAGACAAATCAAAAGTCATTTCATTCAAATTAGGCTGAGAATCTGCACTTTTCGAAAGTCAAAATTACATAAGACAGTCCCCAAAAACGCCCGAACTTCACCATTTCCTAGTGATTTCGCTGGGAAGAAGAAGAGGCGCTACAAACTCCCCAGCAGCACAGGTGTCTGTTCAGTTAAAAAAAGAAACCAGCCAAGTGTGAGTCGGACTCGCACACGAAGGGTTTCGTACCACCGTTGTACCCACGCGTTGAAAACATCGGCAATAGAAAATACACATTTTCTAAAAATTTCAACTATTTGCCTATAACGGTTCATGAGACACTGACAGACAGACGGACGGACGGACAGCGGAGGTTAGTAATAGGATCCCGTTGGCACCCTTTAGATACGGAACCAAAAAAAAACAGTATAATAATAATTGTAAAAATAAATTAAAACAATATTCTCTGAACTGGCATAGACCGTGCTTTCCTCGAATCTATGATTTCAAGAAGCACGTACGCCTAACTAAACTAGTTTTTCCTCTTTGAAAACTTTTATTACTTTTAGTTTTTGGTATTGAGTACCAGTCCATACTGCAACTACTTATGTCTGAAAATAATAAATTGAAAAAAAACCTTCAGAAAAAGAAGAAAACAACAACTATACAGGGTCCCACTAAAATAGATGGACAAATAACACAGCGCTCAATTTGTCTAACCAAAGATATCCAACCAAAAAAAAAACACTGATTAAAGTGATTTTATTTTGACCTAAAATAATAAATTTGCGGCACATTAGTGTATTTACCTTAGCTGATTATTTTTCTTGTAAGTATCTATGTGTTTTTCTTAGAAATTTTTTTACCATTGTCCTTATTATGGGGGTCTGAATAATTTTATAAAAGTTTGTCCATCTATTTTAATGGGACCTTGTAGTTACGTATGTTTTTTCTATAATACAGGATATACATATTCGCGTTGGGATATCATAGCAAAATACTTATTACGCGCATTACAATCAGATCATAAAAAAAAAACTGGAATTAAGAATTGTTGGTCGCGCTTTATTCTTGGCGAATTGGCGAACCAGATCACGTGACGGAAACAGCGAGCGAGCGGTACGTCCTCCCTCTGGAAGCGCTCAGCGCGGACTGAAACCAAGACCGCGCGTCCCGAGATTTATATTTAAAAATAGCATTGCATAGTTGCATACAACAATTATTTAAAATAGTAGATTTTACAACAAGTGCACAAAACAAACCATTTTTATCCGAGACTTTTAGCAGCCCGAGCCGAAGGCGAGGGCTGATAGTAATGTCGAGGATAGAAATGGTTTTGTGGACGAGTTATAAACTCTGCTTTTCACTTCGATTGCGAGGAAATAAAACAGTAGTATAACATAACATTTCTTTAATTAAAATTCAAAGTAAAATTAGAACAGTTTTGAATACTGAAGGAAATTATTATTTTCACTTCTCATGCTCTGAAAGTGCTTCTTTGTGCAGGGTATAGGCTGCACAAAATCGAATTTTGTGCACAAGGGCATTAACGTATCTACTCATAAATGTATTATATTAAGGCAAAGAAAATGAGCCATACAGCCAAATGCAATAAGAAGTTCATAGATAGAATTTGTTATTACTTTAATTTATTTGCCTTATGTGTTTTTTAAGATATAATAGATATTAAAATTTTAATTCAAGTACGGTAGGTTAGTTGATTTAAGAAAAGTATTATTACAAAATTAATTTAATAGCAGGCTGTATAGGTCTGCAGCCTAATATCAATGTCGAAAGATTTAAAAAAAAATAATTTCCTTCAGTATTCAAAACTGTTCTAATTTTACTTTGAATTTTAATTAAAGAAATGTTTTGTTATACTACTGTTTTATTTCCTCGCAATCGAAGTGAAAAGCAGAGTTTATAACTCGTCCACAAAACCATTTCTATCCTCGACATTACTATCAGCCCTCGCCTTCGGCTCGGGCTGCTAAAAGTCTCGGATAAAAATGGTTTGTTTTGTGCACTTGTTGTAAAATCTACTATTTACTTTAAATTAGAGTTTTTTTTTTCAAGCAATGTGACAAAGTAACCTTTGTTATTAAATACTTTTTGTTTGAAATTGACTTATGCATACAAACATAGAAGATATAGTTTGTACCATGGACATTTTTATAGATTATTAAACTATTATATCTTCGATGTAACACGACATCCCAAGATGCCCGAAAGTAAAAAATTATGAAACAGCCTTTGCAGAAACAAATTTTTTACTGATTTATGTAAACAAACTGAAATACATATTATTTAATGCGCTCCCAAAAGAAGTACCTAATCAAACTTTCTCGGGCATGTATTTTTTTACTATTGTGGCTTTAGTTAAACCATAATCACACATCAAAACTTGAGTCAAACACTCTAAACAAGAAAAAATTGTGATAGCCCTCTTAATACAATAATTAATTATTCATGACATACATTTTGACATTAATTAACTAATCAATTTATATTATTTTTAAAATCAAGAGATTTCGTACAACTTTGACATATTTACGCACCATTGTTATGGTAGAATGTGACGGGATTAAAATTACCTTACCACCATTATGTAACCACATTTCTTGTGAATAAATGATTATCTTATCTTATCTTAATACGATCGTTCAAGTTAGAACTTAATTACCATATAAAGACATTTGATTTTTCAAAGTGCACAAAAAGTGTACGCAATTAGCTAATCACCGACACATAAGTGCGAAAGAGTGCGGTGGTGTTATTATAAAGGTGCACGCAGTGCATAAGCGAAGTGATAAGCGGGAGTTATTGTTTGTTGACACTTCTTATTTCAACATTGTTATTAAAAACAACATAAAGCCTTTCCGCTCGCCTACTAAAAATCCAACTACGACGAAAACAACATTTTCGGGAAAAACCAGTACTTCCCAGCCTGATTTGTCAAAAATTAGCTATACTCCGAAAACGTGTCTTACCGGAAGAGAAAATCGCCTGACAGCGACTTTGAAAATCAGTTCACTGAATTTAAAAATGAAATAATGATAGAGATTGTTGGAATACTACAGCCGGTCGATTCTGTAAAAATCTCACAGTGAAAACTTGGTGATGTGAGTTTGCTTTTGCTAGGAATTGACATTATTGACAGCTCACTCCACGCTCACTTCACTTAAGTTTTCACGGTGAGATGGTTACAGAATCGTACTGCAGGATTCTTGTACAAAGCAGAAGCAAAATATAAAAACAATACCTATGTGATAATATTTCTTCCATTAACAAAACCTTACAAGACATGAGGATTACAAACGAAGAGCTGATAGCAGAAAGTAAGTGTTAAAACGCAAATTAGTACATTAACAGACACCGTTAAAGAAAACGAAGAAAAAATAATATCCCTCCGAACTGACGTCCAGCAGTAAAAACCTGTTTCTTCAGCACCAGCACATACACAGGCAACACAACAAACTATTTATGAAGCTCTCTTTGAGGAATTTCAAGACCGAGCTGAACGTAGTAAGAACATTATTATTGCAGGTGTTCCTGCGAGACATATAAGTAACAGCGAAAAGAGACGTGAAACAAAAAGGAATGAAGCAGTAAAAATTACAAACACTATATACCCGGATTGTCCTGGAGCAGTAAAAGTATTACGAGTCGGAAAATATGATGGAAAAAAACACGACCACTTAAATTATCTTTTTCATCCCAGGAAATTACGAAGACTATACGACGAAATAAGGTTAACCTAAAAGTAGATGGTGTGTGAATTTACTCTGATCAGACTCCCCAACAACAAAAGTTCATGAAAAACCTTAGAGAAGAATTACAACAGAGGAAAGATAACGGAGAAAAGGATTTAATAAGAAAATTTTCAAAGGGAATACCAAAGATAGTTAAAGAACAGTCAAAAAACTAAGTGTCTTAGGAAAACTTGTAATAAAGCGAAACTCAATTACATATGAACTAACAAATAACTATGCAAATATCACAACTAAAACTAAATCAATAAGCTTCCTTTACGCAAATTTTCGTAGTATTGTTGCGCCATCGCCAGGGAAACTTGATGAAAGACAGTGTATCATACAAACGCTTAAGTGCACTATACATGTAATATTATATACATATATATTATATACATGTAATATTACTGGTCGAAACCTGGATAAAGGTTGAAGATGAAGCCTTGAGGCAAAAATTACCAAACTATACACACTATTACAACTATAGAACATTTTCAAGGGGCGATGCAGTGTCAATATATGTGCATAACGAATTAAAACATGAATTAATGGAAGAGCATTGCGAACATAACAATCACTTTTTATGGATACACCTGGACAAACTTTCTTTAGATATTGGAGTGGTCCATAAACAGTCTGCAGAAAACGTACAAAAATTTCTTGAAACATATACTAAATCACTTAATCAAAAGGAAAATAATAATTATTTTTGGAGATTTTAACTTGAATCTAATAAGTAAAGAAAAATCTATTAAAGAATATAAGATAGTGCTAAAAGAAAACGGGCTTAGAATACTAAATAAAATTGATAAAACGTACTGCACCCGCATTACTAAAACTACTAAGACAACATTAGATCATTTATGTACAACTCTAAACGATAACACTTTTCATATGGCTTTAGCGGAAAGCGCCATGTCAGATCACAAACAAATTTACTTCGAGGTAAACAGAATCACACCGGAAAAACCCAAAAAAGTAACATACGAAGCTATTAATTATGATAATTTATATAAACCTATAAAAGATCATACTTTTTCTGACATGCACATGATTTCACAACGTTATAAAAATACCTATTGGATGCTATTTCTAAAAAAAAGACCAAAATACTAAACAAGCCAAAACAAGAATGGATCAATAATCACCTTATAACATCCATAAACAAAAGAAATATTCTGCGGCATAAATTGAAACATTCCTCACCTGAAGACAAAGAGGTAGAAGACGAGTTCTTACAGCAGATGAATAATGTGTATAAAGAAATCCAATCAACAAAGAATCAATACTATTACAAAGCCTTCAAAGATTGTGAAAAAAATCCTCTTAAAATGTGGCAACTTATTAATAGTCTGGCTAGCAACAAAACAGAACTCTACTTTTGTAAAATTAGACACGCCAACAGGCCAAATTACTGACACAAAGGAAATCTGTGAGTGTATTAACTTATTTTTCTCAAATATAGCTGCAGAGCTTGCTAGTAAAATTCCAAAATCGTATCATAATAATCAAGCTTTACTGATCTAACACAATTTAAACCCGCAACTATTGCAGAGGTACTTAAAATAATTGAAAATTTTGATGCAAACACAAGCGCCGATATCGATGGAATAAGTACAAAAATGATAAAATGTATTAAAGATCATATAGTGGAAAACTAAACTCTTTGTATTAATAGGTGTCTAACAGAAGGAAATTTTCCAGAATCCGTGAAAGTTGCAAAAGTGAGCCCCATATACAGAGTTGATATGACAGAGGGGCATTAAATTACACTACGTATACTATACGTGTATAGTATTAATTCGATACAGTACAAAAATAGAAAGCGCCAAAAATGAGATTTTTTTTTTTTCAAACAAACTAAATAGCTTAAAGTCAGAGTGAAACGCAACCACCCTTTATAAATAAATTTGACTGACCTTAGTTAGATGCCTAGGTAACAAAGTCGCGCAGGAGCGCGTGTGCGTGTGTGTTATCTCTCTTGGCGGGGGCGCGGGGGGCGGGCGGTTTAGACCGCTCGCGCCGTCCGCGCCCGGCTGGTTGTTAAGTACGCGCACACACAAAAACACAAAATTTTTAAATTCTCGATGTGTCCTCGATTCATATTAATGCACAAATTATACCGACGGAGAATATTGTTATTTATTAAATCACTGTCCGTCGCTAAGCACTTTAATTCCCGTAATCTTTGTACTGCCAATTGTATGGTGCCGGCGCGCGGCGTTCCTAGGGCTATTGCGCCGGTCACCATACCTTTCTCGGTATGTTCGCAGAGCTAAATCTGCGTTTCCACGGCATTCACCGTAAATTAAAATCATGTAAGTGTATTCTGACGCCGTGTAAGTTACACGAGGCATTGCTGAACACTTTAATGATTACACACACACACAACCAACGTTTAATTACGTATCCTATCACAATAAAAACAGTCAAACACAAAAAAACACTAACACTAAATAATAATATTCCCAAGTTAAACTTATTTAGTGTCTATCACAATAACAAAACAAAATCACAATTATTGTCAGCGAGTTCGACAAAACATAAAGGCGCGGCGGCGGGGGGCTCCCGTATTACGTAACGTACGTCCCGGATGGATGACGCTTGCGCACTGTCCACTGAAAGAAAGTTTTTTAGCAAATTCCCAAGGATCTAGAATGCAATAGCAACATACTGACCTATTTCTATTCCTTTTACGCGCGGGAAAAAGGCGCGGGGGTTTTGCTATGATTGTCACTCTCATAGTGAAAGTGCAAGTGTGTGTGTATTTATTGCTTCGTGAAATATTTGGTTGTACTTGTGCGGCAACAATGTATCTTATACTCAGATTATCGTTTTAAGGTGCATGACCTATGCGTATGAGATAATCAGCTGTTAGGAAATATACATCGTGTTCAAACGTAGCAAAAACTTCAAAAATCATTTGTGACTAAACTACTGCTCCTATTTAATTGATTTTTGGTACAGAGCTTGAAAATGGTATCTAGTATAGGCAGTTTAAAGAAAAGCCCCTCTGTCGTATCAACTTTGTATAAGTCAGGAAACAAATCAGATCCAGGTAATTACCGACCGATATCTGTATTACCAATATTATCAAGGGTGTTTGAAAAAATATTACACAACCGACTTAGTGCATTTCTAAAATCAAAACAGTTCTTATATGAAAAACAATATGGGTTTCGGCCAAAGTCAAACACGGTTACAGCTGCAACCGTGTGCGACACTGACAAAAATCAAATTCAATATTGATAGTAAGAAAATAATACTGGGAGTATTTGTAGATTTAAAAAAGCTTTTGTTAATGTTAGTCACGATATACTTTTATTAAAACTAAATCATCTAGGTATCTCAGAATCCGCTTTTAAAATGTTAAAATCATACCTTAGTAACAGATATCAAATTGTGAGAATCGGTGAAGTTCAAAGTGGACCTCGACAAATCACCTACGGAGTCCCCCAGGGCTCAATCCACGGGCCATTATTATTTCTGATCTACATAAATAGCATACATGAAATCGGTCTAAGCACTATACGCTGACGACACGAGTTTATTTTACTCAGGTACCTCAGAATGCTCAATTATAGAACAAGCTCTACATCATCTAAACCTCTTACATGCTTGACTTAAATCAAACTTACTGACAATAAATATATCTAAAACCAATTATATTATATTCGCAGCAAAAAACAAAAAAAAATGACAACACAGTAACTTACATATTGATGGTCAAATACTAAAGAGAGTTCATCAAGAAAAATATCTTGGTCCTATACTCGATGATCAATTAATGTGGAAACCACATACAGAGAGTATCAAAAACAAGCTCACATCACTAACAGGTGCGCTCCATGGTATAGTGCGATGTCTTCCTGGACATGTGCGTTGTACTATATATAACTCCATGGTTAAATCGCACTTGGACTACTTAATTGAGATCTGGGGAACTGCTGCCAAATCAAACCTAAAAATACTCCAAATAGCCCAAAATAGAATAATCAAAACACTATTTAGGTATAACTATTTAACTCCTACTGAAAAAGTCTACAAAAAAAACACAACTTATGAATCTCCATCAAATAATTGAAATAATAATTGAAAATTCTAACTAAACATATACATTCTCAGATAATATTTACAAAAAGGGCACAAACTTATAAAATTTTAACAAGACAAGCCAATGACATCTGCTTAACCCAGCCTAGGACTAAATACGGAAAAAGGAATATTATGTATGAAGGGGCCAATTTCTATAACAAACTTTATTAATTAAATAACTTTAAGCAAATTATATCGGTTTCCTTTTACATCCTCCTGCAGCCGAACGTAAAGAAATAAAATCGTCATACATTTACAAGAAAACTTAAAATATATATATATTAAAAGTATAAGCCTTTCGATTAATCAAAAATAAATAAACAATGATAGTCTACATAAATATATAAAATCATTATGTACAAATAATAACCGAAAAATAAAAAAAAAATAAAACAATTTAATAAATCGCTTATGTACTGCACCGTGTCGTAGGCCTTAGTAAATACGTAACGACTGTTAAATTGCACCCTACCCTCATCGCTCAAAATTGTTGTTTCTTGTGTGTAACCTACCCTCTTCTGATTTATTTATTTTGTACTTATTATGCTAAAACGATGTATGTTGTGGCGAAGTTTTATTGTAATGTTAGTTTTAAAATACATTTTTGTTTTTACCTACGCTTACTGGCAGATAACATTGTTCTAAACCTATTTATGTTTTCTCTATAAGTGAATTGTAATTCTTTTGAGAAAATAAATATTTTTAACCGCTATGTTCCTCAAACCTGTGTCTGAAAATGAAGTTAGAACGGATATAATAGCATTAAAAAACTCAAATTCTGAAGGATACGATGAAATTAATACAAAAATTATAAAAGCATGCACTATTGAGCTAAGTGCAATTATAACATAGGTATTTAATTAATTTATCTTTCTCACTTGGTACTTTTCCTGAACTTTAAAAGTATCAATAATTGTTAAACCAATTTTTAAAAAAGGAGAAACATCTTATATTTATAATTATCATCGCCCAATAGTAAACATTAATAACAATTTTCTCAAAAAAAAAGAAAAAAGATAAGATAAGAAGAAGAAGAAGAAGAAGATATTTGAAAAGTGTGTGTACTAACGATTGATCGAATTCTGTAATAAATTTAACATAATTAGGAAGAAACGTTCGGCTTCAAAAAAAACAAATCCACAACACTAGCAATTTTCACTCTTATAAAAAATATTTCGACGAATATCAATCAAAACCGTCCTCGATTTATCTAAAGCCTATGACCTAGTGTCTCATGACCTGTTACTTCAGAAACTGGAGGCAATTGGAATTAGAGGCATAGTGCTTCAGTGGATATCGACATTCTTAAATAACAGACGACAACGGGTTACCATTACAAAAGTGGTTAGAAATAACGACAAGATACCACACTCATCCGAACTCAAGTTCAACAGATATGGCGTCCCACAAGGAAGTGTATTAGGCCCAATTTTATTCCTTTTATACACAAATTCTATAATTAATATAACCAACCATAAATGTATATTGTTTGCTGATGACATTTCTATTTTGTAACAACTGATAGGAAACATAATACGATTGAAGGCTCCTACAAACAGGCGCGACACGCGATATAATCGCGCGCAACACAAAGGCACCGCTCGTTGCACGACTTGCGGTGCCTTTGTGTCGCGTGCGATTTGTCTCGTGTCGCGCCTGTTTGAAGGAGCCTTGACGATCATGAGACTGATATTAATAACACTATTGAAAAACTAATTAAATAAATAAATAATTTATCTTAAAAAAATATATCTTAAAAAACCACTTTATATACAATTTAATAAATCTAATAATGCTAAATACAATGTTAAATTGAATATAAGTACATAAAATTGATGAAGTGACGCAAACTAAATTTCTAGGCATAACTAACTGGAAAGTACATATTGATACCGTCTCCAAACGTATAAATAAGTTCGTATAGGTACCTATGCACTTAAAAAGTCGGAAATATAATAAACATAAAAACGACAATAACGTCCTACCATGCATACGTTGAATCTGTGCTCCGCTATGGCTTGATAATTTGGGATAATAGCACAGATCAAAACGGAGCAATTATTGCGCAAAAAAAAATGAATGAGAGCAATAAACGGGCTTCGACCTGACGAATCCTGTAGGCCAATATTTAAAAAACTTGGCTTGTTGCCACTACCGCGCTGTGAGGAAGCATAAGGGATTATTTAGTGATGCAGATGATTTATATCCTCGTAACCGACGATACCCCCACAGGCTCGTACTGGATATCCTTCCGAGACTAGCTAAATATAATAAAAGTTGTATATCTATGTGTGTACGTATATATAATAAGATACCAAGTAATCTCAAAGCCTTAAATTTGAGATTATTCAAAAATAAATTGTATGAATGGTTGTGTAGTTATAGTTTTTATAGTGTCAAAGAATTCTTTGACAACAAATGTAAAATACCTATGCTTGTGAAAATTTGTACGCTTATAACTATTAAGCAAACACATGTATGCTCTTGTTATTTTGTATTTTTACCATGTTTTTAAGCAAATAAATATTAATCTATTCTTCCATTCATAACTGCGCTGTTGTAATGTAGACACACAATTTCATTTCCACGACATTCGAGAACGTTTAGTTGTTGCTACTCATAACTGCGCTGTTGTAATTTAAACACACAGTTTCATTTCCACGACAATCGAGAACGTTTAGTTGTTGCTACTTGTAACAGCGCCGTTGCTACTTTTCCCCATTTAATTGTAACGATACACTGTTAATATTTTTCCAGACAAGAAAGAGGAAACCTAAGAACAGTATAAAAGCGGAGCGAAATATCAAGGCAGCCGTCCAGCGCACCGTCACATCGGGCGTCAAGATCGAGAACCTGCGTGAGTACTGCACACCATGTCGTGTCGGCTACCTTAGCACGCCTGACCAGTGGTAGACTCCCTCTGTCCACGAGGGCGCTCGACGGTCACCATTAATCAAGTGATCGAGGCTTAGGCGTTGAGTAATAGGTCCTCGTGTGTCCGCAGTGGAGAGCGGCTCGGGCGCGACGGGCGGCGCGCGCTCGCCGCTGGCGCTCAACTACTACGTGCAGCACGCGCTCAAGGCGGAGGAGCCGCCGCCCGCGCACAACGCGCACGCCGCGCACGCGCCGCACGCGCCGCACGCGCTCGCGCCGCACGCGCACGCGCACGCCGCGCACGCCGCGCACGCCGCGCACGCCGCGCACGCCGCGCTCTACGACGACGAGTACCGGCGCGCCGCCGACGAGCGGCTGGAGCGGCCCACCGTCGTGTCCATGGGCAGCTGAGCCGCGCCCGCGCAGCCAGCCGGCGGCCGCCGTCGTAATGTTATAGAATCTCAGTTGTTTAGATACGTTAGTTAGGACATAGATAGTAGGCGCGGCCGACGAGGCGCTGCTAGTTGACCAAATAGCGTGGCGCAGCGACGCGCCCTGTACATACATAGGTAGCTGTATCCGCTCGCGCCGTGACGTCACGGCGCGAGTCCCGCGGCTGCAGACCGCTGCTGTGCGCATAGAAGCCGCAAAAAGTTTACTACCGCACTAGTGCACTCTAGATCGTAATGTAGTCTCGTACGATTCACCAATTACTGTATGTACTGCAATGTGCTATGTTTTAATCGTGTGTTCCCACTGTTACCAAATAATAATTATGTATAATAAGCGATGAGACTGTATCTGAATCATTCCAAAAGCGTTGCATTCCTAGGTAGATAGCTTAATATTTACATAGAATATTTTATAGTGAGATGTTGCTGTAAAGAGGCTGTTTTGAACGGTTCACAGCAAAATTTTATTTTATGTTGAACGCTAAAATTTATATTTTTATAATATCATGTTGTTTTGCGGAAGTGCGTATTGACATGACGTATGCGCTCGCCGCGCGGGAGCTGCGAGCCGTCGTGTCGGTGCGCATCGCACGCACTCTCTCTGACTTTAGTAATAACCTTAGAGATATTATCGTTGACTCCATGACTTCATCAAGCATTCCACGAATTTATACGAGTAGGTGAGCGTGCACCACAACACTGTGTACTCCTCGTGCGGACCACTACACACGTAGGTACACTCTGTACATCCGGACATCCGTGTCTTCAGAAATATAAACGCTACTGGTCACAAAACCGGGAAGTGTGTATGTTCCGCGGTTCCGCCCGAGGAATGCAGCAGGCGCGGTGACGCTCGAGTAGTAAGTACTGAACTATTAGTAAGTAGCGCTAACGTTGTTGTAACGAAGCGATCGCGCGGAGTGTTCGCGAGCGTTTGTCGCTGTAGTGGTGCTCGCATTACATGTGACGACTCGTCATTGTCGAGCATGTTACTCGACAATAAGTTGCATTTTGTAAACTCTATGAACGCATAGATCTGAGGTACCTCTCTAATGCATTAATCCGAATTATAATTAGACTAGTGTTTATAAAAATCAATTAGTTATATGTAATTATGTTTTTTTTTTATATTATGTCGACTATTGTTGCATGTTATTGAAAGTAATATATAATAATAATTTTTATTGAGTATAACGTGTGGTGTCCGTCGGTGTAAGTATTGCTCGGTGCCGAGTCAATCTGAAGCATGTCGCCAAATATGTTACTGTTGCAATACATAAATGTAGTATATGTGATGTTATAAATATGTACGTGTTATAGTCGCGGTGCGCGTCGACGGACGCGTTAGCTTAGTGAACATGTATCTGTGTAAATATTACATAAGCGATCAGAAGTACACCTTGAATTAAAGGTCTATTAAAACAGCACCTCTCTTGTTTCATTCGCTCACCTATTCCCACTAAGTGAGCTGCTCTTAGCTGACCTATCTGTCCGCTTACACACTTGTCTTGTCGAAGCAGTAGCAGCTATTGAGTTTATGTGAGGACCTTAGAAACCGGGCTCTAGTCATGCGGTAGCCCTCTGCCCGTCGACAGCCCTTTCCTTTGCTCCTGTGGAACATACACAATGATGATGATGCCCTCTAGCCGATTTTGGCCTTAACGACTGCATTCGATGAATTTTCAGGGTGGTTGATGTTGGTGAAAGCTTAGTTATGAACATACACAACATATTTACAAGTAATAGGTAACTTGGCTGCATCTTCTGTTTACTTCTCTTATTTAAATCTCATCTGTGATAAATAGGCAGCATTAGCCCGTGTCTTGGGTAATGTACATAACTCCAGCTTCCTCATATGTGATAGAACAATTCTACCTATGCCAAAATTTAAGGCATAATAGCTGCAATCAAAGTTCCCAGTCTTATTTTAGCTGCCACAAAAACTTCGTTAATATGAGCCGTTTAGTGTGTGTTAGCTGGAGTGACGTCACCCCAGCTGCTCATGTCATATCTTCCAAACAAAAGAAGATATGATTATGTATTATAGCTCAAAAATTAAGGCATAATAGCTGCCATTGGCAGCAAAATTTTCAAATCTCTGGTCAAAACACTATATGAGTTATTAACAAAATAAACATGTGTAAGCTGGAGTGACGTCACCCCAGCTGCTCATATATATCTTCCAAACGAAAGAAGATATGATTATGTATTATAGCTCAAAAATTAAGGCATAATAGCTGCCATTGGTAGCAAAATTTTCAAATCTCTGGTCAAAACACTCTATGAGTTATTAACAAAATAAACATGTGTAAGCTGGAGTGACGTCACCCCAGCTGCTCATATATATCTTCCAAACGAAAGAAGATATGATTATGTATTATAGCTCAAAAATTAAGGCATAATAGCTGCCATTGGCAGCAAAATTTTCAAATCTCTAGGCCTTTTAGTTTCCACGTAATAAGCAAAATAACAGTTTCCGCGCCAAAAACATCAATTATATTGCTTCGGAAGAAGTAGGGAGCGACGTTGCCGTTCCGTGCGCTACAATACTGCAACCAAGTTTGCACTTAGCAGGCATACTATTAGAAGTCATTTTAACTTGCGCTAAAAATAATTTTATTTTGTATATTGAAGATATAGACTGAGAGCCGACTGAACTTTAATAGAACTATAAATATAAAAAATAGATTCATATCAACTTTGGATGGCGAGAGAACTAGGTATCTACTATTATTGTTTTTTTTGTCTTGTTCTTTCTTTTATTAAATAAGATAGAATTGGTCTATTGAATGCTATATATTACTAGCGATTGAATGACTTTTTCATGAAAACGTGACATTTGATAACAATTCTATACATAAAACAAAACTAAAGTAACAACGAATCAGAACAAATGTCATTAAAAAAACCGGTCAAGTGCGAGAAGGACTCGCGCACTGAGGGTTCCGTAAAAATTTGTAGGTATGTATGTAAATAGTTTTAAAAATCCCACACTCCCCGACCCGGAGGTCGGATGCCTTTTGAAGGTTTCCCCGGACAAAAAAAAACAAGGTACCTATGTAAATAGTTTTTTTTTAATGTAACTACAAATTTATGCGTTTCGGATTTTTTCCTTTATTTGTACTACATGACCTTGCTTCTTGCCGATTTTTTTGATTCTACGTCAACAGGAAGTACCATACTTATACATTTTGATTCCCTTGACAGTGTCTAAATATACGTTTTTTGCGGCATAAACGGCCGTATCTTTTTTAAATATACGAAATTGTTACACTTAGATTTTAAAATTTTCTTTTGTCCTATGTTTGAAAACACAATATTGACTATAAATAACCTCAGTACTTACATAGTACGATTAAAGTGTGTAGTCGGCTCCCAGTCTATAATCTAGTTCAAACTGATAATATAGTAGCGCACGGAACGGCAACGCCGCGCCTTGGCTCCTCCGAAGCAATAATTGGTGTTTTTGGCGCGGAACCTGTTTTTTTGCTTATTACGTGGAAACTACAAGGCCTAGAGATTTGAAAATTTTGCTGCCAATGGCAGCTATTATGCCTTAATTTTTGAGCTATAATACATAATCATATCTTCTTTCGTTCGGAAGATATGACATGAACAGTTGGGGTGCCGTCACTCCAGCTTACACATGTTTATTTTGTTAATAACTCATAGAGTGTTTTGACCAGAGATTTGAAAATTTTGCTGCCAATGGCAGCTATTATGCCTTATTTTTTGAGGTATAATACATAATCATATCTTCTTTCGTTTGGAAGATATATATGAGCAGCTGGGGTGACGTCACTCCAGCTTACACATGTTTATTTTGTTAATAACTCATAGAGTGTTTTGACCAGAGATTTGAAAATTTTGCTGCCAATGGCAGCTATTATGCCTTAATTTTTGAGCTATAATACATAATCATATCTTCTTTTGTTTGGAAGATATGACATGAGCAGCTGGGGTGACGTCACTCCAGCTAACACACACTAAACGGCTCATATTAACGAAGTTTTTGTGGCAGCTAAAATAAGACTGGGAACTTTGATTGCAGCTATTATGCCTTAAATTTTGGCATAGGTAGAATTGTTCTATCACATATGAGGAAGCTGGAGTTATGTACATTCTTGGGTACAGTGAAGAATAATCACCGTCAACACTCTGTAAGCGGGTTCCATTCAAAGTGTCTAAATACACTAAAACTTGATTCAATTCTTTGTCTCTGTTACCTCTGACCTAGACTAGAGTCAAGAGCAAACCCATTACAAATAAAAAAAACACACTATGCCGACGGTACGCGACCGAAGTTCGGCATGAATACGCCTGCAATACTATTTGAATTACTGACGACACATTATGCCGAAATTACGTTGCGTTATAGCGCTGATATAAAATCAGCCGCGGACCTTCGGTCGCGTACCTTCGGCATAGTGCGTATGGACACTAAAGGTCATAGTAGCACACGTATCAAACCGGAAAGGGATCGGTATCGTATCAACTCGAGCCGTTTAGTATGAAACTGCGCTGCAACGCACACTAATTGGAATCGTAACGTAATCGCCTCGCCTCGGGACAAGTACACGAACTTCGGTGCGGTGCGTTACGGCTCGTCGTCCTCGCACTTACGGCCTGTCGTCCCCGTGTTTACGTCTCTCCGTACCCGAGCTTGCGTCTCTTCGTCCACCCTTGCCCCTCTCATCCCTCCGGCCTACTTGTTGCACCATCAACCAGCGGTCGGCGAGCCGTAAGCGCGGCGCCGCCTAGCCGTAGCCGAGTCGATGCGACGTATCGGAGCTTCTGATCCGATATGGTTACGTGCTTACGTTAGGTTGACGCCTGTTTGACGGCGAAGCAAAAGGCGATACGGTACCGTTCCCGTTCCGATTTGATACGTGTGCTAAGACCTTTACAGTGATCACTCCGTTTAACATGTCCTTCATAACTTGAACAACACAACAAAATAGGTATGACTATCGCCTACTGCGAGTAGCGTGTGGAGTACCTACGTGACAAAATATATAACGCACACACGAACACTTTCATGTCACACATACTGACATACCTACCCGTTTACAGAGCACAGGGACTCGACTGCGATGAGTGGATCAGAGGGGTGAGGGGGGAGTGATACACTGAAACAATATGGCGTCTTATCAGCGAGCATCGCGTCACGTGCGCGTCCTCCCCGCGCACCCCGCGCTGACCCCCTGAACACCGTTCTTTATTAGCTTTTCACGGAAAAATATTCGACGAAAAAAACAACTGATAAGATCGCGATGAGGTCGAGCGGCGCCCATCAATAATCCGTCGATGTATCGCCTATCAGATCCGGAGCGGGGATTACAGCGCACCTACCTACCTACTGCGCGGGAAGGACATGACCTGCACAGCTCGCACTGCACTCCGCGCGAGGAGCCGCATCCTGCAGGCGTCGAGGCTGCGCGGGCGCCGGCCCGACTATAATGAGGCGATGACAGACACGCGCTCTCGTAATCAAATCTGTAGGCCTTCTATCTGATAATTACTCGGTATCGGGGATGGTATCACGGTATTTCAGCTCCAGATATGACGCTCCCAGCAGGGCTGCGGCGGGCATGCGGGAGAGCGGGGGGGGGGGGTTACACGGCGTCGTTCCCTACAAATATTTGCCCGCGCTCGTGGCTTGTTTGCCCACGTTATCACGTCACTCGAACACACCCAATTCCCTCGCCGCTTGCTCGCGCTCACTTGCACAACGACGCCGGTCGTCGTTCACGTCGACTCGCCTCGCTCACCATGCCTGCTTCGATATTGCACGGATGATCAACATACTCATTGCATATTAAGAAGTACCACATTCGAGTATTGGACGACCGGACGGCCGCGAGCTGGACGCGCGTCCGGCTATCCAGACGCGTTCAGCACGCCGCGCCGGTCGCATGCACGTGTGTACTATGTAATAACAACAGCTGTTCAGCTAGATACAGTATCTGTTAGATACGATTATCAAAACTTTAAGATAACCAGTCTCACATTAGCGCCTAGTTAAGATAAACGAGATAACAATTTGCATATCTAAAGAAAGGCGCGATACTAAGTGGTGTATCAATGGGGTCGACGCACTGAACACACACACACACACGTACCACGCTCAGACACCTTGTATCACCTCCCATGGAGGTATTTGTAATTAGATTAGCTCGCAGTGAACGCCAGCGAGCCCCTCGGGAAGACGGGGCGCTGCGCAGTGCACTCCAGCGCCGACCCTATCGCTTTGTAACACGGAACAGCACGCGTTTGAGAGATTGGGAACATGTCGGCAATTCTTTAATAACAATGACATGTTCGTAGTTTGGACGTCGGGGACGTGTCGTTTGCTGCCGCGTTGATGTTGCAACCGCCCGCCCCACTTCTCCGCGCAGTTGTGCAACGCCACATAAACCCTCGTACACTCGCGCACGTTTGTGTGTTGCACACATCAACGTTATGTTGTTGATCGACGGGGTTGCGGCTACTCTTACGTAAACTCCACAGTTGTTCCTCATAGACAACAACTAAGTAGTAGTTAATTCTAATTTCCTAATTCTCCTACAAGTGAACCACGTTTGAAGTCAACATCGGGACATTGAGTTTCTGTCTGAGTTTGTTTTTTCTCAGAGTAGGCAGATAGGACATGCCGACCTCTTCTAGCTTATTTTTTTATTTGATTCAATAATAAAACATGTAACAGTGATTCCGATATCCTATTTACAGAATAAACAATTTCATTTCATTTCATTGAGATAATGAGCGGCGCCTGTTGGAATGGAGAATGATGACACATTCACTTACTACCACTGTACAAATGTACCTAGATCTTCCCCTCGAATGAACACGATATTTCCACTGAACCATTGGGTCTAAATGATGGGTCCCTCACAAGAGCCTGCGTAATGACATCTTCATGAGAGCTATCCGACGGCGACCTGGATCACGTCAGCAAAGTATTTTATTTATTTTATTTTCAGCTCTTCAGCGGAAAGTGAGCGATTCCTGGCTGTTAGTAGATATTGACCGTAATGATGATTACGAAGGCACATCATGTACCTACCATATAAAAGATAAAATACTTAGAGAAAAATACGAATAGTAAAATTTATTGGCATAGAATGTAGTTACCTACTTACAGTACTTACCTACTTGAAATCTAATAAAAATACATAATTTAGTTTTATCTACATTTTTATTCTAATTTTGTATGGCCCTATGGGGTGCCTATATTACAGAATTTTGACCATCTTTATATTGTGTGATTCTGTCTGTTACTTACATCAATAAATATTAAATTCTGTTCTATTATTGTCCCTGAAGTACATTGTAAGGCCTACCACTGCGTCACTGACTCACAGCTGCACACCGCCTAACGCCCCGCCCGCGCCTGCGCCCGCGCCGTTGCAGAGGAATGTAGAGCAATGCTCCACATTATTGGCAGGAGAGCGTGCGTGTGAGAATATTTGTCGCTATCGACAACATTGACAGGCGTGACAGGTGCGATAAGAGGCGAGCTATTTTTTTTAAATTTTATTATATAGTAAACAAGTAGACGGCCTGACTGATGAACTGGTGACCGTCGCCTATGGGTATCCGCAGTGCCAGAGACATTGCAGAAGAGGTGCCTCGAACTTACAGAGACATTGCAGAAGAGGTGCCCTCACACTCACAAAGAAATTGCAAAAAAGGTGCCCCCACACTCACAGAAATATTGCAGAAGATGTACCCTCAAACTCACAGAGACATTGCAGAACAGGTGCCTCACACTGATAAAGACATTGCAGAACAGGTGCCTCACACTGATAAAGACATTGCAGAACACGTGCTCTCACACTCACAGAAACATTGCAGAGCAGGTGCCCTCACACTCACAGAGACATTGCTGTACAGGTGCCCTTACACTCACAGACACATTGCAGAAGAGGTGCTCTCACACTCACAGAGACATTGCAGAAGAGGTGCCCTCACCTCACACTCACAGAGACATTGCTGTACAGGTGCCCTTACACTAACAGACACATTGCAGAAGAGGTGCTCTCACACTCACAGAGACATTGCAGAAGAGGTGCCCTCACCTCACACTCACAGAGACATTGCTGTACAGGTGCCCTTACACTCACAGACACATTGCAGAAGAGGTGCTCTAACACTCACAGAGACATTGCAGAAGAGGTGCCCTCAGCTCACACTCACAGAGACATTGCTGTACAGGTGCCCTTACACTAACAGACACATTGCAGAAGAATCCACCGTGTGCTCCACCGTATCCTCTGGGCGATCCTGGCAATCACCATTGCCAGGATCGCAGGATACATAATCAGGCGGGAGGAAACGCCCGGGTGTCACCACACCCGGGCGTTTCCTCCCGCCTGATTATGTGCAGGAACCTCGCGAAACTTCCGTGTCTGGTGAGGACCTGCGTCAGGCGGTAGGTGAGGGCGCCGTGACGCCTCTCTAGCCACTCCTCAAAGAGGGGTCGCATGCAGATATAGAATCTATCTTCATTCTGCAAAAGCGGGCTGTCAGAGCCATCTACAAGTTCAGCAGACGCGAATCTCTACGGGAACTGTTTAAAAAAATAACATCATGACGGTTCCTTGTCAATATATACATGAAAACTTTATGTACGTTCGAAAAAATCTACATCTTTTTAGTAAGATAAGTGACAGGCATAATTTTAACACTAGAAATAGGGACAAATTAGATCAACCGCGTTTCAGATTGTCTAAAGTAAAAACTTCTTTTATATTACTGTGTAAAATATTATTATAAAAAAAACCCGACTGCGTAAAAAACTTAAGTTAATAAAAAAAAACAGAAAACCTAAAAACAAGCCCATTTTAAATTAAATTAAAGTTGGAAGCAGGCGGGACCCATTTGAATTTGAAAATATAATAAAAATGGTATGGGTCCTGCCTGCTTCCAACTTTAATTTAATTTAAAATGGGCTTGTTTTTAGCTTTTCTGTTTTTTTTTTATTAACTTAAGTTTTTTACGCAGTCGGGTTTTTTATTTTTTAAATACATAACTTTTTTTATTTCCAGCTTTTTAGTTTACAAAATAATGTGATTGTAATAAATATTGTAATATCGCAGACGATTTAGTTCTTAGTACGTGTTTTTTTTATGATTTGTCACTTCGAATTACTTTTAACCATATAAGTTGTATATATTTTTGTAATACTTTTTAAAACCCTTTATTTTGATACCCCAATCGATAGATTTTGAGAAAAAAAATATTTGGAAACATAATATGGCGCCAAAAATCAGCCATTTAATTTTTTTTTGTCAATTTTGATATACCCAGTGTCACTCTCACAATTAAGCCGAATCTATCAGCACCTCTCAAGCTGCAATCGATCAAGGTGTTTAGGCTACTGAGCGTGCCAAAGAAATATACATACATACATACCTACATACATACACTCTAAAAACATAACCCTCCTTCTGGCGCAGTCGGGTAATTATTTTTGGTTTTTCAGGATAAAGCCATTTTTTTTATCGATCAAGTGCAAGATGGTCAATACTTGAGGTAGGTCTTCAGTACGATGGTGTAATACTTAATTATAAATTATTTGTCAATACAAGTAGATAGGTATACTAGTATATGGCTGGTCTCCTGCGTTACCGGGTAGGCTACCGTGCCAAATAGAAGGTGGATATCAAAAGGTACACAATGACAACAACATAAGCCCGAAAGTATTGATATATAATTATGGGAGTTTTAGCCAGTTAAACTGTTACCGCCTTCACCGCGTGGAGGTACTCCCAGCTTATGTTGTGTTATGATTCAAAATTTATACCCGGTGTCACTTTCACAATTGCTATGAATCTAACGACACCTTTGAAGCTAAAATTCACTGAGCCGTTCTGTCCGCAAAACGTGCCGAATATTTGAATATGGCGCCAAAAATCCGCCATTTTTTGAAGTGAAAACTTCTTTAGCGGCGCTGTGTACTTTTTTTGGAATGGGTAAAAACTTCTAAATTCGCGTCAGGTCACGTGACCCTGATCGAAAATTCGTAAGACGTAAAACGTAAGACGCGCGTTGTTGAGGACAGCGCCATCTATGCACATCGGGAAGAACTACGAGGGCCTCGCGTACTAACTACGTAGTTCATCCAACAACGACGAGATGGCGCTGAACCACGGATATATAACTGACGACGAGCTCCATGCGAGCGGCTTGCTTCTCTTACCACTGCCGCGACCAACACCACGAACTGAAGTCTATCCTGTGTGCTTATTTGTAAATCTGAATAAATTCCTTTCACGAGAAGAATAAACCAGTCACTTTGGTCATCATACCTGATTTGCAAAAAACCCTATAAAATAAGGAACACACCTTAACACGCGTGTTTTGTTTATAAGACGATTCACAAAATACACTCGTAATTGTTCAAGTTTTCACTTCTGTCGGCACTACCGGAGTGCCAGTGTTTTTTTTATTACGATATCAATTTTACAGTAATTACGAATCTAACGACACCTCGCAAACTAAAATCCATCGAGCCGTTCAGGCAGCAGAGCGTGCCAAATATTTGAATTCGGCGCCAAAAGTCCGCCATTTTGTTTTTTTTTTATTTTGATATACCCAGTGTCACTCTCACAGTAAATACGAATCTAACGACACCTCGCAAACTAAAATCCATCGAGCCGTTCAGGCCGCAGAGCGTGCCAAACATTTGAATTCGGCGTCAAAAGTCCGCCATTTTGTTGTTTTTATTTTGATATATACCCAGTGTCACTCTCACAGTAAATACGAATCTAACAACACCTCGCAAACTTAAATCCATCGAGCCATTCAGGCTGCAGAGCGTGCCAAACAATTATACATACATACATACATACATACTCTCGAAAAACATAACCCTCCTTCTGGCGCAGTCGGGTAAATACCACTCGACATTCTTCAACTAAATGAGAAGAAATTTAAAACATGCATTAAACGCACACTATGTAGACAAGCATATTATAAGTTGGATGATTATATCGTTGATAAAAATACCAGGCACTTGGGCTCACTAGTTAAAATTTCAATAATTGGAAGAGGTGCTTCCCTTTTTAAATAAAAGAAACATGCTATGGGAGTATAGAAAGTCTCCAAACCTAGATAATAAAAATAAACTTAAAACGTATACAAAAAGACTAAAACACATAATTAAACAGACACAAAAAGCACAAAATAATAATTTTATAAATACTGCTCAAAACAAAAGCAAAGCTACATGGAGCATAATCAATAAGCACAGAAATCAAACTACCCTAAACAAGGTATTGATAGCATAACAATTGACAGCAAAAATATAAATAATCCTAAACAAATAGCGGAATCATTAAATAATTATTTTATAGACCAAATTGAATCTCGAAGTGACATTAATCTTAATAGTAAACCAGCAATAAATTCTCATCCTAATTCAATATTTATGACACCCACAGTACCCCTTAACATATTTGAAATTATTAATTCCCTGAAAAATACTAAAAGCACTGGATATGACGACATAACCACCGAGGTAATAAAAGCCACATCTCCTATCATTGCACCAATACTCAGCCACATTATCAATGGTAGCATTGAGACAGGCATTTTCCCCGGAAAATTGAAAATCTCTGTAATTAAACCAATACATAAAAAAGGCGATAAGCAAGATCCTAGCAACTACAGACCAATCGCACTCATCCCGGTATTCTCTAAAATTTTTGAAAAAGTAATACGAAACAGCATATTATCTTTTCTAGAAACTAACAAAATCTTGGTTAGCGAACAATATGGTTTCAGAAAAAATAAAAACATTGACTCTGCTATTTATAAACTTGTAGAACACGTTCTAACTAACGTTGACAATAGAACTCCTGTAGTTGCATTATTTATGGACATGTCTAAGGCATTTGACTATGTTAACCATAAAATACTGATTAACAAGCTGGAAAAATATGGAATTAGAGGCAATATCCTTGAACTTATCAAATCATACCTGACTCATCGAGAACAAATTACATACATAAATAAAATCTGCCCCTATACAAGAACTGAAAAGACTTATGTCTCTACACATAGACAATGCATATTTGGTGTGCCGCAGGGCAGTGTTCTTGCTCCATTGTTGTTTTTTTATTTTTATTTTACGGATATTCCAAGTAACCATACTTGGTAGCATTTTTAATATTACATTTAAATAGTGTCTTGAAAAGTCAATATATTGTGCTACATTTGGTGACAGAAACGAATCGCTGTAAAACCGACTTCACGCAGTCTTGTCTGCCCGACCCCTAGAGTGTAAAGGTCATAGCACACTTAAACGACTCTGCTCCAACACCGCTCCCACCCAACACCGCCCTAAACTAAGACGACTGCTCGCAGTCCACGTGGTGACAGCTAGCAGGCACCCAGCAGTCCACGCGGCGACAGCTAGCAGACGGCCACCTATCCACCCGCCGACCGTACTCGCTTTTCGGTACGGCGGCGTACAAACCGCGCTGTTGGAACTGGCGGCGACTGCTAGCAGTGAGCGCGCGGACACCGCACCGACCGTTTTTCTACAACGTGCGGCCAGCAAGGCGTCAACTACCGAGCAGTCTGACGCGGACGGCGGTAAGCTCGCTGACAGCGAGCTGTCTGCTAATTTATGATGCTAATGTAAAATATCTAAAGAGCAATATTTAAAGCCCATATTTAAATAATATTCTTTTTGCCGGGTGGGAGCAGAGTCGTGTAAGTGGGCTATGACCTTAATTTAAGCCCGCGTAGGCGCGGAGGGTTGGAGCGCCTTGCGAGCTGAGAAGCGGTGGTGAGCGTTAAAACCACCTGCGATGATAAGCTCGCGTGGAGCCACCCAAACCCAGCAGCGCCGGAGCCGTGACAGAAACAATGTTTGCTGCATGTTGCATACTTGCTTGCATGTTGCATGTTTGTTTGCACGTTTTATGCTTGCTTGCATGCTTCTTACTGGGACCGCTTAAAGTTAAAACCACTTTTGTTCATAATAAATTATAGATGAAATAGAGTGCACAAACTAGAGGGGCCCGTGGCTAAATAATAACAGCCGGACAGGTCGATCGATCAGGTTAAGCTACGCTTGCCGCGGTTGGTCTGTAGATGGGTGACCATTTTTACATACCGTGACCCCTCCGTGCCTCGGAAAGCGCGTTGCCGTTAGTCCCGGCTGTCATTCGTGGATTTTTGACAGTCGTTACGGGTCGTCAGTAGCCCGAAAGTCTGACAACCAGTCTGACCAAGGGGTATCGTATTACCCTGTAACTGGGTTGTAGAGGAAAGATAGGCAGTCGCTCCATGTAAAATACTGGTATTCAACTGCATCCGGTTAGACTGGAAGCCGACCCCAACATAGTTGGAAAAAGGGTAGGCAGATGATGAGTGTGCACAAACTTTCTAGGCGTTTGGTGAAATGAAAATATGGTAATTAAAACAGTGGTATAATGAATGTAAGGAAACATAATACTTCGAAAAAATGTTATTTCGGCTAAGTGAAACTTTGGTAAAAAGTTTTTCGACCAAATGAAACGTCGGAGTAACGAAAAAAATCGAACTGATAATACGTCAACTAATACAGTGACAGACGTGACTTCGATGAAATAAAAAACAAAAACCGGTCAAAAGGGAGTCGGACTCGCGCACGGACGGTTCCGTACCATCATGTTTTTAATTTTTAATCGGCGAGGCCTATATTCGTCAGAGAATTTTAACACCGTGCACTGCGGTATAGAATATTGCAGTTTTATTTCAGCGCCATCTCTTGACCGATGGTGGAACATTTTTTTTACATGTTTCATCAAAAGTCGATAACTATGCGGCCTAAAAAAAAAGTTTATGATGTGCAAGCTGCGCTCTTTCATACATATATTACCCCACATGCCCTAGTAGCCCCACTTCGAATTTTTCAAACCCCTTTTCAGTTCCTGTTGCAAAAAATATACATATATATTTTTATTTCTTTCTTATTTGCGAAATAGTCAGGCAAACGTCATCTAAAACTATACCAAATTTCAAATTCATAGCATTAGGAGTTCTTGAGATATCCAGCTGTGACAGACAGACAGACTGAGTCCACCATAAGGGTTCCGTTTTACCATTTTGGTACGGAACCCTAAAACCGAAACGATAATAGTTGAAAAGTTTTAGGTGAACTGAAATTTGGTCAAATATTTTTCGAACTTAAGATAGGTAACCTGATTTTTTTGTTGCCATGGAGGGGCGGTGTGGAGTGCATCACGCTTTTCCCATCGAGGTGTACATTTCAAGTGGATATTCGCTTACTGAAACACGTTCTAGACTTAGTACCTAATCGTTACGATACTCGTCGATTACGCGATGGACCATCAATCAACCTTATTTGTGCTAGGCACAAGATGCCATTGGAATTTTTTGCGACCTCTCTAAGGCGTTCGATTGCGTAAACCATGAGACACTTCTGCTGAAACTTGAGCATTATGGAATTAGGAATTTAGCTCTTGATTTACTAAAGTCATACCTAAAAGATAGAAAGCTTAAAGTTCAAGTAAACGGCGTAAACTCATTAGGGTCTGAAATAGCAATGGGCGTTCCTCAAGGTTTGATATTGGGTCCATTCCTCTTTTTAGTTTACATTAATGATTTACTCCAATTACTTCAAAATCAACCGAAGATGGTGTTATTTGCAGATGACACATCATTGATCTTTAAGATAGACAGACGGGCACAAAATCTTGACGACGTGAAGAACTCTATTCTTCAGGTCCAAGATTGGTTTACGGTAAATAATTTGGTAAAAGAAAACCAAATGCATTAGATTTAAATTACCTAATGTTAGAAGTAGTGAATGTGACATCATATTGAATGGAGAAAAACTGGAATTTGTTGATCAAACTGTTTTTCTGGGAATCACGCTAGACGACAAATTGCAATGGGGACCTCACATAACATCTCTTGCGGGGCGGCTTAGCTCGGCCGCTTATGCTGTTAGAAAGATAAGACAGTTAACTGATGTAGAAACCGCGCGTTTAGTCTATTTCAGCTACTTTCACAGCATTATGTCGTACGGCATTTTACTATGGGGTCGAGCTGCTGACATTGAATCCATCTTTATTTTGTAAAAAAGAGCTGTCAGAGCCATTTATAATCTACGTCGCCGCGAATCTCTCAGGGAACTTTTTAAAAGGATTAATAATAATATTAATCCTTGCCAATTCATTTATGAAAATATTATGTATGTAAGAAAAAATCTACATCTTTTTAATAAAATAAGCGATAGACATAATTTTAATACTAGAAATAAAGATAAAATACATCAACCATTTTTCAGATTAGTCAAGGTACACACATCTTTTATGGGGTAATGTGTTAAATGTTACAATAAAATACCTTGTGATATATTGCAATTAAATGAAAGAAAATTTAAAACTCACATTAAACGTACACTTTGTAAACAAGCATACTATAAATTAGAAAATTATATCCAAGATAAGAACGCTTGGAAACATGCTGGTCTTGCTCCATAGGACAATCTAGAGTCTAGACAAAATCAAACGAGTTGCTAATTTAATTGTAAATTTATTCTTTTTTATTTTTTTAATTATATTGATTTACATTCTGTAACTACTGAACTCACACCCTGACTTATTATTTGTAATTTTTTATTTTTATTTAAATGAAAATCGTTTACTTTTACCATGTTTGTAAATATGTGAGCACCATCCATGTCCCCTCTTTGAGGAGTGGCTAGAGAGGCGTCACGGCGCCCTCACCTACCGCCTGACGCAGGTCCTCACCGGACACGGAAGTTTCGGGAGGTTCCTGCACATAATCAAGCGGAAGGAAACGCCCGGGTGTCACCATTGCCAGGATCGCCCAGAGGACACGGTGGAGCATACGGTGGAGGTCTGCCCCGCTTGGGCGGAGCACCGCCGTGTCCTCGTAGAGGCGATCGGCAGCGGCGGCGACCTCTCGCGTCCGGGCCTGGTTCAAGCCATGGTCCGGGGCGAGAGGGAGTGGGGGGCAGTCGCCTCCTTCTCCTTCTGCGAAGCAGTCATGCTAGCGAAGGAGGCGGCGGGACGGCTGAGGGATAGAACCTCCCGTCCCAGCCGCCGCGGGAGACGCTCCGGGCGTCGGGAGCCGCGCGACGACTCCCGGCCACCGTAGGCGCGGGCCTGCGGGCGGAGAGTAATGGGTAGCTCACCGTCCGATCAGGACCAGGCCCGTGCCGGACGGCGCGTACGTGTTCCACGCGCGCCTCAAAGAGATGTTAGCATCAAGGGAAGGGGCCCGCAAGGGCCGAAGCCTGCCGGATCAGCGGGATTGTCCGAAAGGGTTACCGCTGGCCCGGAACATAAAGGGCGAAGGAAGGAACACGGGTGGGTTTTAGTCAGTAAGAGTCTGACACTCCCTTCCGCTCCACCCAAAGCGGGAGGAGTCATTTGATGATTTCCCATCCAGAAAAAAAAAGCACCATCCATGTATCTATCAGATAATTAATTTATGTCATGGTTTCATTTTTAATTCTTTTACCTATTGTGGTATAGAAATTTTATTTTAGGTGCATCGTCTTCACATATTATGATTCTATAAAATGTATGCAAAATATTGAAAGAATTTTAAAAGAGTAACGGTGGAGTTTCTTGCCCGTTCTTCTCCATACGAAAACTACCTTTTGGAATGGGCGACTAGAATCAATTCTATTGGTTGTAATTTTTGACGTTTGAACGTGCCTTTTATGTGCCTATTTGAAATAAATGCTTTGACTTTGACTTTGCTCGATGAATGGGTAACATTTGGAGAATGTGGTTTTCCAAAAAATAAAATCCGCATTTATTATTTTTATTATATAACAATAAACATTATTTATAACATAAGTATTTGCTCGTAAAGGGTCTCTTATTTCACCAATTTCAATATCTTAATGTATCTCATTACGTACTTGTGCGGTAATGTAAAGTAAATCGCACGGTTTATCAAGATGCTCCGTCAAAACGAACGGTACTTTTTTAAATCTTAGCAAAGAGTTTTTATTTCAGAAAAGTATATGAATAAAATTAACTTTGGGAGATAAAATATAATAAATAAACATTTAATTATTTAATTTAATTAATTTTGACAATAAATTACAATCATTAATATCTGTAACAAAAACAAAAATATTAATTTACTTTATTAATAACTAGCCTCTGCCCGCGACTTCGTCCGCGTGAAATTTCTTGCTCCCCCAACCCATCGCATCGCATCACCCGCCCGCGCTATCACATCGTTTTCTCATAGCATTCTTTCTGGCTTTTTTCTTTTTGCTCAGCTCCAAAGAGTCCTGGCGTGATTAAGCTTTCCTCATGGATTGGGCAATCTAATGCAAAAATAATTTTTCAAATCCGACTGATAATTCCAGATATTAGCGTGTTCAAACAAACAAACAACAGTTTGTTTTTCTGTTCTATTAACTGCTAAAGGTAACTTTATTTAATAATAGCTGTGCCCCGCCGTTTCACCCGCGGTAATTTCAGGAAAATACCTACTAAAAACTTGTTGACAAAAAAAAAACAGATGACTTCCAAAAAAATACAAAGTGAAAAATAACTTTAATTTCGGAAGTCGGTGTCGTTGGTTCTGTATTTTCGTTTTTTTACACCGACTTTCGAAATTAAAGTTATTTTTCACTTTGTAGTATTTTTTTGGAAGTCGGTTGTTTTTTTTTAAGTTTTTTTTTTCACTTTTTAGTTGTACCTGCCTACCCCAAACAAATTCATATAACACTACTTGGTATGTGAATATCAGTGACAGGAAGCTATTGAACACATCTGCCTACCCCTTTAAAAGGTACAGGCGTAATGTTATGTTGTGTGATTGCGTAAACAATGCATACATATGCTATAGCAGCAATCGCGGTTGATTTGCTGGCATTTATTGAAGAGTTCCGTTGTCTGTCTCCGAAACTTATCATCAGATCTTTATGAAATTTAAATGGGACCATTCCGGAATAAAGATATTTCGAACAAAAAAAAATTTTGCAAATCTCAAATATAGACAATGCCCCTCATATATTATGTCTATATCAAATATAGACATATATGAGGGAGTTATACCCGAATATACATAAAAAATTAAAAATAGAAACATCCGAATTGAGAACCTCCTCCTTTTTTGAAGTCGGTTAAAAATATATTCCATTACTTTAAGAGATTATTACTTATACATGTAAACTATGCGACTATATTACTTGTAAGCTATGCAACTCCTAAGATATTCGTTTAAGGGACTAAATTTCAAGAGTGGAATAATTAAGGAATGCTTTCGGCACGCACTTTTTGGACGATTTTTTCGCTAAATCCTAACTTGGGGAACTCTTATGGGTTGCTTTAGTAGGATTTAAAGCCGGCCAGCTGATTTGATAAGAAATAACAAAAATAAAGGAATTTGAAAAAATACAGGAATACTGATTTTATTTTGTGACAAATTATCTGAAACAGTACAGTAGCACTTTGTTGACCATAGTGTGAAGAAACAGTTGAGTACGTGATCCCCCAAGTGGAATGACTGAATTTCTTTATCATACTTTGTACAATAGTTTTCACTAAAGTCACAATGGATCACTGCATCCTTTTCAGTCATGTTTTCTTTCAGTGCCTTCAGTGTCTTGTACTGGAGTATGATGTTGGTTTCGTGGTTCATAAACTTTGGTAACTCTTACATGAAGCGATAAATTCAGTATTCCACCAGCCGTCATCAGTATTCCGTAAGCCGTCAGTATTCCGCCAGTCGGAATAATGGAATACTAACGTGAAATACTGATGATCGAGGAGTTTTTGGCTAAAAACGGATCTTTAAAATATATTTTTTAAATCTCAACCTTATAAACCAATAAATTAAGCATATATTTCATCGTTCTACATTAAAATAAAACAAATTATCTAAAAACTTACGATCGAAATCATGTACGGAAGTTTTTACAAATCGGCTGGCAACGGCACTCTCCTCGTCGATTGATGCGACCTTACTAAAGGGCCCAGGGACGTTAGTCCTTCAAAGGATGTGCGGGGTGCGGGGCGGGGTGCATTGCTCTATCTTACTAAGCGGCAACGGTGTGAAGTTTTGATAATGTGTGTTTTTACTAGGAAATACATCTCGCCGGAATTTTATCTCAAAACCGAGTGGCAAAATGCAAAACGATTGTAAGCCTATCTATTATGTGAAATATGTTTAGTACAATAAGTCTTAAACAGTCAGAAAACTATTCTAGTTTATAGTTTTAGTGACAATTATCACTTTATTCTACAAGTAGGTATGTTATTTTAAAGGGCTTTGAGTAAAAAAGATAGGCCAGTTGCAACCGGAAAACTGACGAGTTTTGGTGTTTAGAGCCAATTTTCACGTATTCATTGTAATTATATTTTAACAAAATCGGGTGCAGACCTATAACTTAGTCTAAATATTACTCTAGAACCTATAAATATTTATATTTTTTGTAAATACTAGTGCTGCATGCCAGTACGCGCAAAATTCCACTTTTAAAATTTAGTCCCTTAAATGAAATGATGTCAAGGGCAATTTTATTCAAAATTAAATACTTGTGATGAATAACGTATTTATTTTGATAAGGATTAATATCATGTTTATAAAAAAAACCTTCGCAAATAATGCATTAGTTTAGAAAAAATTTGATTACCATAAAAAAGGTTATAGTGAGTAAACCTTAAAAGATAGACATATGCTGTCGCGGACTTTTTTTTAGAACTTTTAAAGGAAAACAATTCCGTCATACATGATTTTTGCGTAGGTAACTTTAACCGTTTACGCAGCGTACGCAACGAAAACTCTCAAAAGGAATATTTTTTTCCCGTTTTTGCATAATTTTTCATTGATGCTCCGCTCCTATTGGTCGTAGCGTGATGTTATATAGCCTATAGCCTTCCTCGATAAATGGACTATCCAACACAAAAATATTTTTTCAATTCGAACCGGTAGTTCCTGAGATTAGCGCGTTCAAACAAACAAAAAAACAAACAAACAAACTCTTCAGTTTTATAATATTAAGTATAGATACTGATTGTTTTGTGCCTATGCCTGAAAAAAAGCGTGTCTACGCCTGAACGCAGCCATTCTTCATATGAACGAACGCGTCTAATGTCAACGGCGCTCGCGACAAGCTTCACGCGGACGAACCGGACGAACGTCACTACACTTCACTTCACGAATTAGCGCGCACCGCCATAATTATTTTTGTCGCGACACATTAATATTGTAATTTTTAAACTAATAAACTTATACTTAACTATCATCGAGGTCGGTCTTTATTTTGTATCGCCCACATCTTTGGCGAGCGCCGTTGACATTAGACGCGTTCGTTCATATGAAGAATGGCTGCGTTCAGGCGTAGACATCCTCCGGCCCTTGAAAGACTAGCTTTCAACTGGTTCAATTGGCAGACGAACAATGTTGTGAATCGCCCGCCGCAACGCTGGCGTCTTGGACGTATCACACGTTTGTATTTGGGACCAGACAACGTGTGTCGAGTGGTTGATATTTACACCGCCAGAGGCACTATACGGCGGGCGATTCACAACATTGTTCGTCTGCCAATTGAACCAGTTGAAAGCTAGTCTTTCAAGGGCCGGAGGATGTCTACGCCTGAACGCAGCCATTCTTCATATGAACGAACGCGTCTAATGTCAACGGCGCTCGCGACAAGCTTCACGCGGACGAACCGGACGAACGTCACTACACTTCACTTCACGAATTAGCGCGCACCGCCATATTTTTGTCGCGACACATTAATATTGTAATTTTTAAACTAATAAACTTATACTTAACTATCATCGAGGTCGGTCTTTATTTTGTATCGCCCACAAGCGCGAACGCGCGCGCATCGCTTATTTGTTAAGAAGTAAAAATTATTCCGTGCGCTTTTCCTTTTCGCTGTACTTTTTTTTTATTTGAAAATGTCGTCAAGTAATGATGAATTTATTAATTCCACACCGCCAGAAGTCTCAGACGCAGCGAAAAAGGCTACTCTAAGCCTCTTGCCCGAAAAATCGACGGATAGATACAAGCGTATCAAAATTTCATCGTAAGGAAAACAAGTAAATATACAAAGTCATTTTCAGAAAGTGTGTTTTTAGCCTATTTCATGGAACTTTCTCAAAAATATAAGTCAAGCTCATTGTGGTGCTACTATTCAATGCTAAAAATCACTGTGAAAACAAAACATGGTATTGATATCAAGTTATACTCCAACTTGCTGGCATTTATAAAAAGACGCTCATGTGGCCATGTGAGTAAAAAGTCGAAAGTATTTTCGGCTGACAATGTCGAGAAGTTCCTAAAAGAAGCTCCGGATTGCCGATATTTGGCAACAAAGGTCAGATGAATCTAAATTATTGTTATTAACTTCTTTCACTTTCGTATTTCTTTACAATATAGGTGTTTTCAACACATTTGCTCGAAAATAGTAGGTATATTTCATTACAAGTGCGGAAAGGTTGTCATTGCAAAGAGTTCCGACAAATGTCTACCCGAGCCGAGGCGCAGCCGAAGGCGAGGGTTGACAGTCGGAACAAGTTGCAATGACGGTTTCGCACGTGTACTGAAGACTATTTTTAATACAGTTGCGAAAAAATTAAGCAATTTAATAAAATAATAAAAACACAATAAACTCAACTAAACAATGGCGCCAACCGTAGATTATAAGCAGAGATTTTTTTTTCTTCACCCATTCTGGTAGGCAAAGGGAAATGGGCATACAGCCAAGTCTTCAGTAGAATTTTTTTATTAATATGAAATGAAAATGAAATTTAATGAAATGAAATGAAACCTAACCTAACTCATTCAATCAAATCATTAAATCTGATATTGAAACAAATTGGTAGCTTCTTTTTAGAAATATACGTATTTGCATGAATCATAAAAACTTCTATGAATTTTTTTAGTAAAAACTTCATGGTTGGTTTTTCTTTTTAATAGACATTATTTTGATAGTTGGGAAAGAGAACGCACGAGTTCGGGAAAGGTAAAAAAAAAGCACGAGTATGTAATAGCCCACATCCCGAACGCTATACGTCCCTGCAATACGCCACTTTTTGAGCAACTGTATTAAAAATGCATTTACAAAGCCTGTATACATTGTTCGAAAGTTAAAAATTACGCACCATACAACGGAACGTGCGGTAAAATAGGTACTCTCACCTAAGTACCTATTTTACGGCATATCCCGTTATATAGCACCGTGCGTTTTCTTTACGTTTTTTTTTTAATTTCCATAAAAAATATATACGAATTCCACCAAAGAGTTTTACATTATGAGAATAAACAACCTGACTGATCGAACCTTCTTGGAAACGCTTTTGCTCAATACGTTGTCTCACTTTAATACTAAAGAATAAATGAGACGAAAGATGTAGTTCTAATTTTCACCACGTGCATGTGGCGCTATTTGCAAATTCATGCCATTTTCATATTAGACACTTCAAAAATTGTTGCGACTTTCCCACTGTTAAATAAAGTTTGTTTAATTACATACTGTACTATTTTCTCGCAAATGTGTTGAAAAACATTGTATGACACACGTGCAGAAATTGGTATTTACAAACTCGTGACTATGGTAAGCCCTCGACTTCGTCTCGGGCTTACATTTGTCTACTCGTTTGTAAAAACCAACTTACCGCACTAGTATCATAATAGTATATTTCATTACAAGTGCGGAAAGGTTCCGACAAATGTCTACCCGAGCCGAGGCGCAGCCGAAGGCGAGGGTTGACAGTCGGAACAAGTTGCAATGACGGTTTCGCACGTGTACTGAACGACTATTTTTAATACAGTTGCGAAAAAATTAAGCAATTTAATAAAACAATAAAAACACAATAAACTCAACTAACTAATGGCGCCAACCGTAGAATATAAGCAGAGATTTTTTTTCTTCACCCATTCTGGTAGGCAAAGGGAGCTATGCCCATACAGCCAAGTGTTCAGTAGAATTTTTTTATTGATATGAAATGAAAATGAAATTTAATGAAATGAAATGAAATGAAACCTAACCTAATTCATTCAATCAAATCATTAAATCTGATGTTGAAACAAATTAGTAGCTTCTTTTTAGAAATATACGTATTTGCATGAATCATAAAAACTTCTATGAATTTTCTTTTAGTAAAAACTTCATGGTTGGTTTCACTTTTTAATAGACATTATTTTGACAGTTGGAAAGAGAACGCACGAGTTCGGGAAAGGTAAAAAAAAGCACGAGTATGTAATAGCCCACATCCCGAACGCTATACGTCCCTGCAATACGCCACTTTTTGAGCAACTGTATTAAAAATAACTATTAAATCTTTTTTCAGGTTGCATTAATATTCGGTATAAATGGTGCATGTAGTGTAGACGTCAAGAGTTGGCAAACATCACAACTAATGATGTCGAGAACCATGGACGGGTTCTTCTTGTCCAGGTCAAAAACACAAAAAATAAAATTCCAAGATCGTTCACAATACAGGGGCCTTTTTACGTCATGGTGAAGAAATACGAAGCGCTTCGTTCAACAAAAGCGATGTCTAACAGATTTTTTCAAAACTACCAAAATGGAAAATGCACTAGCCAACCCATTGGCGTAAATAAATTTGGAGCAATGCCGAAAGAAATTGCCACTTAATTAAATTTGGATGATCCACATGAATACACAGGGCACAGTTTCAGAAAGGTCCTGGGCTACATTGCTCGCCGATTCAGGTGCGAATTTATTGACAGTAAAACGCCACGGAGGGTGGCGGTCTAACAGTGTAGCCGAGGGCTACATAGATGACTCGATGAGAAATAAAGAAGAAATTAGCACCCGCATTACAAGGAATATAAATTTGGAGCCAAGTGTTGACTCTCGACCATCTACGAGCACACACGCATACATTACACCATCGTCGCCGCCGCCGCAGCCACCGCCCTCGCCGCCACCGACTGCAGAACTCTGTGGTCTCGTTTCTCCTACTTTCACTCAAGAGAGTGAGAGAGAGACTGGTGAAATTGAAACTAATAATGATAACTTGACAACATTAAAAATGCCAACTGGCAACGTAATAATCAATTTTACTAATTGCTCAAATTTTCACAACTGCTTTAATTAAAGATTTATTCGTTTAAGAAAGTCCGAGTTTTATTTATTTCCTCGCAAATATGTTATAAAACGTCGTATGACATACGTGCGCTTTGATAATTACAGCCTCTGCTTTCTTTTAGCCCTCGCCTATGGCTCGGGCAAGCAATATCGCCTCGGCTGTAATTTTCAACTTACCGCACTTATATCATAATGTACTATTGTACTAGAGTGTAGTTTTTTTTTTACAATTTTTCAAACATTGAATTCTGTCACTGGCCACCCTGTACTAGTGGATCTTATGGTGCGGAGACTGCCAGTCTGCCACTGGACCTCCGATTCTAAGGTTTCTTGTATTATTTATGTTTAATGAACTGTACATATTCCATTAGAGTAAATGATAACAAAACATAGCGAGCATCTTATGGAATTGTATTGCCTTTTTGTCATTTTAAAAGTTATCCTCTTCAATATGTTTTCGCAACAAGTTGTTACATAAGCAGATGCTTGTCGTGACAAGATAACGCCATCGACATCGTCTGACACGCCGCGTCAACGCCAAGCCGCGCGAGTGCCGTGAGATAATCTGTTGAGCGGGCGACGGCCCGCCAGCGACGGCCAGCCAGTGGCGTGCATTGGTTTTCAGAATAGGTAGGCAGGTACTAGGACGGGTCTAGTCTAGGCAGACGTGGTCACTATCTTGGATTTTCATTTTGACCTCACTATTGGCTTCTGCACCCTTAAAAACCACGAAAACGACAACAATGAAAAAAAATTGCAGCCGCTATCTTGGATTTTCATTTTGACTTTACTGTCGGCTTTAGCGCCCTTGAAAACCATGAAAACAAAACCCATGATAAAAAATTACAGCCGCCATCTTGGATTTTCATTTCGACCTCACGCAACCTACGCATTTTTTCTACGCAAACGGCTAGGCTGTGAACTGAAAGGTTAATAATTAACCTTTCAGTTCACAGCCTAGCCGTTTTAGCAAACGGCGCCGTGCAGCTAGCCCTCGCGGCCTGCGTAATACTCCGCCGATGCGAACGCTTATTTATATAATTGGGAGTCATGTGACAGAAAAAAATGGAACTAAAAAATGCGTAGGTTAATCAATAATGTATACAACTGTTATTTAAACATTTCTTATTTATTATGACCAGTTGAAATAAATACTGGGCAGTCATTTAATTTTTCGGCGGTTAGTCAATTATTGTGTTGTGGCCATAGATATGTATATGAAAAAAGGTTGTGGCAGTAAATCATGATCAGTAAAAAAAAAATTTTTTTCGGTTATTACATCCTATAATGTTAGTACAAAAAATAAAACAGTAGTGTTATTACACTACTTGAGTATTTAAATTAAAAAAAATGTTAGAATGGACAGGCCACTCCGACCAAATGGGTTAGGTAAGGTTAGAACTGTGAGCAATCGCGCGATAGATGTTTAGCGACAAAATGTTTACTTTGTTTTGGTAAAATAATATTGTATACTACGTTTTGTATACGGTGGATATAAATAGTCCTCCTTATCAATGTCGATAACGGCGAACCTTTAAAATTATTATTATTTCCTAGCGTGTGCCCTAATATTTATGACTCGCCAGACCGAATTTAGTTTTAAATACTCGATCACAACTAATGCAATAGATAGAGTTGGCCGGCAGAGTTAAAGGTATTTCGCGTTTTTCGGTTAGTGTATCGAGGCGCTTTTTTTCGAAAGTTTTTACAATTTTGTAGGCAGTAGACCGCCAGGAAGACCTATGTGAAGCGAGCTTCTCCCAACCTGTTGGATCAATAGCGCAAGCGCTTAGATGAACACATCCTTGTAGCGGAGATGTTGACCACCATGCTTCCGTTTACCTTCTGCCATCTCAGAGTAGAAGACCACTTTGGGTAAACGGTGGTCCTCCATGCGAAGGACGTGTCCAGATCACCTGAGTTGACGCTGCATAAGTAAAGCATCCATGCCATACATGTCACAACGGCGCAGGACCTCCGTATTAGGAACGCGGTCCTGCCATTTAATTTTCAAGATGGATCTTAGACACCTTAGGTGAAATGTGTCAAGTTTCCTTATGTCTGGTAGAGGCACCATATTTCTGCGCCATAAAGAAGGACGGGCAAGATTAATGCTTTGTAAACATTAACCTTTGTCTCACAGGAAGCTATTGAACACATCTGCCTACCCCTTGAAAGGGTACAGGCGTGATGTTATGTTGTGTGATTGCGTAAACAATGCATACACATGCTATAGCAGCAATCGCAGTTGATTTGCTGGCATTTATTGAAGAGTTCCGTTGTCTATCTCCGAAACTCATCATCAGATCTTTACGAAATTTAAATGGGACCATTTCGAAATAAACCTCTTTCGAACAAAAAAAATCCGTCTATATATGAGGGAGTTATGCCCGAACATACATAAAAAAAAATATAAGTATAGTATAAACATCCAAATTGAGAACCTCTTACTTTTTTGAAGTCGGTTAAAAAGTAGAAAAAACAATAAAAAGAAACTCGAAGAAACTTGTCACATAGTATTAATAGAAATTATGGAATTAAGAAATACTTTAGGTTTCAAAGGACAAAAAATACATACCCCGATTCCATAATCACTAGCATCACTTTATATTACAATATTATTAGTAATTCAATTCAAATCAAATATGGCTAGAACATAAGTAATTTAGGCGTAGGTTTCCAAGATAAAAATAATCTGGCCGTCGTCTGTGACAAAATTTCGACAAGTGACCCACGTTTCAAAGAAAATATCTCATCTGACGTATAAACATTCATAATTTAAAAATAATGAAAATAATGTTTCTGATTAGGCAAAGTATGAAAGATGAGGTTGAATATAAACTTAAAGAAGGGTGAATGTCGAAAAATTAACATGATGTATTTATTAATACTGCACATGGTAGGAGTTGCAATTAACATGATGTATTTATTAATAGTGCACATGGTAGGAGTTTCAATTAGAGACATCTTCCTTCTCTTTGTACAGTCGTGAGGAACTTCTTCGCCTCTCCGCACCCTTTCGACAAGATGATAAAGTCTATTTACAATGTTTTTTCCACTGTATTTAAAACTTTCCGCTGGAAGTTGGTCCATACCAGGTGTTTTGGAGTTTTTGAGTCGCTTAACTGATGGGTCTTCTAAATTTTGACATACTGGCATTTCATCCAGTGTATTTATGTACGACAAATCAGGGCCGAGTGCATCGGGATTCAAGACATCAGTAAAATGTTCTACCCATCGCAATATTACGTCGGCTTTACTCGTAACTCGGTGTTGTCTGTCTTTTGTGTACAGACGCCAGCACATCAAGCTACTACAATCTGTTAAATTTCGTTAATAGATTTTCAACTATCGCTAAAGCATAAGGTTCAACGTTAATTCGGAAAATTTTACAGTTTCGGTGCTATTTTTTTTGCTCGTGGGCCGAAAATCGCTTATATACCCTCGAAAAGTTTCTAGTTTGGTCACTATCAGCGCAGTTTTGTAGTTCAGCAGCTTTCTCCTTCCACCACTTATCCTTCAGTTCGCGAACATTGGAGGTTAGTTTCTGTTGCGGTTCCTTTACTACTGCGTGAATCCGAGGATTTCGAGTTTACCTCATACATGTGTCTGTCAACTAGCGCATTGATTTCAGTGTCAGATGCATCGAAACATTTTTGGTTTTTGGTCTTCCTACAGTTTTCAGCGCACAACCATGAAGAAGTTTGGCGAAATATCTCTACTTATCATCGATGGTGGAAAACTCTGACTTCGGAGAACTTGCAGCAAATTTCGAATCCAACGTTTTGTCCAGCTCTGACGAGGTAACCATGTTATGGAACAACAAATCAAATCCGGGTAAGTACCAATGTGACTTTTCCAATTCACATAGACCTATGTGAATTGGAAAAGTCAACCAACGTACCTGCACGTTGGTTTATCTTAGAGATCAGTGACGTCGGTGGAGGTAAAAATGAGGCATGATGTTAACATAACAGCACGCGTGTTTAGTCTCTCCAGGTCTCCTCACGAGGGCTAGGCGGTGTATGTGTAGAGGTCTATATTACTACAGTAAGTAAACCCACATTATTTTAGCCAGTTATGCCACTTGTAATAAATCAATTTAGATCTGAAATTGCCAACCCGTGATCAATGCTCGTGCCTTCTTTGTACGGGAAGAGATCTGAGCCTTGCAGTGGGACAGTGATAGACTGCATACACACATCCGACTTTCTATCAGTTACCACAAACCGTCGGCCACAACAATAAAGGTAGTCGAAATAAATTTGAAATAGGGAACATATTATTGTGTCAACGAGTGACAAGAGAGTCTGAACGCTTCCAGTAGGTTTAGTAGTTAACGTGAGTTGTCCAGTAGTAACTGCGTTTAGTATTGAACAAATATACGATCTGGCAATAGTGTCTGAGTCATTGAGCATGGAGTGCGACATGCCTATCACACGCACACACCGGCTGTTATCAGCCGTCAAGTGCGCTGATAAGACAACGCTGTCGGCGACAGCGCGGGCGCTACTCCGCACGAGAGTGCTGTGTCCACTGGCTCCAGCCACCATTACATCAACTGCGAGATCTTCATCGACCTATATACGTACCTAGCTAACTTTCAGATTTCATTCATAGCGGAAGAAGATAATCGCCAAACTTATTGAAATAACTCAGTTTTAGGTTTCTTTTTGACGTGACAGGACATTATTTTTACATTTATGATTATTCCTAATTTTAATTTGTTGACTGCCAATTTAATTTTTAAGTAATAATTAGTGAAAGTATGTGTTGTGTTCTGTCTTATTTTATTTATTTTTCTAATAATATTTATTCAATGTCCATAATGTTGTCAATATTGTTGATTGAAATAAAAGGAATTGAATTGAATTGAATAAGAAATGCTTGTAGCATAAGCGTGTGACTAAGTTTTTCTGACATGAGGAAAACGGTAATTCTCGATGTCATATATCCTACTACCTACCTACCAAGCCGTATCCAGGAATTCGCTTCAGCCCAGAATATAAATAACTACTTTATTTACAATAAACTTTATTTAAGTTCTGGACGATCACCTCGTGGTTTGTTTTACATATAATCCTATAATTTGGCCTGTTTGAAAAGGTGTGTCTCTCATTCGGATACAGGTTGGCAAGTTTACCCCATAAAGTACGAAGTTTTCGACCTCCAAACCAAAGTTTGCACCTTACATACGGCAGTCCGATATAGTTAAACCTATTGTTTTAACTTTGTAGGTACACCGCAGTCAGTCATCACATCGACAGCCCTCGAGGCCGCGAGCGCGCCACAGACACGGTCGAGCACGGACCAAGGCCCACGCTTTACTATGACAATGACGCTTTAATATGACAATCTAAATAAATTGTATTGATAGTGAATTAAGGGCTCATATTTTATATGATTTGTTAATTATGATTCGTGCGGATAAAGTTATCATTTGCTAATGAAAATTATTTTTAAAATTTTAAAAAGTGAATGAGAGGCGACTCATGTAATGCCGCACCATACGTACTAAAAGTGGCTTGATCTCAAGTCTAAGATCTCAGGGCTACAGAACGATGAGGCGGCTGTTTTCCCTAAGTTACGGAACTATGTAGTTGATGTTCGTACACAGAGTCAGTTCCGCCTGGCTGCGGTGATTCACTCGCTTACCGTGAAGCCTGTATGAGGCGCATGTGTCAGCCGCTCGGGACGTCACCGCATCACTTACATGCCGTTGTTTGCTTACATTACCACATTATTGTCACTCAGAACTTTGCAACTATTTAGGTATTTAGATAATATTTTTTCGGACTGATGGTACGTATACATAGGTACCTATCTGAAATAATATGCGTCGTATATTTTCATACTTGTAAGGCATACTGATGCACGATACACAGCATAATAGCTTATGAAAAAGTGTAATTTTAGTTGAATAAAATGGTGAACAAGCACAAGTCGTAGCGATTGGCTACGATGTTCGTAGGCGAGCTACGCGCTACTACGAACTGCTACGCACAGGGTCGAAAATAATATACTCTTAAAAAATTAAAAAGTAAAATAATAATTAAAAAATAAGCTTCGACAAAAGAAGGCAAAAAACTAAACAAAATAGTTTTACAACTGTTTATTTAGTTTTAGATTTTGGTTAATTTATGTTTTTTCGTTTTACCTGAATTAATATTTTTGTTCTGAATTTTTTTTCGCGGCTTTATTTGCATGTTTTGAGTTACGGGATTCATGACCACACATCTTAACTCGAATAGGCGAGTTCATCTAAAAATACGTCATACTAGTAATGAAGATGCCTTTTGAGTAGCTACCGCGAGAAATTAATAGGTAGGTAGATAATTATGGCCTAAATTATAATCTAATTGTAAACAATCAATGTGTTTTTACTTCAATTCAAATTATATATCCCTATTGAAAAACCCCGTATTATAAAACGAAGTCCCTCCACCGCGTCTGTCTGACTATAGTCAAAAGTCAAAGTCAAATAATTTATTTCAAATGTTCCTATTTGAAATTAATGATTTGACATTGACTACAAGGTACTTTTGACGTCAAAATGTACAAAAAATAGAATTGATTCTATTTGCCCCTTCCAAAAGGTAGTTTCGTATGGAAAGCAAGCACCTTCACCGGTACCTACTCTTTTAAAAATATTTTGTACACATTAATTAATGCATTGATTAGGGTTATCTTAGGCTGAATCTGAAATAAATACCTTTGTACAGTTTTTTTACTTGTGCATAAAGTTTAATAAATAAATAAATAAATGATTTATTATTATTTTATTTATTTATTAATTATATAATTATTCCTCTTAAAAATATCTATTAAACTGTAGCAACGATAAAAATGTCGATCATCTAAGATTAACACACAATTCATAACCAGCTTATGATGTTCTCACCGCTGGGACACAGGCCTCCTCTCTTCGAGAGGGAGCGGGCTGTAATCCACCACGCGGGCCCAGTGCGGGTTGGCAGATGTCACATGTATTCGATATTTTGGTTCTAAAACATACCGGTTTCCTCACGATGATGTTTTCTTTCACCGTTTTGAGAGCAGTGGTGATGAAATTATTTACACTAGTAAAGCGCCTGTCTGCGTTCGCGCCTACAACTCGTAAGTCGGAGCCGCCACCACTCACCACTGGGCCACTACTGGGCCACCACTGGGCCACCTCTGGGCCACCACTGGGCCACCACTGGGCCACCACTGGGCCACCACTGGGCCACCTCTGGTCCACCACTGGGCCACCACTGGGCCACCACTGGGCCACCACTGGGCCACCACTGGGCCACCACTGGGCCACCACTGGGCCGCTACTGCTAACACACAATAACGTAAGATATTGCTAATATTGCTATAGAATGCTTTTAAACTTGGTGGAGGACTATTGCAGAATATGCAAACAAGGATATTGGAATATGTGTTTAGATGGCTAAAGTGAACTGGTTATCTATTACTATGGAAGGACTATGGCCCTTGCAAAAAATGGCAGGCGGTGACTTGCACACTGAATAATGGGCCCCCAGAAACTGTTGTAGCACTTAGATACGTAGCGACAAGGGTGCCACATATCCTGAGGTGCTTGAGGAGTAAAGAGTTATTCTACGGCTATCAGGACAATCCCAGAGCCTGGAAGATGGCTAAGATCCAGCCCTTCCTGAAACACTTCCTTCCTCCAAGCACGTTTGCTCTTGCAAATCTCCAGTCAAGCCGGCCAATAGAGGCAAGAATAAGGTAGGAGCTCTGTTTCTGGTCAGTGTTCATTCCTGCCGGTCAATTACGGCAAACCAGAGATGAAGAACAAGACTTCTCTTCGGAGACACGATCCGTGGGGTCGCTACTGCCCAACAGTTCGCCACATGCTGCCCTGCGAGTATATGTATCTCTCTTGGTCTGGTTCCTCACCTCAGATTTGTTCCGGCAAAGTAAACTCTACCGGCACAGACCTAGAGTTCGGAGCGCACAAGCCCCAACACAACGTCAACGTAGAGATACAACGCGGGTGGGGTTAGTATCATTATTTTTACATCTCTTGACATTTTCTGGAAGGTGCACGAGGAGCCGAAGCCAACTCGCAGAGGCCCCAGGTTATAGTTTTTAATGAAAGAGGCACCTATTTTTACTTGTTACAATTTTAGGAAACATGTTCTTTTACAAATTTGAAAATGCTTACAGCAACCGGAATAAATTGAATTTTTTTGAAAATTATGATATGCACATGTGCCTTTTATGTGCCTATTAGAAATAAATTATTTGACTTTGACTTTGTCTTGACTTTGAGCCAAGAAAGGTTTTTTTTTGGTTTTTTAATTTGTTTTATCTTAATTTTAGTTAATTTTTTGCGATTAATTTGATTTTGCATGCACCCTTCGCTTGCGTCTTATTTTATAGAACGAGTACCTACTCGAATGTAAGAGAGCGCCTTGACTAGCATAGACGTTCAGCTTCGTTCGGAAGTCAGGACTTTCACAAACATGACGAATTCATCATCTGCCTAGTCTTTTCCCAACTATAATAACCGTAATTTTTTATAACTCCTATCTGTTTGGTTAAAAAAAATTAAAATACCTTGTAACATATCGCAATTAAATGAAAGAAAATTTAAAACTCATATTAAAAGTACACTATGTAAACAGGGATATTACAAATTAGAGGATTATATCCAAGATAAGAATGCTTGGAAACATGCTGGTCCTGCTCCATAGGACAATCTAGTGTCTAGACAAAATCAAACTGGTTCCTAATTTAATTTATATTTTTTTAAATGTTATGACATTGATTTTTACAATCTGTGACTACAGTAACTCACACACTTCTAAAATTCTAGAAAAATCATCTACTTTTCCAATATTTGTAAATAATTTGTAAATATGTGAGCACCATGTGTCTATCACATAATTGATTTACCTGTAATTGCTTAATTATTAATTGTTTTTATTTTTTCTTGGGGTAGACTTCTTTTATTCTAGGTGCATCGTCTTCACATATAATTATATTATGTATACAAAACCTTGTTAGACATTTTAAAAGAGTAACGGTGGAGTTTCTTGCCCATTCTTCTCCATACGAAATCTACCTTTTGGAAGGGGCGACTAGAATCAATTCAATTTTACTGTAAGTTTTGACTTTCAAAAGTGCCTTTAATGTGCCTATTTGAAATAAATGATTTGACTTTGACTTTGGTTCAAATCTATTGAGACTTGAATCTCTCATATTAGTAAAAGTACAAGAAGTGTCCCCGCGTGTACGCTGCAAGTGTACGCTGCAAGTGTCCCCGCGTGTACGCTGCCAGTACGCTGCAAGTGTACGCTGCAAGTGTCCCCGCGTGTACGCTGCCAGTACGCTGCAAGTGTACGCTGCAAGTGTCCCCGCGTGTACGCTGCAAGTGTACGCTGCAAGTGTCCCCGCGTGTACGCTGCCAGTACGCTGCTTACACGCAGGAGTGTGGATCCGGTGCGGCGCGTCCCGGGGCCGAGGTCGTGAGGCGCTCTCCCATGATTAGCAGTATCGCAGGTAATTAGACCGATGATCGATGTCTCAAGTAAGTCTCTCGTGATAAGATAGCGCAACGCATTACACTTATCGACTTTTTATTGTTAAGATACGTATCGCAAATACAATAATGATTGTTTAAAGGGCACCTACATACCTACCTTATATTATTGACATAAATTCGGGGATAAGTGAGGATTATAGCGCGACGTCGCTGCGTCGATGCGCATGCGCACTGTGCAGCCGTGCGAAGGCCACGCCGCACGACGCTCCACGCGTGTCGTTACCAACACGAACCACTTGAACCGCATTGGAGCCGTCACAGAAAATGTTAGCTCTGTTATACTCTCCAGGAGTTATCCAAGACAGATGCAGCTTCAGCTTTGTAATAACATGGCTAACATTAGCTTGTTATTTTACGAAGCTGACTAAAGTTATCACAATTAATATATTATAATCGTTATTGACACAAAAAATGTATATACGGCTAAATATTTCACCTAAATCTATATTTGGAAGGAGGAGGCGTGACATTAATTACAAGACTTGAGTACTTACAACCAAATAAGTTTGGTTAGCGTTCACTTACACGTCTCCTCAGACAAAGGAGTTTTAATTTCAGACAAAGGCTATTTCCCCGGGGATAGTATAGTCGGAACATGATTAGATAGTACAGTGCCTGCTACCTACTGGTTCTGAAACTATCTCAATCGGATGTCATTAAACAACTAACATAAGTGTTTAAAACATGAATAGCATATACATGGATATCTGTTGTGATTAGTTAAGTTATCAACATGATAGTCAGATAGTGCAGTTGGTGTCAGAGCCAGGTATCTCATCAGCAGCATCGGCGGGCGCGCGTTGCCCGGCGCTCCTCGCGGGTCGCGCGCTCCTGATGCGCTGAAACATGGAAATGTTTTCCCCTTGCGTGTGGCGAGGCGTCGCGCGCTCGGCCAATGGGCGCGCGCCTTGTGCCGCACACTTAGACGCACACGCACACGCGCGCGGCGTCCGGCCCACTCGGCGCTCTCACCTGGCCGCAGCAGACGAGCCGAGCGAGCGCTGCGCGCGCCGGTACACACTCCGCGACCCGCGCCTCACCAACGTGCTGTGATGTGAACACTCCGAGCCAGTGCTACACCTCACGGACTATACCACACACAGATACCTGCTAGCCTGCCTTCATCAGCTGCCTACGAGCGGTGAGTACCTACAGCCTACATACCTACTGCGTACATAACCCCTGAAATACTGAACCAGACCAAGTGACGTTGATAGTGCAATTGATCGTGGCAAGGGTGGAGGAAGTCCATCTCAGTGAAGAGACAGATACTCCCGCGAATACTGTCATACATAGCTGAACCGCGGCTATAAGTTGATAAGGTTCCCGCGGATCATAGGAGCGTAAAGTTCGTTGATACTAGTTAGAAAAACCTACCAAGTGAAACTTTAAACCAAAGCGTGTTAGGCCTGTGCACTCGAAGGCAACTTACCAAACACCTGGAAGTCGAGATCTAAGCCGACGTTTTTAATAATCAGTTGTTCGTCCATCGACGTCTGCAACAAGATGGCTGTAGACGAGACGAGATCGAATAAACTGTTCAACGTCACCAGCTTCCACGCACCACCACGTCTGCACACACCGACAATTCCTAGATCAGTGTTGATCGGTCTCGACTTGAATCGCAAAAACAAAAAAGTTTTTGGCTATCTCTATTGCAATTAAAATTAATACACTGTTCACACACACACTCGTTCGCTGTACATGCTGGAGACCTTTTCAATTCATGTAAAAAAACTGGTACCTACCTAGAGCATATTCAGTATTTTTCTTGTAAATGTTCTGTGAAGGGAAAATTACAAATGAGCGAAAGTGATGAACTTCCCTAGGACGTAATTATATGTGACTACAATACTAACAGCTCTTAATTGTAATATAGTAGAAGAATGCAAGAACACGCTCTGAAACGTATTTTTTCCCCAAGATAGACGATCATCTGCTAGCTCTTATAAAATTTCATTTATTTTTCAGACAAAGTGCATTACTTTATATATATATATATTTTTTTTTTATAAAAATCACACAATAAAATAATACTCAAACATTCAAATCAAATACAATTACACTCACTGCACATGTGTTTATGTTTCACATCTTATAGGATAATATCTTCATCTTCAAGTCAGTTTTAATTCATACTGACTATAATTTATAGTACAACAATAAGACATCCCTAACTCCTATGTATTGATATTCGTCACGACAGAAGGCGGGGCCGCGCGCCGTCGCCCCTGCCGCCGCGCGCCTGCGCCGACGCGAGGCTCTCACATTCACTCTAAATCAACTCCATGTCACGTGTGCTTTGAATAACTAATTACTGAAGCTAGTTCAAACGTCACTGGCAGTTGTTTTAACTGAATGACACCTTAGAAAAAATTGCATGGATTTATTTTAGAAATGTGAACAGTTTCCAGCCTCTTTATTTTGTGAAAAAAAAAAATAGTACACGGACCACTACTTCTAGTAGGCACGAGGTATACTCGAAACTTGACATATTAGTCTTAATTCTTCATTGAAATTTAGGCACATAGAATAATATGATTCGTATAGAAATTGAGATAGACATTCGGAGAGGCCTGTGTCCGGCAGTGCACAAAAGCGTAATGTTTGATTTGATTGGATTCGATCAGTTTTTCAATAGATATTGAACACAAAATTTATTCTTGATTGTATCGATGCTATTCATTCCTTTTTTTGCCACTCTCACGCAGAACTCTAGTGATATTTAGGCATAGATAACATATAGATAACAGAAGGTGAGACCCGACGCTATACTTACTGCTATAATAATATAATGTAGGTTCCAAAGACTCTCTACAGTCTCTCCTCTACAACAAAACCAAACGTTACTTTAATAAAAGTAGGCAGCTGTGCAAGGTGTAACAACAGGCCTCCACCCTTCATCAAGCCGTCCTCTACGCATTCTGCACATCAAACTAACTTTGTACGAAAATTATTGCTGGGAATCGACCTTTATTAAACGGTTTTATTTAGCTGCCCTGTTTGTTGTTTATTTATTTGTTTAGTTAAAATGGGTAAATTTATTTTTGATACTATAATTCGCATTGTGCGGTACTTAGTGCGCGACGTAATGCACGCTAAACATTGTGCATCGTGGGAGTATTTCAAGCATTTAAAACTACTTTACATAAAAAAAAAAACATCGGAAAAACATGGGACTTAAAATCTCCGTAACCAGAAGGTTCCCAGCTATGATCCAATCCAAAAAAAATATCATGTATACATATGTACCTAAACATAATATGTATTAACCACATATTATGTTTTGAAAGTTAGACGTGATAGTATTTTATTGGAAAAGCCTTGTTGTTAGTAGTCGAAACCATTTATCCCCATATTCTATGGTAATTGTTAAAAAAAAAAACAATGAAGCATTTTGCTCAATTTGAATATAACCATAATTCAAGTACCTTATGATAAATTATTTACTGTTTATTAAATTGGAATTTTAAACAATACTTAAGTATAACTTATGTATAGTGGGGCTTTTATGACAAATCTTTTACTGTTCAAGCAGTACGGTTATGGAATGACTTGCCCGTGTCGGTAAGGCGTGCTCAATCTTTGTCCACATTTAAAATTATGGTAAAAAAGCACTTCCTCTCTCCTTAAACATCATTATTATATTTTCTCTGCTCCTGTTTCATGTTTATTATTATATGGATATATTTATATGTATGTGTATATATTTATTTAGATTAGTATAATATACTATATGTATGTATTTATTGTATTATGTAAATGCTACACCGCCGACTACCTACAGTATTTTGTCTGTCCTTCCCCTTTTTAAATCCATTCTAAGGTTGTCTTTAAAAGATCGCTCTTAGCGATAAGACCGCCCATTGTGTCACCCTTTGTACAGTTTCTATATTTATGTCTGTAATTTATATGGTGTACATAATAAAGAGTATTCTATTCTATTATATTCTTGTGGCGAAGTAATAACAGCCGCGCGGGTCGATCGACCAGGTTAAGCTACGCTTGCCGCGGTTGCTCCGTGGATGGGTGAACATCTTTTCATACCAAGACCCTCCGTGTCTCGGAAAGCACGTTAAGCTGTCGGTCCCGGCTGTCATTCGTGGATCTTTTACAGTCGTTACGGGTCGTCAGAAGCCCGAAAGTCTGACAACCAGTCTATTACCAAGTGTTATCGTACCTACTATGAGTACCCAGTAAGTGGGTTGTGAAGGTCAGATAGGCAATCGCTCCATGTAAAATACTGGTATACAGCTGCATCCGGTTAGACCGGAAGCCGACCTCTACAAAATTGGGCAGAAAAAAGGCAAGCAGATGAAGAAGATGTGACTTATGTATAAGCACTTGAGTGAGATACCGGAGGAACAATTCTCGTAATTTTAAGCAAGGTCACAGTCTGATCTCAGTCTCAATCAGTCAAAAATATCTCTATAAATTTCTCTACATTTTTGACATGATTTTCGGTGAGATGAGATTGATTGCCACTAGATTTTGAACGTTTTTAATTACGGGAATTGACCTTCTGAGATACAGGTTTATTCCTAGTTCAGGTAGAATCCAATTATTTCTTACTTAAGTACCTCTAGTTTATTCCTAGTTCAGGTAGAATCCAATTATTTCTTACTTAAGTACCTCTAGTTTATTCCTAGTTCAGGTAGAATCCAATTATTTTTTACTTAAGTACCTCTAGTTTATTCCTAGTTCAGGTAGAATCCAATTATTTCTTACTTAAGTACCTCTAGTTTATTCCTAGTTCAGGTAGAATCCAATTATTTCTGACTTAAGTACCTCTAGTTTATTCCTAGTTCAGGTAGAATCCAATTATTTCTTACTTAAGTACCTCTAGTTTATTCCTAGTTCAGGTAGAATCCAATTATTTCTTACTTAAGTACCTCTAGTTTATTCCTAGTTCAGGTAGAATCCAAATATTTCTTACTTAAGTACTTCTAGTTTATTCCTAGTTCAGATAGAATCCAATTATTTCTTACTTAAGTACTTCTAGTTTATTCCTAGTTCAGGTGGAATCCAATTATTTCTTACTTAAGTACCTCTAGTTTATTCCTAGTTCAGGTAGAATCCAATTATTTCTTACTTAAGTACTTCTAGTTTATTCCTAGTTCAGGTAGAATCCAATTATTTCTTACTTAAGTACCTCTAGTTTATTCCTAGTTCAGGTAGAATCCAATTATTTCTTACTTAAGTACTTCTAGTTTATTCCTAGTTCAGGTAGAATCCAATTATTTCTTACTTAAGTACTTCTAGTTTATTCCTAGTTCAGGTAGAATCCAATTATTTCTTACTTAAGTACCTCTAGTTTATTCCTAGTTCAGGTAGAATCCAATTATTTCTTACTTAAGTACCTCTAGTTTAAGGCCCTATTTTGTAAATATTTAAGTACTTAAATCAATTATTTCAATAAACAATTTCAATGCTTATCTATACTATTAATATTATAAAGCTGAAGAGTTTGTTTGTTTGTTTGGTTGAACGCGCTAATCTCTGGAACTACCAGACGGATTTGGCAAATTCTTTTTGCATTTGATAGCCCAATTCTTGAGGAAGGCTATAGGCTATTTAACATCACGCTATGACCTTTAGGAGCCGAGCAAAAAGAAAAAAAGTCAGGAAGCTATGCAGAAACGAAGTAATAGCGCGGGCAGGCGATACGATGCGACGGGGTGGGTCGGAGTAACAAGAAATTTCACGCGGAAGAAGTCGCGGGCAGAAGCTATAATTAATAATAATATAAGATATAACGCTACTTCTCTTTGCTTAATATTTTTGTTGGTCAGCGGTCATATCTATAATATAAAACTTACTATAAAAATACTAGAAGGTAGTCTGTGAGCCGTCCACAGCTGACGCAAAGCTCGTGTAGTGCTGGTGGCCGTGGTGCGTGATGGTGAGCCGAGGACACAACAGCGCTCACTCATAAAAGCGCGCCGTTATCGCGGGCCCGCGGCAAACATGGCGCCGCCTCCAAACTCCTCGACCGCGACACGCACTCAACAGAAGGTCAACCGTCTGCGCTGACGTGATAGAATCACCGTCCGTGAAAGAGCATTTGAGCAGTTCAACTTTTGAGTCGAGTATTAGGTCCGACGGTCCCACGCTAGCTTGAAGGTTCTTCGGTGAAGACCAGACCAGAAACGTACCAACGAGCTCCGGCAGCACCGCCCTTTCGAATCAATTTGATAATGGCTAACAAAGAAATGAAATGTCCACAAGCACGTGAGAGCTCGCTCTAGAACACTCGCTCACGAGTGCCAGAGGCCAAGCTCGTTACTAACTAGGTATACAATTCACTGTAGTTATACATGGAATGTCTCAGATGCCTACAGCTACTGTCCATCTTTAAATTCTGTAATTGTGCCTGTAACTACCTAGGTACTTGCTTTTTATAAGGGGGACTAATGTGGTGCAACTGTTGCGTTACATTCACTATACCGTGTAGTGAATCTTCTGCTATCGCGTGGTGTGATGGTAATAATATAATTCGGAGCTTTTACATGGCACGTATGTGTTGTGTGGGCGCAGGCAGAGCAAACGGAGCTACGTGTTAGGGGCGCGCGTGTTTACACGCCGCGCGCCGCGCGCCGCCGCAATATGCCTCGATATAATAATTAATGTTCTTATCATAAAATACACTTCCTAAACGCTTCAAATATGTATTGCTATGGAAAGATCCATGCAGCACGAGTTCATTTAGCTTGTGAGGAACATTGGTTCCTTATGATGGGCTAGTTATACCTACCTACCTGTACCTATACCTACTGTGCTGTGTGTGTGTATTGTAGCATCATTTGTAATTAGCTAACTTACTATATAATTTATTTACTCAGTTATACATCCTAATATCAATATACAAGCTTACACTAAAATATGTATATTATGCACAAGTACATAAATTATAATTTAAAAAGTAGAAGTGCAGTGTAGAAGAAAAGTAGAAGTGAAAATATTTTGATGCCCAATAATATTTTGTTTGGTCCGCATCGCTCTTACTGGGAAAAGTGGTCAAAAGGCTGCAATGCAATGTTGGATGGCACTGCTATTAAAATTATTTGTGCTAAAAATAAGCCAGCCTTCTGTTCACACGAAGACTCGACCAACCTGTTAGCGATCTCCGAAATACTCGATGAGCACTCCGAGCCCCACAACCCTGGTGTTTCAACCCCAAACAAATCACACATTAGAGCCCACAATAGGGTTGTTATAAATATATGCGCCGTTTGAGATTTTCTGCTCCTGCAGCAGCCCCAGCACAGCCCGCCGTGCTAGGAAGATGGGATAGCACGAGGGTGTCGACACAGGTATACAATGTGTGTACAATTCCCAAAAAAATCTGAGGAGCCTGCAAGGTATTTATTTATGGCTAGGCCAAAGAAAACACCGAGCTCAGAAAGAGATTTTTTATTGATTATTGTGTTATCTAAATCCGTAAAAATGTGAAGTTGTTAATATGTAGTATGGTATTCACAAATAAGCGACGCGCTTGGAAAGTTCCACGGTGCGTCACGACACCCGCGCTGGCAGCAAACTGGCACTGTTGTGTCGTCCCTGCCGCTCGGCATTAGTAGGATGAAAAAAAAACGGTTTTCATACCTTAGTTTATCCATTCAGTGGGTAGTACCTTACAGAATATAGGTAAATTACATATTATTGAAAGACTCCGAATATTAATTATTTTACAGTAGAAGAGATTGCTTAGACGAGTACTAACAGAACAAATTGCTTATGTGTTCTGTTAGTATATCCACTACAACAAAATATTATGTCCGCACTTACACAGTCGGCGCCGGCGCAGGCGCTTGTTCCCTATTAGTCGTGTACTTCCGCGCCGCGCTTCCGCTCCAAAAACGATACCTTCTCGTTTACTTAGTCGTCTGCCCTCAAATGACACACACGCTTTATTTGTAACACGCTAGTTTCTTAGAGACACCATTCTCCCTTTTAGGTAAGCTTATCCCACTTACATAACGACACATACCTAATGGTGAACATTGGTCGCAGGTGAAGTATGGAGAACGTGGGGCAGATAGAGCATCATGACGCGCGTCCCGCCGCGGAGGCGCTGGAGCTGGTGAAGAGCGAGACGCGCTCCGAGCAAGAGCAGCAGGGGGGCGAGGGGAGCGCGGAGGGAGACGAGCAGCAGCAGCAACAGCAGCAGCAGGCGGCTGCAGGCACAGCGCGCGAGGCGTCGCCCCTCGCGCACTCGCAGTCCGTCATCACGTCGCGTCGCGCCGTGCGCACCATCACTGCTGCCGGACACATCACCACAGACGAGCCCGGCGAGCTCGCGGATGACGGCGTCAAGGACGAGCCGCCCGAGCCGCCGGCGCTGGACGAGGCGCAGCTGCAGGTGCAGCACTACGCTGCCAAGCTGGAGGAGGCGGAGGCGCGCGAGCAGCAGCACTACGACGACGAGCGCTTGCGCCTGGCGGAGGCCGAGACGTCGCGCTACCTCGCCTTCAAGCCCGAGCTCTACCGAGCGCTGCCCTCGCCCGGTGACAAGCGCGCGCCTCCGCAGTACGCGCGCCCGCCCCCGCGCGCCGCCTACCCGCGCGGCCTGGCTGTGCGCTACGGCGCGCCGCACCACGTCATCGTAGCGCAGGACGGTGAGGGTGAGGAGGCTGCGCATGACGCTTTCCTGCACAAGGACAAGGAGCAGATGCAGTACGCGGGGGGTGAGGCGGCGCCAGACACCCGGCAGTACGCCGCCGTGCTGGGCGAGCAAGCCGCATCCTCGCTGGAGATGATCCAGACCACGGCGCTCAACAACCAGCAGGCGGTGGGCGTGGCCTACCAGCAGGTGAAGTACGAAGCGCGTGGGGAGGGGGAGCCGCGGCCGACCACGTACGCGAGCCTGCAGCCTGTGACGTCAGTGCACGGCGGATACGCTTATGCCGGACAGAGCCCGCAGTATGCAGGAGGAGGGTACGGCGCATACGCCGGTGGCAGCAAGGAGCTGCTGACCCTGTACGGTGGCGGGGGTGGCAGCGCTGGAGGTGCGGGGGGCGCGCGAGGCGACGAGTCACCCCCCGGACAGCTGCTGTACCGCAGCGACCCTACGCTGTCCTCGTCGTCACTGGCGCGCGGCACGCACGTAGTGTACGGCTCAGTGGTTCCTCAGTCACAGGCGGTGTACGAGACACCTCCAAGCCCTAATTCACAACAGGTCAGCTTGCACACTTCTAAATATAATTTTGGATTGTTTGTACATCGTGTATAACGTGTTCTTGTATCGTCAGGTGACGCTGTACACGCACGGCAACACGGTGCAGTACAAGGTGGGCGGCGAGCACTACCTGGGGCAGGGCGGCGGGGTGGAGTACGTGCCCGTGTCCGGATACGAGGGCGGGCTGCTGGTTGAGGGCTACCCAGCGCCGGCGCAGGCTTGGCCTGCGCACAACCTGCTGTCCATCGACGAGGGCTTCGACCCCAGTAAGTGGCACGCGAGCCTGCAGCGTTACGTTGTTAAAAGTTATGTGTAGCAAGCAAGGTAACGTGCGATGTCGCAGGTATGGCGGGCATGGGCGAGGTGAAGGAGTGCGTGAACTGCGCGGCTGCCACCACACCGCTGTGGCGCCGCGACGGCACCGGCCACTACCTGTGTAACGCGTGCGGCCTCTACACGCGCATCAACGGCGTCAACCGGCCACCGCTTAAGGGACAGAAAGCAAAGCCGCAACAGGCATTGGTAAGCATTAAATTTACTTTTGAGTGAGTTTGTCTTTTTACCACAATAATAATAATATCGTTTATTTATAAAAACAATGTCACCTGTATGTGCAATAATATGTATGTCACTGATGTATCCTGCCCAGCCGACGAACGGCAACCGGCGCGTCGGGGTGACATGCGCCAACTGCCGGACATCCAACACCACGCTGTGGCGCCGCAACAACAACGGCGAGCCCGTCTGCAACGCTTGCGGTCTCTACTACAAGCTGCACAACGTGAGTTCACAGGAGCTTGTCAGCGATAGACCAGATAGTAACGTATCGCGAGATTGTGCATCGATTACAGCGGTTATGCTGATTAGACACCGCTCAGGTATCTAATCGCCGCTGCAGTCAGTTATCAGGGAACTCCTCGGCAAATATTGGGTCTGTATAAAAAATCAAAACACAGGGTCTCATCTAATCTCGCGAGATAAAACGCGGGGCTACCGACTGATAGAGAATTATCATCGCGCGACCACGAATATTCATAATGAGATAAATAATCTTTTATCAATTATCTCCTCGCGAGTAGATACGCTTGTTTAAAGGATGATAGGCCCGTGCGGCGACAGATTACGAGGAGTTCCCCCGTCTGAATGCGATGACGTGTGTACAGGTGAACCGGCCTCTCAGCATGAAGAAGGACGGCATCCAGACACGCAAGCGCAAGCCCAAGAGCATGGGGGGCGGACATGGCGGTGTGGCGCGGCCGGGCGGCGGACCGCTGGCGGGTGAGTACGCGCCCTCGTGGCCGCGTGGCCAGCTGTGACGTCACGACTAACCGTGTGGTGTCCACAGTGGACGCACACTCGCACAAGGTGCTGCCCCCGCTGTACGCGGCCGTGGAGGGCACGGGGGGTGCGGGGGGCGCGGCGTCCGCTCCGCTACTGCTGCTGCCCGCCGCACGCCACTCGGCCGAGATGTGAGTACATGCGTCGAGCCCTCGTCGCAGACGACCTGACTATGCACTGCTTCGCAGTCTTCTTACGCGCAACTGTGCCTTCGATGACATCATCGGTCTATGATTTCCTCGCTGGCATGCCCCCGCTCCGTCGTATCCTCTCCCCGCACTTCTCTGCTACCAGTATTCTCAGATCTGCCCGTCGTCGGCTCGCCCGCCACAGCTCCTTGTTTGCACTTTCTACTCTCAGCTTCTGTCTTATCGTTTCTTGACTATATCTGTAGTACTGCACATGGGCTTCCCGCACTCTGCCGCCTCCTACTTTCTGTCAAATCTTTAAGATGCACCTCAATGTAAGAACAAGTTATTGGCATCTGCGGATAGTTTTTAACTGTTTTTATTTGTTTTGGTGACACATAAGGCATGTCAGGTTCTGTCGCATCATGAGCACAGTCAGCAACGACCGTAGTGTGCTCAGAACCTGGTAAATACACTGTTAATGAAAGTTTGCTAACATTAGCAAAGTTTATTTTTTTGCGAAGACGTCTGTTGTTTGTATAAGGTTATCTCAAGATTGTGTACAGTACTTGGGAACTGCACTGACTGATACTAAACTGCAACTTATTTACCGGTTACTGTGACTCGTGGGTTTTGGTTAGTAGTTAGTTATGCATAATGTACAGGTATAGAGGCTCAACTCCTTACAATGCGGGACGACGAAGAATGTAGCAATATTACCAATCGATTTCTAAACAGATAGCTCTGTATGCTCGGTCTCAATTATTGACAAGCCTGTCGTTTTGACCGTGTTCGTCAAAATTAAGTATTACAAGTTGAGTCGGTTACGCTTGCTTTGGCTCCTGGTTCCACTGTTAGTTAAATCAGGCCCCTGGTTCATCATCAAAAATCGAGCGAATCGGTAGGACAAAATTGGATGCAGTACCATAACTTTCGTCTTCTTGTGCTTGCTGTTGCGTTGAAAGGAGTGGAGTCCTCCATGCCTGGCCGAGATCCCGAGAAGTGGTCGTGACGAGCGAGTTATGTTGCAGGGTACCAGCGCTAGACCGCAGCGCGCCGCACTACCGCCCGCCGTAACGCGCGCCCAAGCGCCCCGAGCGCCCCCTGCAATGCTCCCTGCAGTGCAGTAGCCTGGTAGCGCGACGCGGTCGCCGCACCCTTCACGTGCTTCTGAACGCAGCATCACTTGACTTGCAATTACTATCTCATTAGATAAACTCGACTCCAATTTCAAAAATACCTTTTCGGGTTCGGTAGCGACGTGGGCATGGGTCTCAATATGTTTCTCCCCTCGCGCTCGCTCGTATCACCGTGTAGTGCTTGCCGCAGTGTGGTCGGCTAGTTGCGCAGGCGCGCTGTGGAGACGATCCGCTACCATCCATCACGAACAACGCGGTAAGGCGCGGCTGGCTCCGCCACCGCGCCACTGCATGTAAGCATCATATACCAAGGGTTGAAGCACCGCTCTGTCAAAGCGCTTTTGTAATGTTTGTGTTGTATGTGTTCGTTGGTACCCTTTGCTAAACGTATACGGATTTAATGTTTCACCTGTAACTTCAGTGATTGCTCTCGATAACTTAGCTCGTACATATAGGTACGGAACACTGTCTGAAAGTGAAGAAGTGACGACTATAATGTTGAGTTTGTGTCGCGGTATATTGATGGTGTATAATTATTTATTTTAAAGATGCCGCGACATATCACCCATTCAATGTACCACTATACACATCGATATTATTAAGAGTTTACAATGATGTAAGTACACGCGTAGTGTGGTGGTTGCAAGTCAAGTAGCGGTAGTGGCGAGTGTCGGAGAGAACATTGAGTGGACAGAGAGTGTAGATAGAGATAACGCAGCGCTGTACCATATAGTTATGTAACTAGTAATACTTAGATGTAACAGACGACGAATTTACTATAATAATATATTGTTGTGACTATATGCATGTGTGTGTGTGTCTGTTGTGCCCGGGTACGTGTGTGTGTGTCAGTTTGTTCAGCTAATTAGGTTTACATATTTATATTTTGATAACACTGTTTAAACTGTTATAATATAAGAGTTTACAAAATAAGCGATAAATAAGAACGATTGTTGCCTGTACGAGTGTTACATTAATATCTTCTCCAATGCCCCTCCTATAATAATATTCCTTTCCCGAAATACTCTCGGTTGAAATCGGTTCGATTCAATACTCAAAGTTGCACAAACAGTCTTTGTTTAAATACGTACACTATAGGTTCGTGCGAAAAAAGTTTTCCATATTCCCTTTTTTTTTAAAAAGGGTTTGTGTGCTAACCTACGTTTACCCTTTATCTACCTAATTCTTACCGCAATAACATACTTACCTACTCTTCAGGGACTTAATAACTTAAGCCTAATGCTTCACACATTATCCGTTTTTGTATTAGAGAGTATCATTGCTGCGCCAGACGATAACCATTTATATAGGTGAAACAAGTGTTGTTAAGTGCTATATATGAATCCCATTTTTATTAAGGTTATAAAACCCCAAAAATCACTCAATAAACGATTTTCATGTCAAACGGATTTGGAACCTTTGTTTCTTATTAAAAGCTTTTCTGAATGTATATATACACACAGGTCATCATCTGCCTAGCCTTTTCCCAACTATGTTGGGGTCGGCTTCCAGTCTAGCCGGATGCAGCCATCAAATAACAAACAAAAAAAAATCAAATACCCTGCCACGAGGCAGGAGGGGACGGGCGGAGGTATTTCACTTGTTTTACCCGACTGCGCCAGAAGGAGGGTTATGTTTTTCGAGTGTATGTAGGTATGTATGTATTTTTCTTTGGCACGCTCTGTAACCTAAACGGCTTGATCGATTTCAGCTTGAGAGATGCCGTTAGATTCGTCTTAGTTGTAAGAGTGACACTGAGTATATTAAAATTGAAAAAAAATTGAAGCGCCATATTGTCTTCATATTTTTTTTTTCTCAAGACCTGTTGGGTTGGGTATCAAAATAAAGGGTTTTAAAAGGTGATTACAAAAATATACATAACTTATGTGGTTAAAAGTAATTCGAAGTGACAAGTCGTAAAAAGCACGTACCAAGAACTACATCGTCTGCGAAATCTTTCACATTTGTAAACTAAAAAGCTGGAAATAAAAAATGTAATTTAAAAAAATTGAAATCCCCACCGCGGTAAAAAACTTGATTTAAAAAAAGACTGAATTTAGCTTTTCAGTTTTTTTTAACTCAAGTTTTTTACCGCGGTGCAAGCCACAAGCCCAAGCCCTTTTTAAATTAACAACAGCAACAAGCCCATTTTAAATTAAATAAAAGTTGGAAGCAGGGCGGGACCCATACCATTTTTAGGGTTCCGTATCGAAATGGTAAAACTGAACCCTTATGGTCAGACTCAGTCTGTCTGTCATAGCTGAATATCTCAAGAACTACTTACTAATGCTATCAACTTGAAATTCGAAATAGTTTTAGATGACGTTTGCCCAACTATTTTGCATTTTTGCGACAGGGACTGAAGGCCACATAGTTTACGACTTTTGATGAAAAAAAAAATACCGTACCTTTTTTTTTGAGAATGGGATATCATCAAATGACCCCTCCTGCTCTGGGTGGAGTGTCAGACTCTTACTGACTAAAACCCACCCGTGTTCCTTCCTTATCTCCGAAGTTTGCAAAGTGAAAATCTGAAATTATTCTATGTGATAGAAGTTTATGTAAAGATTACAGGAAAAATAAAACAAAGTCTCTAAATAGCACACTTTTTCAGAAATCATCAACAAAAGTTACATTAGTTCCACTATCGGTCAAGAGGTGGCGCTGACATAAAACTGCAATATTCTACACCGTAGTGCATGTGTTAAAATTCTCTGACGAATATAGGCCTCGCCGATGAAATATTAAAAACATGAACTCAAACTCAAAGCATTTATTTCAATTAAACCATTTACAGGCACTTTTGAATTGTCCAGAAGTCGGTCAGTCAGAAAATATGAAGCTAGTTGCCCATTCCAAAGCGTAGGTACCTATGGAGAAGAACGGGCAAGAAACTCCATAGACACTCTTTTTAAATGATATTTTACAAAAATATTAGTTACATCATTACTTTTTATTTTAAAATTATATAATGTGAGAACGATGTAAAAAATTAAGAAAGACGTACGTGTTAAAAGCGTCCAAAGTACAACAAATAGTACTTAACAAATTACAATCCAAAAATAAATAAATTAAAAATAAGCCGAGGCAGCTAAGTGATGACCAGCCCCAACTGACGGCGCCCGTTCACGAACATGACGCATAAATCAGCACCATTCAGCTCAACCATTTTGAAGGGAGCTAAATGATTCAACACACACGCCACCGTCAGCGAGACATTTGAGTGAGCATGACATACTATCAGATGCCAGGGCACATTCGAGTCAATGAAAGACATATTATTACCCAGTAAATGGTAGCTATAGGGTAAGTAAATCAGAGGTAAAATAACTGTAAAAGGACTGTACAGATGTTGCATTTTACGAACGCGCGACATCATTCCAATTTATACCTTATTACAATAACGACCTAAGATTCAAAAGCCGTGCGTTCGTGATTTGCATTATCTATTAAGAAAATGTTTTTTTTTTTACTTTTTTGTACTCACTATTCGACGAACTCACATCTGCGCTATGCAATTATACAATACAAAGGAAATTGATTTTAAACAATGTAAAGATAGTCTTACAATCTTCAGCAGCTACAACAGTATTTTCATGTGTTAATCAATTAGTTGTGGTTGTGGAGCAGGACCAGCATTGAGCCAGGCATTTTTATCAGCGATGTAATCCCCTAACTTATAATATGCCTGACTGCATAGTGTGCGTTTTATACAAGACTTGAATTTTGTCTCATTCCGTTGAAGAATGTGGGGAGGTATTTTATTATAACATTTTAAACAGTACCTCATAAAAGATGAATCTACTTTAGCCAGTCTGAAACCTGGTTGAACTAATAGGTCCCTATTTCTAGTACTATAATTATGTCTTTCACCTCTTTTACTAAAAAGATCTAAATTTTTCCTTACATACATGATGATTTCATAGATGTATTGACAAGGCACCGTCATGATGTTAATTTCCTTAAACAGTTCCCTTAGAGAATCGCGCCTGCGGAGATTATATTATATGGCTCTGATAGCTCTTTTCTGCAGAATAAAAATAGAATCGATGTCTGCAGCCCATCCCCAAAGTAAAATACCGTAAGACATGATACTATGAAAGTACTAAAATAGACTAAAATAGACCAGTCTCGCGCTATCTGCATCAGTAAATTGACGGATTTTTCTGACAGCATAAGCTGCTCAACTTAGCCGTCCAGCAAGAGATGTTAAATGAGGACCCCATTGTAGCCTTGAGTCGAGTGTGATCCCTAGGAAAACAGTTTTGTCGACGAATTCTAGTTTCTCTTGATTCAATATTATCTCACAATCACTACCCTTGACATTTGGTAAAGACAATCTTATGCGCTTAGTTTTTTTGAAGTGAAAACTTCTTTAGCGGCGCTGTGTACTTTTTTTGGAATGGGTAAAAACTTCTAAATTCGCGTCAGGTCACGTGACCCTGATCGAAAATTCGTAAGACGTGACGCGCGTTGTTGAGGACAGCGCCATCTATGCACATCGGGAAGAACTACGAGGGCCTCGCGTACTAACTACGTAGGCCTCGCGTACTAACTACGTAGTTCATCCAACAACGACGAGATGGCGCTGAACCACGGATATATAACTGACGACGAGCTCTATGCGAGCGGCTTGCTTCTCTTACCACTGCCGCGACCAACACCACGAACTGAAGTCTATCCTGTGTGCTTATTTGTAAATCTGAATAAATTCCTTTCACGAGAAGAATAAACCAGTCACTTTGGTCATCATACCTGATTTGCAAAAAACCCTATAAAATAAGGAACACACCTTAACACGCGTGTTTTGTTTATAAGACGATTCACAAAATACACTCGTAATTGTTCAAGTTTTCACTTCTGTCGGCACTACCGGAGTGCCAGTGTTTTTTTCCATTTAACACTAAATTATTAGCAGTGAACCAATTTTAGACCTGCAGTAGGGCGTTATTGACGTCGTCAAAATTTGTAGAATGTCTATTTACCTTAAAAATTAAGGAAGTGTCATCAGCAAATAACACCATTTGTGGCTGATTGTTTAATAAATGGAGTAGATCATTAATATACACTAAAAAGAGGAAAGGACCCAATATCGAGCCTTGTGGCACACCAATTTTTACTAGTAAACCAAGTGAATTGACACCATTTATTTGAACTTGTTGTTGTCTATCATTTAAATAAGAACTAACTAAACTGAGCGCAAGTTTTCCAAGTCCGTAGTGCTCAAGTTTCAAAACCAAGGTTTCGTGATCGACGCAATCAAATGCCTTGGAGAGGTCACAAAAGATTCCTATGGCATCTTGGGCCTCTTCCCACGCGTTAAAAATGTGTTTTAATAAAGTTACACCGGCGTCGGTCGTACAAAGTCCTTTGGTGAAACCATACTGTTGATCGTGTAGGATTTTATTCATGTTAAAATGATTAAGCATTTGATTAATCATTATCTTTTCAAACACTTTGCTGAAAACCGGCAAAACGGATACGGGTATAATTATTGGTGTCTTTACTGTCCCCGGATTTGTAAAGTGGTATTACCTTACTGTATTTCATTAAGTCGGGGAAGACTCCTTGATCCACAAACGAATTAAATACTATATATTCTAAGGCTAAGTAGGGCGCAATAGTCTCAATTGTGGAGATACAGACCTTAATGGACATTCCCCAAAGATCTTCGGTCAATTTGATCTTAATTTGCTTAAAAGCTTTAATTACTGTTATGGGGTTAATATGCGTAAAGTTAAATTCAATCGGACAGGCTGAAACGTTCGCCCTTACTAAATCAAAAGCGAGCGAGGGCGAGGAATTTAAGGTTTCCGTTGTTTTGAGTGGGATACTAGTAAAGAAATTTACAAATTCTTGAGCCACTTCTTTGCTATCGCAAATGAGACCGCTTGACGTCTGCAGTGTGTATTCAGAATTATGCTTCTTATTCCTGTTCGTTTCATTATTTATAATTTTCCAAACGGCCTTTATTTTATTGTCTGCTGATTTTACCTTGTTGCTAATGTATAAGGCTTTAGCTGCCTTACAAGCGTTCTTAAAAGTTCTAGAATAAGTAGCAACATGCTTATTAAAAGTTTCCGTGTTAATATAAGGCTTAAGGCCATACAGCTCGGAAAGTCTTTCCCTACTTTTTCTGAGTCCTTTAGATGCCCAGTCACAAAATAAAAACTTAGGGCTGATACTTTTAGTGTTCTTCTTAAAATAATTATTGAACTCGGTTTGGACTAACGAAAAGAATTCATTATACAAAATATTAACATTGTTCACTGTAAGGTTCTGATTACTTAATTTACAAATTAAATTGCTATTAAATTTATTTAAATTAACTGATGTTATTGGTCTGGCTTGAATCTGCACTTTTGTATTGGCATGTTGGACTCAAAAGTTACAGTTTGACCACTGTGATCAGAAGGGAGATAATTAACAACGGCTTTATCTAAATAGTCGCAGCAACAAAAAACATTATCAATACATGTAGCAGCTTAGTTGTTCGGGTTGGTTCTACAAACACATTTGACAAATTGAACGATTTAAACAAATTTAATAATCTACTGGTATTTAAATTATTTTCTAAAATATTAATATTAAAGTCACCACAGATAATTATTGACCTATTACTTGTTGCAAGTTTTGCCATGACGGTACAGAACCCTCGGTGTGCGAGTCCGACTCGCTCTTGACCGGTATTATTATATTTTTTCAAATTCAAATGGGTCCCGCCTGCTTCCAACTTTTATTTAATTTAAAATGGGCTTATTTAAGCTTTTTAGTTTTGTTAACTTAAGTTTTTTTACCGCAGTCGGGTTTTTTATTTTTTTTAATTGCTTTTTTTATTTGTTATACATGTCCGAACATTTTTTTAATTCAAATAAAACCAAAGCCATTAGCCCTACAGCTTTGGTGCCAAATAAACAAATGCTTATAAGTATAGGTCTCAACCGAACCTACGTTGGATTGACTATTTAAGAAATACAATTAGTATGAAACTGGATGATGTCCTTTCTTTCTCCTGGAACACCTTAACCTTGGTTCAATTAACGTGAGTCTTGTAGCGACTAACTACTTGATTTATACTTGTCTTTAATAATATATTTAATAACGGGTTTTCCGTCTCTATGACTTTTTACCCTCTGTATAAATAAATGAATCAAAACAATCTTGTAGAGTAGACTCTACGCACTCTACCATACGTCTCGCAGACGCATGGCCTATGATTGAGGTTATCTAATGGCTCCCCGGAGCTTTATAGTTGTGTCACATAACGCAACATCATGATCGGCACTACTGGGGGCAGACACGCGTGCAGCTGTTCATAGTCTGGGATAGATAATATCATAATTCCAGGTATCATATAAAGCCGTCTAACATTATTCGACAAGGACTAGGTACTAACAGTCTGACTATTTCCTACTAGGTACAATAACGACATATTAGATGAGTTCTGTGTAGACCCCTAGGGGACCGGTCTAGGGGATTTTAGTGGAACGAGCGCGAGATATAGGTGTAGGTATCCAACTCCAAAGTCTGAATGAAACTTATGATTTGTACCACAATCGACCTGAAAATACAAATACATAAACCTGATTTTATATCGTTTATAAATCCAGTAGGTACGTGAAGACGGGCAACAAAGACTATTCGTGTTAAGAAACATTAATTATCAGAGTATCAAGTCATAATAAAAATAAACACATTGTGAAAGGTATCCATATCTGCAACGCCATCTATTCAATATTTCTAGAACTAATACAGTCATATTGTTACCACAAAATTGACTGAATGTACTTGCCAAGTACATATAAAAATAGACTGTACTCTACTGGCTATTTACTGAACAGTTCTTATAATTTCGGACAACAGTTGCTCCGTAAATATTGTTTATCTACAAGAGTCCGCTCGCGCTTCACGGCAGTGCGCGGCAACTTTGCAGTATTTTCACGCGCCACCACCAGACGGCGTATGGTAATACACGAGCGTGCTGGTAGATGGCGCTAGGAGTCGCAGTGAACGGTTTTCTGTCCCGAGAAACCCGTGGGTTCGCGGAGAATGGACACCATGCCTAACAAGAAGTTATCTATACGATCAACCCAATAACATTTATTATATCAAGGGTAGAGATTGAATGGAGATCAGTTTTAGAGACACGGGGTTGACACACCCCCAATATTACTGTCTCCATCCAACCTACACTGAGAATTTCGTAACACAAAAACTGAATCACCTTTTTTGACCTAACCCGATATTCGAGTCCGTGTCCTCACCACAGCCACATTATTAATTGAATGAACCTTTCGATATTTACAGGCCCTAAGCCTTTCTAGGATGGTGCGGTCAGTCGCGGGGTGCGATTCTATTTATATAAATCTCGCCGTAACAGCTTGAAGTGAGCTGTCACTCCACCCGATGCTATCACTATTGACCGCTCACTTCACCTAAGTTTTCACGGTGACATTTGTACAAATCGATCGGCTGTTTTCAAACAATATAAATGACTACCGACATCGACAGTGCCGGATTAAGACTAAGTACTTGAGGCCCTAAGCAATCCACGCCTGTGGGCCCTCCTGTCCATTAGTTGCCTCGTATTTTTTCTAAGAAATCGACTAGCAATTTGTAAAGATTAGCGCACGTCGCTAGGGTGACTTTGGGTCTTATAATATCTTGTTGACAAACAGCCTTACCTTCATATGCTAGCAAATATTCGGCGCTGGCAGGCGGCGGGCGCGGTCACCGTGGGGGTGCCGAGGAAGATACATCTGTTCGTCGCAAGCGTTACTGCTGACCATGAGGTCCTGGTTCGATTCTCAAGTCGGGTAAAGTGTTCAGTATTAAGCTTTTCCATCAGAAACTCAGAAGCAGCCTGGAGTCTGGATTTATGCCCGGTTGGTGGCAGACGGCAGTAAGCTCGTCCCCTACGACATGGAACTTAAAGATAACTGGCGGAATATGGGCTAAGTACTATAAACATGTAGCTACATATCTGCTTAATTCTTCGGGGATTAAAGGCGTGATGTTATGTTAATGTTCTTATACATCTCCAGCTCCACATTATTTTTTATGCTATTCAGGGACGCAGCTTTTATATGGGGTGTTACTTAATAATGTTGCCAAATTGGTCGCAGCATTTTTTGATAAATAGTTGGTATTAGAACAATACAATACGTAGAGTGAGCAGAGCGAGCGAAGCGGGCTCGAACACTTTAAAAACCTGCCTCGGATACGTTAGGTTTTGTTTTACATTTTCAAACAGAAATAGGAGTTACATTAGCGACTTATGCAGGAAAGCCCAAGCAACTATGAGAATGTAATTTAGAATGCAAGAGCGAGCTCGAAAATTTTGCACACTCTCGGATAGGTTACATTTTCTTTTCATGATTCCGAAAGAACTAGGAATGTCGATTTATGAAGAAAAGCTCAAGAATTAAGAGAATGTAGAATGCAAGAGCGAGCGAAGCGAAAGAACTTTGTCGAATTATGACGACAAGGTTCAATTTGTTTTAAAGCAGTTTAGGTTTTGGAATCTGGCCTTAACCTTAGCCTTACGTACGAGCCGGGTGCCAATATCCTGAGTTTGCTTCGCTCGCTCTTGCATCCTAGATTCTATGTATATTTTATAACAGGCTTTTTGAAGTAAAAACTTCTTTAGACGCGTTGACGGATTTTTGGTAGCGGAACGTCTTATGGGTTCTCGTCACCGAATTGCTAATGTTAACAGTATAGCTATGAGTATGTCGAGTTGCACTTGTTGTTGCTCGGAGTGCCGTTAAATGTAAAAACCACACTAATGTTAATAATTTTAATTTACAACAGTTAATTTAAAAAAAAAAGCACTTTCATTTCACTCTCGTATTTTTAAGTTTTCACGTGTGTCGGTAGTCCCCACGACTCAATGTTTTTGTATATGCCTATCGGGGTCTCCGTTGTTCAAGTACCTACAGCTTTAAAGTAGTACGACAATAGTAAGTAAATCATTCAGGCTCTCGACAGCTTGAATGATTTTGGAGGGTCATGATGATGATGGTCGGGGACCGCGCCTGGTTTATGGTGCCCCCCGAGACGTGATTCAATTAAACTCAATTTATTCAGGAGCAATTCACATTGCGTTTGAAATCATAAAAGTTATATCTATACTAATATTATAAAGAGGTAAAGTTTGTAAGTTTATATGTAGGGGGTAATCTCTGGAACTAAAAAAGATGGAAAAAGCAAAGTAAGTAAGTAGTAACGGTTTTGTCAGTCACTGGCGTCACATAATTTTGAAGAAATAAGAAAAAACGAAACGTATCCATACATGTGCTGCCACCACTCTGGAACTATCTTCATTAAGTTTATAGCAACTTTACTGGTTTTACAACATAGGGTCCATGCTCATGAAACCATAGCATGGAATATCTGGGTCGGGGGGGACTTATCATCTTCGGACGAGACAACAACTTCGTATAATTACCGTCGAACTTCACTTACAGGTAAGTTCGTTTGACTTTTCAATTATACTCGTTGTTGTCTCGTCCTCGATGATGATAGGAAACAAAGCAAAGCAAAAGGAAAAAAAGGTTAAAAACAGCAGTAATGTAATTAAAACAACTTGGAATATTATTAATAGTGAAGCGGGAAGGTCTAGTAACCGAGATACTACAGCCTGTCTATTAATGATAACATAATAAAATCAGACTCACAAGTCGCCGAGGCATTTGAAAATTTCTATTCAGATATTCCCGTTTCAACTACTAAATCCCTAAACTCATCACCTTCTGTTGCTGAGTCTTTGCTTAAGGAAAATGTTAATGTTTGCAATTCGGATTTTCATTTTGAATATATTACATGTCGAGATATAATTAAAACCTTTCACACTTTAAATGTAAAAAAGACTACAGATCTATGGGGTAATTCTGTAGAAGTTGCTAAGTCTATTATTGACATTGTAGCACCTACTCTTGCTCTTATCTTTAATAGTTGTATTGACAATGGGGAGTTTCCTGACCTTATGAAACATAGTAAAATAATACCTTTGTTTAAATCAGGTAGTACATCAGACCCCACAAATTATAGACCTATTTTTGTACTACCTACCTTTAGTAAAATTTTTGAGAAACTAATTTTAGACCAAATGCAAAGATTTTTTAATAAACATAAATTATTACATAGCAAACAGTTCGGTTTTACAAGGGGTCGTTCAACTACTGATGCCGGTGTTGAACTTTTAGGACATATTTATAATGCCTGGGAAGATAAATGCGATGCCATGGGCATCTTTTGTGATTTGTCCAAGGCATTCGATTGCGTTTTTCACGAAACGTTAATCAGGAAAGTCCACCACTACGGGATCCGGAATACTGCTCTGGATCTTCTTACTTCATACTTGAGTAAAAGGATTCAGAGTGTTGACGTTAATGGAGAAAGATCACCCAGATCTATAGTAACGATGGGAGTCCCACTGGGCTCAATTCTTGGTCCTTTCTTGTTTCTTATTTATATTAATGACTTGCCGTACCTCATAAAGGATAATCATGATATAGTGTTGTTTGCCGATGACACTTTACTTTTGTTTAAACTTAAACGTCAGCAGTTGGTTACTGACGATGTAAATAGCGCGATCTCGAAAGTAGTCCACTGGTTCAATGTTAATAATTTGCTTCTAAACGAGAAGAAAACCAAATGCATTAAGTTTACGCTACCCCACGTTAGGCATGTGAAAACTAATGTGTTGATAAAGGGCGAGGAATTGAATCCTGAAGACAGCACAGTATTCTTGGGCATAACTTTGGATGCTAAGCTTCAGTGGGGTCCACATATAGATAAATTGTCAAAAAAGCTAAGTTCCGCAGCATACGCTGTTAGAAAAATTCGTAATTTAACTGATATAGAGACTGCCCGTTTAGTGTACTTTAGTTATTTTCATAGTGTAATGTCGTACGGTATTCTATTGTGGGGAAATGCCGCCGATATTCAGACTATTTTTGTTTTGCAGAAGCGTGCTGTTCGATCAATTTATAAATTAAGTCCGAGACACTCTCAGAGACAAATTTAAAGAGATTAATGTAATGACTGTGCCTTCTCAGTATATTTATGAAAATCTTTTATATGCCCATAAAAATATTAAATTGTTAAAAAAATACAGTGATATCCATAATATAAATACTAGAAACAAACACAAATTTGTTCTACCTACAACAAGGCTCAAGAAAATAGGTGGCTCGTTCAGATGCCAATGTATACGCTTTTATAATAAACTAACAAGCCACGTTCAAGATCTAAGCCTTAATAAATTTAAATTATTAATTAAACGAAAGTTGTGCAAGAAAGCCTTTTATAGTGTTAAAGATTATATTGAGGATAAAAAGGCTTGGGAGCCGGCGGCGGCGTCGACGAGACCACGCCCACGAAGACCACCTCTATGAGGTGTACATAGAGGCAAAACTGGTCCTCGGGCGGGCTATCGCCGACGCCAGGGACTCGGCGAGAGCGGAGATGCTGGAGGGTCTCGACAGAGATCCCTACGGGAGGCCATACAAGGCGGCGCGCAACAAGCTGCGTCCCTTTGGTCCCCCGGTGGCCGAGACCCTGGAGCCCTCATTCCTGGATGGGGTGGTTCAGTCCCTGTTGCCGTGCAGGGACAACTTCACCCCACCAGTGATGGACCCTCCGCGGGGGATAGCTCCGCCAGCCGAGGAGGAAGAGGAGGCCCCTCCTGTCACAGATTCGGAACTCAGCGCGGCGATTGTGCATATCCGCGCCAAGAAGACGGCTCCGGGCCCCGACGGTGTCCCGGCGAGGGTGGTGGCAATTGCCGCCACTCAAATGGAGGAGCGGTTTCGGGACCTCTTTAGCGCATGTCTTGCGTCTGGGAGGTTCCCGAAACCGTGGAAGGAGGGACAGCTGTGCCTCCTTCGCATGGAAGGCCGCCCCGCAGACTCGTCCTCGGCATACCGACCCATCGTCCTGCTCGATGAGGTCGGCAAAATGTTCGAGGGGATAATCGCTACCCGCCTAAAGAGCCACCTGCGGAATGTGGGGCCGGACTTGTCGGAGGCTCAGTACGGTTTTCGGGCTGAGCGTTCCACAGTGGACGCGCTGGCCCACCTTAAGGGTCAGGTGAAGGAGGCGATGGAGGCGAGGGACGGATTGTTGGCGGTGTCATTCGACATAGCCAACGACGCCTTCAACTCTGTTCCCCACAGCGCCATCATAGAGGCACTCCGATTCCATGGGGTGCCTCTATACATGCGGCGTCTACTGGCCAGCTACCTGGGGGATCGGGCGATCGTCCTCGTGAACAGGGCTGGCCAAGTCCGGCGGTACGCAGTCGAAGCCGGCGTTCCACAGGGGTCAGTAGTGGGAACTCTCCTCCGAGGCACGAGTGTCATCTGCTACGCGGATGACACTCTCCTCACCGCCCGGGGGGAGAGTTTCAGGGAGGCGGCCAACCTGGCCTCGGCAGGCGGATCCTTGGTCGCAGGGAGGATCCGCCGCCTAGGATTGACGGTGGCGCTGCACAAGACCGAAGCCGTGTTCTTCCACGGTCCTCGGCAGTGCCAACAACCAGACGCCCACATCTTCGTGGAGGGCGTCCGAATCGAAGTGAACTCGACAGCAGGTGGCGTTTCGGCCCGCACTTTAGCGGGCTATCGACGCGCCTGCTGAAGACTGCGGGCGCCCTCTCGTGGCTACTCCCCAACATGGGGGGGCCCAGCGCGCGATACTGGCAGCTCTACGCCGGCATCTTGAGGAGTATGGCTCTTTACGGGGCCCCTATCTGGGAGGACTCCCTCCGCAGGTGGGAGAACGTCGCCGCATTGTGGGCCCCCCAAAGGGCCATAGCCCAGCGGGTGGCGAGGGCCTACGGCACGATCGGCTTCTCGGCGGCATGCGCTCTGGCCGGCACCCCGCCTTGGGAACTCGAGACGTGGGTGCTCGCCAGAGTGTATGAATGGACGACGGGGCGGAGGGCGAGAGGAGAACGCCCCGCCCCCGAAGAGCGGGAGGCCGTCCGGCGGGAGGCGAAGGACGCCATAGACGTCCACTGGACGCGGGACCTCACCGCCGCAGCCTTCGGCCGCCGAACCCTCGATGCGATTGGGCCGGTCCTGCGAGACTGGCTCGAGCGGTCGCACGGGTTCTTCTCCTTCCGTCTGGTGCCGGTGCTGTCCGGGCACGGTTGCTTTGGATCGTACCTGCACCGTATCGGGCGGGAGGCGACGCCGTCGTGTCACGGCTGTGGTGCGGCGGAGGTCACGGCGCAGCACACTCTTGAGGTATCCCCGTCGTGGTCCGAGCCGCGCCGCAGTCTCACCGCGGCGATCGGAACGGACCTCTCGCTCCCCGGCTTGGTCAACGCCATGCTGGGGGATGAGGGTTCCTGGGCGGCAGTCGCCTCCTTCTGCGAACACGTCATGTCTCAGAAGGAGGCGGCGGAGCGCGCGCGGGAGGAAGACCCTCTCGCGGCGCCGCTCCGAAGGCGGAGGAGGGGTCGAAGACGACGTCAGTATGACAGTCACCTCCGACTCCTCCCAGGTGGAAGCCAGCAGGCGACGGGTGCGGGGGCACCCTCGCCTGTATTGCACAGGCTTCCACCAGTGCCGGACGGGAATGGCCAGGTGCTGCCGGCCATTCCCGTAGGGGGGACATGCGGGGCCCGCCAGATAGGCGGGCATGCGCCGGGAGGATTGTAGACGCAAAGGCTGAGCCGGATTCCCATGACCCCCCCATCAAGGCGACGAGGGAACACCGCTGAGTTTTAGTGGGTATACTGCCACCTTGGAAGGGAGTCCCACATACTCTGTGTCGTCCCCCGACGAGCGGAGATGCGTAATGTCATTTCTCAGCGAAAAAAAAAAAGGTTAGAACTGTGACCAACTACGCGCGAGCGATTTTTTTCATAATGCCCCAAGACGACCTGAAGACATTCTGACATTCTGACCTGAATTTCATTCATTTAAGACAAAAATCACTTGGTAAATGTTTCTTTCTGAATATGAGTGAAAACATTATGGTAATTATGTTAAGGGATAGAAGCGTTATGATAAAAAACAGTAGAAGTTTAAATATATTTACAGTAATGATATTATTAATTACAATTTTCGGAAACATGAGTGTTATGAACATCGCCGGTAACACTACAAATAGTATGAATGAAAACTTAAGGATGAAAAATTTTAGGAAGAGTGATCATTCGGATTACAAATCATTAGGCAGAACAATTTCGGGTAAAGAACTTTAGGTGAGCCAATATGAACCCATATTTACATTAATGATATTAATAATTTAAATTTTCGGAAACACGAGTGTTATGAACTAGGGGTCGCAAACCGGGATACCGAATTTCGAAAATACCGGAATACCGGGCCAAATTTAGGTCAAATTAATACCGGTATTCATTTCACAAAAACCGGGATATTCGGTATTTTCGGTTTTAGTAAGATAAATAAAAAACAATGACAAATAGAAAATGTTACGCGCCATTTAATTCAAATTACATGTTTTATGAGAATTTATTATTTTTATGTTTTATGAGAATTAATTAGAAGTGCATTTTGCTGGTTCGTTGTTCGTTTTGTTTATGTTGAGACTGTTGGGAGATGTTTAAGTTTGATAAACATTTTATTTTTAGAACTGATACCTAGTAGGAATCCTACTTCCTAGTCAAACACTACATTTAATTAAAGTATTTGAACTACATAGTTAACCAGTAACCTAAGTTATTTTAATAAAGGAATAAACGAGCATTTAGTATTAGTAAATTATCGCTAAGAACTAACTGATTGATTACCAACATATCAAATAATAAACCTTGTGTCAATGAATATTTTGCTTTATTTAGAAGATAAATTTATTTAGGTTAGGTACCTACTTACTATTCCAACGCAAACTAACTTTATTATACTGAATTTGCTAACTTTAGCTTAATCCCGGAAATATCGAAAATACCGGATTATCGGTATTGGTCTGGAGCCAATACCGAAAATACCGGTTTTGCTTAAATGATTCGGTATTGCGACCCCTATTATGAACATCGCCGATAGCACTACAAATAGTATTAATGAAAACTTTAGGATGAAAAATTTTAGAAAGAGTGATCATTCGGATTACAAATCATTAGGAAGAACAATTTCGGGTAAAGAACTTTAGGTGAGCCAATATGGACCCGGGACTCTAACCCACTAAAACTCCACGGTGTCCTCCTCTGCCGCTTACGGCGGGAACACGGGCACGCGTTAGCACTCATCCGTGAACCCGCCGCGGCTGTCCGTTACCGGACCCTCCTCTGTGGAGTGCTCCCCATCACCGGCGCACCAGAACACACAGCACGCTGCGACCACCCCAGGGACCAAACCAGCACATGGGCGCCAGAAGACCCCGTGTCTGGACACCCTTGGTCCACCTGCGACGGGTCAGGACATTGGCCCCACCGCCTGCCAATTTTTGGCTGCAGAGGATAGGGAGAGCGGCCACCGTAATACCGACACTCCTCCTCCCCTGCAGCCCCACCGCGTCCGCCATCATACGGTGGTGACCCCGTCAAGGCCGCGGAAGGTAGGGAGAGCGGCGCACCGCAATACCAGCACTCCTCTCCCGCCGCGGCCTCCAATCCTCAGCCGCGATGCCTCCGATACGACATCGCGGCCCGCCTCAGTTGCGATGTCGCCCAAGCGGCACCGCAACCTACTTTTGGCCGCTACGTCGTTGGCTTGGCAGCAAAAGCCCTGACGAGCGGCCCCTCCTCGGATTCCTCTTCGCTTCACCGTGGGTGTCCAAGCCACGGCTACTGAGCCCCCCCGCCTCAACAATGCGGGAACCCACCGGGGGGGGGTCACAGTTCTAACCTAACCTAACCTATGGATCCCTTCCACATCGTTTTTACGACAAACGGTTAGTCTGAGACAAAAAAACAAGACACTTTTAGCCTTAGATATACTATTGATTATTATGAATAAAAACAAATCTAAGCAAAAAAAAAAAGATATGACTTTGAATATTAGCGTAAAAGATGGTTATGTTGAGAAAATATAGGAAAACAAATAAAAGTATAATAGATGTTTATTGCTACTGACATTATGAAGTTGAAAGCTTCGGAATTATGAACATTAGAGACAGAGTATTTAGGAATTGTGATTGTTAGGATGAAAAATGTTAGGGAGAACATTTTCGGACTTCCAATTTTATTATCGGAGTTGAAAATTTTGGTGAACTTTGGCGCACCCGCTGTTTCTACTGGAAATGGCAAAACGTAAGCAAATTACGCTTGGACAGCGAAACGCTATTTGTACTCTTCATGAAGAAGGACATACCTTTTTTTTTTTTTTTTTTTTTTGTTGTCGGGGGGAAACCTTCAAAAGGCACCCGACCTCCGGGGAGGGAGGTCGGGGAGTGTGGGATTTTTACCTCACTAAAACCACCCCGGTGATCACCATCAGCACATAGGGGTGGTCCCGGTTCCTCTTAAAAGACCAATTCCGGAACCCCCCCGTGCAACGCCTGTAAGGCACATCCCTGGGGAGACTGTAAAGGGGCCTCCCCTGAGCCTCGCTATGCACGGCAGCACGTGATCACTGTGCCACCGTCTTCCCTGGGGTCACTTGGTGGGCGGACAGAGCCCCCACTCTGTGCGCCCGCGACCCCAACGGTCCACCTACCTTTTTTGGTAGGCGGGTTTCGGCGTATTAGGCGCCAAGGCGGTTGCCACCCCGACGCCTCCTTCTCCGAGCAGAGGAAGGACATACCTACTTCACAAAAATGCTTGGACAGGCGTGCACTACACCCTTGGAAAACAAGACTAGAAAAAATTACGACAGAAAGAAATCTGATCAACCCTAAGGCCGCTATCCCACTGGCGTTTTACGAGCGTTGACGTTAACGTCACGTCTGCGCAGCGTCGACGCCGTGTAGACGCGGCGTTGACGTTGCGTCGACGCGTGGCAAGCATTAACGTCCGCTGAACGCGACGTTAACGTCGCGGACATGTACCTGTTGCCAAAAAACGCGACGTTAACGTTGCGCAGACGCGACTTCGACGTCGCGTTCAGCGGGCGTTAATGCTTGTCACGCGACGACGTGACGTCAACGTCGCGTCAGCGCAACGTTGACGCTTCTCAGACGTTTGAGAGACGCCGACGCTCGTAAAACGCCAGTGGGATAGCGGCCTATGCCACAACACAACCAATCAGGAGAATAGTTTCATTATTATGAAAAATAAAAGCTTTATAACAAAATAAAAACTTTTTCTTCAAGTACCGTCATCATTTTAAATTTTTAATTATCTTACCCAACTCGGTTTTTAGGGTTCCGTAGTCAACTAGGAACCCTTGTAGTTTCGCCATGTCTGTCTGTCCATCTGTCCGTCCTCGCTTAATCTCTGTGACCATTAGCACTAGAAAGCTGAAATTTGGTACCAATATGTATATCAATCACGCCGATAATGTGGTAAAATAAAAATTGGAAAAAAATATTTTTATTAGGGTAGCCCCCCTATATGTAAAGTGGGAAGTGATTTTCAATCCTAACGTGTGATATAGGTATTGTTGGAAAGGTATTTAAAAATTAATAGGGGTTTACTAGAATCATTTTTTGATAATGTCAATAATTTCGGAAATAATCGCTCCAAAAGTAAAAAACAATGTGTCCCCCCTCTAACTTTTGAACCATAAGTTTAGAAAATATGAAAAAAAATCTGAAAAGTAGAACTTCATAAGGACTTTCTAGGAAAATCATTTTGAACTTGGTGGAAACAACAGTTTTTGTACAAAAAAGACAAAAAGTTGTACAAAATAATTTCTGGACTAAGTTTGTAGTATAATCGTATATGCAAGCATTTTTTTTAACTTCGTTTACATATTTTATTATCCTGAACGTATCTTTTTTCAAACAAAAACAAAAAAAGAATTATTAAAATCGGTTCTCGTTTAAGTTGGGTTACCACTATGTTCGCGCTCCTGCAACTGCTCCAATGGATACGTCGCGCGCACTTCTACATGCGCTCCCCTTTGACACACTGCGCTCCCCTTTCCTGCGGTTCTAAAACAGCTAGCACCCCGGCGGTGACAAGAGCACGACGGATGATGTCATTGATGCTGGCATGCCGTGCTATCCGGCCTGCGCTTTTATTGCAGGATAAGCCATGGTGTACGAGGCAGTCGACACCTTCACCGCATTGGCAGCGATGCGGAGCCACGCAAGGGACGCCCAGACGCAGACAAGTAGCGAGCCGGAAGGTGGTGTCACCCGGCAAAGTGCCTAAGTTGGGTGACGGTAGCGCCTGAAGCCAGAGGCCCGACTCCCACACACCCACAGCCAGTAGGCGGGCACGCTCAGCAGTATTGGTGGACGTATAATAAGATTATTCCGTACCAACCTGCAGAGCGGCTCATCCCACTGCCTCTGGGAAGATGAGTTCGTGAGCCGATCTGTATCCGGGCAAGCTATTTTCCAGACGTTCATCGCGTGGGCCAAGCACGGCACTTCAGAGTCAACCAGGGAGGAGGCTGAAATCTTCCCGGTCAACTTTTCGGTGCTGCGGACAGAGGACAAGAACGCTAGCTAAGCTAATACTGGTATTTTTTTTTATGTTTATTTTTTTATTGCTTTTTGTTACCCAGCAAGGTGTAAAAAGTAGAGTAAGTATTCTCCTCGGGGTTAAAGTCTTCTTGGTCTCGGGCAATCTTGAATCTCTTGCTGCACTCAAGATTCTAGTCTTAACTCCCCAGGCAGCGCTAGAATCCTTCGTTACGATCGGGTTTCAAAATATCGATCGTGACATACACTGCTTTATCCCTTATGTGAATAATGTAGGTATTTTGTTTATCAGGGAAAAGGCTCAAAAAGACGGAGTATGTGATAGCAACTATCGACATATAGGGAACATCCGAAATACATAATACCATATAAAGTGAGAGAGAACAACGCGGCCGCTACCTGTAGTGTAGGTACATTCACGCCGCAATTTAATTAATATTTTTAAAATTTTTATGACATTGATTTTTACAATCGGTGACTACAGTAACTCACACACTTGTTAAAATTCTAGAAAAATCATCTACTTTTCCAATATTTGTAAATAATTTGTAAGTATGTGAGCACCATGTATCTATCACATAATTGATTTTCCTGTAATTGCTTCATTTTTTCATTTTTAATTCTTTTTATTTTTTTGTGGTAGACTGCTTTTAGTCTAGGTGCATCGTCTTCACATATAATTATATTATGTATACAAATCTTGTAAAACATTTAAAAAAATTAACGGTGGAGTTTCTTGCCCATTCTTCTCCATACGAAAACTACCTTTTGGAAGGGGCGACTAGAATCAATTCAATTTATTGTAAGTTTTGACGTTCAAAAGTGCCTTTAATGTGCCTATTGAAATAAATGATTTGACTTTGACTTTACAATCGTTTAATTTGTAAACTGAGGGAGTACCTCAGTATTGTCTATCGTCACTCCATGGCAGTGAAAGTGTTCATTTTCATATTAGGTACATAATGATAATGTTAGGACAGAAGTGAAATCACAATTAAATAGAAGAATTATTTGATATCCTAAAAACTAATCACATAAATTATTAGAAGAATTTTATCAACCATAGCAAGATTACAATCAGAGGAACAGAATCATCACTAATCAAATCATAGAAATCAACAAGATATTATTGAGATACCAGGTTATACCGAACGGCTGACGGATAGCGCTTCTAAGGTAACTTCTTAGTCTGTGGCACTTCTGCACGCAACACTGTCAAAAAACAATGACCCCAAACAAAGACCAGAGAGCCTGGCCTGCCGCCTGCGGCAGCCTCCTAGCAGTGACCGCGCCCCCCGCGCTCCTGGGCCGGGTAGTAGTATTCAGCAATACATACACTCCTACTGATACGCTTCGATAGATTTGTAGTGAAGGAGCGCAACATAAAACTAAAACATAGACTTGTGCAAGAAACAATACGTACGACTTGTACAAATAGCAATTGTACTAATTAGCGAGGAGCGCCGCCGTAATAAAGTGCAGCCGCTGTCAGCTCACCTAGTTGTCAATAAGTTATGTGTAGAGGGGGGGGGAGGTAGTGTGCGCACGCACCGGGACGCAATCAACGAACGAAATTCATTAGCAGTCGCGACGGACGGACGGACGGACAGCAGCCGCGCAACCACAATTGATATATTACACTTATACACGTATCGGCTAAATTGACCGTTCGATAAGTGGGCGTGAGACGCGGCCGACAGCGCTCCGCTTGCGACCTCACACCGGCGATGCAATCTCGACCTTATCTCCTACTATTACAAATCAAAATTCTGGATCCGAGGATTCACTTTAGTCCTTCCGCACAAAACTCTCCCTACCCTATCGAAACTGTAAAAGGTGATAATGTCATAAATGCCAACTGAGAAATGGTCTCTATTCATTAGAGTGTAGAGCTCCATTATGGTCAGTGGCTGCGGGCGAGTTAGGTGGTGCGCGGTGCGTACGCGCGTCGCGAGGGGCTAATGTGTAACCGTTGTCGCGCGCTCGCCGCACTAATGCGGCCGGCGCCGGCGGCGGCGGCGCCGGCGCCCGGCTCACACAAAAATCTACAACATTCCTGCGTTTAGGTCGCGAGCCTTTATTCCTTTTTTATCGGATCATGAAATAATAGAATAGGTACAACTACAAAGCAGCCGCCACGCGCCCCCCCCCCAGCCCTCCGGCCCCCGAGAGCGCGCGTCTTATCAGCACACTTCAAGTTATAATGCAGCTAGCTATGTTATCCTGGTACTTGTTAGTTTTATTTATTTAAATGCGGCGAACTTCGATCAATTCTGTTTCTGGACACCATGTTAATGTTGTGGAATCGGGAGTCAACCGATGTATTTACAATGTTGTGCTGCACGCTGCACCGGTGTATTGGTATGAGGAATTTTGATCATTTTAGTAATTCCATGTTGCGGGTCCACTCAATAAAGGCTCCTTCAAACAGGCGCGACACGACGCGCGACACAAAGGCACCGCAAGTCGCGCAACGAGGGGTGCCTTTGTGTCGCGCGCGATTATATCGCGTATCGCGCCTGTTTGTAGGAGCCTTAAGTATTATTAGATATGTCTAATGCTCAGTACTAGTAAGTAACGAACTGATATTTCCCCAGAAAAAGTAGGTATTTCCTGGTGAAATATCAGTTCGCTACCAAAAAACTAACCCATAATTCTTGTTCTATAATTATACAATATTTGATGATTAGCTTTTAAAAAAACTGGCTAAGTGCGAGTCGGACTCGCACACGAAGGGTTCCGTACCACATGGCAAAAACGCCGAAAAAAAACACGTTTTTTGAATGGGAGCCCCCTTAAATATTTATTTTATTCAGTTTTTAGTATTTATTGTTTTAGCGGCAACAGAAATACATCATCTGTGAAAATTTCAACTGTCTAGCTATCACGGGTCATGAGATACAGCCTGGTGACAGACGGACAGATGGAGAGTGGAGCCTTAGTAATAGGGTCCCATTTTTACCCTTTGCGTACAGAAACCTAATTACCCCTAATAATACCCTTCAAATTAGGAACAATCTGAATCTAGAAGGTCCTGTGTTGGAAAGAAAGAAAATACGTTTATTTGCGGTAAACATGACGCAAAAAAGAACAAAACAAAAAAAAAAACAATATGAAAGGTTGACATGCGTCACATCCACGCAAAACGGCTATCGCTCAGCATTATGCTGCGACCCTATGCAAGACAGAGCCCCAGCGCTGGTTTTCAGCGACAGCCGGCGCCGACGTGATGACGTCGCACGGTGCAGCAAACAATTATAATTTATCAAAAAGTATTATGACAAATTATTTATAATTTTAAGCAACCAGTTATTAAAACGCTTTACTGGTATAGCGTACAAAAAGCAAAATAATACAATTTAATTTAAAACGTGATGAGATGGACCCGATATAAAGGCGAAACCTCGGATACTGGAGGGTGACCCGACATGCCACACACTATACAAAGAGCTTTGGAGAAAAACAGGAAGGCATGAAAAATATGGAAGTCAGCGTCACGAAAGGTAACAAAATAGAACAACACTAATTAAATAAATAATACGATTATTGGGATTTAATTTGATTATTGGGATTTAATTCGATTATTGGAATTTAATTTGAAAATTAGATTGTTAGTAGATCACTATAAAAATAAATATTTAGCAATAAACATGGACAACCAATATGATCAATATGTATTTCAACAAATAGGTTGTCAACATAGATTTAATTGTTACTAACTAGTATATGCACATGTCTGATTGTCTGCCCATCCCCGGTGCTAGCACTCGTAGCGATCCGCGACTTGGAACACGGCCTAATGTAAGTTACGAATATCATCATGTTCCATCTAACATGAAAACGATAAAATTATGTCTCGTTTACAACACATAAGAAGCAGTCATTCAGAACTGTACAGACGCCAGCACATCAAGCTACCCGAAACTGTCAAACTTTCCCAATCAACTTTGAACCTTATGCTTTAGCAATAAAGTTGAAAATCTATTAAAGAAATTTGACAGATTGTAGTAGCTTGGTGTGCTAGCGTCTGTACATTGAATATTTATTCTGTTAAGTAATTGTTGCGAGGTCTGGGAACGATTCTAAGACCGAATTTTTATTTTTTTATTTCTGTGTTTTATCTGCTTGTGCAGTTTGTCTGAATGTATGTTCCAGCATCACGCAAAAATTACAGGTTAGATTTTGTTCAAATTTTTCATGAATATCCCTTTGTCTGGTCAGGCTGGAGGCTATAAATTATCACGCTATTTGCTATGGGGGATTAGCAATATTGAAATTTGTTCGTATTCTTCTATACCGTTTTTGTAAATTATAAAGAGACGAGCCAAAATATAGCAGATAGTTACAGATTTAACGTTTTAAATGATTATCTTCCCGCTATACCTTAAAGGAGATATGCTGTCAATCTTCTTCTTCTGCGTGTCGATAGCAATCTAAATGGACTCGGCCCAGAATTCGGCTACTTGTTTGACGCCATCGCCAGCGTCCACCAGTTCCTGTAAGGTGCAGCTGACAGGACACGCAGGACACGATATTGTTTCATCGTTTGTGGAACAGCACCACATTTACACTCCAAGGCGGAGTCGTCTATGAATCTCCACCTGAACAGGTTTTCCTTGCTTCGGCCAACCTGGGTCCGGAGTCTGTTTAAAGACTTCCAGGTTACCCAATGTAACTCATGTGCGGGTAGGAGGTCGCAGTTAATCATGACAATATATTAATATAAGAACGGCAATTTTATTTTGGTTTTATTTTGTACGACTTGTGTAAAATTTACCTATGGATATTTATCTGAAATAAATGATTTGATAATATAAATACAGATATAATATGTCACACTATGTCCGAAGTTTCGGTCGTGCAAATATTTTTAACCGACTTCAAAAAAGGAGGAAGTTCTCAGTTCATCGGAATCTTTTATGTTTTTTAATATTGATATTGTTTTTTGTTTTGAAGCCGATTATAAACGCAATAGAGATTTGTTTAGAACAAGATTAATTTTTAAGCAGTCTGATGAAATAGTTGGCAGTTATTTTAGTTCAATTTCAAATTCGATACCACCACCTGCATCAGAATGCATAAAAAGTGATCTTGTGTTGAACTTTTTAGTTACAGTCGCGACTTTTTTATTTTTTAAATTGTTATTCATTTTAAACCTTTTAGTGTGTTACATTTTTGGAATCACCTTCTCAAGCCCTTTCCAATTTCAATCCGTCTAGCCATTAGGATGCTTCGAGGGTATAATGCATCCCACAATACATACAAACATGCATAGAATACGACAGAAAAACACAATCCTTTCTATGTAGTCGCGCAATCGGGTCTAAAGAAATCCTCTGTTTACCTAAATCTTGCCCGAAGGTGAGATGGACGAGGTCTACAACGGAGCGCACCCCGGACGTGACCGTTTACAGGTAATGTGTTATGGGTAGGTGAGTAGGTAATTCACTGAAAATGCGATGGGAGATGTTTGGGAATGGAATTATACTAACTGCTAATTGTATTTTCCTGTACTTGGGAGGTTGAGAGATGCTGTCCATCACTTCATGGCAACCATAATAAAAGGTACCTACATAGATATGGTTTGTTTATGTCTGGGAGCATGACATTATTCCATGGCTGGTCTGGACTGAACGTAACGTAACTCAAATAAGGCCTCGTGATTGCTGAAACTATTGTTAGCACTATGGTTAGTATTTACTAGCAGATCAATTTAAACTTAATTTATTTCTTGCAGAGGATGTGTCGGTGTGAGATGTGATAATAAATGATGAGAGTGTGGAGCATGTGAATGAGTTTTTATATTTGTGGAGTCTGTTTACAAGAAGATGGAAGATTGACGAAGATGTGTAAAGGAGAGTGAATGCGGGAAATAAAGTGAATGGTGCTACACAATCACATGCGATTGTGACCAAACAATCGATGACCAAAAAGGCTCGACTGGCTTTTCACAATGCGCAATAGTGTGCCGGTGGCTGCCCCTCTATGGAAGTGAACGTTGGGTGTGGGGAAAAAAGGCATGAAAGTAGAAAAGATGCTGTGGTCATGCGTTCCTTGCGAAGTATGTAGTGTAATACGAGTGACAGGCTGAAGAATGACGTGAGTAGGCAACGTTGCGGTGGCTTAGTAGGCGGTTCGGCCGCTGAGTTTCGTCAGATCCGGTCGAAACAGGAATTTAATTATTATGTATTAATATTTTTGAGTGGTGTTTCGGACTATCTGCCTGTGTACCTGACTGTGGGGCATGTCTACTAAAGTTTGTCAAACCATTATTGAGACAATTGCACCCTATTTAGCTTTACTATTTAATTTGTGTGTAGATCAAAGGGTTTTCCCGGATTTAATGAAGTTGAGTAAAGTTATTCCACTTTCAAATCTAAAGTCAAAATGGGAGTACCGCAGGGCTCAATATTGGGGCCCATTCCTATTTTTTGTATATATAAATGATTTACCTCATTTACTGAAAAAACAACCACAAATGGTGTTATTTGCTGCTTGACGACGTAACTAACGCTATGCTTGGTCCGTAATTGGCTTACTGTAAATAATTTGGTATTAAATGAGAAAAAAAGTTAATGCATTAGAATCGCTTTACCGAATGTTAGAAGTAGTGAATGTCAAATTGTATTGAATAAAAATATAAGCTCAGCCGCTTACGCTGTTTGGAAAATTCGCCAATTAACAGACGTGGATACCGCAAGACTGGTCTATTTTAGTTACTTTCATAGCATCATATCTTACGGTATATTGATTCTATCTTCATTCTGCAAAAGAGGGCTGTCAGAGCCATCTGCAAGCTCAGCAGACGCGAATCTCTGCGGGAACTGTTTAAAAAAATTAACATCATGACGGTTCCTTGTCAATATATCGATACCTCTGGGCTCAAAGGGCATATTGCACATTTTGGGCATTTTGACATTTTATACTATTCTCACTCAGTTTTTGATTCTCTATCGATCTGTGTAATCCACGTCGCGAAATTCGCAAAAAATTTTCGAATACAACCTCATAATTTTGGTTACGTAAACATAAATTATTTAAAGATTAGGGGCGTAAGGAATATATTGCTGCCTCCACGATAATTGGCAAGTTGTATAAACTAATTTTGGTTGAAGATTTTGGGTGTAAGATCGTAATTTTACAAATTGACTTTTACTTCTTCGTTCGAAAAGTAATATTGCTCTATACCTCCTTAAAAAAATTCAAATAAAAATATAGTTGTGCTATACGACCTACATTTTATTATAAACCCAAACTCAAACTCAAAGCATTTATTTCAATTAAACCATTTACAGGCACTTTTGCTGAGACACAGACACTTTTACACCCATTCCAAAGCGTCAATAAAGAGACCTAAGAGACCTGATTATAAAGCTTCAAACTGATGAAGCAGATTATATCAAATACATCTGATTACATGGCATAATACCTGAAAAATAAGGCAACTGATTAGAAATGATGAAAAAAATGAAAAATTAAGTGACCTCATTACATATTTAAAAACTTGTGCGGAATTCGTGACCGCGTGGGGCAATAAGTAATACACAGAAGTGAGTTGTAAATAGGTAACGATTAATTTATTACGATATCAAGTAACTAAAGCTAGCAGTTACACTTGACACGAAAAAGTAAAATTAAATAAGGTTACATGAATGGTAAAACTACTAGAAACACGAAGCTCGCCGTAAACTATTACGGCGAGCTTCGGCGAGTAAAGTATGATCGGGGGTCAGAGAGGACCTCGCACGATCGTAGTTCAGCACAGACTGAAGCTCAGAACCAAAACTCTCCCAAATCTGCCGTTCACTAAACAAAGGACGTGGCAAATCCACATCTGCAGTTCCTAAACAAAGGAAGCGGCAAAACGATTGCCTTTTAAAAGTATAATAAAACACGAGAAATACAAATGGGTACAATACAAGACAACTAAAAATAACAGAACAATGAACCTTAACTATAAATAGCAAATGGGTACAATACAAGATAACTAAACATAATAGGACAATGAAGAACCTTAACTAAAAGTAAAGAATCATGAAAGACAATAGTACCTATAACTTAAATCGCTTGCAGATGTTCAACGTGGGAAAAACACAAAAATGAAACTTTCTAAAAATTATTACAATAAGTTCCTCTATAAAAATATTACATTCTTAAAACTATGCAAGGGATGGGTACGTAAGACACAGTCCCTACAAACTGTTAGTATGTAACGATGATTATTTCTCATCATAATTTTAGTTTCTATTATTCTCTTTTTATTTCTATTAAAAACTCAATTAGAAGATTAAATAAAGCTACTCTCATAGCAAACCAAGAGCTATTCAATTTAGATTAAAAAAATAATGTTAGTTTTTTTTTTAGTTTGACTTAAGGGGCCGGCGCGCGGCGGGAACATGCGTAGTTTATAAATGATTTTATTTTTGTAAGTAGGTTTGCACAAACACTTTTACACGTCAATCATATTTTTTAAACTCGATGAGGTCGGCGTTTCCTATCTGACTACTCTGAGAAGAAAGGCCGAAACAAACTCAGAGGTCATAGTCTCTTTTAAAGTCCAGACATAATCTTGGTCAGGTTATATGAAGACCATGTAGGTCCATGTCCGAGATGGTCTTTTGAGGAAAGAACCACACAGATTGAGAGGACCTGTCCAGTCAGTGCACGCATTTGTCAGAAATCGTGCAGCTCAACTCAAGACTTAAGGAGCTCAACGATCCGACGAACAATACCAAAGAAAGGACATTTGGGTAGGCCACATAAATTACTCAAACTGCCAGACCATGGAGAGAACAATAAAAAAATATAAAATCAATAAAATAAATGACCCACATCGTCTCCACATTCACAATAATTAAAATAATGTAATACTTTACAAAGTAAGCAAATGTCATTGTTTTTAAGAAAAAAAAATATTAATGTCAATGTGTATACCTATATGTATATGTACAGGCTGGAATTTTGTAATGCCACCTGGAGGGAAAGTACTCTTAAAACTGCAGATAGAAAATTTTACTCAAAGGAAACATTCCTTTATTTTTGAATAGAAAGCAAACTGCATTCATTCAAAGATTTTCGAAAATTCTCTTCACCCACACCCGGGAATCGAACTGGCTAAAATCTGAAAAAATTATACCCTGTACTTTTATTGCATCGATCGTTAGGGTCGAAAGGATAAAAGGGAGGTCAAGGAGGTTAAGGAGGAGGAGGGAGGGGAGGGGGGGAGGTTAAGGTCATAAGGATGAAATCTCTCTAACAAACATGATAAATTAAATGAAAGGAAAACCAGGAAATCTTACATTAATTTAATTATTTACAAGAAATGGTAAACTAACTAATTAGTTGCTCGAAATGGGCTCCATTCTCTTGGATACACAAATTTATTCTTTTAATGAATTCATTTCTAGTAACCTTTAAAAAAGGGTTGTGGTGAATATTATAAATCGTATTCTTAACTTCAACTCTCAACTTGTTGTTATTCGCATAAGATTTCATGTAAATTTGATTTTTTACATATCCCCACAAAAAAAATCTAATGGGGTGAGATCTGGCGATCTCGCAGGCCATCTGATTGTGCCGTTTGTACCAATCCAGGTATTAAAATGGTTATTATTGTAGGCAGTAGTGATGCTGCTGTTATGTGCTGGAGCACCATCTTGCTGTAGAATTATTTGGTTTCGCTCTTCCTCGGGGAAACCATTTAACTCGTTTCTTAAGAGATCCAGTATTTCAATATACTTGACAGTGTTTAAATGACCTTCGTACACGTGGACTAACACTACATTATTTCTCATAATTCCGCACCAAACGTTGAAAGAAAATCTTACTTGATTGTTAGTTTCATGAACACGAACAGGATTCACTCGAGACCAATAATGGTTATTGCGGCGATTGTACATGCCATTATTGCTGAAGTTGGTTTCGTCAGACCATACAATGTTACTCAAAAAAATAGGGTTTCGATCAATTTCTCCAAGCATGTTTTCACAAAATTGTAATCGTCTCTCACGATCCCCAATATGCAATTTTTGCACCAACCGACCTTCACGATAGCATTTATACTTATACTTTTTCAGCACTTTAAGTACGCGAGTGTGGGTTGTTCCTAATTCATCGGCAGCATCTCTACTTGAAGCCTTCGGAAATGATTCAAAGTATGTTAAAACATCTAGTTCAAAATCGAAATAGTTTTGCTGAATAGTTTGCCGTCTCTTCTTGAAACCACACGTATTCTTTAAATTTTCTACCATTCTTTTCAATACGAACCGGGTTGGTGCCTGTCGGTCTTGATATCTCTCTCCATACCACCGCAGAGCTAGATTCACGTTTTTGTTATTTAAAAAATAAGCTTCCATTAAATCAAACTGTTCTTGATAAGCCATTTTCACCGTGAGACAAAATGTGAAATGAGTTGTAAAAACAATCAAATGTGAATAACAACTATGACAATCTAATTTTCAAATTTTAATCTAACATTCCATATTTAAATTACCTCATACACGCAGCTACGAGTATGTCGCAAAGGAGTCTGCATTACAAAAGATGGATGTTAGTTAAAGAGCTTTAACTTGACTCATTGAATTTGTAACTTCAGATTTCCTGGTTTTCCTTTCATTTAATTTATCATGCTTGTTAGAGAGATTTCATCCTTATAATTGACCCTAACGATCGATGCAATAAAAGTGCAGGGTATAATTTTTTCAGATTTTAGCCGGTTCGATTCCCGGGTGTGGGAGAAGAGAATTTTCGAAAATCTTTGAATGCAGTTTGCTTTCTATTCAAAAATAAAGGAATGTTTCCTTTGAGTAAAATTTTCTATCTGTAGTATTAAGAGTACTTTCCCTCCAGGTGGCATTACAAAATTCCAACCTGTATATAAAAAAAAAAACAACAAAAACACACAAAATGCAGAAATTGGAAGCAGCTCAATCCCAAGCCTTTTTATCCTCAATATAATCGTTAACAGTATAAAAGGCTTTCTTGCACAACTTACGTTTAATTAATAATTTAAATTTATTAAGGCTTAGATCTTGAACGTGGCTTGGTAGTTTATTATAAAAGTGTATACATTGGCATCTGAACGAGCCACCTATTTTCTTGAGCCTTGTTGTAGGTAGAACAAATTTGTGTTTGTTTCTAGTATTTATATTATTGATATCACTGTATTTTTTGAACAATTTTATATTTTTATGGGCATATAAAAGATTTTCGTAAATATACTGAGAAGGCACAGTCATTACATTAATCTCTTTAAATTTGTCTCTGAGAGAGTGTCTCGGACTTAATTTATAAATTGATCGAACAGCACGCTTCTGCAAAACAAAGATAGTCTGAATATCGGCGGCATTGCCCCACAATAGAATACCGTACGACATTACACTATGAAAATAACTAAAGTATAAACATATACAAACGTAATACCAAAATAATTTTTAATCAAACATAATATTCTTAATGTAGTGTGTATTTATTTCGATTGGATTACAGAATATCTAGGTTCCCAAATATATATGTATTTTGAATGGACTCTTATCTAAAGACGATATAATTATGAGGAATTTCAAATTTATATAGAAAACTTGTTTTTCTTAAAGCTCGTCTTTAAATCAGTGTCCATTCAAAATATATATTTGGGAACCTAGATATTCTGCAATCCAATCAGAATAAATACACAATACCTTAAGAATATGTTTGATTTACAAATTATTTTGGTATTACGTTTGTATGAACTACGCATTAGCATGCGTAGTTCGCTGGCCCCTTAAGAAACCGTAACACACACCTCATAAAGAACACCTCACTAAAATCAGCCAAACAAGGAATACCAAAGGACGACCTACAATTGCATGTTTAAAGGATAGTGCAGATGTGAAACAGAATGACAGAGACATTTTGAACATTTGTACAGAATTTTATGTATAAGAATCGCGAAACCGACTGTACAACCTATCGCAACTGTATATTGGGGCTCCGATAACATTCCACCTTTCACAGGCTGGAAAGTTTATAAGGCTCTGCGATCTATGAAGTATAGTAAGAGCCCAGGCGACGATGGCGTAACCACTGCAGCCTTAAAAATAAGAGAGCCTGTCCTTCCACATGTTACAATTTTTTTCAACAGTATTTTAAACATCGGAATCCTGCCACGCACATTTTGTCACTCTTTGATTATTCTTCCCCACAAAAAGGCTGACATAAACAATTACCGTCCTATCAGTCTGGTTTCACACCTGTACAAATCTTTCATTCAAGTAATCGAGAACAGAATAGCCAGAGCCCTTGACAAACATCAGCCCCCCGAAATGGCCGGATTTCGTCGCGATCTTTGTACTACTGACCACCTCCACTCCATCAACCAGGTTCTCGAAAAACATACAGAGTTCTTTTGATAGAAACAGCACCACTAAAACACACGCACAATTAAAATCAATTATAAGACATTACCGTCTTTCCAGATCAATAAATGAGTTAAACAAGGAGACCCGCTGTCTCTGAAATTATTTACAGCCTTTCTGGAGGAAGTCTTCAGAAAGTTAGAGCTAGCAGCAAGCTGGGCAGAAAGGGGCAGTATGGATGGACAAAATAGATTATCCAATCTCCTCCTCCTCCTCATATTGTCCTTTTTTCGTCTTCAGTCGTTCGTCCTCTATGCTCGACAAGCCTAGGGATCGGACTTTAAATGAAATATGTCAAAGACCAAGTTGATGACGAACAGCGTGCATCGCAGGATCACCGTGGCGGGTGGAGAGGTTAAACATGTCGATGAGTATCTCTTTCTTGGTCAAATAGTCTCTTTCCAGGCAAGACCATACAAATAAGTGGTAAGACGCACTGAAAATGCATGGAAGAGCTAATGGGCCATGAAAGATCAAATGAAGGGATCAGCGGGATTGTCCGAAAGGGTTACTGCAGGCCCGGAACATAAAGGGCGAAGGAAGGAACACGGGTGGGTTTTAGTCAGTAAGAGTCTGAAACTCCCTTCCGCTCCACCCAAAGCGGGAGGAGTCATTTGATGATTTCCCATCCAGAAAAAAAAGGGATAGCCCTTCATTTGATTTTTCATGGCCTAATAGTTAGTGACAGTGGAAGATAGCACTGTCACTTCAAGAGAAGACTCATCGACATATGTGTATTCTTCCCATTCTCACGTATGGTTCTCAAAAATCGTCTTTGATAATTCAACAGAGGTCCACGCTCGAGGTTTTTCAGAGAGCTATGGAACGGAGTATTCTGGGTATTAAACTTGTGGACCGGGCTAAAAATACAATAATCCGTTCCATCACTAAAATAACTGATGTCACTCGGAAAGCTGCAACGCTTAAATGGAATTGGGCTGGACACATCTGCGGCATATCAGACGATCAGTGCGCCAAACTTACGACCCAGTGGGTCCCGCTTAGTGGTAAACGACATCGCGGCAGGCCCTGACGGAGATGACGGGATGAGCTGCACTTCTTTGTTATAGATTGGTCTTAGGCAGCTCTGGACAGAGAGATGTGGAAAGAGAGTAGAGACTAGGGAGACCTTTGTCCAGCAGTGGGACATAATGACAATAAAAAGTTAATTTTCTAAATAATTATCGAGGAATAGATGCCTACTAAATAAATAAAATATCAATAAGAAAAATCATTGTAAAAATATTGTCCTTTACCACGCTATACAACAATTCAAGTAATTTATACGCCCCTTTGTCTTTGCATCATTTATGTAAAGTTGGGCTTGCGCCTGTACCTGCTCAGGGCGTGTTTTTATGGGGTATATGGAACATATATTAATTTTTTCGGTCGTAAAGTACATGCTATCTCAGTCAGTCAATACAAAACCAAGGCCATTTTTTAACAAACCTTCTTAAGCACATCAAACATCTAAGAACTTTGTCCCTTGGATAATTTTATGTAGCTCTAAAAGTGAGAGTGATATAACAAAAAAACCTTCTTTGTTTTTTTGCTTCTCCTGAAAACTTATGTTTTGTGCTATACACCCGTTGAGCCTAGAGGTATCGATATATATGAAAACATTATGTACGTTCGAAAAAAACTACGTCTTTTTACTAAGATAAGTGACAGGCATAATTTTAACACTAGAAATAGGGAATTTTGTATAGTCAGAATGAAAAACCTTAGGTAGGGTTATATTATTTAAGTAAAAGTCAGGGAATTGTTGGAAAAAGATAAAGTTACAACAATCAGCAGTAAATATCACAATAATCAATCTTATATATCTGTCGGCAGCGTTGCCGTGCGTCATTTCTCTAACCTGTAAACAACACGTGCATCGATCGCGCCATCGACAAGTACGTCACTCGACTTCTCCCACCGCCCCACTGCTCGACTTGTTTTGCTACCCTACTTGTTTTGCTAGTATAAAAGAACGAGCTGGGAAGCGGCGAGGGGCCCCCCACCGACCCTTGCTCGATGTAGTGCCAGCCCGTGCCGCAGATGAGCCTGTAGATTTAAATTCCCGACTCTGACCTCTGAGTTTGTTTCGGCATTTCTTCTCAGAGTAGTCAATTAGGAAATGCCGGCCCCATCGTTCGTTAAATAATCAAAATTTGATCCAGCCTGTCCCAACTTGCTGCCCTCCCCCCAGCGACGCCCTAAGCCGAGGCTCGTACCCCACAGGGGGTGCCCTTAGCGTGTAGTCGCTTAGTTTACTTAGTTAGTTTTAAGCCCCTGGCTGGAGGCTTTGGGTTCTCTCAAGGCAGCCGCAGGATTGTCCGGTTAAGTAGTCACGACCTCTCAAGGTCAACTACGAGATGCCCTAGTCAAAAAAAAAAAGCGGCGAGGGGACTTGACCATTGGACATCGTACGGACAACATGTGCTCTGAAACTATCTCGCGTTCCGTATCTGATTGTATCGTGTACCTGTGATTAAATTGTTCATGAAATTATAATCTGATTTGAACTGCAAGCCGTTTTTCTATTGCGCAATAACCAACACTACCCACATAGTACGCCCACAGTAATTATGCCTGATAATAACGAAACACACTATAAGGTATAGTGTGTTTCCTATATATATCAATTAAAAAGCGTACAATAAGAATCATAAATGTTAACAACAATAGTCAGTCTTAATATTGTTGGCAACATTGCACTTGGAGCGCCATCTGCAGGCGACAGCGAAGAAACTGACACCAACGAAGGCAGTTTCATATTGCTGAGGTTCCTGAAGTGGGGGCACCAGAGGCCGACGGCGAAGCACAAGCGGAGCGGCCTCTTGGGCGTTCGGATTTTGGATAGTTCACTATCATCACACTCACTTTCATTGTTATTTTCTTGTACATGCACCTATATTGTAAAATAATTAATAAACCAGTTGATTATTAGCCGTCTCGAATTTATTTAAGTAAAATTAAATAATAGTTCTTGCTAACATCAGAAGTGACAAACAACTTTCACGCCATGGGTAAACAAAAGCGAGGTAGCATTAGTAAGCGTTCCAAGCGAAAACGTGCTCGCGCCACCTCTTCTTCTAGTTCCAGCACCAGGAAGGATAAGGTATCTCATAATTACACCGAAACAGTGAGTAATACAAATTCTATTACTTTGAACAATTTCATACCAGATTTTGATCCAATAAAAGATGATATAGACACCTGGCTTTGCATTATTCAATCTTACGCAAATACTTTTTCATGGTCTGATAAAATGATTCGCTATCAATAGTCCAGTCATTTAAGCTTAAATTAGGTAAGAATCTCGGAATTCGAGATACCCAGCTGTAAGTCTGTAAATACTTGTATATTGACACCCTAAAAGTTGTCTCAAAACCTACATATGGTAAAGTGTACGCAACTATTAAATTTCAAGGTCAAAGGTCACAAAAATCGGTTTTTTGCGCTTTTTTTGTAAATATCTTATTTCCTATGGGTTTTTTGCTATTTGTATTTATGATCAATATTGTAGACTACAAAATTCTCTACAAATTTTGTTTAGTAAAAATTTTCATACGGTTAACCGTTTTCGAGATAGAGGGCGGAGAGCGCGCGGTCACAGCATCACTTCAGGTCAACCGGTGCCTCCGGTCGAAAACGCGCCATATATAGTTGATGAACTATCGATAAATCAATGATTATTAATATTTGTCAATTTTTATTAACTATTATATTATATCTTATCATTTTTATCCTAACCTATCCACTTTTTATTCAGTATTAATTTATTTAACAACACTTACCTGCCCATGTAATTGCTGAATTGTTAATGAAAATATAGGAATTATATTTGAATTTTAACCTAATTAAGTAATAGGTATTAATAACTTCTTACATGATGAAAAAAAACAAATAAATTATGAATTAATCTTTTTATTAAAAAATATCATTCAATACATTTATTTTTATTAAAAGTAAAAAAATGGAATAAAGCGTACAAAAAATACAATTTATAATTTTAATCATCTTCTTCCTCTTGATCGTCGTCTTCCGGCTGCTGGTAAATTTCAAACTGGTCTTCATTATCGTCTTCAACGACATTTGTCTCAAGTTCTTCCATGATTTCGGGGTCAAAGGTTCCATCTTCGTTAATGTCGCTTTGATATGGTAGAGCATTGAGACAAGCTTGTCCATTACATTGGCCACAAGCTAAAGAGCATTGCAAGCCCGCTTTCCTACATCCGCATCGCGAACCACAACCACCCTTGCAGTTGCAGAAAATTGTATTTAGCAAATCTTCTGGAGCAAGTGGCAAAATTGTCATGATAGGCTCCAGAAAATTGTTTCGCATTGCCCAACCCCCATACCTGGGGTTACCATTACCACCTTTTTACCACCTTTACAGATTTTAAAGAAGATGCACTTAATTATTTTCTATTTAAAATGTCATTAGTGTAAATGGGAATATAAGTTTTTAGAATTTAAGTTTTCTCCTTAATTATTTTTTTAATTTTAATCAACGGTTATCAGTATTATTGAATAGATATAGATTTAATGCATGAAGAAAATGATAAAATATAATATAATAATTAATCAAAATTGACAAATATTTATAATCATTGATTTATCGATAGTTCATCAACTATATATGGCGCGTTTTCGACCGGAGGCACCGGTTGACCTGAAGTGATGCTGTGACCGCGCGCTCTCCGCCCTCTATCTCGAAAACGGTTCACCGTATGAACAATTTTCTAAACAAAATTTGTAGAGAATTTTGTATTCTACAATATTGATCATAAATACAAATAGCAAAAAACTCATTGGAAATGAGATATTTACAAAAAAAGCGCAAAAAATCGATTTTTGTGACCTTTGACCTTGAAATTTAATAGTTGCGTACACCCTACCATATGTAGGTTTTGAGACAATTTTTAGGGTGTCAATATACAAGTATTTACAGACTTACAGCTGGGTATCTCGAATTCCGAGGTGAACTTACTATAATGACTGGACTACAAGCTTTGAATAAATTAAAAGGATCGGCTAAAGTATATATGGTATGATTCATTATTACGTACAGAAAAGCATTGGCCCGCATGGAAATGGGACGACTGGAGGTTAAAATTGTCGGGTACTTTCCAAATACGTAGAAATAATTATGTTCGATCTTTTAAAAGAAATCATGGATAAAAAACCTATTGAAAACCAATCCCTGTATGAACTTTATTTTGAGCAAAAATAGATAGAATAGATCGTTTATTAAATGTTTGAATTTTTCTGAATGGTGGCCTTTAGGTACCGGAGTGCTGTCTTGGCACTCTTGAAGTGTTCTTCATTATAGCAGTCGTTAAACTGTGATAGGTAGCTGATTGCGAACATTATGTCTGGGCGAGTTGCTACCGCCATGTTGTACATTAGTGTTCCTATCAGGTTTTTGTATGGAAGATGCTGCGATTCATTTTTGTCTCCCTTTTCCAATTTGAGTCCAGGCTCCATAGGGGTGGACACTGTTTTGCAGTCCACCATCTTAAATTTTTTAAGAGTATCTTCGATGAGCTTTTGTTGGTGTAATTTTATTTCATCCCCACTGTTGCGCTGGAATAACAGAAGCCGGATACCGGAAGCTGGGTGACAGAAAACTCACATGGCGTTGCAGCAAATGTAAAATAGCTGCCACTACTCAATCTGCAGTGTCAGCAGCCACTACCCAACCCCCGGTGTCACCAGGACCGGAATCGGAGTCGGTTATCCTTAACGAGATAAGAGCACTCGCTGAGAAACTTGCTCCTCTAGAATTTTTAAAGAAAGAGATAACTGCGCTTCGTACGGAGTTTGCTGGTTTAAAGTTATCATTAAGTGAAACGCATAAGGAGTTAAAGGGGTTCAATGAGAAAGTCAAAGATATGGAAGCGCGCCTTGTACACGTCGAGAGGGTCCAGGAACAGGTGGACATCCTTAATAACCGCTTGGATAAACTAGAGGAAGAGAATAATGCTAAAGAGCAATGGACCCGATTGAACAACATCGAAATAGAAGGTCTACCCCAGAACAATCACGAGAACCTGTTTGAAATCATCAGCAAAATTGGCACTAAAATTGATTATCCAGTATCTAAGGCCCAGATAAACTTTATAACTAGGGTACCAACCCGTGAGAAAGATCACACGAAACCTATAATAGTGAGCTTCTGCAACCGTTACGTTAAGGAGGACTTTATTGCCGCTGCGAGACTACTTTTCAAGACCACTCCTTTAACTACAGGGCAAATAAACCTTCCTGGAAACCAACGGATTTACGTTAACGACCACTTGACACTACAGAACAAGGCATTGCTGTCCAAAGCTAAAAAGGCGGCCGCAGAAACGGATTTTCGCTACGTCTGGGTCAAGCATTCCAAAATACACGCGAGGAAGGCCGACACGTTTCCTACAATAGTGTTAAAATCCGAAAAAGACCTCATAAAAATGAAATAAAATTATGTCAATACCGATCTAAAACTATAAATATTAACAAAATGTCAAAGTCTAGTCGTGCAAGTTCAAACATTAAAAATAAGTTTGAGAACCATGCGCAGGTGAGTGCTACCAGCGTATTCCACCAAGTATTGTATCGTTCAATAATTGTGCTGTGCAAAAAAAATGTTAAATGTAATTATCATGTTGTGTGTTGTCGTTATGCCAATTTGGTCAGTTGTGACTCATTGGACCCGTGTAGTTTCCTTTGTTCCTTATCTTAACCTATTAGCTGCGAGTGTTTCAAAGTTCCGTGTTTTAATTCACTGTGCATCGCTGTGCCTAAGAAATTCCTACCAATTTTTGCTTTCTACCTTCGTTATTCTTTTTTATTGTTGGTATTTTATGTATTCGTTTATATTAAACGATTTACTAAATTCACTAAAAATTAATTATCTCATTACAGTAATTGACAATATTGTTGCTGTTATGCTCAAAAATGATTAATATATTCTATCAGAACGTGCGTGGCCTGCGCTCAAAAACAAACAGCTTGTATCGTAACGTTTGCAGGAATTCTTATGATGTTATTATATTTACGGAAACATGGTTAATGGACAGTATTAGTAACAGTGAGTTGTTCGATGGACGATATCTTGTCTGGAGGCGGGACCGGGATTACTCTCGAACAGCGCAGACACGGGGAGGTGGAGTGTTAATCGCAGTGAGGAATGATCTGACCGTTGTGGAAAGATGTGACTGGCGTACCTCCGCTGAGGATATATGGATATCCATCGTTCTAAAGCGATCGAGACCAGCGGTAAGTTACAACATCAATATCTGTGGCTTGTATTTGTGCAAAGAAAATGTTGGTAACACGTATTTAACTCAACTACAAAACTTCCACCATAATCTTAACAACTTAGTGTCCGCCCACCCTTTAGATACATTTATAATAACAGGGGATTTTAACTTCGGTGGCGATGTGGATTGGCAGCAGTCTGACGATGGTACTGGATTATATCCTGAGAATGTGTCAGTTCGATGTGTTTTGGATTTCTTTGACACAATAAATGCGTGTAACTTATCCCAGTTTAATGGTGAGCGGAACGTCAACGGTAGATTGTTAGATCTTGTTTTCTCAAATAGCGCAATAAACGTGGGTGAATGTGGAGACCCCCTGGCGGTGCCTGTTGATGTACACCACAAACCGTTGATTATTAACGCTGATTTCGTTGAAGTACATAAACTCATTGAGAAACCTAGCACTAAATACATATTTCATCGAGGCGATTACGATACAATTACGTCTGCACTAGATCTTGTGGACTGGGATATGTTATTGTCTGCTGGATCCCTGGACCAAGCCCTTAGTCTTTTCTATACCAAGCTATACGAGCTCAGGGACTTGTACATTCCCGTTAAATCACTTAAAAAATCAACACACCCCCCCTGGTATACAAGTGCTTTAATAAAAATACTAAAAGAAAAACATAAATACCATAACAAATACAAAAATTACGACAACTTATCCGATTACCACTCTTTTTCTGTCTTGCGAAACCGAGCTAAGGAATTAGAGGCGGTTTGTTTTGATGCTTATATGGAAAAAATTGAATCCTCAATCGCCAAAAATCCTAAATGTTTCTGGTCGTATATTAAAAGCAAAAGAAGTGGTAATACATTACCAAACGTATTACACTACATGGATTCGTCCGCGGACACTGGCGAGGGTATCACTGAGCTTTTTTCGTCTTACTTTCAGTCTACCTTCCAAGAACCTGACTTAGAATCTGATGATCTGGATGTTAATACAGAGATTAATTCTGCTAGCTCGGTGAACCTGAGTACGGTCAGCGTGTGTCCGGATACGATACTTAAGCTACTAAAAGGTTTGGACCCATCTAAATCTGGTGGGCCAGATTTAATACCCCCCATTTTTATAATCAATTGTGCAAAGAGCCTGGTGGCGCCCGTCTGTGTGCTGTTTAAGCGATCGTTGAGAGAGGGTATCGTCCCGAAGATGTGGAAATCGGCATTTATTACACCGATTTTTAAAAAGGGGGATAAATCTAAAATAGAAAACTACCGTCCTATATCTAAACTATGTCTTTTTTCCAAAGTTCTTGAACGAGTAGTACACACTGAAGTTTACTCAGCTATGCAACGACAATTTGGCGACGAACAACATGGTTTCCTCAGAAAACGGTCAACCGCCTCCAACCTGATACTGTCCAATGAAATTATAACCACTGGGATGGAAGAACGATGCCAGGTCGACGCGATATACACGGATTATAGTAAATGTTTTGACCGTATAGATCATCGTGTGCTTCTTCAGAAACTATTTTCCGCAGGAATTCACGGTGATCTATTCCGGTGGTTTTCGTCATACATTGATAATCGCACGCAGGCTGTGGTTTTGCGTGGATACATGTCTGGATGGAAATTTGTCCCATCTGGTGTGCCCCAAGGCTCAATCCTAGGACCGTTGCTGTTTACAATATTCATTTCGGACATAAAAAACTGCTTTATAAACTCACATATCTTACTATACGCTGATGACATGAAGGTCCTAAAGTCCATACGCACATTAACTGATACTGAGCTACTTCAGTCAGACCTTGACAGATTTGTACAATATTGCAAAATCAACAAACTACAACTAAATGTATCCAAATGTTTTCACGTAATATTCACTCGCCAAAAATCTATTATTTGCCCAGGGTATACACTAGATGGTGCTCATATAAGTAAAGAAACCAGTATCAAGGATCTTGGTGTGGTACACAACAGCAAGCTGCTTTTTGATGACCATGTAGAAACGGTTGTCAACAAGGCGTTCAAAGCCTTGGGCTTCATCATTAGAGCTTGTTCTAGCTTTCGTTCCCTAAAACCATTAAAAGTGCTTTACTGTTCTCTAGTGCGTAGCCACCTTGAGTACGTTTCTCAAGTATGGAACCCTCAATATGAGATCTACAAATCTCGTATTGAGTCTGTTCAAAGGAAATTTTTGCGGTACTTGGACTTCAAGACTAGGCAATTATCAGTCGACTATGAACACCGTTGTAAGCGATATCATTTCTTACCGTTGGAAGTAAGGCGTAATATCAGTGATATTTGTTTTCTGGTGAACATCGCAAACGGCACCGTCGATTGTCCCGAACTACTCAGCAAAATACTTCTCTGCACTAATCTAAACAACCTGAGAAAACGGCCGCTACTCCATGTACCATTCGCATCGACCAAGTACAGGCGCAACGCCTTCTGCATGCGTAGTGTTATAGCCTTCAATAGTTTACCATCACACCTGGAAATTGATTTATTTTGCACCAGTGCACATAAAATTAGAAAGATTTTAAACAAGGAGTATTTTGGTGACAACCATAAATAGCTTTCAATTCCGATTTTGATATTGCACGACTTGACATACCTATTATATTATCTCGACATACCTAATATGTTTACACTGTAATTTGTTTACTTAGCCAAATCGCTGTAACTGATCAACGCAAATAACGCCTAACTAAGTAGATATATACATGTGGAAGCTTGTAATTAGCAAATGTCCTTATTTATGCATGATTTTAAATATTGTTATTAGTCTGTAAGCTTTCTTTAAAATTAAATAAATAAATAAATAGCTCGCTCCATCCATAGTGCGCTGAGCGACCTTGAATTTGTGGAGCAGTCCGACCGTCAGTGTCCACGTTTCAGCACCCTATGCCATGACGGGCAGAACGCACTGGTTGTAGACCTTAGTCTTGCCTTAGGTAGACATAATCCTTCACAAATTCAAGAAGCGACCCTTCGATGTGGATTAGACTCGGTAAGACGTGCGAATTGTACTTGACTAATTATTTTGTTGGGTGAAGTAATTATTTTGAATTCAATGTTGAGTGTGAATCTATCATTTTATTTAAAACTGAGGCAGTTATGTTTTAGTTTTAAAATGTAATTTAGAGAAAGGTTATTCATGGTTACACTACAGAAAATCGAAGAAAAATTTATCTTTGTAGTCACATGACTTGAAAGTTAATCTGGGTAGTCACTCGACTTGAAAGTTAATCTGGGTAGTCACTCGACTTGAAAGTTAATCTTTGTATACACACGACTTGAAAGTAAATCTTTGTAGTCACACGACTTAAAAGTTATTTTTGTAGTCACACGACTTGAAAGTTAATCTTTGTAGTCACACGACTTAAAAGTTAATATTTGTAGTCACACGACTTGAAAGTGAATCTTTGTAGTCACATGACTTGAAAGTTATTTTTTGTAGTCACATGACTTAAAAGTTAATCTTTGTAGTCACATGACTTTTTTTTTCAGGATGGGAAATCATCGAATGACCCCTCCCGCTCTGGGTGGAGCGAAAGGGAGTGTCAGACTCGGAAACATGAGTATTATGAACATCGCCGATAGCACTACAAATAGTATGAATGAAAACTTTAGGATGAAGAATTTTAGGAAGAGTGATCATTCGGATTACAAATCATTAGGTAGAACAATTTCGGGTAAAGAACTTTAGGTGAGCCAATATGGACCCGAAAGAATATCATACATAAAGCTATGAAAGCCTTTCAGGGACACGACCTTCAGTAATGAAGTACGCAACCAAGAAGAAGATTTGTCTGATGCCAGTTGATGCAGTTTCGTATAAAGACTAGAATACTTTTGCAGACCAACTGAACTACTATTATTCAAAGTACTGAAATACAATAAAATAAAACCGACCTCCAAAAAAAACACTACAAAGTGAAAAATAACTTTATCCGCATTTATGTTTTTTGACACAGACTTCCGAAATTAAAGTAACTTTTCACTTTGTAGTGTTTTTTTCGAAGTCGGTTGTTTTTTTTTTTTGTAAAAAAGTTTATACTTTTCACTTTTTAGCTGTACAGACGCCAGCACATCAAGCTCTCCGAAACTGTCAAATTTTCCCAATCAACATTGAACCTTGTTTTAGCGATAACGTTGAAAATCTATTAAAGAAATTTCACAGGATAGCTTGATGTGCTGGCGTTTGTACTTACCCCACACAAATTCATATAACACTATTTGCTATGTAAATAGGTATCAGTGACAAGTAAGAGTAGTAGAAAACAATGGGGATTGTCCAAAATTTCTAACCATTAGATTTTATTTTATTTTTTGAAAATTTTGAGTATTTTGAGAAACTAATTTGAATATTTTGATGATTGGCTCAATAGTTATTTAAAAAAAAATTATTGAATTATTTTAAGTTTTTAAGGTAGGTGACGTCATCAGTGGCATAAAGATTAAGTGCCGTTGCCTGACTAGTACATATTTAAAAATTTTAATCTGTCAACACAACGTCATCAATCCAAAGAGTACTGTCACATCTGTCAAAAAGTCAATAGGCCGAATAGACGTCTTAAATAATTGAATCCTATCTTAGCGTATTTATTTACAAATGGTTTTTTAATGTGTAAGTGTCCTCCAAGGAATATACTACTCTCTATCGTCACTAGAACAATCGACGCGGCGACTTAGAAATAGAATAATAACGCACGCGGCGACATTATTACTATTATTGCTGCAAGTTGGAACAAAGCACTTCCTGTATTCCATAACTCTTCCAGTATATTAAATATTGTTGAGTGTTGAAATAATGTATGTAATGTAATATAAACAAGAATGTTTATATTTTTGACATATTTATAATAATTTGACATTTGACAGATTGTAGACAATCTTACTTTTTTTTCTGAGGTAACGATACAAAACTGTACGGCCAAAGCCGACGTAATTTGAAGGACAAAGAAGGTCAATCGTATTTTATCAAAAATATCAATAAAATATGACTATTTTTCATAATTAATTAGTCCGTAATGATCAATAACGCTATTCCTCGAAATGGTTTTTCAATTACAACATTTAAAAAAATATGAACAATGCCCATTCCCATTATTGAAGGTAACTCAAAAACTACCCAGGCAAAGTTAATAAAATTTATGTGTGAACACCCCTGAGGCATACCTTATCCATTAAAAAATTTGAGAATTTTGCAAATCCGTCTATTTAATAAAATAAGCGATAGACATAATTTTAATACTAGAAATAAAGATAAAATACATCAACCATTTTTCAGATTAGCCAAGGTACAGACGCCAGCACATCAAGCTACCCGAAACTGTCAAATTATCCCAATCAACTTTGAACCTTATGTTTTAGTGATAAAGTTGAAAATCTATTAAATAAATTTGACAGATTGTAGTAGCTTGATGTGCTGGCGTCTGTACATACATCTTTTATGTTTTACATTTACCAAATGATTTTTGTCTTAAATGAATGAAATTCAGGTCAGAGTGTCGAAAAATTTCGCGACCAATTTCGAGGTAGCGCTCGCCGGCCGCTGCCGCGGCACCGCTCGCTTCGCTCGCTCGGCTCGCGCGTAGTTGGTCACAGTTCTAACCTTACCTAACCTATGGATCCCTTCCACAACGACTTTGCATAATAGTGTAAAAGATGGTTATGTTGAGAAAATATAGAAAAACAAATAAAAGTATAATAGATGTTTATTGCTACTGACATTATGAAGTTGAATGCTTCGGAATTATGAACATTAGAGACAGAGTAGTTAGGAATTGTAATTGTTAGGATGAAAAATGTTAGGAAGAACATTTTCGGATTTCCAATTATCGGAGTTGAAAATTTAGGTGAACTTTGGCGCACCCTGTTCTTTCACTTCGTTCGGTTCTCGGCTTCTCTCAGGGTGGTCTTAAAAGAGAGTCCAGTGAGGGCGTTTACTTGGTTTGACCGCGAGGTCCTTTCCCATCTACCTTGCCCATCTCCGCCAACTTTTCAAGGTTAGCTGGTCCCTGACGGGTAATGTGAACAAAGTAACCGAGAATCCTTTGTTAACTAACAGATCGTGGATAGTCTATCTCTTATGCTTATCCTAAAACGTGATTTACTAAAAAAATTAGGACTGTTACCTAAGAACGTTTTTCTGTATCTTCAGCGGTTAAGAGATCTGAAGGCCAATTCTACTAATTTAAAACGTTCAAAATCTAGTCGCAGTCTCATCTCGGCGACAAAGAAATGTCAAAAACTTGTCAAAATGTAGGGAAATTTGAAGTATTTTTTGACAGATTGAGACTGAGATCAGACTGTGAACGTTGTTAAAATTAGTAGAATTGCCCCTCTGGTCTGACTGCCTCGTCTCAAAATTCTATCCTGAAGTATTCAGGGTGTCCCAGAAATTAACGTCAAACGAAAACGGGTGTTAGGCCAAGTGTTAACAGCTATCAGAAAAATATAAAGATCGGAAAAAACTGACTGTGAATTGTGATGGTCTTTCAAGTCATGTGACTACCCAGATTAACTTTCAAATCATGTGACTACAAAGATTAACTTTCAAGTCGTGTGACTAGAAAGATTAACCTTCAAGTCATGTGAATACAAAGATTAACTTTCAAGTCGTGTGACTACAAAGATTAACTTTCAAGTCATGTGACTACAAAGATTAACTTTCAAGTCATGTGACTACAAAGATTAATTTTCAAGTCATGTGACTACAAAGATTAACTTTCAAGTCGAGTGACTACCCAGATTAACTTTCAAGTCGTGTGACTACAAAGATTAACTTTCAAGTCATGTGACTACAAAAATTAACTTTCAAGTCATGTGACTATCAGCGGGATTGTCCGAAAAGGTTACCGTTGGCCTGGAACATAAAGGGCGAAGGAAGGAACACGGGTGGGTTTTAGTCAGTAAGAGTCTGACACTCCCTTTCGCTCCACCCAGAGCGGCAGGGGTCATTCGATGATTTCCCATCCTGAAAAAAAAAAGTCATGTGACTACAAAGATTAACTTTCAAGTCGTGTGACTACAAAAAATAACTTTCAAGTCATGTGACTACAAAGATTAACTTTCAAGTCGTGTGACTACACATTATTAACTTTTAAGTCGTGTGACTACAAAGATTAACTTTCAAGTCGTGTGACTACAAAAAATAACTTTTAAGTCGTGTGACTACAAAGATTAACTTTGAAGTCGTGTGAATACAAAGATTAACTTTCAAGTCGAGTGACTACCCAGATTAACTTTCAAGTCATGTGACTACAAAGATTAATTTTTCTTCGATTTTCTGTAGTGTAACCATGAATAACCTTTCTCTAAATTACATTTTAAAACTAAAACATAACTGCCTCAGTTTTAAATAAAATGATAGATTCACACTCAACATTGAATTCAAAATAATTACTTCACCCAACAAAATAATTAGTCAAGTACAATTCGCACGTCTTGCCGAGTCTAATCCACATCGAAGGGTCGCTTCTTGAATTTGTGAAGGATTATGTCTACCTAAGGCAAGACTAAGGTCTACAACCAGTGCGTTCTGCCCGTCATGGCATAGGGTGCTGAAACGTGGACACTGACGGTCGGACTGCTCCACAAATTCAAGGTCGCTCAGCGCACTATGGATGGAGCGAGCTATGCTCGGAGTCTCTTTGAACGATAAAATCAGGAATGAAATTATCCGAAAAAGAACCGTAATTACCGACATTGCTTACAGAGTAAGTAAACTGAAGTGGTAGTGAACTGGCCATGTCTGTCGAAGGACCGATGGCCGGTAGAGCAGACGAGACCTGGAGTGGAGAGTAAAATAATGCATTCCTTGTATTTGCTACTGTCGGCGTAGGAATGCAAATAAACGGGAAAACATTCCACGTGTACACGCGCACTAGGTGTTAGTAACGTGGGACTAAACGTACGTAGATACACCGCGCACTAGTTGTTAGTAACGTGCGACTAAATGTACGTAGATACACCGCGCGCTTGTTGTTAGTAACGTGCGACTAAATTAACGTACGTAGATACACCGCGCACTTGTTGTTAGTAACGTGGAACTAAACGTACGTAGATACACCGCGCACTAGCTGTTAGTAACGTGCGACTAAACGTACGCAGATACACCGCGCACTTGTTGTTAGTAACGTGGGACTAAACGTACGTAGATAAACCGCGCACTTGTTGTTAGTAACGTGCGACTAAACGTACGTAGATACACCGCGCACTAGTTGTTAGTAACGTGCGACTAAACGTACGTAGATACACCGCGCACTAGTTTTTAGTAACGTGCGACTAAACGTACGTAGATACACCGCGCATTTGTTGTTAGTAACGTGGAACTACACGTACGTAGATACACCGCGCACTAGCTGTTAGTAACGTGGAACTAAACGTACGCAGATACACCGCGCACTTGTTGTTAGTAACGTGGGACTAAACGTACGTAGATACACCGCGCACTTGTTGTTAGTAACGTGCGACTAAACGTACGTAGATACACCGGGCACTAGTTGTTAGTAACGTGCGACTAAACGTACGTAGATACACCGCGCACTAGTTTTTAGTAACGTGCGACTAAACGTACGTAGATACACCGCGCACTTGATGTTAGTAACGTGCGACTAAACGTACATAGATACACCGCGCACTAGTTGTTAGTAACGTGCGACAAAACGTACGCAGATACACCACGCACTAGTTGTTAGTAACGTGCGACTAAACGGACGTAGATACACCGCGCACTAGTTGTTAGTAATGTGCGACCACTACCTGCTCGTACAGCTACAGGTGAAGTTGTGAATTCGTATTCTTCGGTTTTACCCGCGGCGTCGCTCGCGTTGATGTCGGAAAACATCACGCGATAACGTACACACAGCTTCATTAAGTGATTACCCCTCCAAAAGACATGTGCGTTCAAATCCGTGATAGGCCCAAGTTGGTTTTTGTATTTTGCAAAAACATTTTATTTCAATTAATTTATTGTTTTAGTGAATAAATAAGTTTAAGATAGTATTTATTTTTTAAAATTCTGTTTTTATTATTGTTTTTTCAATAAAACGTTAATACTTTTATTATTGCGAAAACGACAAGCAATAATAGGGTTAACATTTACGAACGTGTTATTCATCGTCTAAATAGACTAGAGGTTTCAAGACCGCTTGCCGTGCCTATGAGTGGAAGTTCAAATCATAGCCACGAAATGTGCTTTTTGTTCATTATAATTATTATTTTAATATATTTTTCTATTTTGTTTTAGTAATTATTTATAAAGAATTGAAAAATAAAGAAAAATAAAATACCTTAATAATCATATAATAATATTTATTATTGCTATTATTTAACAAAACTATGATCTTATTTTACAACAAAGATTTATTTTGATTTGATAATTTTATTTACAGTTATCATAATATACTATTTTGCCAACTGACACAATTGGGTTCCTAGACAAGTGGCATCCTATTAACGTAAACGATAAAATAGTAAGAGCGGTAGAAATATTTTAGATTGACATAACCTAACGAAATGTCACGTGACCTGTCATGTCGTCTCAGCATACAAATTTGACATTTGACAGTCTGACAAGTGACATCGAAAGAGACAAGTTTTGAAGCGTTTGCAACTTGTCTAGGAACTAGAAGTTAGTTTGGCAGGATTACAAATATTACAATCATGAGCATAATAAGTGAATAAACATGTTATCAATAGATAAACAATTAACATCTCTTATTAGCTCATGATATCTACTTAGAATATTTTGCTATACAAAGTAAAATAGTGGAATCAAATGAGTTAAATGTCTTCGTTGTTTATTTTGTTGTCATACTTAATTAATATAACTGCTATTTCTGGGCAAATCGCAATCGTTCTCTTCGATGCTCTTCTGTTAGACATATTTTGCATGTCGATAACTGTGAATGTTCGCTGCGTGTAAATGTCTTCGAACCGTGGACAGAGAGATATTCCATGCCGTTGCGAACTGTAACGAGTGGATGTAAACGGCGGTGTAGTGTGAACCTTAACAATATCCGGATGATGTTCAGATTGGTCCGTATAGATCCCAGTAGTTCTCCGACCCATGGTCACTGTCTTAACATCGCCGGTTTCTTGAAATCTGCGCACCCATAAGCGCACCGTTTGTCTCTGTATAGAAAAAAATGGTTTTAAATAAGTTATTAAATACCACACACAAGATACCGCAAATAGCTCAACAAGAAAAAAATCGGAGAACACAATTAATATTATAATGAACTTACTGCTATGCCAAGCTGTCTCGCAATTCCTTTTATGCTCACTCACATTTTGTTCACACAGAACAACTATTTTAGTTCTCATAAAATCATAAATCATTTTAAAAATTAATGAATAAATCGTAGTCGTTTACTCTTCGCCGTTTTAAGTGAACGTATACATCAAACGTTATAGTTATAACTTGAGGGTATGGATTAATTTTATAAAGACAACGTAAGTAAGTAAAATTAATGGATACCCTCAAATTATAACATCTCTCGATTAGACATCCCACCTAAAGATAAAATGACTCAGACCATAGTAGATAACAATTTCAACGCAATTCATATGGGCTCGCTGGCTAGTTCGTCAAACTGCCGGTATGAGTATGACGACGTTCGGTGATGCGATGGTTCAAATCTGAGTCGAAACAATGGGTTCTTTTTGAAGTATTCTTTAGATTATTTGTAAGGAATTTAATGTGTAACATTTTAAAACTTGAGGGGTTAGCACATACTGACGCTGTCTGTACTACCGGAACTAAAAGTACCCTATGTGTAGAAAATACAGGTTAAAACATACATCCAGATAATTTTAACAATCTTTGTCATAGTCCGAATTAGGTTTTTATGAGGAGAAAAATTGGAAAAGTTTCTCGGAATGTTTTCAAATTCGGGAAAAACTGATTTGTATGAACTATTAAAATTTAAACAACGTCTGTGGGGTCAGCTAGTTTTTAATAAATTTATCTGTGTCTTATTTATTAAGCATTATATTAGGTACATATAAAATTGCCGTTTTACATAAAAAAACAGTAGTGAAAATAAAACAACCAGAATACTTTGCCATCACTCAGTGACATATTAGATATACATTTTAGATATACATTAAAACCGAGTACATCCCGAGAACAGCCCAACACATCCGAAGCGAGTATTTAATCGTCTTATAAACAAAACACGCGCAGTGTCGCTTACGGTAACAGTGGCGCGAGTTCAATGGTTTTTTTCCCATCTGAAAAAATGCCCAACGGGCTAGATGTTTTCAAAATCGAATAATATTTTTTTAAAGAAAATTATTTATTTCATTAATCGAAGTATTGGCCATTAATGAAGATGCAGTTTTGCCATTTTAGTGGAAGTTCGTTGATGGCTCTGCTATAAATGCCTGGGGACGGGAATGGATTAACTCTTCAGAGGCGTATTTATCGCCTCGTTGTATTTGAAATGTTTCCCCTGTGAAAAATGGAATATAGTTAGAAAAAGGCCTGGTGAGTATGGTAGGTGACGGAGAGTTTCTAGTTGTAACTCTAGTGTTGAGACAGTCCGTTGTGCGGTGCTTCGATATTACAATGTGACTTTTTTACGATCGGTATCTGCCGTCAGATGGAAGTAGGCCGCCGACGTGTCTGGACTAGACTACGTACTGCACAAACTGTGTTCCCCGTTGTTCTCAACACATACTAACCTACGTACTTAACTATGACGTAGTTAATTGTTACGAATGGTTGTTTGAAATGCCTGCAACTTGTGCCCCAACAATATCGAAAGCGACGGGCGCCACAGGAAGATCTGGGGCGTCGTAACAGACGACTAACAGATCTTATCAGAGGACAACCGATAAGATCATTGTACGATAACGATCCTTAATGCGTTGCGGAAGTCCGACGGTCCTTCCTCGGAGATATTCCTGACTGAATTTAAATTACTGAGATAATTAACAGAAATAGTCGCAGACAAAGTAATTAACGATACACAATATTTAGCATTTTCTTAACTCTGATTGCAGTCACAAGTTTTTTTCGATTCAATGATTACAGTATGAGCCTTTATTTATTTTACTTTTACCAAAGAAAACAATATCAGCAATAAAAAAAACAGTTTATTCGTTTTGGTATTTTAGCCGAAAATAGGATTCGGGCCGGATTTCGTTCGATAACAAACGTCCATTTTCGGTCACTCTCTAGCCCCAAGCAGGTACAGTATCATCAACCACTACTAATTGCGTCATGTTTTAATTGTAAAATATTCTTGACAGTATTAATGACATACAAATATAAAATTTTATTTATATATTTTGACAATTCTTATCATCGAAAATTATTGAATACCTAGTTACCTATGATGACGTCACGGCGCGCGGCGTTCCGTCCACGTCTCACGCAGATTACTCAGTTAGGTACTTACTGCGTATTCGTTCACTAGCCGGAATAGCTCCAATTGTTTCTCCATTGTGCTGCACTAATGACTCCTTTATCTCAATAGAATTACTTCTTTTCATTGAAACACTTTCTAACATTTGATGTAGACAGACAATTCATGATTGAATGATAGGAATGTGTTCTAGAAATATTCTAGTCATGCACCACATGACAATAATGAATAAATAAATAATAATAAAACCTTTATTTTCAGGCTACTTTGACCGATAGATAATACCTTATAGACTAACATATATATTATATACAAAAATAAACAAACGGTGTGGCCCTTGAAAGGGTACTGGATTTTAAGTACTCAGAGTTACTGAGGAGTTAAAAGATGATGCTGATATGGAAAGAGAACGGAGGGCGTTGGCTGTCCGAAGCAATATGTTGGCCCGCAGGTTTGCACGTTGTACACCAGAAGTTAAAGTGACCCCTTTTAAGGCTTTTTGCCAATCTCTACCTATACACGTGCACACTGTGGGTTCGATATACGCAAAGGGCATACAACGCCCTTAGAGTTCAATATAATAATGCCTTCAGAATGTTGTTGGGGCTTCCATGTTACTGCAGTGCATCAGGAATGTTTGCCGAAGCACATACTGATGGGTTCAATACCTTCCTGCGAAAAACAATGGCGTCCATGATGCGCAGAGTGCATAGGAGCGTCAATGGCAATCTGAAGGTCATCAATGAGAAGCCATGTTGCGTCATTATGGCGCATTGGGTGCATGTACATGTGCGTGCACCCGGTGCATCAGGTGAGTGCAACAGATACATGAATTAAAAATATATATATTGTATTACTTATTGTTACTTATTAACATAGTTTATAAGTATGTATTACTAACATCATAATATGGATAAAGGTCTGAAGTTTTTTTAAACAGCTGAGAGACGCTACGTAACGGTACGTAACGCTACGCGACGCTACGACATGCTACGGAATGCTACGCGACGGTGATAAAAGAGAAATGCGTATAGTACATATTTAATGAATTTTACTTTTCTGAAACTTTTGTAATATATCTAACAAGCTCTTCTAGAAATATACACAAGTGTTTAGTACAGTTACTTGTTCAATAGTTCTTCAATAAGTTTCTACTATAAAGTCTCGTCAATTTAAAAGCACGGTGTCGTAGTGGCGTAGTTAGTGGTTGTCGCCTTACGTGTCGCGGGGTCGGCTCTCGCTGGAAAAATATGTTGAGACCTAGGTACCTACAAATAGTTGTTTAGGGACTGGCTATTTGTGTGTGAGATTTAGCAATGCACCAACGACTCGGGAACAATTCCTAACTTTTTTTAAAGTTTCTCACGAATCCGTAATCTGTAAGGAGTCACTGCTCTCATTGTCTACTGTTTTCGGGAAACGACAAGCACTTGAGTTCAAAAAAGCCGATGATACCGAACAGTGTGTACAATAGTGTAGGAACGATTAGTTATGACTGAAGTAGTGTGTGTATAGTGCGGCTCGCTTTGTGTCGTTGTGTGTTGCGGCCGACGCGACGGCACCGCTCTGACAGCGCTGCCCGCGCCGCCGCGCCGCGCTCGTGGGAACATACGATACCAGCGTCGTATTACTGTAGCGCGATGTGGTGGCTAACTACAGCGGGATAGTGCGTAACACACTAACACTAGGAATGGTTTTTCTTTTGACCGTTCAACAATATTCATTGCGTTATTTACGTTGTTTAGCAAACAAATTTTTCGAACATATAAAGCAATGGCTTAGCAATATCCTGTATAAATGTACTCGTATAATATTCTAATCGTTTTGTCAGACTGTTCTGTAGGCGGCAGCTTTTGAATACGTAAGTAATTAGTTCTACCCGTACCTACTACCTACTCTTGATACAGCTTTAAATTCAATTTTACAAAGTGGTAATGTAATAAACACTCTTCGTCATATATCTAGTTTCATCATCATACTAAACACTCTTCGTCATATATGTATCTAGTTTCATCATCAGCACCACAATACTACGCCAGTTTGCCCCGGACGGACGGTTGGCACTGTCCCTACATAACACTACGCCAGTTTGCCCCGGACGTACGGTTGGCACTGTCCCTACATAACACTACGCCAGTTTGCCCCGGACGGACGGTTGGCACTGTCCCTACATAACACTACGCCAGTTTGCCCCGGACGGACGGTTGGCACTGTCCCCATTTTGCCAGTTATGTTTTGTATGTACCTACATCTAGTTTTTAACCAAATTGTTCTGCTTGTTTCCTTTATATCAACAGTAAGTTTTATATCATATATTATATCGCCAGGGCCTGTCTGATGCCGCAATGACCGTCAGTCGTGACCACTGACTGGGCTGATGACTGCATCAGCGAACTTACAGAGACCGTCACCCTCGACGGTGTTGTACATACTCTATTTCTCAGTTACGTACAATGTAGGTACTTAATTCAGAATCTAAATTTGTCAATACTCAGAAATAGGAAGTTAAAAAAGAAAAATGTACAACCAGTCTGACCAAGGGGTATTATGTTACTCAGTAACTAGGCTGCGAAGGTCAGATAAGCAGTCGCTCCACACACACACAGCCACACATACAGCTATTCAGCTGCATCCGGTTAGAATGGAAGCCGACCTCCAACATAGTTGGGAAAAAGCTAGGTAGATGAGATTAGCCAGTACTCAGAAATCTTAAATGTAAAATGAATGCTATTATAAAAACCGTTAGTACATATTGCCAAAACATGCCAAGTAACCTGACCTGGCATGATGTCAGTTTCTATACTCTTCTCATTATCTAGTTAACCAGTCGAAGCCACAGCTGAACACAGCCCATAGGTACCTAGTCTCTGGAACTGGTCTCGCATCTTCTTCTATTTCTATCGTGGTGATGAATATGGTACAATATCAAAATTGATACCTACCTCACTATCAATTCCATCTTCTAATAGACAGATTCATAATGTTGGAGAAATAATTGAAGATTTTCCATTAAAATATTCATATACTTTGTGCCATACTTAGATGTTGTTGACGACCAGTCATAATTTTATTTTAATCCTGAGGTTGGTGAAGATGAGCTAACGTTGCAGTCACTCGGCTCTACTAAACGAAATGATAAACAACTGTTTAGTAGGCAGCCGTACAACTGATATGAGTGAGTGGGTGGAGAATGAGGAGGCAGTGGAGCTTGCTGGCTAGGTGCCGCGTTGTAGAGCACTAGTAGCTAGGTGCACCAGGAGACGTCGCTCCTCAATTAACAGCCGCTGATCAACTGGCGCTAGTGCCAGCGATTAATTAGTGCCGGCCGGAGCACAAGGGCAGGCAGGCAGGCGGGGGGCAGGGAGGCAGCGAACACTCGCACGATTGATTGCGCCGCCGCCAGTATAAACAAAAACGCAGCACTAATTCCATTAGGGCCCGAAAACTAACCCCTCTATAAATCTCCGCGCGGCGCCCATTACTTGCGATAGCGGCCGCCCACCGCGCCCCCTTCCCGCGCCTCTTCCGCCCAGTGCCCGAGGCCCCGCGCCCTCGCGCCCCCGCGCCCCGCGTCATATGACGCGTCACGTGCGACTACATAATATCATGAGCGCTGCAATTTATGGAAAAGCGCATTTCCTCGCGTGTGGGGCGAGCCCCGCCCCTCACTGACGGGGGCGGAGGCTTGCGCCGCCTCTCGCGCCAGTAGGCGCGCGCTCGCCGGCAGGACTACACGCGTCGACGTGCTCGTGCTATCGCTCGCATCAGTGATCCCAGTGTTCCATCAGCTCGTGCAAGTGACAGTGATACATAGCAGCTGAAGGTCTGACAGCACATAGTCATCATCATCGCCAGCAGTCCGGAGCCACCGGCCTGCTCTGCAACACAAGTGAGTGCTGCATACTTTATGTTTTCTGAACAGTCAAGTTTGGTTCTGGTTCAGGTTCTTTCATGTATCATCATAATCATTAGCTAGTCATCGCACGGGAAGACTTCAGATACGTTTTTGACATCAGCATTTCGGTTTCGCGACGGATATGTTCTGCACCTTGTTGTTACTGGTCTATCTCTGAACTCATCAGTATTATGAGAAGCTCTGATGGTGAACTCATCAGTATTATGACAAGCTCTGATGGTAATTGTGGTTATTTTGTGATGACGTGCACTGCATCGAACGCCATTCCCTGTTTATCCACAAAGAAAACAGAAACACAAAGGGAAACAAGACTACCTGCCTGTCGGGGTTTCCCTTTCTGTTTGCCAAACTGGAGAACTTTGAAACATCTTGGGATAATGCTTTGTATAACGTCGTACTTTACAAAACAGTAACAAACAAAACTTGTAAGTTTACATTGTGACTGCCAACCGCAGCCGTCGGAAACTGAAACTTGTAATCCCTCTTAAGAAACGCTTTAGGCCGGCCGCATACATCCAGTTTCCTGAACAGGAATTCACATTCGGAGACACTGAATGCACGCATTTCATACAAAATCGTCTCTAAGCGCATACATTCTTATATTTTTCGTCAGGGTTTCTGAGCGGAAAATATAAGAACGTATGCGCTTACGACGACGATGGACGTATACGGCCGGCCTTATTAGTATTTTTTACCTACTAACGCATCCTTGCCCATTCTTAGGAACTTAGATATAAAAAAGAAGGAACTTTCATTTTGACTTTTGTGCCAATAATAAGTGTCATTGCGCAATATAAGGCAGACTTTAGTTCAGCTCCCTTCAAATGTTCCGTTTTCAGTTTATCTGCATTTTCATAAAGTGCTCCGTTAAACAGCCAAACTATTTCAAACACGTTACCTACACAACAAAGTACAACTCTATCAAATGAAGCCTCGTTAAGTTTAACGTAAACAATAACACTGGCATAACAACTGGCCTCTATTAAGACTTGACGTAAACATTCAAGTATGGTTAGCGTCAAATAACTCTGCCGCTCTGAAGCTAGGCTTTTCGCTAGCCGCGCATGCGCTTTGCTGTTTTATTCATAGGATTAACTACTGCGCAGTGATTTGTTGCCTACTTCAGAGCGGGAAATGTTTTTACGCGAACTGTAACACAACATAAAATGTGTGATAAGTACATTCTACCTACCAGTGTTCTTTGTAGCAGTACTGTCAGAACAGTTGAACACAATGCGGGTGCGTTCACAGCGGCCGGCAGCAAATGGCAATAAATCAACAAATTAATTGTAGCTCCGCGATCTTCACGTAAAAACTGTTCCACTCGGTTACTCGCTAATAGCTGACAGCTCGGCTTCTTATGTATACACATACACACACACACAAACATACAATACATGCTTACGATATTTCCGATTTATGTGGATATAGTTGTTTTGTTTTGAGGAACTTCAATTCTGACATTACTAAAAACTATAGGTGATTAAAACTAAAATCAGGTCAATTTATTGTCATTGATAAACTTCAGAAGTTCGTGAAATATAATTAAAACACATCCACAAGGCCTTCTCTCACAAGACTATGTCTAACGATTCCTTGCCGTGAGATTCAATTCTTCCAACCATCTTATAATAAAGGGTTTCAGGCTTCTAAATATAATAAATAAAGACAGAAATAAACAGACATTACGTTCATCGGCAGTTTGGCACAACACATCTAATTACAATTTGAACAATTTTCATTTGCTAAAAACACAGATGTAGGTAGGTACCTAAGTACTAAAATCTGAGAGGTTAAAAGGCCCAAAAGTAACAAATCTGTGTCTCTGTTTCCGGGTGTGAAATTTATCAGTAGTCTTCCCGCATGAATTTGCTATCATTGACGAAGTTTGCAATATTATTTGTAAATATGACCAAACGCATACCTAACTGTAACTAAGAAGTAGCGTTCATTGTACAAGCGACAGAGCGATCATGTCGAAAAACAACGCACGCGCGGTAGTAACGCCTGGCGAAGTACCGGCGAGCGGCGGCGGCGGCGCCGGCGCAGGCGCAGGCTATTGTGTGCCGCCGACGCTCCGCATTCCGCGCAGTCTCCGCGTTATCTGATACGATAGTGTTCGCAGAGCAATACAGTCGCATGTGAAAGTTTCAGTAGCCGAGAACATTGTCGCGAAGCACCTAACATATAACTGCACTTGTGTACGAAGTAACGTGACCACAGATAGTTCAGTAACAATACACCCTCGAATCGAAATGTTTGGTAAAGCCAAATATATATATATATATATTCCAATTCCTACGCGAATCTTTATTAGGCATGTTTGAAAATAAAACATGGTGATTAATGCAGAAGTTGGATTCAGAAGTCGATAGAAGACACGTTCACGTGTTCAATTGAACTCTGACAGTCTGACAAAGATATGAAAGAGTTGACTGTACATACCTAAATACGTCAATACCTCATTTAATTTTATTTTGAAAATTCACTAAGATACCTGAAAACAGAATATAATATGTTGTTAGAAATAGAAATTATTTATTTGCTTGTGATGTAGGTATACAGTTTTTTTTATAAGTAGTTTCGATACATTTTACCTTTCAAATAAAAAATCGCCTAGTGGTTGAAGCCTCGCCTCTCATGCACGAGATCGTGGGTTTAAATCCGGGCAAGTACCAATGGGAATTTCGCAATTCATATGTACTTACTGTGTTTATCTAATTGACATCGGTGAAGGAAAAACATCGTGAGGAAACGTGGACTTACATATGTATAAGTCTGAAATCGCCCACCCGTCTTGAGCAAGCGTGGTGATCAACGCTCATACCTTCTCTGTATGACAAGAGGCGCTGCGCTGCAGTGGGACAGAGGCTGGTATTATTATTATTTAAAAAAATATGAGTGATGAATTATTTGATGATGCTTAAATTTTATTTTAATTTTCTAAGAATTAAAAAATGTTAGTTATATTATAAAGCGCTTTGTTACCTCCTCTGCATACGGACCTGGGTTGCGTACAATAACACTTCACTCACAGAACAGATAAAATTTATCTGTTCTGTGACTTCACTAGTGGCGCGGGCGCCAGCAGTCCAGCACACTAAGGCCGCGGCCGCACTGCTAAGGCAACTGCGATGCGACGGCGATTTCGTGAAAACAAACTCATATACCTAAACATAATTATTCATTTGAATGCTATAACCGATTAACCATCAAACATATACCTAGACTAGATTATCGCTAATAATATTGAGATTATAGAGTTAGCAGAGAAACTACAGTTGTAGGGAATTAATACGAGTAGTCACGGTCCATCCGTAGTCGCTTGCATTTAGCATTTATTCAAGTTAGTTAACTGGTTACTTACTATACTGATCCCCGACTGTCCCCGATCCATACTCGTTTTAATTGGTGCGTAATCAGCAGCGGGCTGTTATCAGCGACACTTCATGACGTCATAGCAGTGGAGTGGTAGCTTGCGCCTGCCCCGACTACCTGCAACCCTTCTGACCTACTTACAGACGGCAATAAACGCGTCGAGTCGTGGTGACGTGTCACCGGCGCCGCGCGCGCAGGTAACCGTGCAGAAAAAACGCGAAACATTGGGACTCGGACATTGGACAAATTTACGATATCCGCATAGTTCCGGCGACCCTGCACGGCGCCGGACGTCACCGCACGACTCCGGGCGATCGCTACTGATCACTAACAGATAACGTTAATAGCGCTCCAGTTTCAATCGACTACGGTACTGACTGATACGTCAGCGAGTCCTAATGGTGCTGCTCTCAATGATTCATTTTGTCTACTTATATACAAACTGCCTTGCACTATGCGAAACTTAGGAAAAATTACGTTTTACTTCATACTTCATTATGGTCTGTTCATATACATATATGTATATTATGTACCTTGCGTTAAACCTGTTCGCACACTCGACCAGACCATTGCAATTATTGTGGCATCCTAGGAAGAGTCACTTCAATTGCAATAATCTCCGTGCCAATAAATGAATATAGGTAACAATTATTGTGGCATCCTAGAAAGAGTCACTTCAATTGCAATAATCTCCGTGCCAATAAATGAATATAGGTAACAATTATTGTGGCATCCTAGAAAGAGTCACTTCAATTGCAATAATCTCCGTGCCAATAAATGAATATAGGTAACAAATTGTGGCATCCTAGGAAGAGTCACTTCAATTGCAATAATCTCCGTGCCAATAAATGAATATAGGTAACAATTATTGTGGCATCCTAGGAAGAGTCACTTCAATTGCAGTAATCTCCGTGCCAATAAATGAATATAGGTAACAATTATTGTGGCATCCTAGAAAGAGTCACTTCAATTGCAATAATCTCCATGCCAATAAATGAATATAGGTAACAATTATTGTGGCATCCTAGAAAGAGTCACTTCAATTGCAATAATCTCCGTGCCAATAAATGAATATAGGTAACAAATTGTGGCATCCTAGGAAGAGTCACTTCAATTGCAATAATCTCCGTGCCAATAAATGAATATAGGTAACAATTATTGTGGCATCCTAGGAAGAGTCACTTCAATTGCAATAACCTCCGTGCCAATAAATGAATATAGGTAACTACCGTTAGCACCAACATCACGTTAGAACCGATCGGTTCGGTCGATAGCAACCCCATGTAGAGTAAACCATGAAGAATGCAGATCCTTGCTGTCAGTGATTGCACAGTTATGTAATGTGTAAGATATTTAATAGCGGATTTAAGATATCCCTACCGGATTGTGCTGATGAGTAATGGTGTACACGAGGCATCGTATTCTCAAAGCAGACGCCTGCCAATATTAATTCCATCCCATATCCTCCAAGGCGCAAGGTACGACCGACAATCTAACGACACTCCGCCTGACGAAGTAGTGCAACTGTCAGTGGCGCCCTCACCGGCGCGGAGGTGTCCACTACGATTATCATCATAACATTGTTTGTTTGTTGGTATGCGGGGCGCGCGGGGCAGGACGCGGGGGGCGCCACTGTCATTGATACATCAGCGCGAACCATTAGTCGTATTTTTTGCCGTCCCTCGTCATCGGATTAAGCTCTCGTCACCAAACAAAAAACTATGGAACGACCGGGAACATTTCGCACTTAGTCGCCCAGCCCTCTAACGCGACCCAGCCGTCTTGATAAATGATTCGATGTTGACAAATGACCGCTGACGACAAAATTAAATATCGGCTAATTTGTCGCTGCCATCGTGGACTTTGCGTTTGTTAGCGTACAGCTGTTCTATCTAGCGGGTATTTACTCAAGCCAATAAACTCCTCTTAAAATGATAACTGCGATGCTCGTAATGCCGTGAGCAGGTACATAAATGTGAGGAGCTTGTTTTGCGCGCGATGAGTATCTGGGCGGACCGGCTCGCGAAATTATTGCTTTCCTCTACGTTTAAGATTCTTAAAGCGAATTTAAAAGAAACATTTTTACTGCACAATACGGCTCCAACTTTATAGAAAAACTAGCTGCGCCCCGCGGTTTCACACGCATAAGTCTCGATCCCATAAGAATACCTGGGGTAAATTCCTAATATTAGTTTAGATATTGATTCAAAACTAATTAAACTTGAGATTAAATTGAGAAATGCTTACCTACGTGCTCACTTAGTAGAGCACAAAAATCTAAAACGTTCCATTAATATTGAATTGATTCGAATACTGTCGGCACACAGCTGATAACCGTCGGACAACAGCACCGGCCCGCCAGGCCGCCACACATACCTACCTGGTCACCGGCATTCATTGTTTAATCCACTTATCGTTGCCTTATCGGCCCCCGAGTGGAGCCCATACTGGACGCAAGTATTGCGTCGGCTCGGTCGCACTCTACCTAAAAAAGCGTGGCGCCTCGGCATTAGGAGCCGGGTTATTTATAGGGAGATTAATAGGGTTGTGTTGCGTCTCTGTCACACTCGTGGTTCAGGGGTAAGATGGTCTCTGTCACACAAACAATTAGCCAAGCTCCGCCTGTCAGATATATCAATAAGTGCGCCGTGGACAATGTACGACGACGCGCACCCCGCGGGGGCCGGGGCTGGGCCGCGGGGTCCGCGTCACGTTTGCGCAACGTCGCCGCTTGGCTCGTGCTGTGTCATCTATATGTTCCCAACAAACCTTTTTTCCTTCGTGAGCTGTGAAGTTTGCCCTCAGTAGTACCCAATTATGTCGGGTAACATTTTCTCGCACTGACTAACAAAAAACTAATCGCACAGGTATTTCAAATATGTGTTTGCTTGCGGATGAATAGTTAGAGAAGTCAGTTTTCATTGTGACCGTTTACTATTTTAAGACAATTTTATGAAGCTATTGAAATCAAATCATTTATTGGCATAACACAGGTTCAGAGGATGTTATAGAAGGTTCATAAGGTACACTATATTATAACCATGTGAGGTGTGCAAATATATTAGGAACATTATGTCACAATTATTCTTATTAATTTATCTTATTAAATTAAATTGTCATTGGAAATATACATAGATAGTTAAAATTAAATCTGAATTAATAAATTATAACAGTAATATCAAGCATATTAATAATGTCATAGTAATTGTAATTATTATTGTCATATTGAATTAATGTACAAATATTTTCTATAATTAAAATACAATATCTTTGTCTTCGAGGTAGTCTTTTACATTATAATAACACTTTTTAATTAGGAATGTGTATAATTTCTTCTTAAATAGACGAGTAGGTAACTTCTTAATGTCATCGAACAATTTATTATAAATCAGTGATGCCATACAAATCATACTTTTATTAAGTAATGCCGTTTTCCCATACGGTATTTCTACGTCTAACCTATTTTTGTCATGTAATTGTCTAAAATAGCTTTTAGAAGCAGTCTTCTAACAGCTTGGATTCGATTTTACAAAAAGATTTAATTCGTATATGTACCTACGGAATCCAGCACATCAAGCTACCCGAAACTGTAAAATTTTCCCAATCAATTTTGAACCTTATATGCTTTAGCAATAAAGTTGAAAATTTATTAAAGAAATTTGACAGATTGTAGTAGGCTGATGTGCGTCTGTACAAAGAAGGTAATGTTAGAATTTTTAAATTTATAAAGTAATGGTAACAGCTTGTAGTACTATCTAGTTGGCACATTGCTCTGATGTATTTATTACTTACGCAATTAAGATCGTACAGGTGCAACTAGAATATCAAGTTAGATATTTACATGAAAGCTTTCAGAAGTTATAATCATTAACGTAAGGATGTCGTAACTTTTGTAATTACCAAACGAGTTAATTTGCGGAACATTATTAATAAAGCCGTTGATAGCACTGAACAGTGAACATATATAGTTGCTGACATGGATCCCCGCTGACTAACACCAAAGTATTGCAGCGAGCAGGTTGTCGTGTCATCATCGTCCTCCTTCATAGGTTCCAAAATAGATATACCTATGCATGATTAAGATACCAATGTTAGTTTAAACAACCATTTACTGGTGAGGTACAGTCAATATCTGAGCCCGTTCATGAATCAAAAATATATAGGCAATCATAAGTTTCATAAAAATCTAAACATAATTTGCCTTACAATAAATTGTAAATTATCTGTGACATCATAAATATGTGACTACATTTTTAGGGTTCCGTAATCAACTAGGAACCCTTACAGTTTCGCCATGTCTGTCTGTCCGTCTGTCCGTCCTCGCTTAATTTCTGTGACCGTTAGCACTAGAAAGCTGAAATTTGGTACCAATATGTATATCAATCACGCCGACAAAGTGGTAAAATAAAAAATGGAAAAAAATGTTTTATTAGGGTAGCCCCCCTATATGTAAAGTGGGAAGTGATTTTTTTTTTAATTTCAACCCCAACATGTGATATATTGTTGGAAAGGTATTTAAAAATGAATAGGGGTTTACTAAAATCATTTTTTGATAATGTCAATAATTACGGAAATAATCGCTCCAAAAGTAAAAAACAATGTGTGTCCCCCTCTAACTTTTGAACCATAAGTTTAGAAAATATGAAAAAAATCTGAAAAGTAGAACTTTATAAGGACTTTCTAGGAAAATTATTTTGAACTTGATGGAAACAACAGTTTTTGTACAAAAAAGACAAAAAGTTGTACAAAATAATTTCTGGACTGTTTGTAGTATAATCGTATACGATGGATGGATACCCACTTTTAAACTCATAAGTGGGAACACTTATTGTGACGGACGGGAAACTACGGAACCCTACACTGAGCGTGGCCCGACACGCTCTTGGCCGGTTTTTAATATTGCTATCAATACTATTGCTACAGACAAAGACTCTAAAACTTGTGCGTAATCCCTTGATCATACTATTTTGCGCAACTTGCATAGCTTGCTTGTATGCTTACTTTTTCTATGAAAAATGTCTTGACAATTTGATATGTCTAGAATTGTCTTAAATTCATTGAACAATCTCTTTAGAGAAGTATATCCATATTTTTATTTGAATCAAAAATTCAATTTGAAGTTTTCACTTATGACACCGTTCAACGGCAACATTGCATTACTCGTACTTCTGCTCCGGCAAGCAAAAATAAATTTAATGGTGAAGGCCATTTAATTGAATATTCAAAGCTGTATAGGTATTTGCGAATCCTAGGTTGCACCAAATATATTGAAATCTAGAGTATTTCGATATTTATGTTCCGAAGAGTAGTCAGATATTTTTGACTGCAATACCGTAACATACTTATGATATAGACGGTTTATATGATAAAATCTTATTGATGTCCAAGTTGTATCCACACTATAATATTATAAATGCGAAAGTGTGTTTGTATGTCTGTCTGTTACCTCTTTACGCTTAAACCGCTGAACCGATTTAGATGAAATTTGGTGTAGAGATAGTTTGAGTCCCGGGAAAGGACAGGATAGTATTTATCCTGATATTTCACGGGAAAGGACAGGATAGTGTTTATCCTGATATTTCAACGGGATCGAAACTTATGCGGGTGAAACCGTGGGGCGCTGCTAGTACAATTATATGATCATTGTAACGCTTACAATTATATGATCATTGTAACGCTTACAATTATATGATCATTGTAACGCTTACAATTATATGATCATTGTAACGCTTACAATTATATGATCATTGTAACGCTTACAATTATATGATCATTGTAACGCTTACAATTATATGATCATTGTAACGCTTACAATTATATGATCATTGTAACGCTTACAATAGGCATTCTGAAACATTGTCACTGCCTATATATTAGTGAACTCGACTGTACCAAGACATCTTTGTCACAACAAAGGCCAATTATTTTGCACGAACTAGTTTCCCACGCACGTCATAGTGTCCAGGAACCCTGGCAGTCTGGTACCAGGATCAGATTACCAGGAAGTGTTACCTGCTCACTTTACAAGCTACGCCTGTGTTGGGGTGATACAGATAATCCCTTCCCAGAAAGAATGGTGTTCACTGAACTACACTCTCTTAGTAATCCGTACTGCGAGGAGTCCCTTCTAGGAATTATGTTCATGACACAATTAGTAGTAGGTACATCCGTGGTGTGCGCGCGGGAGCTGGGAGCTGATCAAACACTATAAAATTATATATATTCTGTATGGAGCTGATGTAGAACCACGGAAGAGGACGTATCGATTTACAACTCTATTAATTCACATTAAGTTATACTGATTTGAAATTAGATTGGAATAACTTTGTTGTGAAAACCTAAAAAGCCAACCTCAGATAAAATCTGTTTTTACATGACAATCATTTGCAAAGAAAAAACTAATAGAATTTAATATTTTATCAAGAAAATTAAGCAATGCTCGTCTAACAATAACTGTGATGGCATCAACAAAAAGTAAATTAAGTGTATTACTTTTTACCTAGGAACTTTGTACTATGTATTATTTTTTATGAACGTCAAAACCATCTGTAGGCTATTGCAAAGTTCTAGCCCCTTCAACGTCATTTTAACTCGAGTGAGTGTAAACTTAAAATTGGACGAAGAATAAGGGAACATAAACCATTAGTTGTAAAAACAATTTCAAGCTGTATTATACAATAGTCATCTCAACGTGACGATCATAGCCCCGCTCGCGCTCGCGGCGCGCGTTGATGTCTTTTCAACGAACCAGCTGCAATAGGTCACTGTTCGAATTGTGTAGGTATTTATAATTTCTTGTTCTCCGTTATTAATATTTTCTTTTTATTTTTTTCTAACATAGAAAAAACATAAAACAGATTTCATGAAATACATATTTTCAGTTTGTCATCATTAAAAGTAAATTAGTATGTTATAATGTAGAATATGCATTCTACCTACTCAGGAGTTAGAGCGTCAGGTGACGTCATAACAATAACAAACACTTTAACTCCTGCATGTTCCATGTTGACAGATAAGATAACAGACAAGTTTAATTCTAGTTTACCGAACAGTTTAGTCCATAATAAATAAGTCAACGTTTGTTAGCAACTGATATTTATCATAAAAATTGCAATGATTTTTAGATATTACTTACTGATATTAGTCTAAACTAGTATTGAGAGAAAAAGGTGACCTCACGGATTGCCTCGAAAATATGAAGAAAACCATACAAACTAGCATTACAAAACTGCGCTAAGCCAACGATGGCAGAAAAAGTTTCGTTCGCTGACATGATACAAACCAATAAAAATTGTTACTTGCGCCCCAATAACGTCAGTTCTATTGCAATTTACCCAACGGATAAATTGAAATCTAGTGACGACACTAAATCTAGTGTTGTAAAAGAGCTGAGTCTTTTCATCCTCATTTTGCGGCTATGAGTTCTTTTTGCAGAACTCACGACTAATTAGTCTTCTGAGTCCTGAGTCTTGAGTTCTTTTGAGTCTTTTCAGTTCTTTCAGTCCTAAAATTTCTTGAGTCGTTAGATTTATTCTATGTCCTTCCGTTTTTTTTTCAGTCCTTTGAGCTCTTTGAGTCCTTTAAGTTCTTTCAAGTCTTAGGAGTCGTGAATTATACAGCAGGACTACCGTCCAATCAAAAAGACTCGTGTAAAGCCTTTGAGTTCCTTGAGTCGTGAACTATAAAGTAGAGGACTGCAGCCCAATCAAAAAGACTCGCATATTATGAAGTATTTCAATTGTTTAAGTAGAGGATTGCAGTCATAGTCACTTATTAAGTTCGAATAAACAATAAATATGGCTAAAAAAGACATGTAAATCATCGTCACTTTATTAACGGTCAGTCGTGAGTTCTTTTCGTAAGACTGAGCTCTTTTTTAAAAGGACTCTGTTGCTAGTTCTTTTTAGGAAAGCTAAGTTTTATTTAAAGGACTTAGTCTTGAGTTCTTTTTGTAAAGAGTGAGCTGTTTTAAAAGACTCAGTCTCGAGTTCTCTTTGGCAAAACTGGAGTCTATTTTAAGAAGACTAAATACTCAGAGAGCCTTGAACGTTTACTTATTCTTTTTTGACTTGAGTCTTCAAAAAAGACTCGAGTCTCAATATTAGGACTATAAAAACTCAGTTCTTTTACAACACTAAATAAAACTCTTGTCAAAAAATTATATGCCCTGAACAAATAAAATTGCACGTTAGAGGACTGCGCAAAACAAAAAACTGAGGCGTTATAATCAGCACGGAGACCAAACACAACGTAGAAATACTTAGGAAATCATCTCAGCTAAGTCGTTCCTGAAAGTGGATCAGCCCCACAAGAGAAGACCAAGAATAATAAGATAAGAGAACCGACCGTCTTAAGTGATCAAGAAGTTTATGATTGCATCTATGAGCAGAACGTAGCTGACAAGTTGCCTAGTTTGTCTTGTGACTCTTTTTTGGCCTCTATAAATTTAAGTCACAAGTCAGGTAAAAAGGATGGACCTACGTACAATTTTATTCTTGAAGTTTCTGCTAGTTAAAGGCGCTTATAAACCAAAATAGAGTGTTCATTAATTGGACATCCTGTCCAGCGAGGGACTTCACACTTGTGACCAGGTGCTTTAAATGTCAACAGTATGGACATGCTGCAAACACTTGCCGGGAGGCTACCTATACGTGTGGACATTGTGGAAAACAAGATCATCAGGCGAATGAGTGCATTAGACACGCTGAGCCATCACAGCGTGTAACATGCTTGCGATTAAAAGAACCGAGCAACCACAAAACAGGTGACCAAGAATGCCCTGCAAAGAAAATAGCTGAGACAAGATACATACTCGTACATGTTGTAGATTATAATGTCGTCGTTTAAGGCCGCCGCAATGTTTCTCTATAAGCCTTTTTTACTTTAAGTTCTATAATTATTCTTTTATTGTCTTTTACTACATATCTATAATCATCATTCATCATCATTTAGTTACAATATGTAAAAATAATTTTAGTTTTTGGTTTTAGGTTTTACAAATCGTATTATACAATAAATCACATTATGCAATCTTAATAATTATTTTGTTGACACGGTAAATTTTTAAAATATTACAAAGTAAAAGCGACCTTATTAAAAATGTGACATTGCAAAAAAACATAATAGAACATGGTTGCAAAAATGTCTTGCGATGATGCAAAAAAGTAGCGTTATTTCTGTCAATTAGATTATGATCATAATTTATAGTACTCGTAGATAAACTATGTATGTACTATTTGTTTAAGGAATTTTAGGTAATACTTATGTATAAGCACTTGAGTGAGATACCTGAGATACAGGTTTATTCCTAGTTCAGGTAGAATCCAATTATTTTTACCTACATCTAGTATAAGGCCCTATTTTGTAAATATTTATGTAAATTAATTATTTAAATAAACAATTTCAATATTCAAAGACAACCCGGTTCATTTTGGTTAAGCAGGTTTAAGTCGTGTGGTTTAAGTCGTTTTCGGTAAAATTCTATATTTCGATAATCGTAATTATTATATTTTTTACATAGCCATGCTTATAGTCATCTCGAAGAATTAAGGTCATGATACGGACAAAGCCGCGGGTAAAGCTAGTAATGAAATAAATATATTATTCTTTCAGAGAAGTCAAGTTTGTGTTGTAGATGTTACGTATGTTAGGAGAAAATCTCACTAGGCAGGTATAATAAATTATCAGATAAACCACTCATAGGTAATTTCTACGCATGTTTTTAATGATACTAAATTCCACAGATCTATACGTTTCTGAGACTATTTTTATTTGATGATAATAATCTGCGTATCTCGTGAGATGATTGCCACCTGATAATTATCATGCGAAAGCACGCCAACGTGTTGTATAATAACGTGATTTATGTTTGTTACTTGACCAGAACCACGCTGGGCCTCCCTGCGTCGCGCCCCGCCCGTCACCACGCCGCGCGCCACAACCTCTTGAACGATTTCAATTAATCATTTAATTAGCATACTTTAGATTCTAGAAAGTAAACGTTTTTCTTTATTTAGAGCATGTAGAAACAGTTGGGAAGTGTCATAGTGTCATATTGTATTTATTTTTAACTTTAACATAAAAGGTCTATTATAGCCCCATAGTTTTTGGATTGGGCCGTCAGCGCCAGGAGCACTTAGAACTATGTCGTTATGTTTTTCACTCTGAACTTCTCAGTCAGTCAGTCACTCACTCACTCACTGTGTCTCTGTCAGAAACATTTTTGGCGCGAGGTATGTTAAGCTCACATTCCGTGGTTAAGCTCATCTGTAATAGTTACTCGCGGCAGGTTCATTAGCAAATAAATCACATCACTTATCATCACGTTACGATCAATCGCTCTTGTACTTGCAGATGTCATTAATTAACTTTATTTAATAACTTGCTCTCGAGAGTTATCCATCTTTAGTTAAACTGTTGGTCGTTGTGTATAAATATCGAGACTGACGATAAAAAAAAATCCCATTAGGAGCACAAACATTAGCATTCTATCCAATTATCTCAAACTGCTAAAAATGAGTAAGAATTAATATTTTTAATTATTTATTATCATTTAAGCTTCTGTAAAGTTTTGCTCACGCTCGTAAGAATTGATAAAAACAATCGTTATCTTTTTGATATGAAATGCATACTCAAAGGAAAATAAAATAAATAATAAATAGATACTACGGATTCCGCCCACTTACTAACGTGGGTTTAGTTATATTATAATAGTAAGTGTGTCTGAAGAATGTCAATAGGATGACGTCACTAGTCTAGAGCTAAGTCGACGTGTGAACACACTCCACCGTTTCTAGTTGTCCCACCCTGTAGGTACTAACTCGAGCCTGCGATATTATTTAGTTTCCTGTTCACAACCTATTTATTTCGCTAATTAAACTGCGATATGTTACCTTGTAAGGTTTTTTATTTGTGGCATCTGAGCCTGTTCGAAGCCGCCTGTTATGATCCTCTTAGACTGACCGTTACCTATATTATATTATATTAGCCACTCGCCGGTGTTTGTGGTTTGTGCAACGACTAGTCTTTCCTCGTCCCCCGCGACTCTTTAGCTGAAAGTTTTGAACATATCACAATTGAGTTGGTTAATATTTCTGTATTCCTTGTTACTCCAAAATACTATGCGATCAAAGTAAGCACAGTAATATCTATCAAAGTCAAAGCATTTATTTCAAATAGGCATTTTTGAACGTCAAAAATTAAAATAAAATAGAATTGATTCTAGTCGCCCCTTCCAAAAGGTAGTTCGTATGGAGAAGAATGGGCAAGAAAATCCACCGTTTTCTTTTAAAATGTTTTACAACATTTTGCATACATTAATGATATAATAATATGTGAAGACGATGAACCTAAAATAAAATTATTATACAACAATAGGTAAAAGAATTAAAAATGAAATCATACATACATGGTGCTCACACTTCATGTACCTACCATATTTGATGCAATAAATTAATTGAATTGAACTGTAAAATATTTACAAACATTATAAAAGCAGAGAATTTTCATTTAAAAAAAAATTAACAAGTCAGGGTGTGAGTTAGGGCACGCCACGATAGCGGCGGTAAGACCCCTCTTTGAGGAGTGGCTAGAGAGGCGTCACGGCGCCCTCACCCACCGCCTGACGCAGGTCCTCACTGGACACGGAAGTTTCGGGAGGTTCCTGCACATCATCAAGCGGGAGGAAACGCCCGGGTGCCACCATTGCCAGGATCGCCCAGAGGACCCGGTGGAGCATACGGTGGAGGTCTGCCCCGCTTGGGCGGAGCACCGCCGTGTCCTTGTAGAGGCGATCGGCAGCGGCGGCGACCTCTCGCGTCCGGGCCGGGTTCAAGCCATGGTCCGGGGCGAGAGGTAGTGGGGGGCAGTCGCCTTCTTCTGCGAAGCAGTCATGCTAGCGAAGGAGGCGGCGGGACGGCTGAGGGAGAGAGCCTCGCGTCCCAGCCGCCGCGGGAGACGCTCCGGGCGTCGGGAGCCGCGCGACGACTCCCGGCCACCGTAGGCGCGGGCCTGCGGGCGGAGAGTAATGGGTAGCTCACCGTCCGATCAGGACCAGGCCCGTGCCGGACGGCGCGTACGTGTTCCACGCGCGCCTCAAAGAGATGTCAGCATCAACCGAAGGGGCCCGTCAGGGCCGAAGCCTGCCGGGTCAGCGGGATTGTCCGAAAGGGTTACCGCTGGCCCGGAACATAAAGGGCGAAGGAAGGAACACTAGTGGGTTTTAGTCAGTAAGAGTCTGATACTCCCTTCCGCTCCACCCAGAGCGGGAGGGGTCATTTGATGATTTCCCATCCTGAAAAAAAAAGGGTGTGAGTTCAAGTAATTACAGAATGTAAATCAATATCAAAAATAATAAATTTTACAATTATATTAGCAACCAGTTTAATTTTGTCTAGACTCTAGATTGTCCTATGAAACAGGACCAACATGTTTCCAAGCGTTCATAGTATGCTTGTTTACAAAGTGCACTTTGAACTGAGATCAAAAATGCTGTGCTTTCTTTCGTCACTCACTGAATTTACTTTGAAAGTAACAATCTTCTTCGTCGTTCCCTCACTGCTGAGGATCACGAGCACATGCGACGCGTCTCGTGCGCTCTTCTGCAGTGTGGACCGCTCGGTACAGACGCCAGCACATCATGTTACTACAATCTGTCAAATTTCTTTAATAGATTTTCAACTTTATCGCTAGAGCATAAGGTTCAAAGTTGATTGGGAAAATTTGACAGTTTCGGGTAGCTTGATGTGCTGGCGTCTGTACATGCTGCCTCCAACAGCCTTACTAAAGTGACAATATTGAATATTGATCTCATGTGCATATATAATCATAATAAATATACCATTTAAATAGTATTGTATATAAACAAGAGCACAACAAAGCTTTAGTTAGGGTACTAGTTACTCAGCTGTGATCCTTGACACAGGACGCGGCTACTATCGCAGTTTTCGTGAGGAAAAAAATGATCTGTTGGACTTAAATAGCCGTTTAGAATACAGTTTCTAAAATCAATATTTTTAAACTATTTAATATTCATCACATTAATTCTAATTCTGTCATTTAATATGTTATTTATTGACAAAACACCTGGATCTTGTGAAATAAATGTTAATCCCACTAATATTATGTATGTGGAAGTCTGTCTGTTTGGTATTTGTCGTTGATCTGTCATGTTCCTCTAGCGTACAAGTAGCACATGGCCGGGAATAATGCATACATTTGTTCAGTAGGGATTAAAACTGAAGTCCAGGTGGATAACTGTTGGTTGGTGGTTTCAATAAAGAAGCATACTTAGGGCTGACTTTTCCAACGCCTGATAACCTTATCGGAGAAATAATTTTGAAATGATAGTTATTTCATACAAAAACTGTCAAACGTCAATTTTATTCCTCGAATAACAGTTATCCTGTTAAAGGTTTCATTTAAATTTTTATGAAGAAAAAATGTGGCGTTTTAACAGATTTTCTATGTAAAAGCTGTGAAATCGCAATTTTTGAATCCACAAATAAAAGTTATCTGAAGATTGCAAAACAGGCCCTAATACCGGTTACCTATCATAAGTTCGAAAAATATTTGCCCGAATTTCATTTCACCTAAAAATTTTCAATTACGTTTCGTTTTTTTTACTTCATCGAAGTCACGTCTGCCACTGTATCAGTTGACCTATTTATCAATTCGATTTTTGGTCGAAACACTTTTTACCGAAGTTACACTAGCCGAATTAACATTTGTTCGAAGTATTATGTTTCCCAACATTCATTATACCGCTGTTTTAATTACCATATTTATGTTGTTATTTATATTTATGTTGTTTGTTTTGATTATGAACAAAGGTGATTTTTAGTGGTCCCAGTAAGAAGCATGCAAACAAGGATGCTTGCTTCAAGCATGCAGCATGCAAGCAGGCATGCAGCGTGCAAGCAGGTATGCAACATGCAGCAAGCATTGTTTCTGTCACGGCTCCGACGCTCCTGGGTTTGGGCTGCCCCACGCGAGCTTATCGTCGCAGATGGTTTTAACGCTCACCACCGGAGCTGCGGCTTCGGCCTCAGCCGCGGCGGCGGGCCTTCAAACCACCTGCTCCTCAGCTCGCGGGCCGCCCCTCCACGCCTACGTGGGCTTAAATTACACTCTAGGGGTAGGGCAGACAAGACTGCGTGAAGTCGGTTTTGCAGTGATTCGTTTCTGTCACTAAATTTTGTAGCACAACATATTGACTTTTTACGACACTATTTTGATTTAATATTGAAAATGATACCAAGTAACTGACTATATATGTGACCAAATAATATTCCGTAAAATGTTGTTTCGGTGGTGAAAATATGGCAAATAAATCATTTGGAAAATGAAAAAAGTTCAAAAGAGGCTTCGGCCAATAGCAAAAAGTTATTTTGTAAATCGGCGAAATATTTTTTTTTTGCCTGCGCTGCCCCACTCCTGGGCAAAGGCCTCCCTCCACTCCTTCCATCTTTCGCGAGCCCGCGCGTCCTCCTTCCAGTTTTGATGGAACCTATCCAGCTCGTTCTGCCATCTCCTACGTGGTCTGCCGCGACCCCGCCTCACTGTCTCAGGGCACCAATTCTGCGCTATTTGGGCCCACAGTTTGTCCGGCATGCGGTAGACATGTCCTGCCCAGTCCCATTTAAGTTGAGCAGCCTTTTGAGCCACATCAGCTATCTTTGTTTTGGAGCGCAGTATTGTGTTTCGAACACGATCCGTTAATTTAACGCCTAGTATACTGCGCTCCATTGCTCGTTGGCAGACCTTGAGTTTGGACTTCTGGATGTTAGTCAAAGACCAAGTTTGTGCACCATAGGTTAAGACGGGAAGAATACACATGTCCATGAGCCTGCGTTTCAGTGCCATAGGCAACTCACCCTTAAATAGTTCTGTCAAGAACTAGTAGCTCTTCCAGGCGTTTTCCGTTCGTCTTGAGATTTCTTTATCTTGCCTCGCCTGGAAAAAGACTACTTGGCCCAAGTAGAGGTATTCCACATGCTACTTCGATGATCTTAAAATATGTCAAATAATGCATATAGCAAGAAAGACGTCGGTCAATAGTTTTCGCTAAAATTAAATTCGAACAAAAAAATTCGGAAAAGTGATCGGTTCCCCCTAATACCAGTTAATCATTTGGGTAGGGTTCCACACCAGTGAACCAACACATGCCTAGGCAGGCCAGGCCTACACCCTGTTGAGCAGCAAAGATGTCAGTATCCTCGAGACCTACCGCGACATTATTATTTTAGAGTGTGCGACATGCGCTTCACGAGGCGGGGGTCTGTCGTCAAGAAAGTGTAGTGACAGAAACTTCTTCGATTAGCGCACAGAATTAGAGTGAGCTAATGGCATAAGGGCTACCTGTCAGTAACACTAACAACAAACTATAATGACAATCCGCCAGGAATTCAGGAAGCAAATTTCACAATGAATATTTTGAAATTTTACTGTTTAGGTACTTACAGAGTACCTTCTGCCATGTTGTGACGCAGAACATACGGGTAGATAGTGAGTGGAGTAAAGTGCACTTACACACGCCGGTAAGTGTGAGTGCTCGGCGCCGACTGACTGCACAACATACCGCACTTGAGACTGTTGTTCCGTGCTGTATGTTCTGAAGTTGTTACCTGATAGTGCTCTGAATACGTAGGGCATACTGAAAGTTACTGGATCTGGCCACTTCCAAAAAAAATAATGAAAATACAATGAGGTCTTTTCAATAGCATGATTAAAAATAAAAAAAGTTTTCAAAAGCTCCCATAGATGGCTCTAGTAAAAAATGATCTGTCAAAATTGGCTGCATAAATTTGATATCTTTGCTTAAGCTATGAGTAAAAAGTTTATCACTAGTTTGACGTTTGGTTATTTGTTTTCACTCACTTCGATTTGACGTTGTCTTGTGAGCATAATCTATCGTGGTTTTATTTTGGACTTCTGTGAATTGATAAGCGCTTTGTACCGGACTTTGAATTTTGCCTACCTAACTTGACCGACCTTGCTATCGTATATTGGATTCCGCTGCCTCTGACTTGATCGACCTCAAGTCAGACTCGATTCTATGCTCTGTTAGTGGGTCTATGCTGGCATGGCAGGGGCTGTAGTAGCTTTTTCCGCTCACAAAAATACTTACATACATTTGACGAGCTGAGAGGGATCATGACTTTCTTCCCCTGGATCCGGTCTTGTATTGAAATATTGTGCTTATCACAGTGCTTAAGTACTTATCTACCCAACAATTTACTTACCTAATTTTGTAAAAGAAGTAGGAGTTACAGCAAAATCGGCTGGACGAAAATGAGCAGAGCATATCCGTGAACGAAGTGCGAAAGACCCAATGGCTTGTATCCATTGGGTCTTTCGCACTTCGATCTTAGGAAAAAAGTGCGTGCCGATATTTGTACAGTATTGTACACAGCACGGGCTAGCCATGTCAGATCAACGTAGTAGATGTAGGCAGTTAAAAAAATATATTTAATGTTGCTTGAACTTTTTTCACGGCTGATTGAATTGAAACTCAGATTTGAAAACAACTTTGACATTTTAGTTTTAAGCTATGCCATCTATCGGGGATATAGAAAACTTTTTTTTTTCTTATGTCAATTTAAAAAGAGCTCATTATTAGAGAATTCGAAAATTGAACTCTTTGGGAACGTTACTTTTTAATTTGCGAGTTTGTCATTTATTTTTTCATTGTGACGTCCTTTCGAAAATTGTGTGTCTCTATCAAAATGAATTTAACTCGTGAACATTTTCGTTCAATGAATTTTTATGATTTTCGTTGTGGCTTAAGTCAACAAGAGAGTTGCCAGAGACTTCAATTGGCATTTGGTGATGAAGAAATATGTCGCAGCTCTGTGTATTCGTGATTTGGAGAATTTAGATGTGGACGTGATCATCTCCATGACGAGGTACGTGAAGTTCGGCCGGCGACTGCGGTTACAGACTGTAATATTGACACCGTACGACAACTTAATGAAACTGACAAAAAATGACTTGCCAGCAAATTCATGCTTCGTTAGGCATTGGAATGAGCCAAGTGTATAACATTTTACACGTGTATCTGATGGTTCGGAAGATAGCTTCCGAACCATCATGCGCTATCCATCGAGTGCATAGGCACTCGATGGATAGCGCATGACTTAACGGAGGATCAGAAACGACTGCGTGTCCAGTGGTGCCGTAAAATGATAAAACATTTTAACGGAGGACAGTCATTGGCTGTCTATAATATCGTGAAAGGTGACCTGCTTTGAACCCGAAAGAAAAAGACAGTCGGCAGAGTGGGTCTTTCCTTTTGAAGATTTGCCGACAAAAGTTAAGAAAAGTAAAAAAATTGCATTAGTAAAAAAATGGTTGCTTCTTTTTTCGGCAAATCAGGACATTACACTACAGTATCGCTTGAAAATCAGAGGACAGTGACTGCAGATTAGTACGTCAACACTGCTTGCCCAGAGTCTAAAAAAAGTTCGCGAAAAGCGTCCACGATGCAGTATCCACCACGATAACGCATCCTCACATTCCGCTAAGGTCACAGAAGCCTATTTGAAGGCTTCAAATGTGGAACTGATGACGCATCCGCCTTACAGCCCGGACCTCGCACCCTGCGACTTCATTTTGCTTCCAAAAATTAAAGACAAACATAGAGGCACACTTTTACATCGAAGAGGTCCCTAAGGAAGACTGGTCCAACTGCTTTGTACAGTGGTTTCAGCGAATGCAAAAATGCATTAATTGCGAGGGAATATACTTTGAAAAACAATAAATCGTTCCCAAAGAGTTCAATTTTCGAATTCTCTAATAATTGTTTTTTCATTTTTCTTTTGTAAGTGGCCAGATCCAGTAACTTTCAGTATGCCATAAGTATAGTCGCAACGCCCTATAAATAGAATATGTATTTGTAATATGACAAGGATTTCTGCACCTCAACGAATTGGGCCAATAGCGCCTAAAGGCAATAGAGCACTTTGAAAAACTGAAACAATTGCTATAACGAAAAAAATACCCAGTGATTTCGATCATATATCGTAAACACATGATAAGAGTACTATCAGCGGGTTTTGTGAGATGTTGTGACATGTGTCGGCTAATATGTGACAAGTGTCAGGTAATGTTGATGCTCGTTATAGACGTTAGTTTGTTTGTTTGTGTGAGGGGGGTGTCGTGGCACCGCGCGCATCTACACGGTCGTCGCCGTCTCGCGAGCTTCCCGTGCTGACAGTTCGCGTCATTAATCATTCATGACTATAATAGTAACTTCTAGTTCTGCTGACCGCCGCCGAGGACACGATCCTGCTGACATTTTGATAATGATCTAAGTTTGATAGCCATCACTTCATTATTTAGGTGAACCGTTTTTAGACAGATTCAACTAAGCGGGCTCGAAAGTAGCCATAAGCACATTTGATTTAAATGTTTTATGGATATATTTAAGGATTTTTTGTAATGCACAGCTTGACCAAAGAGTTCTCAATTCATAGGTTTTAGTTGCCGTGGACGAACAAAATTATTTTAATTTCGCAACTAATAGTAACAATAATGCATATAAATTAAAAAGATAAAACAAAAATTATTACATCAATAAAAAATTAAAAAGAACTGTTTTCTATATTAGGCCTAGTCTTGAATAATGACTTGCCCAACCGCTGTTTCTACATTATCTGTGGCGGTAATTGTGGCATGTCATCGCAACAGCTAATTGGTTGATGTGGCGCATACCCACGCATTAGAATGTTGAATTTGGGCGTCATATTTACGTTATTATTTTTGTATTTTTGATAAAACGCATGAGTTTAGATAAAATTCTATATGAAACTGCACATAATTAGGTATTCCCCAGTTATTTAACAGTTTCATAAGCTACTTATTCGAAATCGAATTGGTTTTGTTTACCTCGCCGTATGTGCGAAATGTAGTGCATTCTCCTCGGGGATAAAAGTGTCGAGGGATTTAGCTCGCCCAAGAGCGAGCTAGGATCCCTCGGTGCACTCAGGATTCTCTTTCGCGAACTCCGTCACTGCGCTCGGGAGCCCTAGAATCCTTCGTTGCGTACGGGATTCAAAATAGTGCCCATGATTTGAGACACTTTTATTTATTCCCTTAGTGAATAATTGACTATAATATTATATATGTTTATCGAATGGTCCTACCACAATAGCGTCAGCTATTGTGGTAGGACCGTCCGACCGAGCGTCAGTATTGTGTTAACGTAACATGAACCTAACATAGTCGAAGATAGTCTTCAATAAAATCCTAACACATACAAATTCCGAAAAAAGAACCTTAGAAACCAATTGATAAAGGCGTTCGTGCATGTCATACGGAAAATGACCACAACTGCATGCACCACGCCGGGAAACTTTCCAACTAAGCAGTACATTGTATTAACGTATAAAAACCTTAACCATACAACTCAAAAATAATTATCTTTATTATTTATTTATTAAAATTAAAACAAAAACATGAAGTTCATTCTTTAATTACAATATTATTTTATATCTCACTTCCCACCTTCTTTTGCAAACATTCAACTTTAATCACAATTCAGAATACTCGTTTTAAAAACATGACGGTCACATGTTTAAAATTATGTATACCTACGTCAGACAATTTGTCTTGTTTCTGCAAGGTTTCCGCGACAACCGATCGCGATCTAATCGCATCCATCTAATCTTATCTACGTGATAATATTAACACTATTAATGTTGATAGCCGTCATGCGAGCAGTCGGCCGGGAGACACACATATACACATTACACATTTGCGAATATGACCTTCTCCATATCAGGCGTTTATTTTAAAAAGATATCAACTTTAAGGTGAGATATATACTTTAAGTGACCTGTAGGCCTATTCAGAATATATTATGCAAAACGTGTGCTACGTGAAGGCCTTTTATATAAAACCGAATTCCATTGCGTCAGTGTCACTACGCCTTAATTAGTAATTACCTACTACAATCACCTGGCATTCGGGAATAAGTGTAATTAACTATATTACACTCACTTTTGGCATTCGGGAATAAGTGTAATAACTATATTACCACTACACTCACTTCTGGCATTCGGGAATAAGTGTACCTAATTAACTATACCAGGCCACTCAGAAAGTATTGCGTAAACAAGTTTTTATGTATGAAAGACTGGCCAGTTATAATCTATTTTGAAAATATGATTATTTGTAAGTAAAAATACTAAAATAGGTACATTCCAATTTAAAAAACTTCCTCCACATTTTTCCGAGCTAATTTAAGTTATCGTGTCTCATTAAAAAATTAATCTGCTGCAGGAACATTTTCGCGCTATTATTTTTTACGATTCAAGTGTCGCCTGAAACCGGACGAATCGTACGATAGACTTCAAATGGCATCCATAGATGAAGGCCCTTCTAAGGCAACCCATCGTTGGTATAACGAATTCAAGCGCGGTCGGCTAACTTTGTGGGATGAAAAAAGAAGTGGTCGCCCTTAGACGGCTGTTACGGAAGAATACGTGCTAGCACTAAAAAAATTAATCCAAGACAATAGGCCAGTTACGTATCAAGAGATTCAGCACATACTGCAGGTTGGATCGAGAAGCCTTCACGAAATTCTATACGTGCATCTTCGCGTGAGGAGGATAATTTCACGCTGGGTGCCGCACAAGCTCACCGATGCTCAGAAGCAGGCCCGGGTGGAATGGTGCCGTGATATGATAAACAAATTTGAGCAGGTCCGTCTCGGTGTATTTACGACATCATTACAAGTGATAAGTCTTGGATTTATCAATACGATACAGAAACGAAGCGCCAGTCGACGGTTTGGGTGTTTCAAAACGAATCAACGACTACCAAAGTGAAGCGATCTAGAAGCGGGGGGAAGATTTTGATTGCGAGCTTTTTCAATTTGACTGGCTACTTAGTAGGTATCAATTCCTTTACGGAACCAAAGAAGCAACAACACTGAATGGTATATACTACCAAATGTTTTTCTGTTGTGAGCAACAAGCGACCAAACACAGGGCTCAAAACGAGGGACTCCCTGGACAGCACGCCGGCCAAACTCCTGGGTCACCCTCCTTACATCCCTGACCTAGCACCGTGTGACTTCTTTTTATTCCCGAAAATAAAAAATCAGCTCAAACGGATACAATTTCCGTCGCCGGAAGAATGCGCTGTCAGTGTTCGAGCAGGCTGTAAACGAAGTGACTGCGGCGGACTGAAAAAGTGTTTCAAAAACTGGTTCAGATGCTTGAAATTTTGTATAGAGGCTTGTGAAATTTTGTATAGGACAATCTACGAGTCTAGACAAAATCAAAATGGTTGCTAATTTAACTGTAAAATTCTTTTTTTTTTCATTGATTTACATTTTGTAACTAGGTAGTAGTGTTGCCCAAAATCGGTCTTGGTCTTGCAGTCTTGGTCTTGTTCTTGCATTTTTGCAAGACCAAGACCAAGACCAAGACCGACTTATTGTAGCAAGACCAAGACCAAGACTGAACCCTGCAAGACTTGAGCAAGAACAAGACTAAGCCTGCAAGACTCTTGCGTCTCGCAGTTAAGTCAAACTGAGATTTGGGCGTTATAGTAGGTATTTGGTTTCAATCCCGATTTTGATAGACGTTCCCCAGTATCAAAACCGTATCGTCATAACACTAAAAGGTATTGTATTGATGATATATATGTAGACAACAATAACGTTATTTTTGATTCATTGGGATTCATGGCCGACTAGACGCCGCGCGGGGATTCCCGCAATCTTCCGCATTTTTTGTCAGGTTCAAGCATTTATGCACTTTATTGTAATAATTTTAAAGTTTATTTTCAAGTGCGTTAATAATACGAGCAGACCGTTTGGCGCTGCGGTCCCTTTGTCTCGGCATTTGAAAGCGAATAGCGTAGGTACGAAGTCAGTGTTGACCTCGCAAATGAACTTTAGTAATACAGCTGATCAGGTAGCTCTTTCGAGTTTTATTTACATTGCTGTTTTAAGTGAAACAAGTGAATTTACTATTTTTTAATTAAAAATCTCATTGGGTCAGATAGAAATAATGATTTTATACAGTAAAAAAAATTGCAGAAAAAAACGTAAAAATTAAGAAAAAGTCGACGAAAAATTTCAACGCAGGGGCGTCCAGAATCATGTACTGAACCTACCGAACTAAGCGGTTGCGCGTCGATGTCCCTGCCACCCTGAGCAATAGGCTAATAGGTATTTGAATGTAGTCTAGTCTAAGTAGTAGAGTCTCGCAAGACTTGCGAGACTCTTGCTGCAAGACCAAGACCAAGACCAAGACTGAGAGCGCAATACCAAGACCAAGACCAAGACCAGATGTATTGACGCAAGACCAAGACTGGCTAAGGTCTTGTCTTGGTCTTGCATTTGGGCAACACTACTAGGTAGGTACTTTAACTCACACCCTGACTTATTAGTTATTACTAGTACTTAATTTTTTTTTATTTAAATGAAAATCGTTTACTTTTACCATGTCTGTAAACATGTGAGCACCATATATCTATCAGATAATTAATTTATATGTCATGGTTTCATTTTTAATTCTTTTACCTATTGTGGTATAATAATTTTATTTTAGGTGCATCATCTTCACATATTATTATTATATAATTAATGTATGCAAAATATTGTAAAACATTTTATAAGAGTATTGGTGGAGTTTCTTGCCCATTCTTCTCCATACAAAACTACCTTTTGGAATTGGCGACTAGAATCAATTCTATTTTGTTGTAATTTTTGACGTTCAAAAGTGCCTTTTATGTGCCTATTTGAAATAAATGCTTTGAGTTTGACTTTGAAAAGATTTATTAATAATTTATTTACCTATAGAACATTTATTTTTATTTTCGCAAAACTTTCTGATTGTCCCACGTATTACCACTACACTCGCTTCTGGCATTCGGGAATAAGTGTAATTAACAGTGAAATAAACATAATTATATCAAATGAAGAGAACTAACACTTGTACAATGAGAAGATATTTCGATTCTTAAACTCAGTCGAGCGGCTGCATGTGTGGAATGCCGTGTTGGCGTTATAGTAAAGAGCCACAAATATGTCTTTGGGGAATGTTAAGTGAATTGGAAATACTGAATAAAATTGGAATTTGAAATACTGAATAAAATAAACCTTCCGGTATACATAAATGGCTTTATAGAACATTTGTCAACCAATTCACCTAACAATAATCGAATCAAGCAACAATGTGAACAAATTCATGTTGGAAACACTATTGAACACAGGTGCTGAGAATGTGATCGATGGTCACCGCGTACATCGTCCATGTACAGCTCGCTTCATAGAAATGGTTACCCCTTGGTAATGACATCGAACCTATTTAAGTTTTTTGTAATGTAACACAAGTGGCATGTTGGTCTAGTAGTTAACGCTGCGGCTTAGCAATGCGATGGTCTCGAGTTCAATCCGCGAGTGAGAAGACTTATTTTATTTATTTACCTTTATTATTATTTTTTAGTTTCTTTAGTAGTTAGTTTAGTTTTTTTCGTTAATTATTATTAAAAAATCAAATGAAGGTTTGTAATAAAAGCTAGGCATTTTACATAAACAATATTAATTTATTTTTTTAATTACATTTCTTGGACTTCATGGAATCCACTTCCTGGTTGAATATACAGATTTCTGTCTGTATTAAATTGGGGTTATTTACTTAGAATATTAACTAAACACAAAATAGATACCCTAGTTTGGTTTAGAACGTTTAACATTAGATAACGGTTCGTTTATAGATATTTCTAGAAACATAACTACAATAATATTTATTTATTTAAAGTTGTGAAAACATACATTTTTTATAGGTAGTCTGTATGATCTTATCGGAAACAAGCCTGGTTAAAAAATGAAATGTTCTCATTGTGCCTGTGAATTACAGAGGAAGAACCAACGTGCTAAACTATAACAGTATAGCAATATACTAAATTCAACCTTAACTCGCAGTTCATACAGCAGTTAAGTTTCTGAAGTAAAATGAGGGTAGTGCAATAATCGGAATCAACACATTCTATTCAACCAAACAAAAATATATGCTAATTTCAACCTTATGTTTTAGTTAATTGAGGAGTTGCGTATTGCATTTTGTAAAACAAGACGGTAAGGTGTTAGTATTAAATATAACACGGAAGTTGAAATTTAAACCTTAATATCTAGAAGATTAGACCGTTAATAACCTTGTTCGATAAAAGGAGTAATGCTATTCCAATTTTCGTTATGGTTGATAACTGAGCCAATAGCCTAGTGGTATAAGGCACGGTCTAGTTGTTCGGCTGGCGCCTGGCGAAGCAGGTTCGTATCTTATCGCACGCAGTGTCTTTTTGTAAGTTATTCTTGGTATCTCTATCTATACAGTTCGGCCCGAAGGAAGCCGATAAAATACCATATAAAATTAGTAAAAACTTGCAAATATTATTTGAGGCGGATCGGTGGATGCACGCGAGCAGAGATAGGTGCGGCGGCGGGGGAGGGAGCTGCTCAAGGCTCACGTGACACGCAGGCCCGAGCGTGCTCGGGCGATAATCTTTAAGTCTTGGTAGGGTACCTTTTCTCTGCACCTGACTGTACACTACATACATACAGGCTGGTTGACCCAACATATGCAATAAATCCGGTACAAGCTTGCTACACAAGTTAGGACATAACGGAAATCTGCGCCCATTGTGCGCAGACTTGGCTATCCGCCAAAAGGTGCATTAGAGCAGAAACACTTAGCGTCAAACGTTAAAACTTCAACTTTTCATATTGTTCTAGACAGTGTCTAGATTGTTCGCGACTATGAACTTTTACACACACTACATACTGGTGAGCGGTACACAACGCACACACGTGTCCAACATACACACACTACATACTGGTGAGCGGTACACAACGCACACACGTGTTTGCTGTTTTATAATGTGGTCTCGTATCTATGTACTTCAATGAGGTTCTCTTTAATACCAACACTTATGCTTTCTTATGTTGTATTCTAATCACTCTGCTTAAAAATACAAAGAGTGCACTACCATGATAGAATATTATAGAAAGCTCAAACTCATCACTCATCATTGCAAATTTACTTAAAATAAACAAATTGACTCGGTGGAACGCAGAGCTAAAAGGCTTATAGGCGACGAGATGTTGGTGGCTACGCTTCACAGTCTGGCTCATCAGCATAATGTTGCTTGCCTCTCGGTCTTCTACAGACTGTACTTCGGAGAGTGTGCCGAGGAACTCCACGACGTGATCCCACCATCGGCCTTTTATTATCGGACTATCATGGGACTACCAGACGTACTGCAGCGTACCATCCACACTTGGATATCCACAGCCAAAGTGTGGTACCCTCTGCCGGCATCAGTGTTCCCTTCCACATATAACGCGTCTGCCTTCAAAGCAAGAGTGAACAGGCATCTTCTAGGCACGCGCGTTCCATCGTAGACTTCATCCATGATCCTGATCGAGATCAGGACCATTTAGCAATAAAAAATTAAAAAAAACTTAATAATTTCATGGAATCTTAACTGTAATATCAATAATTAACATAAAAAATACAAACTTAAAAAAAATGTACTTAAGCTACAGTAAGCTTTAATATGTTACTACATAGAGGCCTCCAAAAGTTAGTTGACATTTTCTACTTCAACTGTGATGCCACATTATGATTTAAAATAAAAAAATAATCAGGTACCTACTCCTAAGGGATTAGTTGATTATTTAAATAAATAATATAAAGGTAGTTAAATTAATCCATAATATCGGTATAGCAGATCAAACATTTGGATCACTAGAATTTTTTATCATAATGTGGTGTGTCGGAGTTGAAGTGGAAAAACGTCAACTATTCTGGAGGCCACTGTACGCGCCGTAGAAAGCCTCTACGCGGCTACGACGGTGCTACGAATGTCTACGAACGGCGCAACCTAGCTGCAGCTCAAAGTATGGCGATTTTTATTTATGATCCTATGCTGATATCATCACGAGTATTCAAGACTGATTAATGCAATTATTGGTTGCTTTATTTATAGTGCCGGCTATAAAACCAATATTATTCGATTGATAGAACGCGATTAGATTTGATGCCAACTGTTATTTGAAAACCCCAATGTTTCAGACTTTTCATAAGAGAAGCCATTACAAAAATATGATCATTAATCAATAGACACTAGTGCGTGTCATTTCTTGTTGGTGCGTCTTACAAAGAAGTTCACTACTGCTTCTGTGCCACACTTGAATAAATATTTATCGATATCATTTAAATATATTTTGTTATTTGATTACAATTAAATTTTCGCTAAAATAAACTCCGGCCCAAAGTCGGTCGTCTTAAAAGTGAATTCCGACCGGAATCCGATCATCAGCTGTATTTATACAAGTGTCACTGTGGCAAGTAGAGGAACTAACACATGGAGCGTGTGACAACAGGTTGTGTGACGTCACCAGGTCACTTCCACACGTGCTCGCGCCAGTGAGCGATGCAGACCCCACCGTTCATTATTATAACAGGGAACCACACAATATTTATTGTTCTTCTCATTAACCGCAAATGCGTAGATTTTATAGCCGATAAAGTAGTGAGTAGGTAGTCTTATAATTATGATGAAGGAGGAAATGTTCAAGTTCACATATAAGATTCCCTAAGGATTAAGAAAAACCAAATACAAATATTACGATAGTTCACTATTTTACCTAACTTGATGCTGAAGCATGCACGTGAGTAAATCAGTAAGGCAACGAGTGTTTATCATCACAATTTAAGGCGACTACATGACCTAAAGCGCGGTCTTTGTCGGACTGCATAGAAAAGAAAGAGAAGCGCGATGACACAACGCTGGTAATTTATTACAAAATATGAAGCAATTATCTATTTACAAAAAATATATTGTTCGGACTGAAAAATTAAAACACTAGTTGTACGGTTCGTACACTTGTAGAGTAGTTAAAGTTGAGGTTGGAGCGCGTAGAGAAAAGATCACTTAGTTCCCGATAGATTTATTCGTGTTTACAGGTAAAATTGTTGACGATTCCTTTCTCTAATGTTAGTTACCGCGTAGCAGTAATCGTACTCATTGATTTATTGTAAGGCATTAATATTTATACCACTAAAATGACGCACGTATGGTGCGAGGCACCGCGTCAGCAAAACATGTACAGTTTAAGACTGTACATCTTGGCAACCCCAATGCACAATGGGAGAAATGAACGAGAAGAGAAAGGTAAGACCATCACAAAGTTGAAGTGAATTAATCAAACTGAAAGGCGATGTTCCTGTTTCCTAATTGAGGCTTCGACCGCAAGTCCTTTGTTGTTTGTGTTGCGACTGCTTCTTGCTTGTACTCTGGCTTCCGGATGACTTGTAGTTCAATATCTTCAGGTGGTTGCCTAGTGGTTGTTTGGTACTTAGCTTTGTTTGTGCAGTAGTTTTGACAGCGATTCCTCCCAACCACAACAAGTGTAACTATGATAGCGGCCGACAGCAAAGAGTAACAGATGACATATTGATGAATGTCGTGACTTGTTATTGTTGGTAGAGATGCCTCATTTTTCCGTTGAGCGACAAGTTTCTGTTCAATTGTTGCGATTTCTTGGTTCGTAGCCTTTGACTGAAATATTTTTGGAGAATGGCGGTAAGTTAAGTTCACTATCTTGTTGATCGATGTATCAACTGTTGGAGCTGTGAACTCATAATCCATCTTCATACGACTGCTGTATTGGCGTTGAGCGTAGATGGTAAAGTCAGTGGATTGCAATACGCATCCCTGGGATAAAGTCACTATGCTCGTTGATGAGATGGTTTGTGATGTGACATCGTTGTTGCATATGATTCGTAACGAACACGTTTCGCAGCAGATTGCCAGCCAGCTGTTTTGTGTTTGTAACTCTATCCAAGTGTCTTTGCATGACGCTCGTTTGACGTCACAAGGTCCACTGTTTTGATGTGATAGCAGTTTGGCTTCACACGGAGCGTTTTTGCTGTGTAGGTCATCTATCCGGCTCGAAGGACCATAAAATGTACGGTTCGTACACTTGTAGAGTAGTTAAAGTTGAGGTTGGAGCGCGTAGAGAAAAGATCACTTAGTTCCCGATAGATTTATTCGTGTTTACAGGTAAAATTGTTGACGATTCCTTTCTCTAATGTTAGTCACCGCGTAGCAGTAATCGTACTCATTGATTTATTGTAAGGCATTAATATTTATACCACTAAAATGACGCACGTATGGTGCGAGGCACCGCGTCAGCAAAACATGTACAGTTTAAGACTGTACACTAGTGTTTTAGTTCATAATATGTTGTTTGTAGAATAATCTGACAAAAAATCAGAATGATCGTATGTATGTAATATACATACGATCATCCCGTACGCAAAATACGCGCATTGACGTGGAGTTGCGGACAACAGCCCGTTTTACCTATTACCTATTACCTACATACGATCATTCTGATTTTTTGAATGAATTGTCAAGAAATTACTGCGAATTTCAAGTCTCATGGATCATCATTACCTTATGTCTAACAGTGTTGGTGCGAGACCTAAGTGAGTGCGCAGGAGCGACAACTAGCTCACTGTGACGCGGCGCGCTCGTCACAGCACAGGCCTCGCCGAGCTCGTGTGAGAGTGTGAGAGCCGACACATTTGTACTACAAGTACATTAGCGCTATCTGCGTGTCCCATCGGCGACCATCCCGGCTCCTAATTTAGGATCAATATCAATTTCGTGTGTCGCCGACGCGGGGAGGGAGGTGCGGGGGGGTGAGCGGGCGCCGGCGCTATGTGACACACTCGCCACGGGACACACCGGGAGTAGGTAAACTTGATCAATCAATTGTCACTTTTGAACATTCCAGTTTATGTTCATTCATACCTACATATGTTAGAATACGTAAGTTTAATCATCTTGAATACCTACGAGGTTACAAAGCAATTTATAACACGAGACATAAATAACATTTTCTATTTTAGGTATTTGCATTGTATGGTGTGTTATTAAAGTAAACGTAAACATTTTATAAAAAATTACAAAACAAATTAAGTATTTTGCCTAAACGTCAACAGTAACGAGTGATGATATCAGAATCTATAACTAAGCACGAATAGGATGTTCTGGGTCGCTCGCGGCCGCCGCCGGGCCGGCCGGTGCGTCACTCACTCGCGGCCGGCGCGCGACGTGTCGCTCACGCCCGGTATGTCGCTCGCGGCCGGTGTGTCGCTCGCCTGCCGGTGTGGTGCCTGTGTCGCGCCGCCTCAAAAGCCTTTCCGTGTTCCGCGCCCGCCACCGCCCCGCGCTCCGCGCCCCCGCCCCGCGCTCGCCCGCGCCTTCACTTCCGCCGCCGCCGCAATTAAACTCGTCGATAAATTTCCAAACTTAATCAAATGACTGCAGTCGCGACTAACGCACAGACCAGGCTCGGAACACTCCGAGTGTCGCCGAGTTCATGTGTGTAAGAGGTCTAAGTCAAAGTAAAATAATTTATTTCAAGTAGGACATTAAAAGGCACTTTTTAATTGATTGTAGGCGCGTTTCCTTCCTTTTGTCAAGCCTTCCAAAAGATAGTTTCATATGAAGAGGAAGAAATGGGGAAAGAAGAAATGAATGGAGCAAGAAACACCTTAGTTACTCTATTAAAATGTTTTATAATCTTTTGTACAGAATTATATCTGAAGACGATGTACCTAGGATACGCTGAAGATGATGTACCTAGAATAAAATTAGGTACTATAATACACAAAGCATTTCAAATTAAGCAATGACCGACAAGCGATGCTTAAAGCAAGTCAGTTGAAATTTGGCAAGTTGTCTCAAGGCGATGTCAGCTAGATAATTCTTCAACAAAATCGTTTACTTTAGATAGGTGGTCAGGAAATTTTTGGTAATATCTATGTGACACAGAGAGAGCTGTTTGCATTTTTAACCTCTCAAACGTCGCCGTTACACCATTGGATAATAATAACAATAAAATTCTATTGTGTCTGCTAATTGGACGCGCGAAGGATTAATAATATAATATTATTCCTATAATTATGATACATTATGGGCTGTCTGTTTCAAACGCAGCGCGCAGCAAAGCAGGACTCAGATGTGGATATTCTGTCGTAGATCACATACACGCAGTCAAACAAATCTTTGAGAAATATAACAAGTACAACCTCTCCTTGTACTGTTGTTTTGTTGACTACAATAAGGAATTTGACTCTTTAGAACACGATACAATCTGGCAGGCGCTTAAAGAAAAAGGGGTTACAAACAAATACATAAGAATAATAAAAAATGTATACTCAAAAAGTTCAGCAAGAATACAGCTAGAGAAAAAGGGTTAAAATCAAAAGAGGAGTGCGTCAGGGTGATCCACTCTCCCCAAAATTGTTTTCAGCAGTTCTGGAAAAAATATTTCGCAGACTGAACTGGGACAACTTGGGGATAGCAATCGATGGAGCGAGACTGACCCATCTTTGATTCGCGGATGACGTAGTTATCTTTGTAGAGTCTCCAACTGCCCTCAAAGGAATAATAGTAGACCTAGCTAAAGAAAGCGAATTTGTTGCGACTTACTACAAAAACCGACAAACCAAAATTATAACTAATTGTTAAAGACATGAAATCATCGTAAACAACAAAATCATCGATTACCTACCAAGATGACTACATATACTTAGGACAAATCGTTTCCAGCATGAACCAGAGCAAAAAAGAAAAAGATCGACGAGTAGCAAACGCATGGAATAGGTATTAGTCCCTGAAGGAGATTATGAAGAGCCCTGATTTTAGTATAAAACTATAGCTTCTGCCCGCGACTTCGTCTGCGTGAAATTTCATGTTACTCCGACCCACCCCGTCGCATCGCATCGCCTGCCCGCGCTATTACTTCGTTTTTACTTAGCGTTCTTTCTGACTTTTTTTCTTTTTGCTCGGCTCCTAAAGGTCATAGCGTGATGTTAAATAGCCTATAGCCTTCCTCAAGAATTGGGCTATCAAATGCAAAAAGAATTTTTTAATTCCAACTGGTAGTTCCAGAGATTAGCGCGTTCAACCAAACAAACAAACAAACAAACTCTTCAGCTTTATAATATTATATAGTATATAGTATAGATTAAAAGGAAAACTATTCGATTCATGCATGTAAGTGTAACGTATGTAAGTCGCTTGGAGGCTTTTAAAGTTAAACTCATTAATAAATTACCAGTTTTGTCTATTCATGCTGATCCTAATCATCTTATGATATTTTGACGTGACAACGTCTAATAAATCGATGAAGCTGGCTGCACGCACGAAAAAACATGACTCATGAAGCGTTACCTCGCGGCCTCGCTCTGAGGCGTGGAGGCGTTCCATGGCGGCTTGAAGTGCAAGCGAGAGCGCGGAACGAGCGACAAAGAGGCACAATCGGCCTCCGCGTTCGGCAGCGTTCGACATCTGTCTCTCTCCTACTTGAGTGAGCGATGCGACCGCGTGGACAGCTGCTATACAATAATACATTTATATGTTTTCGTCAAGTATGAAGTGCAGTGAAAAGTGAATGTTGTGTCAATTGTTTATAACGGCGATAAAGGTAATGATTCTTTCGATATTAAATATATGTTCAGTCATATATTGAAATTTTTTCGTTCGAATATTCGTGCTTTCATCATTAAAATAAATAGCATCGGTCGCTAGTGCAGCGATTGTAGGTTATGCTATAATTGACAAAACTATAACAATAAGTTAACAGAACTATTTCACGATGAGTAAATAATCATTTGCTTTACTATTCGATCGAAATAAAACACTCCCTTTCACTTCCTACTTTTCCTATCATCGTCCTATTCTCAACAGAATAACACAAATTGTAAGAAGTTAAATATCACACATGTTTAAAAGTTGTAAAACAATTGCTCAAAGCACATTCATACTTGGAAAAAGTATGTACTTAGTACAGTAACGGTCCATAAGTGGACTGCCACCAGAATGCTCATTTTAGCCTGCACGCTAGATCTGCGTCTATCTCTGTGTGTGTGATGTTTTAATGTAGACAGTAACGCGCACACGGTATAACTACGAAAGCGCGATGTTGGTTGGTCAGATGCATGTGTGGTCAAAACTAAATAAAGATACCTACCTACCATATATAATCGACCCCAGGGCCTATTTAAAAGTAATGCTAAAATTCGAAGAGATCATTATAAGCAGCGATGGCAGGTTCGCACAAGTGGGTGGATGTTATTGTGTGTGCGTGAATGGAAGTTGGGTAGGCCTTTGGTGTGGGACGCAACTTGCGTCGACACCCTTGCACCTTCCCATCTTCCTAGTACAGTGTGCTGCGCTGGGGCGGCTGCTGCAGGTGCTGAAAACCTCAAACGGCGCAAATATAATAATTTAATTGGCGATTATGTATTTGAACCGTTTGGGGTTGAAACTCTAGGACCATGGGGCCCGAGTGCCCACCTAGTATTTCGGGAAATCGCCAAACGGTTGGTCGACTCTTCACGTGACCAGAGGGCGGGCCTATTTTTTGGCCAAAGAATCAGCATTGCTATCCAACGTGGCAATGCTGCCAGCCTTCTGGGCACTTTTCCTGTTGACAGCGATGTGGACGAATTTTTCGACGCCCTGTAACTCTTTTTGATACTTGTAAATATTTTTATTTCTATTATAGAGTTAGTGTGTAAATTCTTTTAGCTTTAATAAACCTACTTATTAAAATAATGTTAATCATTCATTAAACGTAAGTTATGCAAGAAAGCCTTATACCGTTAAAGATTACATTGAGGACAAAAAGGTTTGGGATTAAGCTGCTTCCAATTTCTGCATTTTGAGTGTTTTTTTTTTATATAGTATTCACATTGACATAATTTTTTTTTAAACGATGACAGTTGCTTACTTTGTAAAGTATTATATTATTTTAATTATTGTGAATGTGAAGACGATGTGGGTCATTTTATTATTTTATATTTTTTTATTCTTATCTCTTTGTTCTGTTATTTTTTTTTTCATGGTCTTCAGTTTGAGTAATTTATGTGGCCTACCCAAATGTCCTTTCTTTGGTATTGTTTGTCGAATCGTTGAACTCCTTTAGTCTTGAGTTGAGCTGCACGATTTCTGACAAATGCGTGCACTGACTGGACAGGTCCTCTCAATCTGTGTGGTTCTTTCCTCAAATGACCATGTCAGACTTAGATCTACATGGTCTTCATATAACCTGACCAAGATTATGTCTGGACTTTAAAAGAGACTGTGACCTCCGAGTTTGTTTCGGCCTTTCTTCTCAGAGTAGTCAAATAGGAAACGCCGACCTCATCTAGTTTAAAAAAATATATGATTGACGTGTAAAAGTGTTTGTGCAAACTTACTTACAAAAATAAAATAATTTATCATTTATGGATGCCAGACTTGGGCTTTAACAAAGGCACAAGCTAACAAATTAGCTGTATGCTAACGTGCCATGGAACGAAGTATGATGGGAGTAAAAAAGAAAGTCCGGATTAAAAACGAAAATATTAGACTAGTAACGATGGTGACTGCTGTCACACGGAAAGTCAGAAAACTAAAATGGAAGTGAGCTGGTCACACCCTCAGAGGCACAGACAAATGGAGCAAAAGGGTAACAGTCTGGTACCCGAGAAATGGCAAACGACACAGCGGAAGGCAGAGAAAACGCTGCAGCTGGACCGACGAACTGGAAACCACAGCGGGAAAACTATGGACTCGAATAGCAGTCGATAGGGAAAAGTGGAAGGAAATGGAGGAGGCCTTTGCCAATGTCGTCCACTCTCGCGCGCAATGCGACAACACGTATCTACGCAGTTGAGCAAATTATAAAAATCATAACAGGTGTTAAAAGTACAATATCTAAGTGTTTTTAATATATCCATGTGTAGACAGTTGAACGTGTATTGTGGTGCATGAAAAAGTTCTTCAATCCATCAAATCACACAGAAGATATCATCGTTTTTCTTCAACTCAACGGCAAAAATATTTAAACTAACACCAGCAGCGTGAGTCATCGTGGGCACAGTATAAATAAAGACATACAGTACGTCGTCTTCATACAAACAGACGAAACGCGAGCTATACCTACGCGCCTCGACCACGGCATGCGCTCAGCATGCAGACAGTCGCGACTGTGCTGCAGTGACGAACGGACGGTGTGTTGTTTTTTTTAACAATAACCGCGCGATTTTTTCACTAAAAATAAGTTCAAGTACATATTTAATATGACGAGTAGGCTATATTGTGCTGTTTTTGGTTGCATGAATTCGTCAATAACGCATCCAGAGATAACTTTTTTAGATTACCTGGAAACTCTGAAAGGTAAGACTATAAAATAATTTTACTTACTTGTAGGTAGGTACATAATGTGTATTTGATTTTATCTCCCGAAAAAAAGATGTCTGGATTAATAAATGAATTGTGAATAGAGTAAAGGAAAGTGATAAACACGAGTGAGGTAGGTAGTTATAGGCGGTTCATGAATCATTAAACGGTAGGTACGCTGGTGTTAAAACCTCGGGGCATGTGTGTTTTGTTAGTTTGTATAATTCCAAGTAAAGACGTGGTTTTTATTATTAATAATAGTTGTTTATTGTACTGTGTGTATGAATAATACTAGAAAAAAATTAGTTGTCTGTAAAGTCGATTTACGGACGATAGTTTAACGTGACAACATCATAACAAAACATTAATGAAATGATTGCATACTTTTATGAATAAAATTTAATTATTTTTATTGAATTATTAATATTTTGTATGAATGAAGGAGAAGGAGGAAAGAAGGAGGAAAGAAAGGAGGAAGGAGTGAAATGAAATCTACAATTTAATTGATAAATTTGCTTTTATTTGCGCTCATTAATTTAAATAGGTTTATTACTTCAATGAACAGATTATTTTAATTATAATTTTTATATTATACATGTTTGCTATTTAACTTCTTCCAATCTGTGTTATTCTGTTAAGGATAGGACGATGATAGGAAAGATTAAAAAACATTAATATACAAATTTTCAATTTTATTTGTAGTTCTTGAACGTTTGATTTAACTATAATAATAATAATAATTTAACATAATTTGTTTAAAAATACACATGAACAAGTTTTCATAGAAATAAACTGTAATCAGATTAATGTTAAATAAATGGTTAATTCGAAATGACGAATTATTTTATTATTTATGTACACACAGTAAAATACAATAACAAAACTAAATGGAAACACAAAGTAGGCAAATGTAATTAAAATGCTGGAGGCGGGCAGCCCTATCGCATGTTTACGTACCGCGCGGCTGTAGGCATTTAATTCAAGGTTACGGCCGAGATACAATACTGTATGTCTTTATACTGTGTCGTGGGTGCGAGCGCGGAGCGGTGCGACGACGCTTGGCAAGGTCACGGATACAACGAGCGGGCGCACTCGAGTAATACCCGAAAATATAAAATATTCGTAGCGTTGTGGAACGGAGCCGTGTTTGTACATTGTATACGAACACAGCAGTCATTTCTGCGCATCAAGATTCCCAATATGCTCTCCGATATTAGTCGCACGTCTCCTCACGCCTCACCCCACTCAGCACCTGAACCAAACCTTACATCGACTACTAATACTAGCACCGATACCAGTATAAATATAACCCAAAGGAAAAGGAAACGCAGTGTAGATGACATGTTAAAAATGGAGAAAATGATGGAAGATATGAAGGAAATGTTTTCTGAATTAGTTGCTAAACAGAATGAACAAAATGGGAAAATGAATCTGTTACAATTGGCTCTTGAGGATATACGGTCCCAAAATACTGCGATCAGCTTGCAAAACTCTAAAATAAGAACTCAGAATGAAAATATCAAAGATACAATAGATTTCTTATCAGAAAATTATGATGATGCACTTGTGGAAATTAACGATTTACGGGCGGAATGTAGCAGTAACCAAAAGGTTATAAAGTTATGTCTCTCAAGCAGACGGTCAGGTACTACACAGATAGGAGCACGCCTGTGTATGCAGCGTTTCTTGATCTCTCCAAGGCATTTGACCTGGTTAGGTACGATATTCTCTGGCGTAAATTGAAGGATACGGGTGTGCCGGGTGAGTTAATTAATATTTTTAAATATTGGTATGACCACCAAACTAACCAGGTCAAATGGCTTGGCGAACTTTCTGACGAGTACAGGTTGGAGTGTGGGGTGAGACAGGGGGGGTTAACATCTCCCTCACTCTTCAACCTGTACGTGAACGGGCTGATTGATGAGCTGAGCGACATCGGAGTAGGCTGCTCGATCGATGGTCACTGTATCAACAGTATAAGTTATGCCGATGATATGGTGTTGCTCAGCCCATCAATGGCCGCGCTTAGAAAGCTGATAAGCGTATGTGAGGAGTATGCGAGGGTTCACGGTCTCCTATACAATGTAAAGAAAAGCGAGCTCTTGGTATTTCAAGCCAGGGGTCGTAAACTGGGGGACGTGGCACCTGTGCTGCTTAACGCTGTCGCTCTTCGAAGAGTGAGAGAATTTAAATACCTCGGCCATGTGGTCACAGAGGATTTAAAAGACGATGGGGACATTGAAAGGGAGAGGAGGGCGATGGCGGTCCGCTGTAACATGTTGGCGCGCAGATTTGCTAGGTGTAGTTTAGAGGTAAAGATCACTCTGTTCAAAGCATTCTGCCAAACTCTCTACACCTGCAATCTGTGGGTCAACTACACGCAGCGGGCCATCAACGCTCTCCGAATACAATATAATAATGCGTTCAGGGTGCTGGTGGGGCTCCCACGCTACTGTAGTGCGTCTGCGATGTTTGCGCATGCGCACACAGACGGATTTCACACTGTTCTGCGGCGTCGCATCGCTTCGCTGATGGTCCGCACGCGTGGGAGCGCCAACACCATCCTGAACGTGCTCAGCCACAAGCTGGACAGCCCCCTTCTGGGGCACTGGGTTCAAGCACAAGTGCGTGTGCCAGGAGCCCCAGTGGGCGGCAAATACTTAAATTATTTTTTTTCTTTTATTTTATCTTTTATTTTTCTTTTAATTTAATTTGGATTTTAATTTTGATTTTAGTTTTAATTTTGATTCTGATTTTAATTTTGATTTTAATTGTAATAGTAATTTTTAATTTAATTAATTTAATTTAATTTAATTCTGAATTTTACTTTTGTTCTTTTATTTATTTTATTTCTTTTGTAATGTGTCTAACATAGTTGTACTAACAATATTATGGGCAAAATAATGCCTGAATTAAAAAGATTTTATTTTATTTTTTATTTTATTTATTTATTTATAAAAGCGCTTGAAACCAGGGTAGACTTCTTAGAAAAGCAACAAAAAGCAGCTTCGCTTGAAATTAAAAATCTACCGTCGTCATCCCTTGAAACTCGCGACTCCCTTACGGGTGCAGTACAAAAATTGAGTCAGATCATCAGTCAACCCGTTAGTGCAACAGATATAAAAAAACATCTTCCGTTACAAGAGCAAGTCTGACGCGGTGGGTCCAGTCTTGGTAGAATTCACGTCGACAACCATTAAAGAACAGTTTCTAAAGTCGACCAAGGACTTTAATAAGCACAACAGGGAAAATCGCCTGAACACATCCCATCTAGTGGAAAACGGACCTAGGCAACCCTTATGTAAATGAAGTGCTCACGGCTATGACCAGACGCCTGCATCATAGCACTTACGAGGGAATTCGGCTACCATCAATGTTGGGTTGCAAACGGCAAGGTGTATATTCGTGAAAAAGACGGAATGTCAAGCCGCCTCATCAAAACCGAAGAAGACCTCGCGATACTCCGTAAGAAAAAATTACCAGCACGGTACTTTCAACTACATGCTATCTTTGTCATCACAGTTTTGTTAATCGTAGTCCAAACTTATACTATTCCATTAATAATTAAAACCAACACTAAAATATATCAATTATTCATACACTGTTCAAAACAAACAAGCTTGTTACTAACATTAACTATACATCCTACACAATACAATATACACATCATATATACAATCACGTTACTTTCACTTCACATCCATAACGATCACAAACTTAATCAGCCGACATACCGTATAAATATGCCTATGTGTTATATCGCACCTGCTCTGTACCAGTATATTATACTTCGTTTGCGTTCGGCCATTGCCATTGCCATTCGCGTTGCCGGAAATATTTCCCAAAATTTTTGCTGTGGCGACGTTAAGGGAAATGAGAGAAACGGCAAGGGAAGCGACCTGTTTACACACTCGCGTTGCCTATTTTATCAATAATAGAATTATTTTTTTGTCTTTACTTTTTAGCTATACTTAATTACAACTTATTAATGTTTCAAATGGTCTGAATTACCGTTTTGGCTTTTATTATTTATTATTATTTTATAGGCCGTTTGTTTCAAACGGTTGGTTAACTTTACATACGTACGTCAAATAATAAAGAATACGTAATCGTTATTATTTGACGAAAGTTAAGGCCATAATTTTGTAATTGTAATTTAAAACAACGTTTTTTTTGGTTTGACGCTAGTTAGCGCCATTTTTGACGTATACGCATACGCATACGTCAAAAATGGCGCTAACTATCGTGTGTTAAGTGTGTCAGGGGCGGTATCTCTTTCGAACAACCCGTGACCTGGCAGGCATCGGCCCTAGCGGACCCCGTCAGTTAGTGCTGACATCTCGTTGAGGTGCGCGTGGAACACAACTTGCCGTCGACCTGGGCGAGCTGCCCATTGCCCGCCGTCCGCAAGCCCGCGCTTACGGTGGCCGGGAATCGGCTGTAGATATCCGACGTCCAGGGCGTCTCCTGCGGCGACCAGGGGCGTAAGGGCGCAAAGATTGCCTCTCCCTCACGCGCTCCACCTCCTCCTTCGCAAGCATTACTGTTTCGCAGAAGGAGGCGACGGCTTCCCATCCACTCTCGCTCCTTACCATGGCCTGGACTAGGGCCGGACGTGAAAAATCGCTGCCACCGATCGCCGCCGTGAGGTCGCCGCACAATGGTGATGCTCGGGCGTTTCCTCCCGCCTTATCCGGGACAGGAACCTCCCGAATCAGCCGTGTCCGGTGAGGACCTGCATTAGGCGGAAGGTGAGGACGCCGTGGCGCCTCTCCAGCAACTCCTCAAACTTATCGCCGCAATTCTGGCGTGCCTAAACAACCTTACAACCTTACATCAGATTATTATTTGTTATAGGTATTATGATATATTTCTGATGTTTTATTATCCTATTTTTCAAATAATAATAATAAAGAACGTCTATTTAATCATCCTTACCAAAATGAAGTACTTACAATAATTTACGTACTAACTGTTAAAAGGATAACAAATGAAATAAACAAAATATTGTATGTGACGAAGTTTTCCTCATGCCATGAAATATTGAATTCTATGAAAGGCAGAGTCAGTACCTACTTGGGTAGATAAGGGGTGATTCAAACGACGGGAATACTTACATTGAAGTTCTGATCAATGTAAACAATTAGCGGAAAACGTGTGAAGTTTACCTTAACCCGTGGTTCAGAGATGTTACATCAAACATGGTATTGTATGTTTCGCTTGAGAAACTTCCCTAAGCAAAGACAAAGATTAATTATTTACCTATTTATGATCCATACATGTTGTAGAGGAACTAAGTACTTGTTTGGGATCCATTGCGGTCTAGAGCCTATATATATACATAGTATATAAATTATATATACTTTCATACTGCGCACTGGCCACTACACTGAGGATTTCTTAAGTTGTTGGAATACATAGGTTTTATCTTATCATATACGGTGTTTACATACAATTTACTTTTAACCAATTGTCCGTAAAACCTGTCACAGATTTTTGTTGAAAACGGTGCTAGACGATGTCCCCGTAAACAAAGTTTATCAATTTTTTTATGTCGTAGCAATAAAACTCAGTCGTGACTTATTTCTTAGTAAATCTATAGATTCGTAGACTATTATGCAATCGCTTTGCTTATTTAATACCTGCGCCTAATAGTAATAATTTCGAGTTTCGGACTTGATGATCAAAACAACGATGATGAGACTATCACGCAGCGCGCAGTAGGCTCAGATAGCGCGTGTGGTGGACAAAGGCAATGCGCGCGCATATCTCACGATAACCCGACTAAATCCGGCCGCGCGACCGCAACCGCAGTGACGGACTTAGGGTTGGACCTCATCTGGCAGCACGGAATCGCATTTGTTCCGCCTGTGCTACCACGTGCTGCAGTATGCTGCCGCATGCGAACGCGCGCTGTCGCATTCCGCAGACAAAAAAGGCGATCGCACGCGTCAGCATGCTGCAGCATGGGTAGCATACTGCCGCGTTCTTTCATGATCAGTTTAGTTTCAAGCGCGAGATGGATAGGACCACGGAAGAGAGAGCAGTGATTCTAGCGTGTATTTTGCAAGAAATGCAAAATCAAAATAATAAAAAGCAAGCAAAAAGCAAGTGATCGGCGGTGAAAGGATGCGTTAGCATGCTATCGCGCGCTTCAGCGTTCCGGAGTCTCCCTGCCGACCATTGCATTTTGTCCGTGATGCCGATCGCCTCGAGGATTCCGCCGCGTGCTATCGCATTATGCTTTCTGTCTCGGTCTAGCAAATGGCAGTTCTAAGCGACAGAAAGAGAAAGGGCGACGGAAAAAGGCGATTCCGTGCTGCCAGATGAGGGCCAAGTCCAACCCTTAGCCTTATCTTGTGGTGTTATCTTCATGGCTAGCAAACACTCAGCGAACGCTATGTGATACATTTGATTTGAGAACAACGGACGTCAAACGGACCAGAATATCGTGGTGTTTTCCCAGAATTGTTAAAATAAAACCTAATTGTGGTTTACAATTCAGACTGATAATTTACTAAATTGTAACAAGTAGTTTCTAGTGCCTACCTAAGTACCTAGCTTTAGTTAATGGTCACTTAGAGGACACTATGATAATGTTCGTCAATCAATGGGAATCTGAATGTGACACAATCTTGAATTGTTATTAAACATTGTTTTAAGACTACCTCTTACAACAATCTATACATAGGTAAATACACATAATAAAATCGTAGCGAATTCAAAACTGTATATAGAATATTTTTTAATAAAAGTAATTGCTAAGAGATCTGGGAACGATTCTAATGCCGAAAATAAAGTATTTAGAAAGGAGATTGGGCGAACCTGCCCTGAAGTCCAATAGCGTTAAGTCACCTATTTCCCCTTGACAAGCTCTGTTTATTGGTGTATATCTTATGGTTATTGGACGCCAAGAACATTCCAAAGCTTCGTTGCCCAAAAAGTCACCTATTAGGGTCATTAACTCCGAACTGACTAACAATTGGCACAACTAGTGTTTGTAGCAAAGATTCTCCTTAAAAACTTCTTCCCATTGATGTATGTTATTAAGAGGCCTAAATTTCTTAACTTCGGTGACCAAGTGGTCATCTATTTAGGTCAGTAATAACTCCGAATTGAGACAAAAATCGTGTTAGAAATAAAGATCCTACTTGTAAAATCAGAGATACTGCTGTCTGCATAAACAATAGGTAGGTAGGTACCTATGTAGTCTTGAAGAAGCGCAAAAGTAAGAAGATGTCATAATAAAACAATTATAAGTAGATGATAAGCAGGTATGAAGACAATTATTATTTTTGTTGCGGTGATCATAAAGACAGTACTACGGTCGCCGGTCGCGGCGCTACACCGGCTACTAATTGCTGCGCCTGCGTCGCTCTCACACAATTTTTATCTTACCGACACACGGCGGGAACGCTTTTATTCCTGCGACACGGGACCTGTTAATGTGTTAATCCACTCAGATCGGCTTGTTTCTTTGTTATTAATAGCCAACAAACAGACGTCGTCCGTCCCGCTCTCTCGCGCCGGCGTCGCGTGCGCCAAACACGAGCGCTCCACACTCACAGACGCACACCTCATAATTTTGAATTAATAAATTAATAAGCACGGCTCGGAAGGCTCCGTGTGGTCAGCGTAACGCGTCTGGTTCATTTCGGAGGCTTATCGGCGCATCTGAATAGAAGTGACTCATTAGTAAGGAATGGTTGCGCAATGCCAGAGGTGCACAGAGTACAGTGGGGGCTCCCCGCCGCGCGCCGCCGTGACACACGCACGGTGGACGCAATGGCAGAGGTGCACAGAGTACAGTGGGGGGCTCCCCGCCGCGCGCCGCCGTGACACACGCACGGTGGACGCAATGCCAGAGGTGCACAGAGTACAGTGGGGGGCTCCCCGCCGCGCGCCGCCGTGACACACGCACGGTGGACGCAATGCCAGAGGTGCACAGAGTACAGTGGGGGGCTCCCCGCCGCGCGCCGCCGTGACACACGCACGGTGGACGCAATGCCAGAGGTGCACAGAGTACAGTGGGGGGCTCCCCGCCGCGCGCCGCCGTGACACACGCACGGTGGACGCAATGCCAGAGGTGCACAGAGTACAGTGGGGGGCTCCCCGCCGCGCGCCGCCGTGACACACGCAAGGTGGACGCAATGGCAGAGGTGCACAGGGCACAGTGGAGCCCCGCGCCGCGCCCCCGCGCCACTGAGACACACGCAAGGTGGACGCAAATACTCGAAACCTTTGTAACAATAGCATTCCAGACGAGACGTCTGATGAGTGATAATAAAGCTTTTAGCTATCTTTACAGCTTGACCGACGGGACATGAACACCCACGCTAGATAATAAATGTCTATCGATCGAAAAAAAATTGTCAAATGTATAAAGTGAGTACAGTGTTAATTAATGAGATCGATTGATTATATACAAAAAAAAGCCCTCAGCTCTTGACCTCATTACTTCACTGAAAGTTCAGAAAAGCCTCAGAGGCAAGCAAACTGCCTTTGTGAAGATTTATGCACGCGGACGTAGCTGGTAGTGTACTACGTAGGTGCGCAGGTCGCAGTGCGGCCTGTCGCCCCTGCGCGCGCGAGCAGGCGCGAGTGTCGCTCGCAAATCTGTCAAGTGGTGTCGATGTCACCGAGTGGCCGCATCGCTTTCTCACAGAGCCCGCGCCCTAATTAATTACCTACCTCTACATCGAGAGCCACAAAAAAACGAAACTTGTCGCGGCTTAAGAGCGGCGGCGCCAGAGAGAGGTCCCGGCGCGGGGTCGCGGGGGCGCGGGGGCGCGGGCAGGCGCCACTCGCGCGCATGGGAAACTGTCCCGGCGCACTATGCGACAGTCCCATCGCCTCGCATTCGGATATCTGTCCTCTCCTCACTATCCACTCTTATCACAATATGAATAATAAAATACGAGTTATCGGCTCCGTCGACCGCTCCTCCAGTCACCACTAATACGTGAAGCATCTAATACTTCACTATACATATCACATTAAAGTTCCGGAGCTGAGATAGCTCCGCTCCGTTCCCTCCTCTCCGCTCCGGACGCGCGGGATAAGAATTTTATAACATGTGCTCTCGGTTTACAGCCTGCCATTAATAGCTCCAAATAACACTGGTTAACATTTAACTGAACAAGTGAACACCCATTAGAGGAGTACACTAAACTGGTTAAAGTTCCCGTAAGAAGGGAAAGCTATCAGTCAGTACGTGAGCTGGAGTGAGCGGTAGCTCGGGCTCGTAGTTATCGTTTTATAACTTTATGACCTAGTGCCCATTAACCGCCGCGCATCCATGTAAGTAATCAAATAAGCAGTATTTCGAAGCTCGCGAGTCCCACAGCTGGCTGAAGTTCATGTAATGTAGGCATCGCTAATGACTATGTGGTGGGGTGAAGGGGGAAAGTCGCTCGCACATAAATGCTAATGTATGAGCGACAGATGTCGCGATTGTCGGACAACGTGTCGCGATAGTGCGACGCGCGCGTTGTCCGCTTGCTCCGACACATGCCGCGCATTGTCCGCTTGCTCCGACACATGCCGCGCATTCTCCGCTTGCGCCGAGACATGCCGTGCATTGTCTGTCAACTCAGTGTTGTGTGATCAGGATCACACCTAGCTCAGAGCCACACAGATTGGTGCTTCGCTTAGTGCTATACCCTGTGCTAGATGACATGCTTTGTTGTGTTGACATGTTCAGGTAACATATTGAAAAAAAGTGGTTTTTCTATTTCGTGTAACTTGTTAAGTAAGTATGTGGAATAGGGATTTAACATTTTGGTATAGGTTTTTACTCTTTGGTCTAGTATCATGTAAAAGGAATACACGATTCAATGAATTTTTAAGATACAAAAAAATGCAAAGTTATTTCATTTTTTTTTTAGTTTTTGTGACATCACGGCGTAACGCTACACCACTCATACGTCCCGCTCGCTCCCCGCGGTTACGTCATCTACAAGGTCCCAGTACATTTTTTCGACGGGCCGCGGGGCGCCCTCGCCACTTATACATTTTATTCCGAGCGCACGCACATTATATCCATCTCTCTTCTTTTGCGTTTCAAAAGTAAATAACAATTAATAATTTTATTTATACTACACTTGCTTAGTAAGTGTACCAATACTACCCCACTAAAAGGCTTGAAAGCTGTCATTAAACCTTCTCAAAAATCTAGGCAGTTATATTGTATGGAATTTCATTACTGCACTGAAAATCAGGGTAGTAATGCGTTCATTACTAACGCGTTTTGTTTTTGAAGTGAAAACTTCTTTAGCATCGTTGTGATTTGAAATTTTATGATGATGATTATGATGTTGATGATGATGATGATGATGATGGTGATGATGATGATGATGATGATGATGGTGATGATGATGATGATGATGACGATGACGATGACGATGACGATGGCGATGATGATGATGATGACGATGATGATGACGATGATGGATGGATGGATGAATGGATCGATGGATGGATGGATGATAAGATTTAACGTGGGAGAAAATGAGATAGGAAGCATTATACGGTGTTTTTGAGGCCGAGCCGCGCGGCTCTAGAGGGGACGCGGCTTAACGTCTTTTGGCGCGAAAACTGTTTGACGCGCTAAAATTTAAAGAAAAAAAAACAGATTTATTGTTGGTTGACGTATTTTGTAGAAACAATTTTCTTGGTAAAGTTTAAAGTTTGGCGGTGTAAATCACAAGTTAAAATGAGTGATTCCAGTGACAATGATAGCAATTTATTAACAACAACTCCACCCGACATAATAGCAGATGCTAAATGCTTTGTTTGCTATTTTGTCTTTTACTTCTTTGTGCTTAAGTGTTAGTATAAAGCAGTATATATCACTCGAGGGTAAGTACAGATTGCTCCCCTTGGTGAATAAATAGCTATTATTTATCAGAAAACAAATAAGGTCCATTGTGTTAGTAACAATATTATTTAGCCTATGTTAGTACGTATTAACTAAAACAAGAAATTAACAAAATAAAATAATAATAATAATAATAATCATTTTATTATCAGGCAACAAGGCCCATAGATAAAATACACAAAATAATCTTATACAATAATAAACTAATACATATTAAAGAAACTTAAAACTATGATTATACACGTAATGTTGTCGGCGTCGTGTTTCGCTGCGTGGTGTCGCGTAACCGTCCTCGGAAACGTCGATATACGACACCTTTCGGCCAAAAGTCCTCTTTCAGACAGGTCTGTAGATGTTGGGTTGGAACACGTACCACGAATGACTTAAAGTTGATGTTGATTTGAGTCGATTCCAACCTTTCGACCCTCAGAGTCCAGTTGGTCTTCACCTTCAAATACTGCACGACTTCCTCAGTTGTCGTGGAGTGATGCAGACGCGAAAGGTACAGCTGCGTCGTAGGCACAGCAGGGCGCAGCAGCATGTTGGGTCCAGACGGTGCTGTACCACACAGGTTACGAGAATAGGGCTTCTTCTTATAATGGATCAGGACCGCACCACTCGCACATGTATTTTTGTCCAATGCTCCATGAACGAGCAATCCACATCCATTCTCCCTACAATAAGCTGCAGGAAGCTGTTGGGGCTGCCCCGTATGCGGCCCATCAGAGACGCGATTCTTTTGCGATGTATCGCTTGAGAGCCATCCACTTGCGCGTCTACAAACATACCTGATGCACTACAACCAACCGTTGCGTGCAACCACATCAACATCCTGAACGTGTTATTGTATTAGACACGCAGGGCATTGTAAATCTTCTGCGTATGCTTTACCCATAGGCTGCACGTATAAAAAGACTGACAGAACGACTTGAATAAAGTTATTTTTACCTGTGCAGTAGGACCTACAGCATGCAAACCTACGGACCAGCATATTAGCTCTTACTGACAATGCCCTGCGTTCCCTTTCAATATCTACATCATCTGCGAGGTCCTCGGTGACCCAGTGGCCCAGGTCAACACACACAACACCGCTGCTAACACAGGTCTGAAATTATTAAGCTGGGCCATTTATTTCCTCGTCTCCTCTGAATATTGCGATTGTATAATCAAAGCTTTATAAAGACACCATCGCCATGCACCATTCGCCATTACTTCCCATCGCCATTTACTTTAATATTTGCTGTTTAATTTTAAATGACTGTAATAAAGTCCGTCTTATATCTTGCTAGTTAATGTTCAGCGAGTGCTCGAAATGTCTTCCACTTGCACTTGACATTCGTCTAATTAGGTATATGCTTATTTTTAAGTAAAAATGTAAGTAAGTTTATTGTGTTGATCCGGATGGTTTATTTTGATGGTTTATTTCCTCTAACCAATTGTAACTCGGTTGCCATGACAGCTCAGTGTAGAGGGGTATTGGCAAAATCTGCTCAAATCGCACACTTTTTTCTGATTTTGAAAGAACTGTTAACAAATTATTGTATAAGAACGTAATGTACGTGTAATATTTACGATGAAAAATTTTTGATGATAATTATTTTAGGGGAATATATAAACACACACGCACGCACGCACTTTATAAATAATGTTTCACAATTTGATATGCTTAGCTTAAATATTAATTGCATGAACTAAAAAAATAAGAATTCTATAAGCGATCTCGGGACTTGGGGCATCCTGTCTTAGGTTAGGTTCCTTTAAACCCTGTAGGCAGAAATACGCGAAACGGGGCTCCGTCGACTAGGTACATATAGCCTTTGTTTGCTACACAAAACACATCTGAGGGAGAAGTTTTATTCTTATAACTGGTCACCTGTGGTGGTGACACCACAATCCGACAAGTTTATTCCTTTCATGTGCTAACACAATACTAATAAGAGACGTTAGAGTAATATGAGAGGGTATGCAGTGGACGAAGACGAGTCATTAAGCATGGAACTTTCGTCCACTGCATACTAACACTCCAGTGCCAACGGTATTGTGTCACAAGATGACAAGACAGGTGAAATAAGACACTTGGAAATATTCATCAGTGGACTAGAAGGAGTATTGACGGGGGACAGGGAAAAGTCAATCCATATTGATAAGGATTTTGTTACTTTAGTTATAGTTTGAAGGAACACCGACGGATTTCATCCCATACTAACGTAACAGTATGGAACATCCGTCGGTGTTCTTTCAAACGACTAAAGTAACAATTTACTCGAAACAAACAAGTGACCGCCATGTTTTTCTGTAATTCTGAATGTTCTGGGTGTCATCGTGTGGTAGGAGTGTCCCGCCGCTCGTTGAGCCACTCAAACTGAACTACTGCTTCTTAATATGCGCATAATCATGTCGGCGCACGGTGCGGCGCGGTGGTTCGTGTGTCGCGGAACAATGTCTTTGTTTTTATACACTTTATCGAAGGACAAGTTTGTTCAACTGTGATGATAAGTGTAATAATACTCGTGTTCTAAATTCCGTACTATCGTTTACTTTGAATAAAGTCATTTCCATCCGAATTGCATCCGGCCTGCAGCCGGTTTTGATTTCCAAAGTATAATACTTCTGCAAAACTGCTGCAGACATAACTTATCTTCATCTCGCGTCGATAAAAAATCAGTAGGTATAGTATAAATGAAAAGCTATTGCAATAGAACGTGGCGCCGCTCGGTCATGCTGTGCCGTGCTCTCGTGATTAGAACGTCGCGTGGTATCCAATCGCAGGCGAGCTGGATGGTGGCTTGCGTAACGCGGGGCTCAGCCGGCGCCGCCATTGGCCACGGGTCGCAGTCACCGACCGCAGCACATGGCTCACTGTCACGAACCGGTCCCCTCACGCGGCCACCACTAGCAGTACTAACGGCGTGGCTACACAACTGTGCAGAGACAGACAATCATAATATTCACTTAACGTCGCACGACGCTACGAGCTGCACTGTTTCAGTTATGAGTTATGACTCAGATGACCTACGTGGAATTATCTACGGAAATCTGCGTTTGATACAGTTAATTAAGTACAGACTGAACTGACATCTTTGTGATCCGTGCTCGGTGTAACCACTGTCCGACGCAAGTCGTCAAGATATCAACACAGCGGTACTCAACAATCTGGCACGTTATCATAATTGTCAGCGTTTTGCCATCGCAATGATATAAGTATAATTGCGAGCATGAATCAATAATGTGTTACTTTTGTGTAAGAGGATTAGCGTGTAGCCGGAAACGGTAGTGCCGGTGGTGGTCACCCCGCGGGCCACAACCACAAGTATCCCGGTCAGCGAGTCACGCGCGGCCACCCCGCTCCGCGCCCCGCACCGCTCGGGGGCGGGGCGTGGCTGGGCGGGGCGGAGGCTCTATATTTCCCGGAGGGAGGCGCGGGTCGCACGGGTCCCGGGGTCCCGCCTCGCTAACGTTTTTCCTTTTGCTCGTTTGGGATGCTTTTAGTAGTTGTACGTTTTATTTTGGTCTCATGATGATTGTAAGCTTGAATGTCGAGCGCGCACAACACCGTCGTTAACCGCGTCCAGCATGTTTTTATGTAAATGTTTTAATTGTTATTTTAAAGTTTTTACTGTAAGCACTTTGAACACGAAGCACAAGATTTTATGGAAATTAAACTCGCTTCCGTTGCAACTAAACTTCATAAGTGTTAGGTGCCAATAAAATCAGCATGTTTGTACCTCATGCTGACTTTATGACGACTATGCGTGACGGTGCCGAGTGGCCTGACGTACTCCAGGTAGCTACTTATTAAGATGTAAGACTGTATATTTACAGCGTACTGTCAGTCGTTCTATACATGCAGTCTGTGGGTCAACTACACGCAGAGGGCATACAGCGCCCTGCGCGCAATACAAATCCTTTCAGGCCGTGCTACTCAGTGCTTCCGGCATGTTCGCGGAGGCGAGAATAGATGGCTTTAACGCTATCATACGCAAGCGTTGCGCTTCTATTATGCGCAGGGTACGCCAGTCCCAACAACATCCTGATTTTTTTTATTTATTATATATTTTTATATATAGTATATATAATGTATATATTCTTTTTTTATTTGATTAATACAAGTTGAAGTTAATGTTTCTGGTTCTCTAAAACAGTTGAAGGAATTAGGAAGGTCGAAGGCATGATTACACCGCAGTACTAGATGAACCAACCAATTTAATAGGATATCAACTACAATATAATATAGAGTTTTGTCACTGGCCGTGCCTAACCGTTCCTAACCGTTAAATGATTGAGCTTACGAGCTTGTGTAATGTCTTCGACGTGCTTGCGTCACGTTCTCACATGAATGTGAACACGCGTACCTACTTCCTGAGTCCGAGTCCTCTTATCACAGGCACCAGCACACCTCCACCGCGCGCTGGGAACGCTCGTTAATTAATATGAGCCTGCATACTTCTCTAAATCAGGCCGCTTGTCACAAATAAATCTCCCAATTATTTAAGTAATTAGTATAAAATAATAGAACGTGCGCTGCAGACGCGTTTGTCTGACGCGACGACGTTTTTACGACGGTTTTATGTGCGACCGCCGCGCGCGCCGCGCTCCGCGGTACACAAGTACCACAGTGTAAGTGTTATGATGATCCTTCATAAGCCAACCGCTGGGAAATAATTCACTTTTTATGTTAATAAAGTACAGTTTGTAGTGCTGAAGACACCTTGACCACAGCTTGACGCCGACTCTGCGCTATTAAAATTTTACCACTCTCCAAATTATTCGACGTTTTGACAGAAACCAGTCTCGGTGTCGGATCACGAAAAAGTTGTTCAGTATTAAGCAGGTATTTAAACGAAAAAGTCAACATAAATTAGAAACTAAGATATTACATAGAATGTACAAGATTGCGTGGAGTCGGATTTACAGCAATTCGTTTCTGTCACTAAAACCTAATTTTTAACAAATGTTTTAGGACTAACAATTTTATTATACATGAACATTCGGAATAATACACATTATACAATAATAATAATGTATTATTTATAATACAATACTTAGGACATATGCTTTATTTCATGCAAAATTAGAAGATTCAATTATTATAGTACCTACCTACTCGATATTATGACAGAATAGTTTTAGAAGTAAAGATAATTATGTAAAGCAAAATTTTGAATTTTTTATTATTATGATTACTGAAGTTTATAGCAAACGTTTTATGGATAATGATTTTCGGACAAAGAATTTTAGGAGAAGGAAGGAAGTACCTACCAGTATCCGAACTTAAAACATGAACTGACACGAATGGAATAAGTATAGAACTCGTTACACATACAGTGGCGGTACCTTCATAAAAGCCGAAAAGCCCGGCTTGCCCTAATAAAATCATAATTAACAACAACAAACGTACTTAAACCTATCAATAAAAAATACCAGTCAAACATTCGCAACACACACGTACACAATAAGAAAATCAGCCAATCCCTCAGTTGGCCGTTTTTTTATACGTTGAAAATCTGTGGGCTTGCCCTAAATTTGACCCCTAGGCAGTACGCCACTGTACACATAGTACCTACCCAAAGTTACCTTCTACTAAGCCGCTATATCATTCGTATTTTAAATGATAATTTTGCGTCGAGCATAATATTCACCAATAATGTCTTCAGTGTCATACCTAAGTAATCAAATTGAATTCAATAACAAAAAAATCTAATTCAATTGATTTTTAGAGAACATGGCATTCAATGACCCACCTACATTCACTTTTTTTTTGTTCCTTCCTTAGCCCTTTATGTTTCGAGCCAGCGGTAACCCTTTCGGACAATCCCGCTGACACCTACATTCACTTGGTTCATATTCTAGCATTCTTCATTTAAAAAAATAACAGAAATAAACACCGTTATTATCCTGAATCGATATGAAGCGTTATCGTCAAAAATCACGAAGAAAAACGACACGTAGTTTGTCGTTTGGTGTCGTAAGAATTGTTATTAGGACGAGGGACCGCTACGGCCACATTATGTGGCGCCAACTACATATAACCACGACCTGTATTCGTAAAATGTTCAAAACCTGTCAGTGCTTTGCGTTGTTTGTCGGTTTTTGTTTGTTGGTAAAATAGGTGCAGTTCTCTAAGCGAACATTAGCCTCCTACAATGAGGTTGTTAATAACCTCATACAATGAGGTTGTTATAGGCACAGTGCGTGCCACGTAAGAAGAGACTTGACACACCACGTGGTCTGACATGCGCAGAACACGATTTTAGGTATCTTTAGCGGTATGGGGTCTGAGTGCGGGACGGGACCGGACGTAATAGGGGCGGCGGAAAGAGCGGGGGAGGCGGGGTCAAGTCTCTTCTTACGTGGCACGCACTGTACTCGCATGCTTTGTGAAAGGTAAATCGCGTCGATTGAAACAAATAGATACATTTCCAAAGTAGGTAGGTAAGGCGCTGTAATTCAGCTTGTAAGTACAGAATCGTTTCGGAAACTCAACGTTTAAGTATACTTCTAAGGCTGCTATGAACTTCTGCAGACTCCTGTTTTGTCCCATCGTGTCAAGTCTCATCGTGGAGAAACGTACCTACTCCTACTTACATTGTAAGTACCTATCTATTTAATCGCGTTTTGTCCAATGCTCATAAATTACCTGATTCTAATGGACCTTCTAAGCCTGTTCTAGCTCAAGATTTGGGCTTAAGGCTGGTAAGTGTATAGTATTTATGCTTACTTACACTTTACTTTCATCACGCATAATACTATTTATCATTATTTACACTTTAATACTATTTATCATCCTTTTTATTTGTTTATATGTTTACATTATACTTTTACTCAATTTTCATGTTGTGACACGTCAATTGTCAAACTGTCAATTACTTTTTAAATGTCTTTCTGGCTTAGTCTATGGTAATTACTCTTTGGTCTAAATAACTTAAATTATTTTTATCAATATGTTTAGCTTTTGTATTATTAAGATTATTACGATTGTTTAGTCTAAATAACTTAATTTTAAATTAGATTTATAATATTCTTTACGCACTCGTGGATATGTCTTGGCCGGATACACTTGTCAGATTAGATGATGGCCACATAGAAGAAAACTGATATTTGAAAAAGGAAGACTACTTGGAAACGAGCTCATGAACAGCTGGAGGCTGCTGGCATTCGAGTCTTGGGACTGAGACATTAAGCATCAGAAAACTGCTTGGTTTTGCTGTGTCAACTTGAACTGCTTGGTTCTGCTGCGACATCTTTGACTAACCCAGGGGATCCAGCTAAAGATTCCACCTGGGACCTTCTACTTCTAATCTTCGCGAGCTAACCTCGTATAACTTGCTACCCTGACGCCTGATACCCGTTCCTACAGTGCTGAGCTGATTCCATAACGTGAACTATAAAACTCCAGTGAGTGCGCGCGTGTGTGAACTATAAACTTCCGAGAGTGCGTGCTATTTAGTATTTTTATAACTAGCTGTTTTTATAACTTTCTGTATTTTATCTTCCCTAATAAAAATTATTGGACGGTCTGCTTACCCTCTATTTTAAATAGGTGTACAGATCGTTACAGATTGGCGCCACAACGTTAAAATAACTCGAACTCACCCCCTTTTTCTAAATTCTAAAAAAACTAGCACTAGGTATCTATTTTTGAACTCCTTATTTGGCTTAGTCTTTTGAATACTAACTAACTTATTTTTCTTCTTCAGCTCTCTTCTTGAAGACTCCTATATTCGATTCAACACTTCTTCATACTGAACATCATCTTATACTTCATTCTCATACATCCCACTACCGAAAGGTAGTTGGCATCCATTCTTCGCTTGTCAGTGTTTTTAAAACCATTCGTGGTCACTTACAAGTTGGGGTTTGGCTTACTCTACGACGTACTATTGGACAATATCCCGTAGTCGTTTCCTCCTACACTTAACTCTTTACCAATACATCACTACACTGCACCCCACATACTTGCACACTACAGCGTTTACCCATTGGTAATCGTACTCATTCTTCGCTTGGCGTGTTTTTAAAACCACCTCGTGGTCACTACCAAGTTAGGGGATTGAGACACTTCACGACTGAAACAGGAGAATATCCTGTGGATGTTTTTACAAACCTATACATCTACACTACTCCTATAACAAATACTCCACTATTCTCCTAAACACTTATATAATAATATATTTATACTTATATCTGGGAATCATACCGAAATAAGTATATCGTGGGCTCTCAAAATATTTTTCTAATTGTTATTGTTTGACATTGGTTGCTAGGTAACTAGCCATAGTGCATTTGCATTGAGTATTAGTCTTTTTGCGCGGTGGGAAAAGTAGGTACTAAACTTTATGCATTAGTTCCGAATTTCACCACTAATACAAATAAGTTTTCATTGGTTTTCGATTTTTATTTTCTGTAGACTGTCTTACTCTTAAATTTATATACACTTTTGGACCGTGTCCAACACTACTCTCTTGACGTATTACTCGGAGCTTACCGACTACTGTATTGCGGGAGCTGCCCTGACGTTTACTCGGAGCTAACTTACTGCTGCCCTTGACGTTTTACTCGGAGCTTTCCGTCTTCTGTATTACGGGAGCTGCCCTAGCGTTTTTTCTAACTGCGGTGTTGCGGTTCAGACCTAACCCCTTTATCCTTCCTTGCCTCTTAACTTAACACTCTTGAGACGACACTTGAGTCCTTTCTAACATTCGAGTTTTCTTTAACTCTGACCCCTCTCTTAACTCATGACACTCTTGAGATGACACTTGAGTCCTCGAGTTTTCTCTAACTCTGACCCCTCTCTTAACTCATGACACTCTTGAGATGACACTTGAGTCCTCGAGTTTTCTTTGACTCAGATCCCTCTATCCCTCCTTCCCTCTTAACTCGTAACACTCTTGAGACCTTTCTAACATTCGAGTTTTCTTTAACTCAGATCCTATATAGACTCGCATATTTTTATTCTTTTACACTCGTTTGCTATCCCTATATTTGTACTTTTTTTTTCGTATTATACTATATTCATAACTCATCCCTTTCTTCTTTCCTTCCTCTATAATAGAGTTCCTTTTGATTTATTAAAACTCTATTTGTTTTTTAATTCATTCATCGGTTCTTAAACCATTAAAAGATTAATTTTAATCTTTCGTATATATCTATTCTTTTCTACAAGTTAATATGATAACTTGTCTATTTCTATCAACTCTAAAAGTTGATTGGAGCGGTTGACAACTCCATATAAATAAGCCCTTGTTATCTATCGACTCTAAAAGTTGATTGGAGCGGATGACAACTCCATATAAATAAGCCTTTGTTAACTATCAACTCTAAAAGTTGATTGGAGCGGATGACAACTCCATAAAAATATGCCTTTGTTAACTATCGACTCTAAAAGTTGATTTTCTGTCTATCGACTCTAAAAGTTGATTGGAGCGGATGACAACTCCATAAAAATAAGCCCTTGTTGACTATCGACTCTAAAAGTTGATTTTCTGTCTATCGACTCTAAAAGTTGATTTTCTGTCTATCGACTCTAAAAGTTGATTAGGAGCGGATGACAACTCCTTTAAAAATAAGCCTTTGTTAAACCTTTATATTTTCATCTCATTAGTGGTTTTAGACGCGAGCGGATTACAACTCCTTAAATAAGCCTTAAAGTTATGACTTATCAGGTTGAGTAGTGATCATTGAATGTGAATCCTACCTGACCTAACTTCGTAAGATGTCGGTGTGTTTGAATGAGTTATGTAAGTTTTGTGAATGTTGTAATATTTTAACCTTAGCAAAATTTTTGTTCTAGGCCAAAAATTTTCTCGGGGTCGTTGGGGAAATATAGTATTTATGCTTACTTACACTTTACTTTCATCACGCATAATACTATTTATCATTATTTACACTTTAATACTATTTATCATCCTTTTTATTTGTTTATATGTTTACATTATACTTTTACTCAATTTTCATGTTGTGACACGTCAATTGTCAAACTGTCAATTACTTTTTAAATGTCTTTCTGGCTTAGTCTATGGTAATTACTCTTTGGTCTAAATAACTTAAATTATTTTTATCAATATGTTTAGCTTTTGTATTATTAAGATTATTACGATTGTTTAGTCTAAATAACTTAATTTTAAATTAGATTTATAATATTCTTTACGCACTCGTGGATATGTCTTGGCCGGATACACTTGTCAGATTAGATGATGGCCACATAGAAGAAAACTGATATTTGAAAAAGGAAGACTACTTGGAAACGAGCTCATGAACAGCTGGAGGCTGCTGGCATTCGAGTCTTGGGACTGAGACATTAAGCATCAGAAAACTGCTTGGTTTTGCTGTGTCAACTTGAACTGCTTGGTTCTGCTGCGACATCTTTGACTAACCCAGGGGATCCAGCTAAAGATTCCACCTGGGACCTTCTACTTCTAATCTTCGCGAGCTAACCTCGTATAACTTGCTACCCTGACGCCTGATACCCGTTCCTACAGTGCTGAGCTGATTCCATAACGTGAACTATAAAACTCCAGTGAGTGCGCGCGTGTGTGAACTATAAACTTCCGAGAGTGCGTGCTATTTAGTATTTTTATAACTAGCTGTTTTTATAACTTTCTGTATTTTATCTTCCCTAATAAAAATTATTGGACGGTCTGCTTACCCTCTATTTTAAATAGGTGTACAGATCGTTACAAGTGCTACATAGGGACAGAAGGGTAGGGCGTACAATCTACTAAGCAAGGGCGCTTGTACAAAACTATGTATGTAGCTAATGTCCGAAATGTCCAGCAGTGACGTGAACTATAAAGCTGTTAGTGGCTAAGTGGGTAGGTAAGGTAGTCACAGAAAAAATGCTTTTTATAAAACGAGACGTGTCTCTTTCCTATCTAAGATTCTCCGGCGCTGTCATAAGGCTCTCATCCATTAAAAAAAAGTCGCGATAAAATCAATAATGACACCCATCGTCAATTAAATGAAGCCATAAGTTGATGTGGAACGGTGTATGTCACCCCGTCAGTAGGGAGTAGGTGCGCCGCGCCGCCGCGCGCCTGGGCACGCATGCGGCCGCGCCACCTCCTCACCGGGGCCCGCATGCGGCCGCGCTACCTCCTCGCCGGGGCTCGCATGCGGCCGCGCCACCTCCTCGCCGGGGTCCGCATGCAGCCGCGCCGCTCGTCTGTATTTATTTCAGCACGTTATCTAATCTCGACCTGAGGGATGCTCCCCTCTGCTCCCTGCCTCCCCCCCGGCCCTGTCGTAACTCCGTCACCGACAGATGTCGTTAATGACGGCACCACTGCGCACGCGGCACGCGCCGCCGCCCTTTTTGCCATCAACTATTAATGGGTGTATCACGAGGTCCCGATGTGCAGATAAGCGGGTGTCAATAGATAATGTTGTCCTAATTATTTGGTGTCCCAACTCAACAATTTCATCCTGATGGTGAAAACATGTCATGAGACCTTATGTCGCCGACTAGACAATTGTTAATTTCACCAACGACCTTTAAGTTGTGAAATCATTCTTGACCTTTTAAAAATTATACAGAATTATTGGAAAAACACAAACAACCTCTTAAGAGGTCATTGTACTCATCATTATGAACAACTTTTACTATGGGATTGAACTTGAAATCGCAAAAAAAAATCAGCTGTTCCCTACACTTTGATTATTTTTTCACGATTTCAGGTATGTAAGTCCCATATTAGATGTTGTTCATGATGATGAGTACAATGACTTCTTAAGAGTTGTTGTTTTTCCAATAACCCTGTAAATACTGAGGTAGTTTATTGGCCGACTGTCGAACAGTTCGGCAGCGACCCGATCAATGCGCTGCTCACAGCGCGTCGCACATTAGCAGCGGTCGTACTCGTAGCAGAACCAGAAGTAACTTGCCTACGTTTTAGGAGTTTGCAAATAGTATTTGCGTATAATCTGTCGCAGTGTGGTTGGTTCTATCACATACCCGCTCCGCTCCTTAGCCTAACCCCTCGGTGATAATAGGTGTGATGTTATGTAGTTAAGTGGGTAGTCGTCGCACGGACCAGTGCAGCATTGGGCGCCGGCGGTACTGAGCTTTATATCGCAGCGTAGATCCGGGAGCGGACCAGTTGACATTGACATCGGGACCTAGGTACTTCTAACTCATTACAATCATTTTTTGTAGGTACCTATAACACACGCTGATAAGTCCTAGCTACTCTACGCATGTGGAATAAAACTCAAACTCAAAGCATTTATTTCAATCAAATTTACAGGCACTTTTGAATTGTCAAGAAGTTGGCCAGTCAGAAAATATGAAGCTAGTTGCCCATTCCAAAGCGAAGGTACTTATGAAGAAGAACGGGCAAGAAACTCCATGGACACTCTTTTAAATTATATTTTTACAAAAATATTAGTTACATCATTAGTGTTGAATTTATAATTATAAGTGAGAACGATGTAAAAAGAAAACATATACGCGTTAAAAGCGACCAGAGTACAGCAAATAGTAATAGGACAACAATGCAAAAATAAAATAAATATAAATAAGCCGAGGCAGCTAAGTGATGACCAGCCCCAACTGACGGCGCCCGTTCACGAACATGACGCACAGATCAGCACCATTCAGCTCAACCATTTTGAAGGGAGCTAAATTATCCAACACACACGCCTCCATCAGAGAGATATTTGGCATGGCATACTATCAGCCGCCAGGGCACATTCAAGTCAATGAAAGACCCGGTAAATAAATGGTGTAGTGGTAGGTGCTATACATTTATACAATACAAAGGAAATTGAGTTTAATACAATAATAATAATAATAATATTTATTTGCAAAAAAACACGGTATTAAAAGATGTTACAATACAAGATGAGACCAAACATGTTTTGCTCAATATTAAAGCATGCAAAATTATAGTAAGTATCGACATTATAGTTTATGCTCGAGAAAATCTTTAACATTATAAAAACTATGTTCATTCAGCCAGTTATACAATTTAATTTTAAAAAGTCTGTAATTTTGATCTTTAAATGTATTTGGTAATTTATTGAATATACGCACACACATAGCTACACAATTTTTATTATATTTAACACACCGGGGTATCTCGTCTAGTACCAGCCTGAATTGATCACGCCGACTTCGTGAACATACATCCTCAGCTGTTTTGAATAGTTCTCTATATTTCTGTACAAACATACATACTTCATACATATATATTGAAGGCAGTGGTAGCAAACCAAGCTTTTTAAATATCGGTTTGCATGATTCATCTGACGGAATCCCGTATATGGCTCGTATACATTTCTTTTGTGCGATAAATGCTCTATTAAAGTCGGTACTATTTCCCCATACCATTATTCCATACCGCAACGAGGATTCCACATACGCTCGATATGACATTATCGCCGTTTTTATATTCGTTATGTTCTTAATCTTTCTAAGGGCATAAACAAATTTATTCGCTTTGCTACATACATGCTCAACCTGTGCTTTCCAGTCTAAGTGTTCATCTATTATTACACCTAAAAACTTTGTTTTTGTCACCTGGTTAATTTTTGATATGTCCATCTTAAAATTGAATTTATTATTGTGAGATTTGTTAAATTGTACATACACAGATTTGTCAAGATTATTACATAAATTATTGTCATTTAACCAATTAATTAAGTCAGCAATTGTTTTATTTATGTCAATTTCATGGTCAGTAATAGATTTATATTTTTTGTCAGAAGTTACAATTATAGAAATATCATCAGCATAAAGAAAGCATTTGTACTTAGTCACATTAACAATGTCATTAATGTAGAGGAGAAATAAGATAGGCCCCAATATGCTACCTTGGGGCACGCCACGTTTTATATATTTATACTCAGACTTATACAGTGACATATCTCCATTCCCATCGACTTTGGTGACAGAAACACACTGTTTTCTGTCAGTTAGGTATGAAGATATCCATTGATGTGGCACTCCCCTAATTCCGAGAGCTTCTAATTTTTGTAATAGGTTAAAGTGTGAAACCAAATCAAACGCCTTTGATAAGTCAAAAAATAATCCTGTTACCAGCTGGTTATTATTTATTCCATTTAGTATAGTTTTCAAAAGTGAAAAAATGGCTAATGTAGTCGATTTACGTTTTTGAAAGCCGAATTGTTCTTTTCTTATGATATTAAATTTGTCGCAGTATTTAATTAGTCTGTGGTATATACATTTCTCGTATATTTTTGACAAGATGGGTATTAGCGTTATAGGACGATAATTGTTCACATCATATCTTTCACCCTTTTTGAACAATGGTTTGACAATAGACAATTTCAAAGCGTTTGGGAATACTCCCTGTGAAAAAGATAAGTTAATCAGATATGTCAACACTCCACTCACTTCATTGGCACATGCTTTAATGATTTTGGTGTTTAATTCATCGTAGCCTTCAGAGTTAGTATTGTTTAATGATAGTATAATATGTTGCCTTACCTCACTCTCAGAAATAGGAGTGAGGAACATCGAGTTAGCGGCGATGTTTTCATTGCGATGAACATGTATACTATTTTGTACTAGAAAATTGTTTATGTAGTGATTGTTAAAAGCTGCGGCTATTTCTGCAGGTTTTGTGAGTATAGCGTTGTCAATCCGTATGCGTTCAATATTGTCCCCAGAGTTCATACTGTCTATTTCATTCTTTATAACGGACCACGTGGCTTTACATTTGTTTTTATTGTTATTTATAAACTTAATGTTAGCATTCCGTTTAGCATTATGTATACATTTTTGTAATAAATTGGAATATGTTGTGTATTTAACCTTGTTAGTACTATTTTTATTCTTATAGTATTGATATCTTAAGAATCGTTTAGTTTTAGAACACACTCTAAGACCCTTAGTCATCCACGTTCGTTTGCTATTATTGGTTGTATTTATCCTAACCCTTACTTTTGGAAAACAGAGCAATGCAAATATATTCTTACAATCTTCAGCAGCTCCAACCGTATCTTCAAGTGTTAATCAACTAAAATACTGGTATTCAACTGCATCCAGACTGGAAGCTGACCCCAACATAGTTGGGAAAAGGCTAGGCAGGTGATGATAGTACCTAAATGTTATTATTTCATTGCAAAGTTGTGAGAGCGCCGCCAGTGAACTTTACAGACGTACAACAACATCATACCTGTAACACCCAAAGGGAGGGCGGCTGTACCTATAGTACCCCCACGTTTCGTTCGTTCGCTTCGTGTTACAGGCGTGTAGCGACATTTATTCCGCTGATCTCCGGCACCAGCATCGTGTGAAGTCTCCGACACACCGCCGCGCGTCGCCGCCTGTCACCGTCCGTCGCCGTCGACTTGTAGAACCGTTACACAAAGTTGCAGTATTTTGCACATGTTATACTCGATGCACTTTTTGTGGTCGATGTAAAAAGTATGGGTATGGGCTGAGTGGTGCAGGTGCGGACACTTGCGGCCACTTGAACCCACATGTCGGTGGGAACCCGCGGCCCGCGACACTGCCAGGCCTCTCAGAGCTTCGCCGTGATATATGGCGAAGGCGCTCTTTTTGTACACTTGTCCTCTTCTTCAAACACAGTTAATATGAACGTGCTTGTGAACATTGAGTTATAATGTACCTACTACGTACTTGTGAACGGCAGTTTCGCATAAAAGGACGAATTTTAAAATTGCTGATTTCTTATTAATTTATGTTTTAATATTTGGTACCTACTTACCTAGTTCCATTTTATTTGTATTTTGCTGTAGGCAAGGCTGCTTGGCACGTAATCAAATGCTCATATTCTCGTTCAACCTTCACTATCAATTTTGTAAGTTTTACGAGCTTTATCTGATCTTATGTAGATATTGATCGTTAAAGTAAGATTATCTATGTTAATGATGATATTACAATTTCTATGAATATCTGTTAGCTCAAGGTTGCGGCAGAGTGGTGTTGCGTCTGCTCCGCGGCCGAGATACATAGAGATCGAAACAATAACGCATTACTCTATCAATTACTTAGCGATACATCAAACGAAAATAGACGAATGCATTCACAGTCACACAAATAAACAAACCAGATGTAACGTGTAATAGAGGAGAGGCTGGGGAGAGGGGGGGCAGCTAATAGCCACGTAATGAACATTGATTGATTATCGAGTGCGATTGTGCGGCGCGGCTGCGTGGCGGCGGCGTGACGGGAGCGTGGCGGCGGCGCGGCGGCGGCGCGGCGCGCTGGCGCCAGACGACTCAAGTGGTTCTATAAGCGTGCAGCGAGCGGCTGTTGGGCTAGGTCGGACATCAAGCAGATCTCTCGCTGATCTCCGCCATGTTGTACTACATGGATGTAGATAGCCGGCCGATTTCAGTATCACATCATCTGAGATGCAAATAACGGTATCTTAACATCTGGCACTCGCCGCTGGCTCATTGACAAATTATAACATTACATTACACCTTGAAAAGCTTTACAGTTTGATTGTGCTGTGCTGGGCGCCCTGCCAACTTCAAATGATATTTAATTCAACAACAACGTAACATCTTAGTTACAGGACCTCGTCAGCTCATTTATCGGTAGTTGGTCATGTATGTAGGTACATCTTGGTGCTTTTATCTTGAGTTTTTGATAACATCTGCGTCTTGGTGAAAGAAAGAAGATCCCTGTCAAGAAATATGCAATTGTTTGAAAAAGATATTGCATAGGCTGTTAAAAGGTTTGCAATAGCCGTATACCTACCGTTATTATGTAATGTTGTAATCACTTGAATTTTCTAATAGGTAAGTACCTATTAACTTTCTTGCAACTTTAATTTAAAATAATTGCATCTTTTTTGACAGGGAACTTCTTGCTTTATTTCCAAATGGCTACTGTGTTACAGCTGATCTATTCATGCTCTGCGTGGATACAGCCCATCTCCGAAACACTCCTCTTATCAGCTCTAGTGCGCGACCTTTGCATCCACTCTTAATGTACAGCGCAGACTTCCCTGCTTGTCTATACATAGATGCAGGTGCTTGTATAGAACCGTGACTAGCTACAGATGTAGCATAGCTCATAGCTCATCGGTGCACTTGTGTTGGGAGTCTGACTCACAACATTTTGAGCTCAGTGATTTTCGTTATTGTGCTTCTACACTTATTTTATATCATATTCATAGCACATAATCAGAAATATCTTATGCAACCAGCGATCGTGGGAAGATGCTTAAAACTGAAAATTCTACCCCATAAGAGATATCCAATGATATTAAGTAATTATATTGTGGGATTCAATGCGACTACTTACGACAAAATAATTTATTTATAGGTACCTAGTGTGATTGGAAATCCTCTCTTGCAAGATAATTTTGAAATGTATTTTAATATAAACCTTTGGCCCCGAGATCAAGAGTTGTCATCAAATCTGTATCAGTGCCGTCGGATAGCAAATGACCACTCCTCTTATCTACTTACAACGAACAACTGTCTCTCGTTTCAATCGACTGACGACGAAGGCAGGAGGTACATCCACACATTATTTTATTTCGAGCGAAAGATAGATGTTACAGAACTAATTTGCACGCGATTGTTGCATTCAGTGGAGTCCCTCGTAAAAGCAAACTAGTGTAGGACATTCGTTTTTAGTAACGACACCACTATTCCGACTAAAGTTAATGCAATATGCTCTATCAGAACTAAATTACAGTTAATGATTGCTAAACTGATTTAGTGTGGACGACGGACGTAGACTAGACAACGGGACATTTACCATACAACCAAGAAGGAGCTGGGCGCAGCCCCGCCCCGCCTGCGCCGGCGCCGCCCTCCGGCCGCGAGCCGAGCCGCGAGAAAATGCAATATAAATTCGATGCATAATTTTTCAGAGTCGGCTATAAATCGACGCGAATATAGCGCGCGGCCGTCCGTCCGGACGGACGCTAATGTATCGCGTAAATCAGCCGCCGGCCGAGCCGACCAACCACGCTCACACCGCGCTCGTGGCGATGTCAACCTTACCGCCGCGGAATAAGGTGGATATCAGGGTGCGGTCAGCAAAATAATTAGTTTACATTCGTAGCGTAGTTCAAGGGCAATGGCTCTAGCGGAGGTTGTTCGTATCTATGACGAACATCGCAGGACGATGTTCAGGATAATGACGAGCTAATGAATACAGGAGCGGGTGATAGCGATCCGCACACCCAGCGTCAAACATTTTATTGGTTTCTTTGTAAACAGTTACAAGGTACTCGTATATCTGCTATCCGACAAATATGACATAATCTTTTATTGGATACATTTTTTTTTACACAATACCTGCAGATATGCTGCTCCTGGCGTTGGCCGAGCCTCCACTGCTGAGCGCGAGTACTTAATTAGTAAAAGTTCGCGAAAAGGTCGTCATTAACGAGTCGGCCACTTATCACTTATCTCGTCACACAAAGAGAAGGTCTCCGCGGAAAACGTATCATTATTGTGTCACCGAGTGATGCTGACGTTCCTTATGTGTTACCAAGTTACTGCAACAGATATTCTTATACTATTTATGGATATTTAATCGCTGACATGTGTTGAGGACATTATTAATGCAATTAAACGTTTCAGAAACATTAATCTTCTTTTTTATAAGTTTGTCATCGAAAATTTATTCTGTCTTTATTACAGATCTTTTTTGGATTCCAATCCATATACCTAACAGATAAGTTTTGACTAACCGTTAATATTCTTCATGCCATATATTATAATTAAGCAAATGTGTGAAGAAATTTGAAAGAGTGGTGATTTAAGACTGAGGTGTTAGTTAACCCGCATTCCTTCATCTCTGTAAGACGTGTTGAATAGTAACGATGGAGAGAAGCTTGTTAGGAGCGAGAACGCGCCACATGCGACGCGGGCGCGGCGCGCCAGGAATGTGTACCGCGGCACCGGCGCAGGGCGCGTGCTCGTGATTTACACACTCACCACCTGTATGTTCTTCACCTACTATGCAGCTGATGCCAACATTCGTCTTCAGAGCACGCACACACGAGTACCACCGTACTTCCCCGTTCAAATTCGGTGCGCGTTGCAACACGAAGCGTAGAGCTTCGACTACCTGTTGGACTTGCAGTACCTGTGCAATGTGTCATTGTATGGCACATGTGGCCACTAAGCTCGCTAGGAATGCTGCGCGCGCCGTGGGCGTGAGCACTGTGGCAGCAGCCGGCGCGGGCGCCTCGTCGTGTGCACTCTGGCAGAAGCCGGCGCGGGCGCCTCGTCGTGTGCACTCTGGCAGCAGCCGGCGCGGGCGCCTCGTCGTGTGCACTCTGGCAGAAGCCGGCGCGGGCGCCTCGTCGTGTGCACTCTGGCAGCAGCCGGCGCGGGCGCCTCGTCGTGTGCACTCTGGCAGCAGCCGGCGCGGGCGCCTCGTCGTGTGCACTCTGGCAGCAGCCGGCGCGGGCGCCTCGTCGTGTGCACTCTGGCAGCAGCCGGCGCGGGCGCCTCGTCGTGTGCACTCTGGCAGCAGCCGGCGCGGGCGCCTCGTCGTGTGCACTCTGGCAGAAGCCGGCGCGGGCGCCTCGTCGTGTGCACTCTGGCAGCAGCCGGCGCGGGCGCCTCGTCGTGTGCACTCTGGCAGCAGCCGGCGCGGGCGCCTCGTCGTGTGCACTCTGGCAGCAGCCGGCGCGGGCGCCTCGTCGTGTGCACTCTGGCAGAAGCCGGCGCGGGCGCCTCGTCGTGTGCACTCTGGCAGCAGCCGGCGCGGGCGCCTCGTCGTGTGCACTCTGGCAGCAGCCGGCGCGGGCGCCTCGTCGTGTGCACTCTGGCAGCAGCCGGCGCGGGCGCCTCGTCGTGTGCACTCTGGCAGCAGCCGGCGCGGGCGCCTCGTCGTGTGCACTCTGGCAGAAGCCGGCGCGGGCGCCTCGTCGTGTGCACTCTGGCAGCAGCCGGCGCGGGCGCCTCGTCGTGTGCACTCTGGCAGCAGCCGGCGCGGGCGCCTCGTCGTGTGCACTCTGGCAGCAGCCGGCGCGGGCGCCTCGTCGTGTGCACTCTGGCAGCAGCCGGCGCGGGCGCCTCGTCGTGTGCACTCTGGCAGCAGCCGGCGCGGGCGCCTCGTCATGTGCGCACAGTTTATGTCCGTGAAGAGCCCGGAGCCGCCCGCTACATGTCAGCTACAACTTCATGGCCCGATTGAGTCATAAATATTGTTTAACAGCCGCGATTTCCAATACTTTGCGAAACCCATTTACAAGTTTAACACGTAGGTAGCTATGCTATTCCACTGCTGATCAAAACACAAACCTATCTCTACTGGATGTACATTCAGCACCTACTGTAAAATATTCCTGCGAAGCATACTGGCATTCAATGTTTTTTACGAACTCGATATAGATAAGTACCTACATTGAGAGTTCTGCTCGTTGTAAAGTGTGTTGGTATGCACTCGAACACGTAATCTGACGCAAATAGTAATACTTAGCAGCACTGAGTTACAGCGGAGTGGTCGTATGTATGGTGCGCCTAATTGCCGGCGACCGCTATAAATTGCGCAGGAGTGGATCCCGCTGCCGCCCGACCGCGCATAAATCTGCGCCGGCACGGCTAATGCAACCCGAGCCGACACGTGGGCCCCGCGCCGCACATCACACGCGCGTTAATTACCCTCAATTTGTCTTAATGAACACGAGAGGGGCAATATGAGACGAGCTCGGGATTCCATGTAGAAAAAAAATATATATCTTCAACTAGTGAAGTTTCATTAACATTAAATGGTACGAAGATAAGAGTTTCACCTTAATCATATTTAGGTGAAACTCAGTATGTGCAGTGAAGTAAACCCAGCTGTTAAATGTGTTGCATTTACCTAAAGTAAAATGAACTGATCTAAATAATAAACACTCATATTGAGTACAACAGAGGACCCGAGAGACGTTCTGACGTCACTGGACAGTGCATGTACTGCACATACTGCAGTCTTACACATCGTAATCAAAATCAAACACACACAGGAGCTATATGTATAGATATGAAGTATATGTCGCAGATGGATAGTAGAATCCGCTGGTTTACAAAACCGCTAGATGTTTTTACAAAACAACTCAGTTATGTAAAACAACTGAACAACGTTTAGCGGTTTTCCATACTTAGGTACTGAACTTGAACACACAGAATTACATGAACTTTTTTCATTTATCAATGCAGTGGGTCAACGATTAGCGGTTTTGTAAAACAGCGTGAAATGAAACATCAGATTATAGATTTTAGTTCTAAATTTTGTCGCGTGCGTACAATAATGGCGACCGAAACAGAAATAAATAAAACGAGTAACGAGTAAAAATTACCTTAACTCAAGTGAAAACAGTGATTTTAAGGACAATATTAATTAAAAGTTATCAGAGTTTTATGAAAGACGCTCATTGTGTCTGCAAATAAGCCATTCTGCATTACGTCTAAACGTCGTCGGTAGCAGTTTTGTAAAACAGTGGATTCTACAATTCATCTGCGACATACCTATACACACAGGTAGCTCGCGCAACAACACAAGTCGACGTAGGTTCTCAGCATGGATGCACGAGACGACAGTGATGCAGCCCCAAAGTTAAGCAGTATTTGATCCTCTGGGGATCTATATTAAACACTGCAGCTAATCTTACTCTACTTTCGTTCTTTCGAACGCCGATAGAACGAAAATAAATCTTAAACCGTATAGGTTAGCTAAAGACTTCATGTAGGACGTTGGCGTCTTCAAAACAGTGCACTACAATCCGATAGAGCTTGTTACGAGGCCCGGAACGCATAAATTGGTAAAATATGATGCATCCGAGATGCGCCCGCGTCGCGGCCACCACGCCGGCGATACTAATACATGTAGAGGACAATGACACAGAAGGACAACTTCTGGAATACTGCATTCTACCTTCTAGTATTACTTCAGTTGAACAACATTATCAGACGTAAGTAGGCCTGTCCCGAAAGAGAATAAGGTGAGATACCAGATACCTCACAGAGGGGAGTCCCCAGCCACCAACACCTCCATCTGTACGTGAAGTTAATAGCAAATTGACTGCTGAAACTTGACAAAACCTGCGATCACTGTTCACTAATAAGTCTGCAAGGTGTGGTGCTCATGTCAGAGCAGTAGTCATTTAAGAAGTGATGAGAAATAGTCACCATCGCCAGTGCAGACCTTTGTCCAGCTATAGGTAGTTCAAAAACCGCATTGCGAAAACCGCTGCCATGCAAACTACTGCTTGTTCTTCTCCTTTGAGAGTGGATGATTGTACCCAAACCACTGCTACAGAACCACACCTGCAAAAAACGGCGCTGTCAATGTCAAACTATTACCCTGGAAGTGAGGTTTATGTACGTGGACGTGTTGGTCAGTGCGGCTATTTATAATTCTTTGTAATTCTGCAGACATACACGAGTACCTATGTTATCGCACAATGAATGCAGATGACCTTCTGTGCGAAGGTGCCGCGTCATAGTAAAGTGCGCGACAGACGGCGCGGATCCTCGCCCTTAACATGCAAAACGCATCACAACCCTGTGCTTATGATATAGCGAACAAGCTAAAAATGGCCGTATGTAGTGCACTTTATGTTACCGACGATCGCCGGGCCCGCGTAGGACGAACGCGTTCTAATAATACGAGATAGGTACAGGAACGCTTGAAACAGACCAACTATTATATTTTTATATTATAAGTGAGGAGAATTTATTCTTACTGCTCCAGTCACTAGGCCCATTAGTTTTCTATGTTGAGTGCTTTGGTATTATTTTTTTTATTAACGAAGTACATCTAAATTAATATAATATCAGAACAAGGTTATCTGAAATTCTGAATTGGCACCTGCTATGCTTAATGGGTGCGTCTCATAACGTATAAACTCATTTGGTCTAATTTCATTTTATTATCGTTCATAAGATATAATCAACGTGAGATATACCAACTGTTGATATAATTTCTTTACATATAACATTTATTTATTCTAAAACTTAATTAGTATAATGTTGTTTGATATAACGTTTATGTAATCGAAAATCATTTGGTCTAACGTTTAATATATATACAAAAAAACATCATTAATTTTTTTTTTTTCAGCACAATCCATATAAGTAATACATTAAATTATAATCAATTGGCACACTGAATTTTAAAAGCTGACAATAATATTAAAATAATAGTAATAATATGTACAAGTAAATAAAAAGGAGGGAAAATAATCAAAGGGCATCAAAAAATTCATCCGCATCGCTGTCAACAGGAAACATGCCCAAAAGACTGGCAGCATTGCCACTTTGTATGGCAATGCTGATTCTTTGGCCCAAAAATAAGCCAGCCCTCTGGTCACGTGAAAAGTCGACCAATCGCTTGGCGATGTCTCGAAATACTAAGTGGGCACTCGGGCCCCATGGCCCTAGAGTTTCCACCCCAAACGGCTCAAATATATAAGACTCAAAGAGATTGGAATATTTACGCCGTTTGAGGTTTTCCGCACCTGCAGCAGCCGCCCCAGCACAACTCGCCGTACTTGGAAGAAGGGATGGCGCAAGGGTGTCGACACACGTTGCATCCCACACCAAAGGCCTACCAACCTTCCAAGGCATTATGGTCATTCCGTCTGGTCTCTTCCCATCGTCGCGTGCCAAGCCGTTGGGTTCTAAAACAGCTGGCACCCCGGCGGTGACAAGAGCACGACGGATGATGTCATTGATGCTGGCATGCCGTGCTATCCGGCCTGCGCTTGTACTGCAGGATAAGCCATGGTGCCCGAGGCAGTCGACACCTTCACCGCATTGGCAGCGATGTGGAGTCACGCAAGGGGCGCCCAGACGCAGACAAGTAGCGAGCCGGAATGTGGAGTCACCCAGCAAAGTGCCTATGTTGGGTGACGGTAGCGCCTGAAGCCAGAGGCCCGACTCCCACTCACCTACAGCCAATAGGCGGGCACGCTCAGCAGTATTGGTGGACGTATTAATAAGATTATTCCGTACCAACCTGCAGAGCGGCTCATCCCATTGCCTCTGGGAAGATGGGTTCGCGGGCCGAACTGTATCCGGGCAAGCCATTTTCCAGGCGTTCACCGCGTCGGCCAAGCACGGCACCTTAGAGTCAACCAGGGAGGGGGCTAAAATCTTCCCGATCAACTTTTCGGTGCTGTGGACAGAGGACAGGAACGCCGGTAAGCTAATACTGGAAATTTTACGGACGCCGAGGCCACCAAAACGGATGGGTAGTGTAGCTTGCAGCCAAGCTCGGTCGTCCAAGACCACATTTAGAATGGATGTTAGTGTGCTGCGAATAATTTGGTCAATTTTGTCCAAGAGGTGTGGCTGCTTCCATAAAGGGGAAGAGCGCAGAAAATACATAAAATTTGGGCCAAAACAACAGTATCTAATTAGGGTGAATGCCGAATGTAAATTAATTTTGGAGAGTCTGTCCGAAATGTCATTGAGATTTTTGATTTTTTCTTCGATGAAAGGAGAAAAACTATCTTCCAAAATTGGGGAACCTAGGAGGTGCAATGAGCTTTTTTCTAAAATTTTTACTTGTGGGGCTATTGCATTAAATTTCTCTAGGGTCAATTATCTGTCGGTAATGTCAGAAAGGTAAATTTCGCATTTTGAGGGATTAAGGTCCAAGCCAATAGATTTAAATTCCTGTTTGAGAAGTTGTAAGTCTTTCAAAACGGTGTCTACATCACCTCCTAGCGTTCCATCATCTAGATAAATTTATTTATTTCCATCATCACGTTGAATTTTGAATTTAGTTTCTGGATAATTGGGTGGATAGCTAAAACATCATTATGGTTAACACCCCGATTCAGATAGGTTAGGTTAGAAGGCTAAGGCGGGAGCGAAGCGGAGCGGAGCTCCCGCCTTAGCCTTCGTGGTTATTTTTTTTTAAACCACCCAGAAATAGGAGCAAGGAAGGAAGGATGGGAGGTCGACATAGGATGCAAGAGCGAGCGAAGGGCACCCCGAGGTTCGGTTTTGTTAGGTTACTTTAATTTAAACCCTTTACGTAGAAATAGGAGCCCGCGAAGCGGGGCTCCGTCGACATATAATGCAAGATCAGCGAGCGTATGAGAATACAAAAATACCTTTACCAAGGTATATATTAATTGATTAGAGACTCATAGTTTTATATTATTTAACTGAGCAAGAGTAGGCACACTAAGTGACAACTAACAATAACTTTTGTTGAGCTACCCACAGGCTACAACATAAAAATAATATTATTAACTAACCCGTGTTTATGCAATTTTGCTTTGTGTTTTAAGTCGGCGTTTTCATCATATTAGACCAAATAAGTTTTATATCTTTTGAGTGGTATGTCAAACGATTTTATATTTAATGTATGTTATGTCAAACGATGTTATATTTAATGTATGTTATGCTTGTGCGGATTTCGTGACCGCGTGGGCGAGTAATAATACACTGAAGTAAGTTGTAAATAAGTAACGATTAATTTATTACGATATCAAGTAACTAAAGCTAGCAGTTACACTTGACACGAAAAAGTAAAATTAAATAAGGTTACATGAATGGTAAAACTACTAGAAACACGAAGCTCGCCGTAAACTATTACGGCGAGCTTCGGCGAGTAAAATATAATCGGGGGTCAGAGAGGACCTCGCACGATCGTAGTTCAGCACAGACTGAAGCTCAGAACCAAAACTCTCCCAAATCTGCCGTTCACTAAACAAAGGACGCGGCAAATCCACATCTGCCTTTTAAAAGTATAATAAAACACGAGAAATGCAGATGGGTACAATACAAGACAACTGAAAATAACAGAACAATGAACCTTAACTATAAATAGCAATTGGGTACAATACAAGATAACTAAACATAATAGGACAATGAAGAACCTTATTTAATTTTACTTTTTCGTGTCAAGTGTAACTGCTAGCTTTAGTTACTTGATATCGTAATAAATTAATCGTTACTTATTTACAACTTACTTCAGTGTATTATTACTCGCCCACGCGGTCACGAAATCCGCACAGTGGTGACCCCGACGTGATTAAAACTATCATATAGCGTGAGTTCGTGACAGTGCGTAAAGAGTTTCGCGAGTGCTAAATCAAAGTACGTGTTAAAATGGCGAGTGATCCAGCGGGAGTCACTAGCGGCGGATGACGCGCATTCCCACATGCTTATAAAAATTAGTTATTTTAAAATTATATCAATCGTTCATTATATTAACTAATCGCTATATTAAATAAAATTATAGGTTCCGTTGTTATATGTTGTTAATATTAGAGATTTTGTTGTTATATCATCTATTACTTAGCATGCTTAATTATTTTTGAAAAAAATATTTGATATTTTAACCTGCAGGTTCCATTTCCTTGTAACTATAAATAAGATTAGGTTCATGAAATATAATCATTCCACAGACATTTCCAAACTGAAATAATGTTTATGTAGCAATTAGGGCCCTGTTCCATAGTTTCCGCGGTTTCTCATACGATAAGCACGCGCCACGTAAGTATTTAATGCAATCACGTTAATTTGGATGTAATCGTTCATTATAACCATTGTCATTACTGACACAGTTTTGTCGCAACGATAGTGTTCAATAAAACGATATTAGGTAACGAAGTCACTGTGGCAACACCATCTAACAACGTTATATGTGCCGCTGCAATAAATGCCTTTGATGCGAGTGTTTCTGACAGGTGTTGGTAAGTGTGAGTAACACGTGCCGTATCAGTGTTGCGCCTTGCGCCAGCGCCGCCGCGAGCACCGCCGCGGGTGCGATAGGGGCGGCAATCGTGTGCCGATGTATCAACTGTATCGACTCACAGAACACTCGATAACGTGACACTTGTTGTAATACACTGATGTTTGACAAATAATTCACCACTCGAATAACTCTAGCCCTTCTTTCAAGACTATTCTTCATAAAAATATAATCCACCATTGCATTGAACTAAAGGTTTGAAAACAGGCTTGAAATTCATACCGAAACCGGTAGTTGGTAGTCGGTAGAAAACGGACCTAGGTGTACCTTGGTCCGTTTTCTAACGCGGTTAACAAAAACATATTATAAAAAAACACATTAATGTTTTTTTAATATAATTAACACACCATCATCCACCACCACCTCGCCCACGGAGAAGAGGGCTGTGTCCCAGCAGTGAAAACATAATAAACGTGAATGCCCGCCCCCATCCCCCCCTACCCTCCACAAGTTTCCACCAAGCTATGCTGATACCCGATTTGTCTAATTCCGAAAATCAACTTTTACAACCAATATACTTAGGGATCTGATAACGGCTTTATGTGGGGGCGAGAAAAGTACACGATTGAAGGGATAAGATATAATTGAGAAACTGAGTTGTTTTCGGTTAATTCCTAAAGGATCCAGTCTCCACTAGCATAATATCGAGATCTAATTCACAACACGTATGAGAGTAAGTGGATGGCCGACAGAGCCTTGTTACGACCTCATGATAAGTCCTCAGCTAACATTATTCTAAGCTCAACAAGTACATAGATCTGCGTCAATTCGCGCGCGATATGATAAGTTGACGTCAAGCTCATGCTGTTCCATTGCTATTAGTTAATTAATTGTTTTCTTCGCGGTTTCGCACAACAAGTGAGATATGTACAAATTAATTGAGCGTTTCCCTCAATTATATTCTCTGAAGAACGCGATTCATGTAAACTCAATGTTTAGGTTCGGAATGAACTCCAGCCGAACTGTCTTAGAAACCTAAGGAGTGGAGTCGACGGTGTCCTTCTGCTAGATTTAAATTGATATTAGGATAGCTATAGAATAGAATAGTTCTTTATTTGTAAATTTTCTTTTTTAGTAGGTACAAGTTGTGGACGATTGGTGATGTTAAGTTTAAAATGATCCTATACAAGGCATGCAAACAGTTTTAGCTATAATAATAAAGACTCGTTAATATATATTATTAACACATTCAATAAATATAAGATTACTATTTCAAGATGAAATACAATACATTATTTGAAATAGGCAATACAATACATAATGTCGAGTTTAATAAAATGGGATTAGAAATTCGTCAAGTTCGAGGTCAATACAGTTTAAAAATATAAATGATTTAGTACAAGTCAGGAATACAGAGATATCATTTATTATCAATTTAAATTCTTATCGGTCAGAAATTTGCCAATTGAGTAATAACATTTATTAATTAATGTAGTAGTGCACACTATCCAAATGCGCATGAAACATGTTCCCCGCACCCCTGCCAGTTGCCTCTCCAAGTGTCATGGCGGTGCGAGCGCTTGGCGAGATATTATAAAAAAATAATCAAAAAGTGTGGCTCTGATCTAAGGTAAGCCTGTTTTTGGACTTTCATTGCTTTTTACATGTTCGTGTTTATTGAAATGTTTTTTTATTTGCGGGTATTAATAGCAGTTAGCTAATATTTAAGCAATGTTCGATCACCGCACGCGGTATTTGAAAGTTATGTTTTGATCGATATCTTGGAATTTAGTTTTTGGGGCGAAATGATCCCTTTCTGTGTGTTTAAAATGATCCCTGGAATCATTTTACCCCATTAGTATTTGTTGTTTTTACAGATCATGCCGAGAATTTATATGTACCTACGCAAAACTAATCGTCAAAATTGGCCTGAAGAACAAATGCAAAAGGCATTAGATGGTATGTGGTTGGTTGGTTCCTGATAAGAAAATTATAATTTTTTAAATGAAGAGTTGATTTTTCTATTGCATTCATTGATAAAAAACCTGTGATAGGGATGAGTTGGTACTTTGGTAGGTAGGTACCTATTATATGTGTTTTTTTTTATTTTATTTAGAAGAAGAGTTTATTTGGTAACCTATTGCTTGACTAAGTATATTGTTAATTTTGCAAACCTTTTAAAAGTTTGTTGCAATGTTTAATGTTTAGTTTTGTCAAACTCAAACTCAAAGCATTTATTTCAGTTAAACCTTGTACAGGCACTTTTGAATTTATTGTCAAAATTAAAATAGTCCGTCAGTTAGTCAGAAAGTTGAAGCTAGTTGCCCATTCCAAAACGTAGATCTCTATGGAGAATTGATTAAGTAGTAGATAATTAAAAAAAAGATATCTAATGAAACTAGAAGACTGCAAAAGTTTTGTATAACTTGCTTACATACTTAAATTGTTATGAACAATACATATGATTAAAATAAACAGCTGAGTGTTTTATTTCACTGATATTTATTAACTTATGGTATAAAATGATCCCTGGGATTATTTTACCCCTACCCCAGGGATAATTTTGTACATAGGTGTGTATAAAATGATCCTTTACTAAACTTTAACAAAAACCTCTAATACAAAAAAACTACATACATATAATAAAAAATAAGTATGGAGTTACACAGTTAAGTAAATTCATTACCTCCAACAATAGAAACCTTGCGATTTTCCTTCAACTTTAGCCACAATTAAGTTTTTCCCTTAAGGGGATCATTATACCTCACCTTCCCCTACATCGTGTATTTTTTTCTAACATTTAGCTGTTATACTGTCTCCTGATTGGCCGGATTCTATGTTCGGACACTTTGTTAAAAAGATGCATATTTGATTTAACAAAAACAGCCACCTCGAAAATATAAAGTAATGGGAATGTTAATAATTTGAGGGACTTAAATACAGGTACGCAGCTAAATGTTTCTATGAAACTGACATACTTAGCTTATACAGCATTATACAGCCCTTATACAGCATTTTTGAGTCTTGAACACTTGTTCCCTCAGTCTACAATTTCCCCAAAATATTATGCCGAATCTCAAAATAACCCGTGGTATGCAGTTAACCTTGCGGCCATTATTTACTTAAGCATATTGTTACGAGCTTGGGGTTCGTGACAATAAAAACTGCCGATTTAATAACCAAAAAAATGACACTTTACTCACCAACACTAATTACAAGTCAAACACACTAATAGGAAACACAATTGCACTTACTGATCACTCTTAAGTCGCACTCGAATATCGCCTTCGATGTTATCGCATGTATCGCTTAATCGAAACTATGTGTCTCGTTGGCAATCGCTGCAACCCAGCAGTGGGCTGCGGCAGGCGGGTTATGGGCATCGCCCTTTGTCCCGCGGGGTCGATGTTGTGCCCGTAAACATACGGGCACCGTCGCTGGGGCGGCCATATAGGCCTCGGCCGATGGCGAGCGCGCTTTCGCCGCTCGCCTGTGAGTTAGTGTCATTTTGTGTCGGTAGGGGCGCCACGGTGTTAACCGTATCTTCACGCCGTCTCAGCGGTCAGTCACCGCCAGGTGGAACTCCCGGTGCCCCGGGAGAAGCCCAGTGGATGCTGACCAGCCAGAGACGGCTGGGGCTACCCCTACCAGGCCGAGGGCCCCCGCCCACAGCGTTATCGAAGCTAGCCGATGCGCTCCGGGCTAAGGGGCCATATGTGTCTCGCGGCTCGCGCCCGCCTTATATAGTCCCACAGAGCTATTCTATATACATCTAGTATGTTCGAGTACATAGCGGTCCCGACTGACTCGACGTCGAAAGTTCTCGGAATTACTAGTACTACTTAGAAAAAGGTCAAGTAGGGTCAAGGTCCTAGTACCAAGGTACTAGTTCCGCTACCCGATACTAGATGGCGCTAGTGGTAACTAATGTCGCCATGTATCAAGCATTATTTGTAGCGCGCAACAATATTGTTTGGGACGACACAGGATTTTTTTGGAATGTGGGACAAAACTTCAGGACGAACGATAAATAAATCTCTTTTTAGACAGGTTAAAGAGTACCTACATATTATACGCAGCTGAACTAAGTTTTTTGCATACTTCTTCTGCTTGTAGCTTCCAAGTTAATTGGCTGTCTATCAAAATGCCAAGGAATTTTGTAACTAGTACTTGGTCAAGTTTGTATCCATTATAGTGCAAATGTAAGGCTTCTGGTGGAATCCGCTGATAAAAATGCATTACATTAGTCTTTGGTGTATTAATCATTAAATTATTTTGGTCAAGCCAGTGTATAATGTTTATTAAAGTATCCTTTATGTCATGTTCATGTGTTTTTTGTCAATACATTATATCTATGTATATAATAATATAATGTATTGACAAATACTACTATAGCGGCGTATTGGTAATAATTTATTACATCACAAACAATCTGCTGTACATAAAATGTTTCTAATTCTAAGTAAGTATTCCTTTGTTAGGTTTTCCTGTTAAATCGGAACAAAATTAAACGTTTAATTTTAAACCATTATAAATTATCCTCTTATCAAAACTGCTTAGCGACCTTAACGGCAGCGTCTCATTAACTTTTTACAGTACTCCACCTTCCCAAACATTACCTAAGTGGTATTCTTATGTTCTTCCTACAGCATCTGCGATAACAGAAGCATCGCAGATGCCTTACCACCCAGAGACAAAACTGAAACGTCTGATATGCCAACAATTACACGGCAACCATGGAGCCCCTTTAAGGGGCTTACATGACCTAAAGCGCGGTCACTGTCGGACTGCATAGAAAAGAAAGAGAAGCGCGATGACACAACGCTGGTAATTTATTGCAAAAAATGAACCAATTATTTAATTACAAAAAAATCTATTGTTAGGACTAAAAAATTAAAACACTGGTATTTTAGTATGTTGCTTGTAGAATAATCTAACAAAAAATCAGAATGATTGTATGTACATAATTATATTAGTATGGTTTTTATTGTAAAAAGGTTTTTTTAGAGGTATTTTCATGGTTTTTAGGGTTCCGTAGTCAACTAGGAACCCTTATAGTTTCGCCATGTCTGTCTATCCGTCTGTCCGTCCTCGCTTAATCTCTGTGACCGTTAGCACTAGAAAGCTGAAATTTGGTACCAATATGTATATCAATCACGCCGACAAAGTGCTAAAATAAAAATTGGAAAAAAATGTTTTATTAGGGTAGCCCCCCTATGTGTAAAGTGGGAAGTGATTTTTTTTTTAATTTCAACCCTAACGTGTGATATATTGTTAGAAAGGTATTTAAAAATGAATAGGGGTTTACTAAAATAATGTTTTGATAATGTCAATAATTTTGGAAATAATCGCTCCAAAAGTAAAAAACAATGTGTCCCCCCCCCCCTCTAACTTTTGAACCATAAGTTTAAAAAATATGAAAAAAATCTGCAAAGTAGAACTTTATAAGGATTTTCTAGGAAAATTATTTTGAACTTGATTGAAACAACAGTTTTTGTACAAAAAAGACAAAAAGTTGTACAAAATAATTTCTGGACTAAGTTTGTAGTATAATCGTATATGCAAGCATTTTTTTAACTTCGTTTACATATTTTATTATCCTGAACGTATCCCTTTGTGTTCGCGCTAAAAACCGTCACGAGTTGGAGCGCCTGCCGCGGAGCGTGCAATGATGCACGCTCCGTGTTCGCGCACGTACCCACTACCGGGAGCAGTTGCAGGAGCGCGGAGCGCTTCTGGAGCGCGAACATAATGGATACCCACTTTTAAACTTATAAGTGGGAACACTTATTGTGACGGACGGGAAACTACGGAACCCTACACTGAGCGTGGCCCGACACGCTCTTGGCCGGTTTTTTTCTATCGTATGAAATCAGTTGTATTATGTTTTCAACACACTATCTACCTAGCATATATCCTGAAGAATATCATATACTAGCTTCTGCCCGCGACTTCGTCCGCGTGATATTTCTTGTTACTCCGACCCACCCCGTCGCATCGCATCGCCTGCCCGCGCTATTACTTTGTTTTTGTGCTTAGCGTTCTTTCTGACTTTTTTTCTTTTTGCTCGGCTCCTAAAGGTCATAGCGTGATGTTAAATAGCCTATAGCCTTCCTCAAGAATTGGGCTATCAAATGCAAAAAGAATTTTTCAAATCCGACTGGTAGTTTCAGAGATTAGCGCATTCAACCAAACAAATAAACTCTTCAGTTTTATAATATTAGTATAGATTTTTCTGATTTTGTTTACTGTAGTCGATCATATACTTTTATTGCTTCTAAAACTTGCATTTTTTGCATTTAGGTCCTGTAATCCCCTTAAACCGGAACACAGGAACGCTACTGGCGGCAGAAATAGTATTGTGGTAACTGTAGTAGTGAGTCCCAAACGAGCTGCTGCGCACAGAGACGCAAATTTATTTAAAATTTGTAAGTTTTACTAACGTCTTTTTGCTTCGCCAGGTGTGCGTGTAATGTGCGGCGGCTGAGCAGCTTAGCAGCGTGCGTGCGAAATGTTCGGCGGTGGTGGCGGCGTAGGCGCGGGTTACAACGGCGGCGGCGGCGACTGCGCCGACGGCTACGGGCTGGGCTACGTGGCGGGCGGCGGGCGCCTGCAGCAGTACGCTGCGCACTTTGCGCCTCACCAGAACGTGTGGCACCACCATCACCCCACGCACCACGAAACCTACGGTGAGTAAAACAAACACCTCAAGCATGCGTGTATGCCCCACGTGGCACGAGACCTACGGTGAGTACAACAAACAAACACCTCAAGCATGCGTGTATACCCCACGCGCCACGATACCTACGGATAGTACAACAAACAAACACCTCAAGCATGCGTGTATGCCCAACGCGTCACGACACCTATGGTGAGTACAATAAACAAGCACCTCAAGCATGCGTGTATGCCCCACGCAGCACGAGACCTACGGTGAGTACAACAAACAAACACCTCAAGCATGCGTGTATGTCCCACGCGTCACGATACCTACGGTGAGTTCAACAAACAAACACCTTAAGCATGCATGTATACCCCACGCGCCACGACACCTACGGTATGTACAACAAACAAACACCTCAAGCATGCATCTATGCCCCACGCGCCATGACACCTACGGTGAGTACAACAAACAAACACCTCAAGCATGCGTGTATGCCCCACGCGCCACGAGACCTACGTTATGTACAACAAACAAACACCTCAAGCATGCGTGTATGCCCCACGCGCCACGATACCTACGGTGAGTACAACAAACAAACACCTCAAGCATGCGTGTATGCCCAACGCGCCACGACACCTACGGTGAGTACAACAAACAAACAGCTCAAGCATGCGTGAATGCCCCACGTGCCATGACACCTACGGTGAGTCTACAACTATGTTTTTGTTTCGCGGAAACGGTACAGCTGACCCACTCTAATATAATAGGTAATAGGTAATTAATACGAGCTGGTGTCCGCAACTCCACGTCAATGCGCGTATTTTGCATACGGGTGGGAAAATCGAACATTCGATCCACCCCAGCTCCTCAAGGAAGGCCAGCAATGCCTTGATGTTACTGACCGTCTCATGTAGGGTACCTGGGTTGCCGAAGTACTTTGCCCTGTACGTGGCGACCATCGGGCAGTTTAAAAGCACATGTGCCGCTTTCTCGTCGTCCTCCATGCAGGCCCTGCACAGCGGACTGTCTGTCACTCCTATGACAAAGAGGTGTTTATTGAATGACCCGTGGCCAGTTAAAGCTGCAGTAACTATACGCAGCATTTGTTTAGTTAGACAGAGAACCTGTTTCGTGAGGCGGCCATCCAATGTGGGAAGTGCTTCCCTAGCCTGCCTGCATTCGCCTTGGTCCGTCCATAATTTGTTGTGTTGGTCTCTAGTGCGTTTCCTTACCAGAGTGCGTATATACCAGAAGGGGAGTGGCGCGATGGGCTCAGGTCCCACTGGTGCCATGCTCGACCCTCTTCTGGCAAGCTCGTCGGCTGCATCATTACCTAACGAACCGCTGTGTCCTTTGATCCATTGGATGGTTATATTATTGAGGTTACCCACCTGGTTGAGGCGCTGGTGATACTCGTATATTAGCCCAGAGTCAACTGTATAGCTGTTCAGCGCTTGCAGAACAGCCATGCTGTCTGAGAGTATGCGGATTGAGTGTTCCTTTACTTCCCTGGCCATAATGGCTGAAGCGGCTAGAGAGATGCCCAAGCATTCGGCTTGGAACACTTTGTTGTGGACCCCCAACGGTGTGGCTATATGTATGTTGAAGTCCTCCGAGAAGATTTCAGCACCTGTGCCACTACCTGTTTTGGATCCATCCGTGAAGATACGCAGCTCTGCAGGGCACAGCCCTTCGCATCGGCGATCCTCGTGAAGTTGGATCTTGTATTTTTATCAAAGATAAATTGTTTAGGAACCCGGTCATTTATGGCTTTCGTAACGGGGAACTCCTTATGGAGTCCCTCAAGCAGCATGGTGTGTAGTGTACTACTCTTGCCCCAGAGATTTAGTGTGTTAAGACGTACTGCCGCCATCTTCGCTTCCTGCTGTATAAACAGGTGGAGCGGTGCGATCCCTAGGATGGCTTCAACTGCTGCAGTCGGGGTAGTCCTCATGCAGCCCGTAGTCGCCATGCAGGCTAGTCTTTGCATACGTTGTAGTTTGTTGGAGGCTCTCACTAGCTTGGTGCGGGGCCCCAAAACCACAGCTCCGTAACTGATCATGGGGCGAATCACTGCAGTGTACAGCCAAAGTATAATTTTAAGGATAGGCCCCACTTCTTACCTATCATTCTCCTGCACTGCCAAAAGGTTATGCAAGCCCTGTTCAGTTTGTTGTCCAGATGACTACTCCAGTTTAACTTACTGTCTAGTGTTACTCCGAGGTACTTGACTTCGTTGGCCAACTGTAGTTCAGTATCGAACAGTTTAGGTAGGCGAAAAGGGCCTAAAGCTCGCTTATGGGTAAACATGACTAGTTCAGTTTTAGTGGGGTTCACTGAAAGGTCAAAATCCCTGCACCATCTGTCTACGATACGTAGCGCTTGCTGAGTGAGGTTACATATCGTGCCCGTTACCTTCCCCAAAACCAGGATTGCAAGGTCGTCGGCATAACCTACTGTGTAATAGCGGTTGGCGTTGAGTTTGGTGATGAGGTTATTAATCACCAGATCCCATAGAAGGGGGGGCAGGACCCCACTCTGGGGGCAGCCTCTGGCTATCATGGCCAGCTGCTGCTCGCCTTCAAGGCGAACCACTCGTTTACTTAGCATGTTTGTGATGCAGTCCGTTAGTACCTGTTCAACTCCATGTCTGGAGCTGGTGCCTTTCTCATGAATGGCTTCCTCTATCTGGCTGACTACCAGATGAAGTGCGGATTCAGTCCCTACTCTTATACAGGCTTTATGGTGACATTTAAATTATTACAATATAAACTTACAGTAAGAATTAAGATGGCTAAGTAAAAAGCAGAAACAGAAAATAAATCAGAAACGTGGATAAGAAACAATTGCTTATTTCTACATAACACACCCATCTGTAGTGGTATCTGTTTGCTTTGTCTCTACAATAATACAATTAGTGCATAGAGACATATAGATTCGATAAGCAGACGGGTTACAAATAACAAGTAAACTATGATGAGTCAGTCGTTAGAGCATCGAACACAGATAAGAGAGGAATTCGCACGACGACGCTCCAATCACTGCCTTTGTCTCTTCACTGATACAGTATCACGCAGGCACCGATACCACGGCTATGATGCTACGGCTATTTTTAATTTGAATGTTCATGTAGCAATACGTAATGCTATAAAAATGATTCGTATAAAACACTATGAATGTAAGCCTCAATAACTTCATAATTTGTTGTATAATAAATGTTTTTTTGTAAACAACAAAGATCTCAATGAACGAGTGTGTTTGACTGCCTTTGTAATGTAAAAAGGCACATCTAACATTTCAATTTAGTTTAAAATTTTTAGCTGGTTTTCGGAAAAAAAATATACAAATAGTTGTTTTATAAAAAATGTGTTAATGAATGTAGACTTGCATAAATTACCAAATGTGTCCTTTGTTCCTAGTAATTGATGTAAAAATATAAAATATTACAATGAACAGGCACATTTTACTTTAAATAATAATAAATACTTCAAAAGTTACAATGAATTAGTTTTACTTTACTTATAAACTCAATTGCTTAAAAATTGTTCGGTTTAAATAAAAAGTATCCAAGTGAAAATAAGTTTTATTTTTAAACAATGGTGCCGATTCGCTTGTCACAAATGCCTCTAATTTTGATTGTCTAACTAAATTTGACTATATTTAATCGCGATTAAAAAGGTGTGGTATAAAATTTGTTGTCATGAACTAAAATTCACACCTCCATCCACCTCGACTTCAGGTGCAAAAACAGTAATTTTACGAGTCATGTATCGTACATGGCACGTGCGCATTGCAAAGATCAGCACTTTTCCGTCGCCTTGCACATATTACAGTATAACGCGACAGTACCTCACGATCAGCGTTCATAGTCAGCTGTAATAATTCACAAAGCATTCTTAAAGCATTAGTTACGTGGTAGTTAAATATAGTCGAAAACCATCATCTTTGGCTATCCGTGACTTAACATTCAAGATAACATCCAAGGTGTGTGCTACCCATTCAGCAGCGTATGCAGCACTGTATCTTTATTTTCTTTTGCTTATTATCTCGAAAATTGTGTTCTATCGCAAAAGTAATGAAAATTTCGACCCCCTCTATGAAAACCATAAATCCCTAAAACCCAACATGTAGGTAATTATTTTTCATATTTTCCATACAAAAGTGAAAAATTCCATATAAACACGTCGAGGATGCCCAACAACTGCGCGCCTCCAGCTCTAAAAATATTCACGGGGGCAAACAAGTACCACGTGGAGTCGCGATTGTGGTCAAATTCGATTTTAGTGTGTCAAAATTATTTATTAGTAAAATACTAGTCACATCTGACTAGTTGTGTCTTTTCTTTTATACTCATTGGTAAGCCGTATTGTGGGGTAAAATTAAAAAGTGTAGGCACATTTGACTCATTATGCTTTTTATTCTTAATATGAACCAGATGGGCCTTTTTATTCTACAAAATAATAAAAAAATAAAAGCGACATCTAAACAATTGTGACCTTTCAACGTAATCGAAGTCAAATGAGTCCTTTTTCCGTATCTTAATGTGAAAAAGTTTAAAGTATCTTGCTCATAAAAAATTATAAAAAAAACTGGCAGATGCGCCTTTTTTTCTGATTTCGTATTTTACTCAATTTTGGAAAAAAATTTTATTCGTGCCCTTTTTCGTTATGACGGCAGTGTAGGTGTCGCTACTCGCTAGGTATAGAGTAAATTGTTTGTTTTTATGAAACGGGATTTGCATTCACTCACATTATAAATTTTAATAGATTTATGTAAGTGAATCCAATTCCCGTCAGCACTAATGTGCTGAGTGCTGACTGAGAGAATAAAAAAAAACAACCGCAACCGTTCTATGAATGAAATACGGCACGTTATGAATGGAACAACTAAGAAGAAAGCTTTATGCGAAAAAGAGTCAACAATATCGCAGCACTGCACACTGTGGCTATCTCGTTCAGATGACACAGAACAATTACCCACAAAGTTCCAATTCATATAAAACATTATAGGAAAAAACTGAATAACAAAGTTACCAAGAATTATCCCTATCGGCAAGTTAACAATAACTGAAATTCTATTATTAACGTGATTAATTCCTAACTAGCGGCGATTGACGCGGGTCTGAGGATAATGTCATGTCATGAGTGAACTAAGGTGGGATTTACCCGACTGCAGAATTAGTAGGAGCACGTAGGCGCTGAGCCAGGCAGGCTGGGACCGGCAGAGCACGTGGACGACCTGGCTCCGAACCAGCTCACTGAATGAATGACCCCCACTGCACTGAGCTGTCAATGGAAAGATTTGCTTTGCAATGACGAATATTTGTGAGTAAACATTAGGTAATTTATCGGTAACCACTGACTAGATTTAAGAAAAATATTATACATATATTAATCCAATTGCAGTTTTGAAACTAAATTATTTTCTTTTTTCGTGATATAATACCAAGACATTGGTCTAAAGCCAACATGACTTAGCTCAAACAACCGAATTAGAATAACGTAACGAATTAATAAACTAAATACGAGCAAAGATAAAATGTTAATTACAAAGTACTTGATAACGGCTCATAGTCAGATAATTTTGTTATCACTAATATATTTAACATAATTGTGGGTATCTTATCGTGGCCCGGCCAGGGTTCTGTGCGTTATAATATAAATAATCGGGCGTTCTAGCTATACAGTATAAGACATTATATCGCAATCTTATTTACTAGTAAATCTGACGGTGGTGACCAGTTCGTCGATGATGTGCGAGCACGCGCAGTCACGCGCCCGCGTCCGGAGGGAGCTCGTGCGTCGCTCACTATCAGTATTTACGCGAAGGCTGTAACCGCAGAGTGATTCAATATCATGAGCCAATTCCCAGTCGATATGATTTTTCCCTTAAGCAGGATAAACGACTTGTTTTTGTTTGATCGGGAGAAGTCGGCTGTGAGTGATGAGTGAGAGTGAGAGCGAGAGCGAGAGCGAGAGCGAGAGCGAGTTTTTACAACACCTACGTATATACGTATACATATCTATTACCTTCTATAATACTAATAACAAAGCTGAATTGTTTGTTTGAACGCGCTAACTTCTGGAACTACCAGTCGGATTTGAAAAATACTTCAAATCAAATCAAAATCGTTTATTTGCATAAAATGTGGTAGGTACAAAAGATGATTTAAAAAATTGTAGTACAAAGACACATTCCGCCATTTTTTCCGAAATTTTGCATTTGGTAGCCCAATTCTTGAGGTAGGCTATTTAACATCACGCTCACGCTAGGACCCTATAGCGCGGGCAGGCGATGCGATGCGACGGGTGGGTCAAGGGAACATGAAATGTCACGCGGACGAACTCGCGGGCAGAAGCTAGTATTTTATAAAGCAAGGAAAAATATAATCAGTCATTAACTCCTAGCAAGCAAGTGTTGACGTACCAATCTGCAATCACACAAGACTCCGAGCAAGCAAGTGTTGACGTACCAATCTGCAGTCACTGTCCTTTGATCTTCAAGCGATACTGTAGTGTAATGTCCTGATTGGCCGAAAAAAGAAGCAACCATTTTTTTTATCAAAGCTTCGACTTTTCTTAACTTTCGCCGGCAAATCTTCAAAATGAAGGACCCACTCTGTTGACTGGCTTTTTCTTTCGGGTTCAAAGCAGTACACCCAGGTTTCGTCACCTGTCACGTAGTCATTGGCTGTCTATAATAAAAGACAGCCAATGACTGTCCTCCATTAAACTTTTTTATAGTTTTACGGCACCACTGGACACGCAGTCGTTTCTGGTCCTCCGTTAAATCATGCGGTATCCATGGAGTGCAAAGCTTTCGAACCTTCAGATGCACATGTAAAATGTTTTGCACTTGGCTCATTCCAATGCCCAACAAACCAGGAATTTTCTGGCACGTAATTTTTTGTCAGTTTCAATAAGTTGTCGTACGGTGTCAATATTAGAGTCTGTAACCGCAGTCGCCGGCCGACCTTCACGTACCTCGTCATGGAGATGATCAGGTCCACGTCTAAATTCTCCAGGTCACGAATACACAGAGTTGCAACAGTGCTTCATCACTGAATGCCAATTGAAGACTCTGGCAACTCTCTTGTTGATTTAAGCCATAACGAAAATCATAAAAAATCGTTGAACGAAAATGTTCACGAGTTAAATTTATTTGATAGCGACACACAAATTTCGAAAGCACGTCACAATGAAAAAATAAATGACAGTCTCGCAAATTAAAAAGTAACATGTTCCCAAAGAGTTCCATTTTCGAATTCCATAATTGTTTTTTCATTCGTTTATTGTAAGTGGCCAGATCCAACTTTCAGTATGCCCCACGTAATCCTTAAACCTCTTTTCATACAGAGAATTACGTACTGATCTTATTAGCCTATCCTCAATGTATACGTGACCGTAGCATCGATCATCAGCTTGTTTTTTTATTTGACTACCTACCGGAACATATCAGTGATGGGGTACTGTTCGTATTAGGCAGTTGCGCCTGTATTACCGCGTTTTGGTGAACTAGATACCTATACTTATTTATGACTATATAACCTGTGCCTAAGTCCCAGAATTCAGTTACCTACGTATAAAGTAGTCCATGTACTTTGTTATGAAAATTGAGGCTCAGTTTCTGAATTGCACTGCCGCCGTAACAGCAGAAAGCTGTCATGAATCAGCAGTGATAAGCGCGTGCGCGGCGGCCGGACAGACCAGCGCGCGCGCCGCGCAGTCACGGTCAGTCCTAGCGTGACCTCTGACCGCGCGGGTCGCGACACCAACCTCGCAATATAAACTATCACTCATTACTAAGTAATCAAGTGCTATCTTCGAGTACCGACACGGATCTGATCGACTGACAATGGACGCGTTGCAACTACCCGCGAATTGGTTGCAAAACATGGCACTGCTTGCAGGTCCGTGATATCTTATCGTATCTATTAATAATAAAAAAAATCTTAATTTTACTAATGGCTGGTAGTTCACTGCTCAATATTTACTTAGATGGGACTTGAGACAAACAAACTATAGCTATTTATAAAGTAGGTACATGAGACACACAAATCTAGGTGATTTTTTAATGTTGTTTTGTTGACATTTGTTTTTATTGATATTCCAAGCAACATCGCTTCTTCTTACCATTTTAAAATAATTTATAAGGTTCCAATGCTCAATACAATGCTAGTTGTCTCATCTGAATCTTGTTGATTGACTGCTTTTCGCCAGTTCTTCAAAGGGCATCTTGAAATGTGGTATTCTTATTTCCTCTAACATGCAGGTTTAAACTGTCCATTCTGATTGTTGGGTCAGTTTTCCTTTTTTCTTGTATTGTGTACTGAAAGTTGTGTTGTTGTCATGTTGTGTAATGTCATTGTACTTGTGTTGTGCAGCAGGCGGCGGCGGGGTGAGCGGCGTGGGCGGGGTGGCGGGGGGGCTGTACTCACAGAACATGGTGATGGGCTCGTGGTGCGCGCCCTACGACGCGCTGCAGAGGCCCACTGCTTACGGTACCTAACAACAATTTACTACTAAACTACATACTTAAAACAGAGGTCGAAATCTGTGGAAAAGTTGCTACCCAATAGAAAGTCATTATGAATATTCATAATCATTTATATTATATCAAAATGTAGACTTGTCGAGACAACGTTGTCGTGTCTCTTAGCTAAACCATCATCTTGTATACAAGCCATTCAGTTTTCCTCGGTCTGGTTCTTCATAAATATCCACCGACATCTTCTACGTAAACTCTATTTACCGCAATCTTTCTATTCCACACTATCAGAAATCTCTGATAGTGTGGACTAGAAACAACAAATCTGTCGTTTTGTTAATATTTGTTTATGTTTAATTTATTTACCTACTTTAAGTTATTAAGACACCAGACTAGTAACCATTTCTGAAGCACACGTTATAATAAATCGTAGCGAAATTAACTAACAATAAGACAGTTTTACAGAATCAGTGGGTAAGAGAAATTGATAAAAGTTCCAACGAAATACCAAATCGCTACGATTTAGAACAACTAAACATAGCATGTGTCCGTGATATCTAATGTAGGCACATCCTCACCGCGAAATAACTAATCATAGCATGTGTCCGTGATATCTAATGTAGGCACATCCTCACCGTGAAATAACTAATCATAGCATGTGTCCGTGATATCTAATGTAGGCACATCCTCACCGTGAAATACCTAATCATAACATGTGATCGTGATATCTAATGAAGGCACATCCTCACCGTGAAATAACTAATCGTAACATATTATGTCCGTGATATCTAATGTAGGCTTATCCTCACCGTGAAATAACTAATTATAGCACGTATCCGTGATATCTAATGTAGGCATATCCTCACCGTAAAATAACTAATCATAGCATGTGTCCGTGATATCTAATGTAGGCACATCCTCACCGCGAAATAACTAATCATAGCATGTGTCCTTGATATCTAATGTAGGCACATCCTCACCGTGAAATAACTAATTATAGCATGTGTCCGTGATATCTAATGTAGGCACATCCTCACCGCGAAATAACTAATCATAGCATGTGTCCGTGATATCTAATGTAGGCACATCCTCACCGTGAAATAACTAATCATAGCATGTGTCCGTGATATCTAATGAAGGCACATCCTCACCGTGAAATAACTAATCGTAACATATTATGTCCGTGATATCTAATGTAGGCTTATCCTCACCGTGAAATAACTAATTGAAAATAACTAAATGACGACACGGTTGGCGCAGTGGCTGAGCAATCAACTGCTGCGCTGCGTGTCACGGGTTCGATTCCCGCACGGAACAAATATTTGTATTGCCTACAGGTAGTTGTTCTGGGTCTGGCTGTTTGTGTATGTGAATTTAAATGTTTGTAAACGCACCCACGATACAGGAGTAATTCCTAGTGTGGGGCAACGTTTTTCAAAGAAAAAAAAAATTATAGCACGTATCCGTGATATCTAATGTAGGCATATCCTCACCGTAAAATACCTAATCATAACATGTGTCCGTGATATCTAATTTAGGCATATCCTCACCGTGAAATCTTGTGATTAAATACTTAATAATTTTTCCCATATACATATAGTTGATAAATTGATTACCTCGACGACGCGTGAAGGTGGACCAATACAAGTTTCTTAATTGTGTAATAATATGGTGTATTTGGATTTCATTGGAGTCATCCCATCCTCCAGGATAGCTATTTATAGCGGAATAGGTAATTGGGTATCCGTATAGATATCAACAGAACCGCTCAAGTAGATACTATTGAGGAAATTTTAGCTTTTATGATTAGGAGGAAAAATAGCTCTTGCTTACAGCACCAGCAAACACTCAACATAACTATATTACTCGCTCTCTTATTGTCAGAGGTCAGACATGTGGCCATATATTATTTAAAACGAGAAGCTTAATGTTTACAGCTTAAGATGTAGAGCTCACAGACCGCATTAAGAACTCGTATACTTCGTTCCAAAACACAAATAGTGGAGGCCGGCCGCACAGCTGCTGGACTAAAGTGGAACTGGGCTCGCCATATCTGTCGCATGTCGGCACAGCAATATGCAAAAGCCACCACTCAGTGGATCCCCAATGGCAGGAAACAACTGCGCGGCAAGCCCAGAAAGAGATGGCGGGATGAGCTGGACTCTTTAAAGGATTGGCCCACAATCGCAATAGACCGAGACAAGTGGAAGACTGAAGGGAGGCCTTTTCCCTGAAGCGGGACAATACAGGCTTATAAAAAAAAAAAAGATGTGGAGCCATAACTAGTTCACTGAAAGATGTAGAGCCATAACTAGTTCACTGAAAGATGTAGAGCCATAACTAGTTCACTGAAAGATCTAGTCATAACTAGTTCACTGAAAAAGACCTAAGTACTTCTATATATTTTTCAAACCTAATAAACGTTTTGTAGGTAAAGACGATGATTACAAAGAGTATATTTAGTGAGTGCGATCAGTATTGTTCATCGCAGAAGACAATAACATGAATATTGACGTCAGAGGAGCGATAGCGAGCTGATTCATGACTTCACGTGCCCACGACCTCGCGAGCTCGCGGCAAGCAGGAGTTTCAATATTAGCTTTAGTCATCGCGCGCTACCATACTGTTCGACAGTCGACCTATAGGGGAGGTAGTCAACACATCGTGAACGCTTTTCTTGGCGATACAGAGATTTTTAAGACATCTACATACTTAATTAGTTAGGCATTGCTTAGTGTTAGTCGGTTCCATATTGTTTTCTGAGACTATAGATACGTCTTTTTATTTTATTACAGTTAGTGCCAGATCTGGCACATGATTTGGTTTTAAGAGCATTTACGACGTAAGGCATTTCATACAAATTTTCAAGCCCTTGTTTTTCGAATTAATGAACCGATTTTAATGAAACTTCATACGCATAGGCAGGATACAAAGGTCTAAAAAGTTAGTAGAGAAGATTTTTGAAATATCTTATTTAATAAAAGATAACTGGAAATATCTGCTCCACATCCCACATTCCAAAAAATGCATCGATCGAAGCGGCAGCGCGCGGAACGACGCGGTATTCCGGCGTGCGCCTGCTTGTCACTTTGCATTGTGGGCTGTGGCACGAAATTTAAATGCACCTACTCTAGCTTATTACATTGCGTATTAGTAGATTCAATTATTTTTGTCAAAAGTAATTAAATGCAATGTATTATGTAGGTAATAATAAGTTTGTGTAGGTCTTGGTGGTAGATTATTTAATTAATTGCTTTTGTGTAAAGTTATATTATGTAAGTATCCAGCTTAGAATTTCGAATAGGTCGCTAAACATCCTAGGGTTGGCACCAGACCTTTCTAGAGTGGGCACGCCCCCTAAATATACGCCTATGGACGTCACTCACTGGACTTACTTGTCTGTAGGCACCGACTACTAACTACTAGTAAACTGTAGCTACTACAGCTGAACTAACCGTTGAGTAACCACAACTTACAAAAATAACTGATTATATTATAGATAATAATTATAATGTAAGTAAGTACAGCATTCGCATTAATATGTAAAAAAATGGAAGACGTTTTTACCTAGCAGACAAATTAAGAAAGAAATTTAATTTGCTCGAACATGTGTATTCATACAGAATTAAAATAATACATGCATGCAAAATTTTAAAATAGTAGTGGCTCACGACATGTCTGCCATTATTATTACTGAGTCAATGATTTTTAACTTTTACACATTAAATATCAGTCACACAGTTAAACAATTTAATAATCACCATGAGTGGTTTAAAAATTCTGTAATACTGTAATATGCTTTTTTTACCAAAAACAAATTCAGTGTAAGTTTAGGTATAGTTTAAGTACTAATCATATTTTCTTAAGATATTTGTAAGGCTGTTGAATGCCATTTTTCAATACTAACCAGTTCGGCATCCGCACCGGAACAATTAACTTGAATTGGATTCTTATAAATAACCACGTCGCTAGTATTTCGGGCAATTACGTGTGTTCAATTAGTGAGCGGTAAGCGAATGTATCGGGGTAGCGCACAGATGCGAGGCGGGCCTTATCACCGGATAGTGATAACGCTGATATTCGCGGCCGCGCGGAGCCACCTAATAACTGTACTTACTCGGGGACTAACAGGAGAAAACGGGGAAAACGGAAAAAACGATTCATTTATTATAGTCACAAGGTGCATTTAATATATTTTTAATTAGCCCCCAAAACTTTTGAACGCGACTGTACGGACAACAGCTTAGTTATAATACGTCCAATAAAGAAGGCCATCGATATGTATGAATCCGTCGCTTTTAGTAGTCATTCAAATTTGTTCGGATAACCAGCCGTTGCTTACATATTTTGGTTTTTTGTTAATATTTACTTAATGCGAAACATTCCAAGCTGAATATTTTCACCATATATTTTTGACTAAAGGCACAAGATTTTGGTTTACACCTACACATCTGGGATTGAGCCGGTTCCTTGTATTTTGCCGTCAAAGTTATGACACCATCGTTTTGACTTTTAGCGAGATTATTCTAAAATGCATGCATGAACAGTTTTGTAACTTTGTATGGTTATTATTAGCGTCAAGAAGGACCGAATACAGTTTTCAGCGAACTTGTACCTTGTCTAATTTAGGCGCTGCGATGTTTTTTCGGGTTTTCCTAAAACCGCTATAACTTGAAAACTATAAATATTTTCTTAAATCTAATTGGGGCACTAAGGGGCACACATTAAGAGTACTCGTGCATGTTTATTCTACAGGGGCACATGCAATGGTTGTAGAGATATACGATTCATCAAAACGTTACTCCAGCAGGAAATGCAATATCTCGAAAACCTGAAGGGGTACAGATTTTATTTTTGGGGGCACATTTTGGCACACATATAAGCTTTCTGGCCATGCACAATTTTTCTCTCTTCGATCATTCGTTTAGAATTTTCCTGCTAGAAAAACGTTACCCCAGCAAGAATCGTTTTTCCCTTTTTTTTCCAAAACGACAGGGGGCACACATTTTTTATTTGGGGGCACATTTACAGCAGCAGATAAGGCACCAATTATACGTTCTACTCCCGTAACTCTAGGAGACACTTTCTTGCTGGGATAACGTACACGATGGCACCAAATGTCACTGTGCTTTTACATTTATGTTGTAGACTTATAGAGAATTAATTGTCAACAAGCCATGGAGCGATACACAGTTCAAGAACGTGGAAGCATTGTTACTGATTTTTGTTTAGCCTGCTCTGTTCCACTCCTGGGCAAAGACCTCCCTCCACTCCTTCCATCTTTCGCGAGCCCGCGCGTCCTCCTACGTCGTCGTTCCTGTTACTGATTATTTGACAAATTTTCAATCTGTTGTTTTAGCGCAGCGTGAATTTCGTTATCGTTGTCCTCGTCGTCCTGTTCCATGTGCTCGAACAACTAGAAGCGTTTGGCCGAGTTCCTTGTGCAAACTGGGTCCCCTACAGATCTAGCAAGAAGTGACCAATTTGGAGCCAGATGTTTTGCGAGCAACAATTCAAATTGCCGTAAAACGAACACAATATCGCTCAAATGGCCACCTCTCGAGCACAATTATTGTGCTCGAGAGGTGGCCATTTGAGCGATATAATTTTTACCAAATAATGTCATCAATTTTACACTTTCAAATAAACTTTTCGTAAAAACAAAATCCATTTTTTCGTGTTCTAACAAATTGGCAGCCAAATCTAATTATAACATTACTTTTGCGCCACCCCTTAAACAGTTTTTCGTTGAAATACCCACGAATACATACCTAATAGATTCAATATAGACACATGTACCTACAACTACTGTATGCCCTGTGTTCGCATAGGTATGGCGGCTGCATATCTCTCACTATCGTTAGTGTTATTGTTCCACCTTCTAGGAAGCCGCGCCGTCAACATTGTCGACGCGCCCGCTAAGGCCCGGTATGTGCCCCCGGCTATGAGAGCTGATAGCGTTTGATAATACGGCTACCTGTACTTAAAAGATAATAATAAATACACAGCTTTCATCATCATTCGCAGCTCGTATCCTCACCTCATTGTTCTACTTAACTCTGCTTTTGTTCTGTCCGTTCCCAAGCTTTATGTAGTGCTAAAGTCTATTTAGGCATCGTCCTGTCCCCGAGCAGGCGTTAACTAGGCCCAACTGACATGAACGTGCGAACAGATGGCGTGCTGGAGATATACGAGGAGGGGCGCGAGTGCGTCAACTGCGGCGCCAACAACACGCCGCTGTGGCGCCGCGACGCCACGGGCCACTACCTGTGCAACGCGTGCGGCCTCTACCACAAGATCAACGGCGTCAACCGCCCGCTCGTGAAGCCGAGCAAGCGGCTGGTGAGTCTCCCCCGACCAATAGTAACGCACTCTGTTTGCGAACAGGTGCCGACGCAGACCTACTCACCCGCTTCTATAAGGAGGGCACCGTGCAGAGATGGATGAGTGTGGAGGGCATGGCCAGGGGCATGAAGAAGGTGAGTCGGTGGCGTGTAGACTAGTGCATGCATCCTACCGCCCCGCGTCGCCCCCGCGACGTCGCACGCACGCGGTTCCTGTAGATATCCTTACTTTTCGGGCTTTGGCGAGTGTTAGGAAACTACACGCTACCGCTCCCTACTTCGAGTGCGCCGCTTTGTAGCACTCCGCTTGCACCGTTACAAATTGTACCTACCCAATAATATCACCTCCCGAATCGATCACCGCAACCTTCCATTATTGACGATGGAATTAGATAAACGTATCGCGCTGAGATAACTAATCGATCGGTAATTGCATGTTAGTGAGCACGGCGGCATTGCGCGGGCGCAGCGGTGACGTCACGCGGTAACGAGACGTTGCGTCGCGGCAATCAGTTGGCTCGCTCACCAGCAGATAGGTCGCAGATAGCGTGCACAGTGAGCCGCGCCTCGCTGTTAACAACGCCGCGCATATTGGACTTTATCGATCAGCAACAAGAGTGTCGGCTAGTTATCTCGGCGCGTCGCACACACGCGCACAGATAGGACAGATCTCGTCCAATGAGCGGTGGCCCCGCCTGCGCACGCACTCCTCGGACAATGCAGCTTGTAGCGCATGCGCGCGTAATTCTATGTGATGCGGACAAGATGGCGGTGCGCGGTGTCACAGTGCACTAACTGGACACTGGCTCACTGGACGAGTACTTTCTCGTGTGGCTGCTCTGAGGTCACTGGTGGTGGATTCTGTAACGATGGTGTGCATGTGAGGTTCTTGGGTTTTGATGGTTCTATTTCTTTGGTTTTGGTGCTCTTCTTATGTAATTTAGTTGTTAAGCACGCTTCTTACACTTCTTCACTTTCTTGTTTGGCATGTGCTACCAGTAACGTGTCACCTTTTACATAGATAGCTTACTATCTAAAAGTTGACACGTTTACCAGACCTTCAATTCTACAATGATCAGGACTAGAGTGTTCAACAACAAAACTGTTTAGATAACAGTAGTAATGTAGGTTCCATTCCACTAAATTCAGGCTATCTAACTAACCTAATGAGGGTTATAAATTAGTTGAACGTGCGACAGTCACATGTTTGGGAAATTAAACTACTTAACAAGGTCTTGAGTACCTAGCATCACCTTGATAGGTACATACACCTACTTCAGCTGTTGATATGCCTGCCTAACGCTGTCTGTATCCAGCCACAATCCTACTTCCTTAAGAGAGTTCCCTGAATAGAGAGAGAGAGCATAGTTATGTTGACAATACAACGGAGGTAATGAAATTAAGTACCTACCAATATCGGATATATTCTGTCAACCTATAGATCCTACTCACAAATATACAGTATTGTTAAATATATTTCATTGATGAAGGAAAGAAATGAGCTCATGAACGCTTCTTGTAGTTCCCCAGAGACCTGGTCCTCGGTCAGTTTGTAGCTAGGCCCACTTGCTTGGTGGTGGTTACTGTAATAGTTGCACTAGTGCTGCCAACACTGCAGTGGGTAGCACCCGTGTACCACGTGACATGACACCGTCCCCCCCACAGTCGGCTGCGCGGCGCCACGGGCAGTGCTGCACCAACTGCGGTTCGCGCAACACCACGCTATGGCGGCGCAACAACGACGGCGAGCCCGTCTGCAACGCGTGCGGCCTCTACTACAAGCTGCACGGAATCAACCGGTACGTACCACTCACTGCTGCAACACGCCATGCAACTTTACATTCAAAATAATAAATACCGAACCAAAAATTCTTGCGTAAAAGAGCAATGTCCTTATAATGTAGGTATTCTGCTCGTAAGTCGACGAGCAGAGTACCTACCTGCGTAGTAGAGACATGGTAGCTACCTACCATCTAGTATGGAAAATGGCCTATGTTCATGTCTGTTTTCACGAATAAAATTATGTCCTATCCAATTTTAACAGGCCTCTAGCAATGAGAAAGGATGGTATCCAGACGCGGAAACGTAAGCCAAAGAAATCTGGCAACGGAACGAAGCCGCCACAAGATGGCAACAAGAAAGATGAGCACAGCTCTCCAGGGATGGACGGTACGAATCACATAAATTTACCCACTTCTGTCAACAATAATATCGAATTATTCTTCTGTTCGACTTCTTGAACAAGGCAACCACTATTTAATTAAACAACTTGTCATTACAGACAGCAAACAGAGTCTCCCAGAGGTGCCACTGCCGCTGACGCAGTCAATGTCTAGTCACTGCGCGTCTAAGAGCCGTGAGGCGCACGTGACGCCGGACACGTCGCCGCACGGGCACGGACACGCGCACGCGCACGCGCTGGGGCACGCGCCAGCGCAGCAGCACGCGCACGCGCAAGCCGGCCACCACGCGCACGCGCAGTACCCGCTGGGCCTGCCCGGCGCTCCATTCCTGTCCAATCCGTCGCTGTTCAACATCAAGAGCGAACCCAGCAACGCCGCCGGCTACGACTCATACCCGCCGCACTCTACACCGCACTACCACTCACAACAACACTATCTGCACGCGTTACAGGTTAGTAGCTACTACCGAGTTCAAGTAGGTACATGTCCTATCATGGGCGTAGCCAGCCTTGGGCTCAGGGTGGGGCAGCAGTCAACCTATCCCCCCCTCCCCCGGTAATTTTTTTGTAACTTGAGCCGTTTGGGCTCTGCGCCTATGCCAATTTGTTAATCTGTAAATTTAGAGGTTTATATTTTCAGGTACAGAAAATAAACAATTAGACACAGGATAGATATTATAGTTTTATTTTTATGAATAGTCGGTGTTTATAAATTTAAGTTTTAACTAACTTTTACTTCAAGAGAAGCCGGCGTGGGTTCTGACAGAACCTATTTAGCACTACTTCTACAAATTTATTTTTTGATTCGGCGATCCTCGTTCTGTGCACACTCATACACAGGCCGCTTAGACGATTTGCGCTCATGGTTGAGCGAAGCCACGTTTTGACCCGCCGTAATGTGCTGAATGATCGCTCTATTGTACAGGTCGTACATGGCTGGGCAAGAAAAATAGCGAGCGCAGTTTTTACGCTGGGATAAAATTGCATTTCCGAAATCTTGATCTTCCCACAAATTATACCACATTTCAGCCTCGCTTGGGAAAGTATCACTTAATTTGTAAAACTTGCAGAAAGATTCTGTTTTTTTCAAAAACTCGTCGCAGGTCATTTGCAACATATGACATGGGTGCAATGTTATCAAAGAATATGTAAGTTACCCTCCGCGAAATGATCTTCTAATGACATAATCAGCGAGTCTAGGTAGGGAATAATCAGTGATCGTTTCCAAAACTGGGCAGGACTTTCTGGTGGAGGATTTGGACGATGTGTCTGTCTCTTTGCGATACGCGGCATTGACAAATCAATCTCTAGAGCATCAGCGATCTCTTGAGCTTCAGCTATGAAATTGCCGCTGTGTTCGTCGACATTTTCTCTGTGTTTTTTTAAAGTGTCAACGATTCTTTTAATATGATTCGCACACTGGAGCAAGTCAATGCTTTTGGATTGTAAGCCATTTACAATTGGTTGAAGCAGTGCAGAATATTTCGCAATGTATGTTTGCATACAATAAATTCGGAATTGATAGCAGCGCAGTATAGCTGATAAGCCGCCTTCCTTGTTGCACTGTTGCTTTCTTGCGAAAGCGTCAAAAGGGCCGTGATCATTTTAATATAATTTTCTTTAAAAATGCCAATGCACTTATATTTTTGCGACCAGCGCGTTTCGCAGAGCATTGGTATGTTTGGCACGAGCTTACGGCGTTGAGCCGATTCTCGGAAGAATTTGTGGCGGGCGCACACTACAGGATCGCACTTCTTTTCATGTCGACTATTTTTTTTGTGTAACTTTCTTACGGATATTATGATTGTTGTTAGAAAAAGAAAAACATATTTTTTTTTTTTGTTTTATTAGGCACCTTATAGGTCAGAGCCAGGGTGGGGCAAGCGCCCCAGCTTGCCCCAGTGTGGCTACGCCCATGTGTCCTATAACAGAAAAAAGGCATTAATGAGGATTTTTTTTAATTTTCATTGTAAAAAGTTGAAAATTAATAATCTGTGTTTCCACCATTGCCACGAATCACAGCGATTTGGCATGCCTAACAACAGTTCATCAAAATCACTTTGAGGAATGGCCGCCCACGTTCTTTCTAACAAGTCAAAAAGTTGTTGTGGGGTATGCATTCATGCTCGGCAGAGCTCTTCTTTGGAGCATATCCCATGCGTGCTCAATTGGGTTGAGTTAGGTCTGGCGATTGAGTAGGCCACAGGCAGAACGTTGATGCGAGCATCGGCAAGAGTAGGTACCTACCTACATGTTACGACTCTAGCCGTGTGTGGACGTGCATTTTCGTGCATTAGTCGAAACGAATCACCCAACCGGCTTCGCGAAGGGATGATCACGTCTGAAACAACCCTCTCCGCTTAAATCTGAGCACTGACGTTGCCCCTGATCCAAATGAGATGGTTCTCCCTCCGATCCAAATACCGCAAACCATTATTGTTCCTCCTCCATGAATGAACTTTCTGACAAAATTTCAAACGTTCTTGACGTCCAGATGTCCTCTAAACTCGAGTAACTACGTCTTGTATCTGGCCTCATACCGAAACGAGATTCATCGGAAAGGCAAACAACCAGTCTTCTTCCTCCTAATTTCTGTTCGCGAGCCCATTGTAAACGGGTCCTACGGTTGCGGGGTGCTATAGATGGAACTTTCAGCGACCTTCGGGGACGCAGACCCACTTCACGTAAAGGATTTCGGTTGGTTTGGTCGCTTATCAGCAAGCCTGGAGAGCTGTGGAGCGTCCTAGCCAACATCATGGCGGTCATGGTATAATTTCGTCGAGCAGTTAATGCATGTACCTACCAAGAGGTAAGTTCATCTCTCGTGTCAAATGATGTCAGCGCTCCATATCGATGCAATTTTTTTCAGTTCCGATGCAATAATTGTAATGGTTTTGTAAAAACGCCATTACCCACTTTTATATGAATTCTGATATAATGTTCTATTTTTACCCAACTGCGGCGAAGCCCAAATAGAGGGTTATTAATCGAAAATTAAAGAAAATTCTTAATTCAAATAGTGAAATTAACTAAAAAGAATCATTAACGATCCAAAAAAGTTAAAATAATAATCCTCAATTGCGGCGATACCTACTCTAGAACTTACTTGATCCCTAGACAATTTTGATGTGTAGTTCAAAAGACAAAACTATAATTTGGTATCATGAAGCTGATCTGATGATAGAGCCAGGAGGTGGATAGTGGAACTCTTCAGTGGCTACTAGTAAAGCCCTCGAGTTTGGGCTCATATGATTTGTTTTAACGAGGTCAACTTAGATTGCACTAGTTGGTGTCGAGCTTTAAACACTTTCAATGTTTCCTAGCTATAAATTTATGTATACCTGTCTTTTTGTAGCTTTCTGATTGTCCAAAATAAATTGTTTTCCAATCCATCTTTTTGCGTTACCAGAGGGCCTCGCAAAATGTATGTTGCCCACATGAAATTTAGGTCTTGCTCGCCAATGTCTTTTTAGGGTTCCGTACCAAAATGGTAAAACGGCACCCTTATGGTGAGACTCAGTCTGTCTGTCAGTCTGTCACAGCTGGATATCTCGAGAACTACTAATGCTATCAACCTGAAATTTGGAATACTTTTAGATGACGTTTGCCCTATATTTTGCAAATAAGAAAGAAATAAAAATATAGGTATGTAATACTTACTATGATAATTAGAATCAAATGCAACTATTTCTCGTTTCCAGTACGGACTGGGCAACGGCGAGGAGGAGGAGGGTAGCGGCTTCCTGCACCAACGCAACGTCACTGCGCACGCCAAGCTCATGGCGTCTACGTAGCGACGCCCGCACGCGCGCTGAGCACGCCACGCCGCCGAAACATCACGCGTGACGCACGCCACTCGTGAGATGCCACCCGACCGTCACGCCGCGCGTGACTAACGCCACGCAACCGACACCTCACGCGTGTTGCACGCCACGCAATCGACACGCCACGCCACGCAATTGACACGCCACGAGAGACGCACGCCACGCGTGTCGAACGCCGCGCCACCGACAAGCCACGCGCGTCTGCACGGTGCGGCGCCACAGTGAACAGACAATGGACTAACGAACAAACCGTTCGTTTCGCGAATGTGATGACAACGAATCTTAAGGTGCAGTTCCTTACAACTCGCCGTGAGTCAAGACTTCAGGAGCGTGGGCGTGCACGATTTGCGACAATTTATTTAAGTGACGCAAAGCATGCATGCCACTGCCAGCTCTCCGAACTATTCGTATTTATCGAATCTAATAGCTATTTCAACTTCCATTAGTTAACTGATAATCGACAAAATGTGTAGATTGTGATTTTGTGAACCGATCGATCGAATGTACATAGGTAGGTATATAGTTGTAACATTTAGGATTAGTGTGGCTGTACCTAGTCGCTCTGAGGGCACCTCGCCATAATGACTGACACAATGGTAACGCAAGTATTAACTATTTAAATATTTTAACGTTCCATGACAATTATAATCTCAATAAAACTAGTCTAATGATTCTCTATTATTATTAGAAATGTTTTAAGAGTTGAGAATGGAATAAGATGACGATAAGCAACAATATTGTTAAGAAGCTTTCAGACCGGCGAACCGTCCAGTCAGCGGGGAGATTTGTCCGTTTCTCTGTGTATTCATCATTGTAATCGAGGTGTTTCTCGCTGCACCTCGCTTGTCTGAGAAAGATTTTACAAGCTGTCTTGCTGTGTAAATAAAGCCACGTAGATGTGTAATCATTCAACTACGTTAAACAGTATTCACATTATGCCACCTGAACAATACATCACTTGTTTGCCGGTAGGTAGGTAAATACTTGTAGTAGGGAAAAGACGACAGTCTTTTTTGTCATATAATATTTTTTGATGATGCAGTGTTGCAGAGTAAATGAATAGGTACCTACTATTTAGAAGTACAGTATTTATTTATATCAAAGGTGTAAAATCTTAGAATTTCACATACACTAGAGTGTGAATAACGAAAGAACATTTCTTAGAGTTAGAACAGTCTTTCTTTATTTCTTAACATTGTGTTGCAAAAGTGCCTAGGTACTACTTGCCTTTCTTACAAAAGTATTATAGTAAAATGTGTTAAAAAAAATGCACAAAACTCATGTGTGATGATCCAAGTAACTTCATGACTTGACTGCATACATTGTTTAATTTGCTGTCTAACCTTAAAGATACACCTACCCAATCTGATAATAATAGTAATATGAACTATATATATAAGCAATGTAATTACTAAGTATTTGAGTAAATAAATAACAGTGAGCATGTGGAGGCAACCTGACACAATGTGTCTAAATAAATAAGTTTGAATAAATGGCATTTATTATACTTGTACATATTTAGTTAGAAAATAAATATTCAAATTAATATTATAGCAGTTTATTTCCTATGTTCCAGCACAAATTTTATCACAGTATGTATTGCATACGGAAAAACTTTAGGCTTATTATCGAATTTTGACGAAAACTTAAAATTAAATGGAAACACTTGCAATGAATAAATGAAAACTTTCTTACTTATATTTTTTGATAATAAGTCTCAAGTTTTTAATTAAATGTAATATAAACTAGAAATATATGTACAAAGTGGAGTCTGTTGTATAGTATAATATTATGAAATATATAAGTGAGCACACAGCACTGTATTTCTGTTCCTCCCCATCACTCCTCAGACTCCAAGGAGAGCTTCTTCAGTGCGTCTCCACCGAGTCGATAATAACACCACTGCTCTTTGTTAGTAAGGTTCACCGCACCTTTGTTCTCATAGAAAGTACGTGCTGGGTTCCAGTCTAGTACATGAAAGTCAAGGCGGCTACAACCACTACAGGAAGCTTCCTGAAAAATTACATAATTATGTTATTTGATCAATTCAATGTCATTTGTGTATCTTTGACAGTCGTTTCGGGTAGTCAGAAGTCCGAAAGTCTGTCAACCAGTCTTACCAGGAAGAATCGTATTACCCAGTAACTGGATTGTGGAGGTCAGATAGGCAGTCGCTCCATGTATAATACTGGTATTCAACTGCATCTGGTTAAACAGGAAGCCAACCCCAACATAGTTGGGAAAAGGCTAGGCAGATGATGATTTGGTCAATTCAATGAATCAATATTCTTTACACAAGTAAACAGGTCATTCGATAATGTACCCAAAATAAGAATTTACCTTAGCAACCGCCTTGAATAGTCTCTTGCCCACTCCCTTGTGCCTCTGACTGGTGCGTACATACAGGTCCTCCAGCATCATGGAGCTGCCCTCCCACGTGGAGTATGTGGGGAAGTAAAGCGCGTAGCCCACCACCGGATGCGTGCCGGGCCGCTTCACCTCAGCCACCTTACACTGGAATAAAGGAGGCTGCATCTCGAAACCGTCGCGTTGTAGCTCTGAAATGTCATAAAAGAATAGTCACTCAGATTTATCTTATGCAGCATTGCAGCTAACCTTAGCTTGTATTTGATCAGCACTACACTATTAGCATACCTTTAACGGACATTTTAGGCCCTTTAGGCATGTTCTCGAAATCAGCAAGCTCCTGTTAGATAATGGATTTTTACTAAGAAAATTGAATGATAAGTAAGTATTGTTTAAAATTCTGAGAAAATATGCATAAAATGAGTGAAAAAATAAGTTCGTAAGACCTGTATCATTTCAGACACTGCCAACATGTCCTCTCTCTTTGCAGCACGGATTTGTACTTCATCATCACCGTATTTTTGAGCCATTATTAATAATAAACTTGTAGTCCGTACTCCGTAGTCCTGAAAATGTATTTAATCAATTTAAAAAATGTTCACGTTAATTTTGAAAGTTCTGTCAAGTGTCAAGTCAATCGATTTGGATCATTTTTTTTTTCCTTTTTTTTATATATATTAGTTTTATGGCCTGGTTGCTAAGACCTTTTAGCCACTTCTTTGTTTCATCATTTTTCTTGAGTCTAACATGACATTAGAATATGGGTGTAGAGATAAACTACGATAACATGGCGCGCCCCTCCAAATTACTGTTTCGATGTGTTTAGCCATATCCTTACGAAAGTTTTTGTATGTAGTTGTAAGTGTTCGTCTTCAGTAGCAGGCCGGCAGCGGTCTGAGACAGTCAAGTTGTTGATACTACATCGCTCAGTGACACGAAAGTACTGATTGCAAAATAAGTTAGTCATGGAAAATTTGGGGAGTGTTAAAAAACTATGTTGCAAACAAAAATATAGACCATAACTACACATCTATAATGAAATTACTTCATGAACATCTAGACATGATCGATTGCACAATGTGGACCAACACTTGCAGACATGTGGAGGAGACGGAATCCAAATACTGGGATAACTACGACGACGAGCAAGAATTTATTATTCACGTAGGAGAATCAGATTCTGAAAACGACACATCAAGCTTCTATGACAGCGATGAACAAAATTTTAGTTCCTGTGCTAATAGAGATAATTAAGATTTTTTATTTTATATAAATGTTGTGGGCCAAGTGATTAATGAGGGTATTATTAATAACGCCCGGGCAGTATGAATAATGCCCTCATTGTCACTTGGACCATAATGTATATTATGTACTTTTTTATAATAATTATGATTACGTATTTTTGTTAATTAATGATTTTGATGTCTTAGTAACTAAAAATAAATGTGTTACAAATATGTATATTATAAAGGTTTCATTTATTAAATATTTATTTTATAAAGCATTAATGATTAATATAATAAACAGTCATAAATTATTAATATGTATAAAAATAATAAGAGTCACATTTCATTCATTCATTCATTTTATTGAAAACATTAAACATCAAAATATTAGATTTAGAGTAAATTAAATTTCAATATTTGAACACAATAAAATTTATTCATAGTTTTGTGCAATCGGTACTCGTAATATCTCACTTATTACCAGATTTGTTGGTCAACTAATCATAACTAGCCGACCGCGCAAGACAACGCACGTGTTCGTTTCATAGAATACCTCAGTGCAGCGCCATACTAATAATAATGAGCGATTAATGACGGCACTAGTCGAGCAACATATCCGTGGATTTGTTTTTGTTTGACGGTTTTTGCATTACACACACATGCGTTGTGAGTGTTGGTGGTGCTTTGTAAATACTTACACAAATACTTTCAAACGTTTCTGAATTTTGGAGGGGCGCGCCATGTTATCGTAGTTAATCTCTACACATTCTAATGTATTAGGAGTATTTGGCAGCAAATGTATCGAATCAAGTTTCCCGGTAAACTTCGCTGAGGTAGCCAAAACTACAATAAAACTCTCAGCTCCATTTTACCGGGATCGCGTCTGTTTTAATGATTACACATATTGTCCAGTTGCGCAGACACTTGAGATACAAAACTACACCAATTTTACATCACAATATCCACTAGGAATCAATTTGCTAATAATTAAAACAGCCAAAATCAAATAGACTCCACTCGAAGAAATCCCGCCAAAAGCTCCTATTTTTTCCTTTTGTTCCTTGTGGAACAGGCTAAGGCCAGGGACCATGCTGCCTAGTCATCAGTTAGTTCGTATTTTTTTATCAGTTTATTTTTTTTATAACTAAGGCAGTTCATGTTAAATTCATTAGTTTGATATTTATCTTTAAGTAAGTAAATCCAAGTTAAGTCAACGGTTTCTTATTTTTCCTAAGTAAAGTAAATCTATGTTAAGTCATCACTCATCAGTGTTATAATATATTTATTTCATTATAATCCATGAATAAGACTTTATTCTACAAAATCTTAGATAAAATCCAAAATAAAAGTCAATCATTTATAAGCTATTTTTGTAAGAGCCATATGTGTTAAGTCCTTGTCTTTTTTTCTTTTTTTAAATCCCAATTCCAATGGGGATTGTTCAAAATTTCTAACCATTAAATTTATTTTAGTTTTTGATTTAGAGCATTTTGAGAAACTAATTTGAATATTTTGATGATTGGCTCAATAGTTATTTTTTTTTAATATTTAATTATTTTAAGTTTTTAAGGTAGGTGACGTCATCAGTGGCATAAAAGATTAAGTACCGTTGCCTTGCTAGTATGTACATAATTAAAAATTTTAATCTGTCAACACAACGTCAACAATGTCACAATGTAATCAATCTCACATCTGTCAAAGTGTCAATAGGCCTAATCAGCCCCGGATCTACGATTTTTTCGAACCGGGGCAAAACCTTGATAGTGGCGCCCCCTCCCTTCAGTGTTTGAGAAAAACTTGCAAATTGTTGATTTCCACTACGATAATATATGATTTCACTAATAAATTACTTATTTTATTAACGCTGATTACTCGCAAACGCAATCAACCACATAAACAAACAGTGTAGTCACTTGACGTCCAACTGTTTGAATTTGTTCGGCTGGGCTCGTATAGATATGTGACGGGGATTGCCCTTGGCAGAAAGATCACGGACACTACGCACGCGTTCAAAAATTTACTTGATCTGTTAAGATGCGTTCATAAATCACTTAGTATGTGTTCAAAAACTAACTGGGCGTATGGAAATAGAAAAGTTTGTTTTTCAAACATAAAGATTCGATTACTTGTTAAAAACCTATGAGATTGTAGGAAAAGAGGCTTCATTTGTTCGATATTTCGAATTCTTGTCTCAAGGATTTGGCGCCCCCTTGAAACTGCCGCCCGGGGCAAGTGCCCCGGTTTGCCCCCCCTTAGATCCGGGGCTGGGCCTAATAGACGTTTTAAATAATCGAATCCTGGTTAAAATGGTGGAAAAATGTTTTTTTTTTATAAGTAAGTGTCCTTCAAGGAATATACTACTCTCTGTCGTCACTAAAACAATCGACGCGGCGACTTAGAAATAGAATAATAACGCACGCGGCAACATTATTAAGGTGCATTCGGGTAATATCGAATGGTTTTCAGACAAATTGATGGAATGTGTGTATTTTGATGAACCAGGCAGAAGCAGTGGATTATATGTCTTCTAAAGAAGTCACTTCGTCTTCTTGAATGTATAGCCTAGAGCTCTATTCGGAGATCTTTCATAAATATCGTAGTAGTTTAAAAAAAAGTGTTTAAAAACTTACTTTTTTTTTCTTTGCACTAGTGTAATTCGAATTATGTACGGGCAATTCCGAATGACAGTTAAAAGTGGACTTTATTCAGTTTTGACAAAAGGTACACATTTGTTTTTATATCGTAATTATCCTCCAAAAATAATATTCACGATATTTGTCATAGAATAACCTAAACACGTTTGTGTGAAACTTGTATTTCGGAATTACCCGTCGCATGGGTAAATGGTTCTCAATCTTTTAGCAGGTACAGAACGGATATGATTCTTTTACTCACGCGATTATTCTCATAGTTTAAAAGATATTATTATATCGTAATCAAAATGATCGCATATCCTACTATAACATTCAGATCTTTGTATGGATTTGTATGCTACCCCTTCCGATGTAGGTACACGGTCGTGTAGCCCGACCCGGCAGCGCAGGGACGGGCAGCTTGCATCGCATACAAATCCATACAAAGAGGTGGGCAGTTTCGGCAGTCGCGACGTTTTTTTGTTTAATAGATTTTCGTTTTTAATATAGTTACCGTAACTAGAAAACGCGCGAAAAATGACACACTGCGAGAAATGCGGCGTTGTGACTCGTACATTTACAAGTAGCGACTTGAGTCAACTAAAGCGGGGGAGTATTAAACTGGCGTCAAGGTAAATGTTGCCACATTATAAGATATCATCGCGTTTGGTAGAAAATTGAAATTTTCGGAATATGCCGATTTTCGACATTACCCGAATGCACCTATTATTGCTGCAAGTTGGAAAAAGCACTTCCTGTATTTCATAACTCTTCCAATATATTAAATATTGTCGAGTGTTGAAATAATGTATGTAATGTAATGAGATATAAACAAGAATGTTTATATTTTTGACATTTATAATAATTTGACATTTGACAGATTGTAGACAATACTTGCCTCTTACTTTTTTTTTCTGATGCATTATATACATGAAACAGATAATCATCTAATATCTATATACACAAGGAATTAAATTTGTCCAACTGTATTATTAATGAAATTAAACAAATGTAAATACAATGCGTGCCACGAAAGATGAGACTTGACCCCGCCTCCCCCGCTCTTTCCGCCTCCCCTATGACGTCCGGTCCCGTCCCGCACTCAGACCTCATACCGCTAAAGATAATGTAAAGATACCTAAAATCGCGTGCAGTGCGTGCCACGTAAGAAGAGACTTGAGAAACCACGTGGTTTGATATGCGCAGTAGACGATTTATAGGTCTCTTTAGCGGTATGAGGTCTGAGGCGGGAAGGGACCGGGCGTCATCGGTGCGGCGGTAAGAGCGCGGGAGGCACGGCACGGCACCGCGCATGCGCGTTCGGCGTTAGTCGCCTGCCGCTCTCTTCACCCGCGCAGGTACCGCTTGACTCTTCAAGTACAGACGAGTGCAACCTGTATTTATTTTCTACTTGGTTTATAGTAGTGTAGTTTTAAACGAGTGCAAGTGAAATATTAATTATGCCTCGAGGTAAAATCTTAGGAAGGCATAGCAGGAAGATGGTTTACGACGTGTACACCTATAATATGTCAAAAGAAGCAAAGGAAGGTGTACAAAATAGAGAATAGAATGGCAATCTGCTGCGTGACAGGGACAAAATAGCATGCTATGTATACAAACTAGCTATCTCTTTCTATCTTATACGTTCCTTATTATCTATCGCTGTCGTACCTTTAAGTTAGTACTTATAATAACAACGCAACGATATCTGAACGCCATTCAGTATGAACATGGCGTATCTTTCTTTAAAATATCATTGAATATTATAATATTATTCTGTAGAATTTTAATCTAAATGTCATCGAAAAATCCCTGTATAGGTAGCCACACAAATTATGAATAACTATTTCGTACATGACTGTACCTGCGCCAGCTCCCCACTACTGGCAATCGTCAAGTCTCTTCTAACATGGCACGCACTGTACTGCGCATGTCAAACCACGTGGTGTGTCAAGTCTCTTCTTTCGTGGCACACATTGTACGTCGAATTATTTACAAGCAGAGCCTGGATGGAGCGCGGTACCAAATCAGGACTACCATAGAATAGAATAGAATAGAATTTATAAACCAATACCATACCATACCATACCACCACCACCACCATATAGGTATTTCAATAAACTCATCCATTAGCACAAGGCGCTGGATACCAAAAGATGAGCAATTTAAAGAAAATGTGAGCTAAAGATTGCTCAACTTGGGAATTACAATGAGATCACCTGATCAGTCTGCCGTCATTCTTTCAAACAGTTTATTCTATATTCTGCTACTTTTTGTAATGTATGTAGGTACAGACGCCAGCACATCAAGCTACCCAAAACTGTCAAATTTTCCCAATCAACTTTGAACCTTATACTATAGCGATAAAGTTGAAAATCTATTAAAGAAATTTGACAGATTGTAGTAACTTGATGTGCTGGCGTCTGTACATACTTATATCAATTTCAATGACTTTTTTAAACAAATTTTTGTGTAGGTTTTGGCTTTTGACTTTCGATCTTGCCTGATCGGAAGTTATGAAAATGAAATAAACCAGTAAAAATATGTACTTACTTATAACTTTACTTGTTTTTTGCCCAGACGGTCTTTACTATTAATCTAAATCAATCGCATTTTTGCAGAATTATTATTGTTATCGTATGACTAAAGAGATAAAAAGAGAACATTAGAAGCGCAGACGCATCGAGATCCGCTCCCTCTATTAGGTTTATGAAATGATGACTTTATTTTCTCGGTAAAAAGCCTATCACATAAAAAGATGGACATCACAGGAAATAAGTTATACGAGTAGTACCCATCTGAATTACAGTTATGTTATGTACCTATATGTGTACCTACCGTTATATTAGTTGCGAAAAACCGTATGTGATGTGACCATTAGTCCCACCCTTAGAGCATTAAACCAGGAGTTTTTGGCGGGATTTCTTCGAGTGAAGTCTAGTTGGCTGTTTTAATTATTCGCAAATTGATTCCTAGTGGATATTGTGATGTAAAATTGGTGTAGTTTTGTATCTCAAGTGTCTGCGCAACTGGACAATATGTGTAATCATTGAAACAGACGCGATCCCGGTAAAATGAAGCTGAGATTTTTGAAATGAAAACTTCTTTAGCGGCGCTGTGTACTTTTTTTGGAATGGGTAAAAACTTCTAAATTCGCGTCAGGTCACGTGACCCTGATCGAAAATTCGTAAGACGTGACGCGCGTTGTTGAGGACAGCGCCATCTATGCACATCGGGAAGAACTACGAGGGCCTCGCGTACTAACTACGTAGGCCTCGCGTACTAACTACGTAGTTCATCCAACAACGACGAGATGGCGCTGAACCACGGATATATAACTGACGACGAGCTCTATGCGAGCGGCTTGCTTCTCTTACCACTGCCGCGACCAACACCACGAACTGAAGTCTATCCTGTGTGCTTATTTGTAAATCTGAATAAATTCCTTTCACGAGAAGAATAAACCAGTCACTTTGGTCATCATACCTGATTTGCAAAAAACCCTATAAAATAAGGAACACACCTTAACACGCGTGTTTTGTTTATAAGACGATTCACAAAATACACTCGTAATTGTTCAAGTTTTCACTTCTGTCGGCACTACCGGAGTGCCAGTGTTTTTTTTTGTAGTTTTGGCTACCTCAGCGAAGTTAACCGGGAAACTTGATTCGATACATTTGCTGCCAAATACTCCTAATACATTAGAATGTGTACACCCATATTCTAATGTCATGTTAGACTCAAGATATAAATAAAATGAAACAAAGACGTGGCTAAAAGGTCTTAGCAACCAGGCCATAAAACTATTATAAAAAAAAGCATAAAACCAACACCGGAAAATACAATGCTTTAACAAACAAAAACCGACTTCCAAAAAACACTACAAGGTGAAAAATAACTTTAAGTAATTTCGGAAGTCGTTTTTTTTTTTTGTTAAACAAGGTTTTATTTCTCGATTTTTACTGAGTCTGTTTATAAGTTACAATAGCCTAATGTCAACTTGCCCGTCGCCTTTTACAAAATATTGCTTTTCCCGATGCAGGGACGTTAATTGTTGAAGAGTTCTAGTGTTTCACCATCAGCTCCATTTCACTATTCGCACTGTGACGAGCATAAATTGCTTAGCAACCATATTAGAGGTAATCGAATCGCAACCCGTTTAATACTTAATATTGAGCAGTTCCGGGTGGTCTTCTTCATCAGTTGCACTTCAGTTACTATAAAAAAAATACCCAATTCGCTATAGGTGTGCCTATAATATTTGAGGAGTTCCCTCAATTCCTCATTGATCCCATCATCAGAACTGGATTTTGATAAAAATGGGAGCAATCTGGAAGTATATCCTTTTAAATAAAAAAGAATTTACCAAATCGGTTTATAAATGACAGCGTACCAAGGCGATAAAAGAAAAAAAAAAAATACCATCAAATTGAGAACCTCCTCCTTTTTTTGAAGTCGGTTAAAAATGGTAGGTCTCTGCCGTAGTCCCTGGAAGGAACATACCGTCTCTCGGAGAAAGACAACGCTGCCGAATCAAAATTGTACCCAAGTCATGTACAGTAATTGTAATTGTACAGTCAAAGGTTTAAAGAATGAAAAAAATCACAAATATATTTGTAACAACAAGAAGTTGATGAACAAACAAAAACCTTACAGCGTCATTTATGGTACTTACCAATTTTGTTGTTCGAGTACTAATTAGTATCAATTGAGCACTAATTATATTTACCAAATATGGAAGGACGCGAAAAACAATAAAATTAAAGACTTGCATTTAATTAACTGTATATTCATTAAATATAATACAAATGCGTAAAGAAATAACATAAATCAGGTGATCATACAATGCACGATCTCGCTAATATAAAGTTAATCCACGGATGAGTTTAGTATAAAAATATTATTACATATAATAACACTATAGTACATTATACCTAAATAGTAGGTTTACAATATTTTTTACAATATCTGTGAAAGTAAATATATATATTTAATCTAATTTCCTTATTATAACTTTTCTATAATTAATATTTACATTTGGATATATTTTATGCAAGACAAGAGCTGTTAACTGGAAGAATTAGTTAATAACTTGGATTTGTTCTATTGAATTATGTAAATATCTTATTTTTAAAATGCATAATTAATGGAGATTCTATCAGTCAGCATAAAATGAACCCTCTTTACTGGCGACCTCTCTCTGACCATACATGAGAGTCGCACAATAATTGATAATATTTACATAATTGCTATAGGTTCTCTATTTCGTATTAGTCTAGATGACAGCTGACCTGAATACCGTGGCTCTCTTCTATAATCACAATAGTCAGTGATCCGTTATATGGCGCCAAAAAAATATCGTAGTCGAACACCAGACATTGAACTTTCACTACACACTGTTGTTGTTTTGTAATGTTTTCTTTCTGGTTGCTCAGCTCAAGTTTTTGGGTACAATATGTTCAACTCCTGAATGGTATGGTGTCCGCAGTATTCAGGGCGTTGGCAGAGTGTCCCGCGGGAGTGCGCGCGCGTCAGTGCGGGTACTCGTGGCGCAGGAACTCGGCCGCGTACGAGCTGCCCCACGCGCTCTGCGCTATGGAACTAGACGATGCTGCAATCAATGGAGAACCACATGATGAAAAGTGACTTTATCAAAAACATCTATGTCATATACCAAGTACCTTTGCAAAGTAGTAAAGGATTTGATTTGCTTTATTTCGCAAGAGGACAATAAATAGGGTGGTTTTTACAGAACGTAAGGGTTGTGTTTATGACAGAGTAGTAATACTTACATAATTGCGCAATTAGTTTCTGAGGTGTGATTGGCGTGGTACGTGAATCTGAACTTCGGTCGTCTTTCGTGTCGACATCTAAACAAACAATGATAGTATTATATCAAAATTATAATGTCGGGTACAGATTAACCTTTTGACCGCCACAGTCATGTATACATGACAAACCAAAATGTGCCCAGCACGCCACGGTTCGACTACATGACAGAATTTGACGCCGAGGACACGTTTTCGATTTTTAGTCGTGTAGCGGTCAAAAGGTTAATGAAACGTAACATGAAACGCAACACGTTGAAACAAATTCTAAAATACATCTAGTGATTCATATAATGTTACATTGCATAAATAATGATGATTAATATGTGTTACCATTTCATGTGACGTTTAACCAATGTGTATCCGGCATTATGTTAGCTAAATGTCCCAGGGTGACCGTAGCTAAAGACGAGTGTAATGTAGTACTGGCGCCAGCGCGATGCCTTGAGCAGCTTGCTCATGGTGTTGCGCGGCGTGGGAACCGCTCCAGCGTGTGAGTATACGTACCGGCACCGGCGGGCAGGTCGCGGCGCTGCGCCTGCGCCTTGAGCAGCTTGCTCATGGTGTTGCGCGGCGTGGGAACCGCTCCAGCGTGTGAGTATACGTACCGGCACCGGCGGGCAGGTCGCGGCGCTGCGCCTGCGCCTTGAGCAGCTTGCTCATGGTGTTGCGCGGCGTGGGAACCGCTCCAGCGTGTGAGTATACGTACCGGCACCGGCGGGCAGGTCGCGGCGCTGCGCCTGCGCCTTGAGCAGCTTGCTCATGGTGTTGCGCGGCGTGGGAACCGCTCCAGCGTGTGAGTATACGTACCGGCACCGGCGGGCAGGTCGCGGCGCTGCGCCTGCGCCTTGAGCAGCTTGCTCATGGTGTTGCGCGGCGTGGGAACCGCTCCAGCGTGTGAGTATACGTACCGGCACCGGCGGGCAGGTCGCGGCGCTGCGCCTGCGCCTTGAGCAGCTTGCTCATGGTGTTGCGCGGCGTGGGAACCGCTCCAGCGTGTGAGTATACGTACCGGCACCGGCGGGCAGGTCGCGGCGCTGCGCCTGCGCCTTGAGCAGCTTGCTCATGGTGTTGCGCGGCGTGGGAACCGCTCCAGCGTGTGAGTATACGTACCGGCACCGGCGGGCAGGTCGCGGCGCTGCGCCTGCGCCTTGAGCAGCTTGCTCATGGTGTTGCGCGGCGTGGGCGGCGGCCGCTCCAGTGTGCGCCCGTGCACCACCGACATGTGACGCTCCAGCATGTACCTGCGGGGACACACGTCGGTCGTGAAATCTTTCATAGAGGCATTATTTATTTAACCGTATAGTTCAGAAGCGCATCCAATTGAACCAGCACACATGAACCTACGACAGCTCGGTAGTGTGTCTCATTGTAACCCAGAGCGACAACGTACCACACCCTAGATTGATTATGCAAATTTTTATTATGCTACCCAAAAATCTCAGTCAATGCCAATACCATGTTTCAAATTTAGCGCTCAGGTTTATTAATGTACTGTTACTGTTAGCCTGCACCATCCCACTGCTGGGCACAGGCCTCTCCCTATGACTTCCATTTCCGGCAGTGAACCAATTTTGGACCTACAGTAAGGGCGTTACACAGTGCGTAAATAATTATACTGCTATAAAGGATCTTTTGGCGCTTGAATAACATTTAGGGAGCATTTTTGTTTAACTTGATGAAATTGTTTCGTAAAAACCAGGTGGTCTAGAACAGTTGTATGTACTGAAGGTGCGCCTGTGCATGCAAGTCATACTCACCGGCGCTCGAAGCGCTCGGGACAGAAGGTGCAGCGGAACAGGCGCCGGCGGGGCGGCTCGCGCGCCGGCGCCGCCTCGCTCGCCTCGTGCGACTTGCTGTGCGCGGCCAGGTTGTACCTGCGGCGGGCGGCGTCAGGCACAAGTGCGAGGTCGCGGACGAGCGATGTGTCCGAAACCACACAATATACAGGGTGGAATTTTCGAAGCGTACTTGGAAGAAAAGTACTCTAAATACGACAGCAAATTTAACTCAAAGGAAATATTCTTTTATTAAAATATGTATATATACATAGGTATACGCGTCGACTTGAGAACTTCTTCCGTTGTTTCGTCGGTTAAAAAGAAGCAAAACTGCATTTAAGGATTTTTGAAAATACGCTTGCCACACCCGAGTATCGAACCGACTAAAATCCGAAAAAATTGCATCCTATTCATTTACGGCACCAATCGATAGGGTCAATCATAAGAATCAAATGTCCCTAGCAAATATTAAAGGAGAATCATAAAATCCAAACTCGTTTTCCATCCATAATGTGCATATCTATGTATCATGTCACACATGTTTAAACAAATAAATGCATTTTTATCTTATAAATTCAATGGGACAAGATGAAGCAAGACCAAATTGGATATGTAAAAAATCAAATTTAACAAAAATCCTATATAACTGTAAACGAACGAGAGAGTAAATACTTATTGAAATTGTATTGTGAACCTCAGTTTTTAGAGGTTCACAATACAATTTTCAATAAGTAGGTATTCACTACAACACGCTACTAAAAATTACTCAAAATGAATCCTTAAGAATAAATTTGTGCATCCAAGAAAATGGAACTCATTCGAGCAACAACTAATTAGTTAATTTCACAGATTTATATTGGCTAGATAACTCAAGTCTCATCGTCTGTATAGAAACCAAGCGTGCCATTATTTTTTTACCTACTGTGGCGTCACATGAGCGATTTAGTGATGGGAATCCTAAAATTCTAACAAAAAACCAGGGCTTTTCTCTTAAGTCCGAACAGGTTCCGAAAAGTGAAGATAAACCGACTTTCAACAGAAACATCTTATAAAAATTACTTTACAACAAAACACATAACAGATTCGATTAGATGAACATTTTTAAATCGACTCTCCCGCCCTAAGCAATACGAATAAATAAGAGTTCCGACATCGACAACATCTACTGATTTCTATAAAACATTAGACAATTTTAAGTTTTAGAGAACGTTGCCAGTGAATTCGTGCCTAAAGTCAATCCACGACTTCAGCATTAGTTAACCTTCAATACATAAATAGTAGGTACTTATTGCGTTTGTAGCCAGCCGTCGAAACTGTTTGTTTCCGTAAAGCTGCCTTAATTAAAATGAACAGAGCACATTCGACTATAATATATTGTGTTGGGAACCAATTTTCAGGCTCTTTCATGGGATCACTTGGAAATCTCTAAATATAATTAATAATATTCTAAACAAAATCACTAAATTGAAACATTGCAGTAAAAAAAAGAATTTACATGTCACAAAATACCCAAGGCAAACATTATCATTCCTCTGTTTCCAAAATCGATTAGAATCGAGAACTACTTTACAACCTGTGTGTACAACACTATTTGCTTTATATGACAGAAAAATGAGAATAGCGACCGTACCACGAAGCTGAGCGACAAGTGAAAACATCGATCATTTTAATTTTCATTGCGTGTTTTAACAGACGAGACAAGCCCTATAACAATACAACTTTGTAACTAAAAACGGCAATGTATTATGAATTAGCCGAACCAATCAGTTACCTACATATTTTCATTGTAAAACCACAGTGAACATAAAATAATTGTAATAAATTTAATAACAAAATGACTTAACGATGAAAGGAAACGTTTCCATTATCTCGTCCCATTTTTTTTGTGTAGTTTTTACAGCTCAATACCGCACAATTTGGATTTTTTTTTTCGTTTGACGTCTGACATCGAGAACGTTCGAGCGCGGACTGAATGGAAATGGCGCTGAAGGAAGTCCTTTGTACTCCTTTTTTTTATTGACTAGGGCATCTCGTAGTTGACCTTGCTTTTACACGCGAAGTACGTATATACATTTGCGTCGTCTAGCCAATATGTCTGTGGTAAATTTACTCGTTTTTTTCGTTCGAATACTTATAACAAGTTTAGATTTCATGATTTTTGTTTAATTTAATTTAACAAGTTTGCTAGAGAGATTTGCTCCTTATAATTGACCCTATCGATTGATGCCATAAAAGTTATTTTAAAAAATATTTAAATGCAGTTTTGTTTCTTTTAAAAATAAAGGAATATGTCCTTTGAGTAAAATTTGCTGTCTTCGGTATTTGGAGTACTTTCCCTGCAGGTACGCTTCGAAAATTCCACCATGTATAATACAAGTACGAAAACATAAGATTCACCAAAATCATTAAAATAAATAGCGACTCTTGCTGTGCCACCTGAATGCAGGTCGCACAGCCGCTAATGGGCATTGTTCATATTTTTTTAAATGTTGTAATTGAAAAATCATTTCGAGGAATAGCGTTACTGATAATTACGGACTAATTAATTATGAAGAATATTTATATTTTATTGATATTTTTGATAAAATACGATTGACCTTCTTCGCCTTTCAAATTACGTCGGCTTTGGCCGTACAGTTTTGTATCGTTACCTCAGAAAAAAAAAGTAAGAGGCATGTATTGTCTACAATCTGTCAAATTATTATAAATATAAATGTCAAAATATAAACATTCTTGTTTATATCTCATTACATTACATACATTATTTCAACACTTGACAATATTTAATATTTTGGAAGAGTTATGGAATACAGGAAGTGCTTTGTTCCAAGTTGCAGCAATAATAGTAATAATGTCGCCGCGTGCGTTATTAATTATTATTCTATTTCTAAGTCGCCGCGTCGATTGTTCTAGTGACGACAGAGAGTAGTACATTCCTTGGAGGACACTTACTCACAAAAAAAACCATGTAAATAAATACGCTAAGATAGGATTCGATTATTTAAGACATCTATTCGGCCGATTGACACTTTGACAGATGTGAGATTGATGAAGTTGTGTTGACAGATTTAAATTTTTAATAAAGTACTAGATATGCAACGGCACTTAATCTTTTATACCACTGATGACGTCACCTACCTTAAAACCTTAAAATAATTAAATATATTTTTTTAAATAACTATTGAGCCAACAACACAAGATTGATATGCTCGAAATGAAAAAAGACATAAAAACTTCAATTATCAGTAATATGAATGACAAGTTTAGGAGCTTGGAAATAAAAAATGAACATATAGAAAAGAAACTAGAGGAGCATTCTTCAGCTATAAAAAATTTAGAAAGGTACGCGAGACGTAGAAACCTGGTCATATTTGGAGTGGAAGAACGAGAAAAATCCTATCACGATTTAGAAAAAACAATATTAGACTTAATAAACAACTATTTTAATTTGCAATATAAAAATGGTATTGAAGCGGTCAGACGACTTGGGAAAAAAGGCGACAAAACACGTCCTGTTGTTGTTACTTTCAGCACAATGGGACTGAAAATAAAAATTCTGCAAAACCAAAATCGCCTGAAAAACTCACCATACTATATAAAACAGGACTACCCCCTTGATGTCTTGAACAAACGTAGAGACCTACAAACCCAACTGAAAGAAGAAAGAGAGTTGGGCAACAAAGCTTTTTTAAAATATGACAAGCTTATTGTATTACCCAACAAAAATAAAAACACAACACAATACCATACAAACAAAAGAATCCTATCTGAATCACCCGAAACAGTGACACTCAATAGCCAGAAAACGACGGAAAACAAAAAACAACCTTTAAAGAAAAGCAAGACAACAACTATGAAGAACTACATCATACAAAAACCTAAACTTGTGTACAACAAGGACAGTACTCCGCACGAGCAAACACTAATGATAGAACACTATGAATCAGAATAGCAACCACAGAAGGCCCCTCCCGCTCTCCCAATCCGTCTGGTCCCCGTGGGAGCAAAAGACCGAAACCCTTCAGAGACAAATATGTACTTCAAATCAGTTAGAGCCTGAAAACAAAAACCTATTTTACGTTGCAACATACAACGTAAGGACTCTATCAAGGTCAGCGGGATTGTACACACGCACACACACACGCACACACACACAGCACACTTACCCATATCTGATATAGACTTTAATACTTTTAGGCATATTCGACATTTGTTTTGTTTTATGTTATTAAAACTAATAATATATAATATAATAACACTAAGCAATTGATTTCTCCATTCTAGAGGGATACGGCACTGTTTCTCTTTACTACAGGCTATTATGTAGCCTATCTAAGAGGACAGTACCCCAACCATTTTTGTTGTATACCAGTGTTCAATTGTAGTGCAACTGTTTTAATGTATTTACTGCAACACCTTTTATGGAATAAAGTTTTATTATTATTATTATTATTATTGTCCGAAAGGGTTACCGCTGGCCCGGAACATAAAGGGCGAAGGAAGGAACACGGGTGGGTTTTAGTCAGTAAGAGTCTGACACTCCCTTCCGCTCCACCCAGAGCGGGAGGAGTCATTTGATGATTTCCCATCCTGAAAAAAAAAAGGACTCTATCAACACACGCCCGCTTACTAGAATTAATAGATGCCTTGAAAAGTACTAAATTTGATATAATTGGCCTGTCTGAAACTAGGAGGCTAGGAAATTCAATTCAAGAATATGAAAATTTTATCTTTTATTATATAGGAGAGACCCCAGGCCTTCATGGCGTGGGTTTTCTCGTGAAGAAACATCTCAAAACTCACATCGAGAGCTTCATTGGTCTATCAGAGCGAGTGGCGTTATTGACGTTAAATGTCGAAAACTTCAGAATCAGTATAATACAAGCCTATGCCCCAACAGACGCTGCAAATGATACTGAAGTAGAGTGCTTCTATGACACCATCGACAAAGCCCTGAAAATATCAGAAAAGAACATAATAGTCATGGGAGACTTTAACGCCAAAATTGGTCAACCAAAGCCAGAAGAAAATTTAATTACGAAAAACCATGGATATGGCATAAGAAACAACAGAGGCGACCGACTAATAGAATTCGCTTATGAAAACAAGTTTTCAATTATAAACACTTTCTATAAAAAGAAGAATAATCAAAGATGGACCTGGCGATCTCCAGACGGTAACACAAAAAATGAACTGGACTATATACTGACAAATTTACAGAAGAACGTACAGAATTTACAGGTTATCAACTTAAATTTTCCTTCGGATCACAGACTCGTAAGAGCAGCATTTCTTACACAAAAACTAAAGGTAAACAGAATGAATTATGCCAACAACTCAAGAAGCTTACTTAAAAACGAAAAAGAAATATTGAGATATAAACAGATACTTAATGAATCCAGCGAAGACCTTACGAGCTGCCAAGATCTCAACTCGGTACAGGAATGCTACGACAAAATAGTTAATATTTTGGAATCTAGTTTGAAGGTGGCGCTCATACATAATAAAGATAAAGAAAGAAGTAGTGTGATATCAGCCCATACTACAAAGCTAATACAACGTAGAAGTGTTCTACAAAAAATAAAACCAAAGACGAGAGCTATGAAAAACGAATTGAAAGCTCTTTATAAACTAGTAAGCAAATTTGTACGAAAAGATTACTCAAACCATCGAAAACACACTATCGAAAAACATCTTAATTCCACAGGAAGTATCAAAAAAGCATACAAGGAACTGCGCTCTCATAAAACATGGATAGAAGGTCTTCATGACCCTCACAAAACAACACATGACCTTTCGGTCATGTGTTGTGGATGCTATACTTAGGATCTCTTTTCAGAGATCCTAAGTATAGCAACCAGCTTTTATGAAAACTTGTATAGTGCCCCAATGCGCCAAGACATATACCTAAGCGAATCTGAAAATGATGTAGAAATAGACCCAGTGGATGAAGCAGAAATTATAATGGGAATCAAAAGACTAAAAGATGAGAAGAGCCCAGGACCTGACAGAATAACAAACGAGGCCATAAAAATAGCTGGTGCTTACCTAGTCAATCCTCTGGTACATTTATTTAATTTAATACTAAGCTCCTCCGTAACACCTAAACAATGGTCTGAGTCAAATATTATATTGTTTTTTAAAAAAGGTGATCCAAAGAACATAGGCAATTACCGACCCATAAGCCTGCTTTCATCACTTTATAAATTATTTTCGTCAACCATAGAGAAAAGAATCAGTACTACGCTCGAAAAAAGTCAACCGATCGAACAAGCTGATTTTCGTAAGAGCTTTTCCACAATAGACCACATCCACTCTTTGGAATTGCTTGTTGAAAAATATCAAGAGTACCAACGTCCACTCTACATAGGGTTTGTAGACTACCAGAAAGCATTTGATACAATACTACATCCCTCAATTTGGAAAGCTTTGCAGTCCCAAAAAGTGGAGAAAAAATACGTGGAAGTCTTAAAATACCTTTACGAGAACATCACTAGTAGAGTGAAGCTAGAGACCGCAGGTCCACCTATTCCTATCAAAAGAGGAGTACGGCAAGGCGACCCCCTATCGCCCCTAATCTTCATAGCAGTGCTGGAAATGATTATCGGGAAACTTAATTGGAAGGGAACAGGTATATACATAGAAGGGAAACATATTAGTCACCTAAGGTTCGCCGACGACATTGTCCTTCTTTCAGAAAATAGCACAGAGCTGGAGTCTATGTTACAAGCGTTACAACAAGCAAGCAGAGTGGTAGGACTAGAGATTAACCTAAGCAAAACAAAACTAATGACAAATGCCACACAAAACTCTATATGTCTGGATAACACACCACTAGAGTACGTTACGAGCTATATCTACCTAGGCAAACAAAGGACATTGTAAAAAATGGCCTATGAATCAACACGCATGAAACATTTACTATAATTACTAGTTCTTTTAATAATATACATTACAAATATTTCAATAGAACGGACACTTCTTAATTTCGAAAACATTTTAAAAAGTATTCACTTCCGTCATAATCATCGGTGTTATTATTTTTTGGTTCAATTTGAGGTTTTTAATAGGCAAAGGTATTTTAGCTCATACAGCCAAGTCTTTGTAACAGCACTCTTAATAAGAGTTTGACACAGACAAGCGTCAGTATTCTCAACGCTTGATATACGATAATGGTTTTTAGTTATGCGCGTCCGCTATGATGTCGCGGAACCATAATACGGCTTATCAAAAAACTCGATTGAGCGCTGTTTGAAACGTCAAACGAGCAATAATATGGACACTGACAATTGATGAATTGACAGATGACATTTGACATTTGGTAGTAATGTCACTTGGCGCGCGCCTTCTGTTCTTGCTACATACCGAATGTTTTTATTGACGTAATTATAACCTCAAAATCCGAAAGTGTTTTGATTTTTTCTGAATTCTCAAAAGTGTCCGTTCTTTTAATTTAAGTTCAATCGAATATATACATTATCTAAAACCCAAAAAGTAAATACACCTCCCTGTTGGATCTTAGGCCAACTATGTATGGACGACGAGCAATGTCCTTTCCTTCCAAAAACTCAACAACGATGCAGAAGTGGATAGAAGAATAACAACGACATGGAAAAAGTTTTGGAGCCTAAAGGAAGTTTTAAAAAGCCAGATGCCAATGAAAATCAAGAGCAAGGTCATGGACTCATGTCTTTTGCCTTCATTAACCTACGCCTGTCAAACGTGGAAGTTCACACGAAAAGTAAAAAATAAAATCATCTCCTGCCAGCGAAGCATGGAGAGAAGTGTCGCAAAAATCAGGAAATGCCAGAAAATTCGTCACACTACCATCAGGCAAAAAACAGGAGTAATAGATGCTCTAACCTACGCTCTAAAGTTAAAATGGAGATGGGCAGGTCACGTAGCGAGAATGAGCGACGAGCGATGGACAATCCGCATGACGTCATGGCCAGGTCCGACAGGCACTCGGAAAAGAGGAAGACCTGTAACTAGATGGACAGACGACATCACACGAGTTGTAGGGAAGAACTGGATGACAGTAGCCAAAGACCGTGACCGCTGGGGTTCTCTGGAGGAGGCCTTCACCCTCAATATTTGAGGGGTTCATGCATGCATTTTATTTTCTTTCCAAAATTTTTAAATCTATTTATAATAATCAAATTTATTTTTATTATTTAATGAATATTAATATTGAATTCTTATTTAAAATATATAAAAAAAAAATACTTTTAATTAATTAATATTATATTGCAATTTTGTACATTATATTGACATTGCTAAGTTAAAATAATACATTTTTGATTGCAATAATGAAAATGAAAACTAAACAATAATATTTATGAAATTGAATCAATCTATAATTGTTAATCTTATTTTATGCATGAAATAAAAGGCTTTTTTATTTTATTATTTTATTTTATTGAGCCAATCATCAAAATATTCAAATTAGTTTCTCAAAATGCTCTAAATTTCCAAAAATTAAAATAAAATCTAATGGTTAGAAATTTTGGACAATCCCCATTGCCTACAAGTTGCCTCTCTTTCTATCTCGTAACTCCTTATCTCTTCCGACTACGATAGGGTTGTCTTCTTATAATTAATCTGAATATTCAATTACCAGTTAGCTACTACTATACTACTAAGCCTATTATTACTCTACTTTTGTGAACAAATGACGTTCAAATAAACCCAGGCTAGGTACTTAAGAATCCGTGCATAAAATTCCCTCGCTAGAGTTTAGGTAAATTCATTGCAATACTATGTTTGTGTGCAAAGTTTACGCACACACGCCTAAAAATCGAGCGTAGCGATCGTTTAAACAGTTTTGATCCTATAGATGATATTTTTTATTCATATAGGTACGGTTAGGAAATATAAGTCTGGAATGCTTGTCTAATATAGTATTCGTTTAGTATAATTACCAAAATCAACATAAAAATGGTACAATTTGGTGTTAGATCCATTTAAGTACATTTAGACATTCAATAACATTGAGGTAAGCGTTTTACGTAAATATCTACGAGTAGTATGCATATTTAGGTAATTCGGTAATTCAATGTTTTCCTTAATCCATGTCAATGATGACTAAGATAAACTTAGAAATTTCAAACAAATTGAAAAAGTCTTCTTGGGACTGGGCCCTTATTTGAAAAAAATAAAATAGGAAGATTGGAATTGGATTGGGATAAAAAATATAGTTTTGTAAAATGCAAAACAACTAAATTTGAATATTAAGTCTATACCTGTGAAATTGCTGTTTTATTTTACTGGCCGCGAACCAAGGAATTGGGAAGTCTTTAATTTTGGAATTGGGAAGTTTTTAATTTAGTTTAACTAATTTATTAAGTTTTAATAAGAGCAACTTACACATATACAGTATGTTAACTAACAGAGGGCGTTCCCGTTAACCCGCAATAGTATAGCATCCATACATGCTAAAAAAAATATTACCATTCGAAAATAAAATGTTTTTATATTTTTTTTATATTAAAATATTCACTAAAAATCGTAAATTGATACTCTATTTATTTAATTAATTCTAATTTATTTAATTAAATAAATTCCGACATTGCTGTCCTTCAAGTACGGGTGTACAGAGTGCTTCTTAAACGTATCAATTTACGATTTTTAGTGAATATTTTAATATAAAAAAAAATAAAAACATTTTATTTTCGAATGGTAATATTTTTTTTTAGCATGTATGGATGCTATACTATTGCGGGTTAACGGGAACGCCCTCTGTTAGTTAACATACTGTATACATACACACACATACAACACACACACACATACACATTCACATAGTCTTTTATTTTATTCCTATTTTTTTAAGTTACAACTATTTGTGTGCATGCAGAGTTTACCTATAAGTGATTGTTACACTTTACTCCGATTTGTTGCTTTTGTTTATATTGCTTAAATTAGTGTATACAATTGTTGGTGAACCAAATAAATAAATAAATAAAGTCCAAGTCAAACTGTAACTACTAACATTTACAGTTCGAAGTGGCAGTTTAATAAAACGACAATTTCATAGGTATCGAGTATTCGTGGTGTTTTTATAATACATTACAATGGAGGTTATTGTACTTATCATTATGAACAACTTTTACTATGAGACCAAACCTGAAATCGCGAAAACAAAAATCAGCTGTTCCCTACATTTTGACGAGATATACGAACATAAATATAAGACAAAGGTGATGCCATGCCTAGATCAAGCTGATATGAGTTTTAACAACTCATGTCAACTTTATCATAGAACATATCACTAGTAATTACTGTATTTTCAGAATTTCCATTGTCATCGATTTCCTAAAATTACCAGAATTTAAAAATAAGAATGTACTCGTAAATACTTCTTTATGCAATTCTAGCGTTGATCGAAAGTAAAAGCTTACATATTCTTGAGACGAAGTCGTAGCGATTTGATTCGAATTACGTTCTGTTAGAACTTGTCTGATACGTGCCAGTCCCACGTTTCGTCGTTTTTTTTTTGTGGTGCACTGGTAATGCGATTCTTTCTATCGACCCATGATCTACAACAAATTTGTATGTATTAGTATACAAATTTGTATTTTTATTGTAGATCATGGGATAATACCAGTAACTTATGGGCAGTGTAGGGCTTAATCACTAAAATTCTCCATCGATTGATTAGTCAAACTAAAGGTTTCGAACCATTAAAAAACTACGTGTGTGGTCGGAGGCCCTCCGTCAGGAACGAGGTTCCTTTTCACGTATGATTTAAATAAAACAAAATTTTCACAGCTGCCATCTTGGATTTCCATTTTAAAGTCACTATCGGTTTTAAAACCCTCAAAAACCATGAAAAAAACGACGACGACGACTAAAATTTGCTTTTTTTTTCTGTAAACCATTAAAAATAATATGCAGCCATGGCATCTATCGGTACTCTGAGCAACGACAAGCTCAACACGTCATACTTATAGCCACATTATGGATACTGATAACATAAGCAAGTCGGTGACACGAACGAATAAGATTTCCCTCTACCAAAAAAATTTGAATTTTTTTGCGGCTGCCATCTTGGATTTTCATTTTGGCTCTACTATCGGCGTTAACATCTATGAAAATAACACCCATGATCAAAAAGGGAATTGCTCATTATTGGCTTAACGTGGACAAGTTGTTCTGTAAAAAGTATTTTTACGAAAAAATATAATTATAACTAAAATTAATATTTTTTTGATTCTCGTTGCAGGAAAGTTAATGTAAAAACAATTCGTTTAATAAGTATTTAAGTCGATTGAGTTCAAAAAGCGTCGCCATTTTATGGTTGGAGGCTGACTGTGTTGCCACATTAATAATAATTGTGATTTCAGTCTTTTATTAAAGATAATAATCGCTTTCTAAATCTGAATAAAAAGTATGTATTTTCTTGAATATCTGTAATCAAGTGATTTTTCAAAAGGTTTTATATTTATTTTCCTTTAATTACATTAAAAACAAACCAAACACTCATCGTTTTTGGCCTTCAAATCATTTTACATACGATTATTATTAGTTCGGTTGTTGTCAAATCGATTTTTTTCATTACCTGGCAACACCAACTGTCAATAATGACAATTCTAGACAACGAAATGAAAATAAAAACATTCGCTTTGCCTGTGTATTGTGAATGTTGTTTCGGTTACTTTTGCGAAGTTTTTGGTTTTTGTTATAATGGATTCCGATACCGCTTCAATTGAAGACCCGGCTTTACCCTTAGACAGACACTGAATCTGCTCATAACAATGACCCTGGCGCTATTTTGTTAAACGTGGAACCGGCTTTAAATGACAACCTTAGCATGAACACTGACGCTCCTGCGCACGATCTGGTTGCCCCTAGTGGGAATGAGGAACAAATGCGATGCGTCAATTGTGGCATTGATATTATGCATATCAGGAGACGCACTCTGGAACCCGTTGAAATACTATCAGTGATTCGACAATGGACTGCTCCACAAGTGGTAAGCTAATATTCTATATGTATAATATTTTTAAAATAAGTAATAACCTTTTCCATTATCCATACAGACTAAACAAAAATAAATATGCATATGTCTTATTTACAGGTTACAGCCCAGAGCTTGGTCTGTCATTCTTGCTGGATGTTGGCTCTCAACAATTCAGCGATTCAAGAAAATAAACAAAGCACAAGTAGCGGTCATCAACGACAATTATGTGTAAATTGTGGATGTTCAATACTACATAGTAGATATCATGTTCTGCATACAAATTCGGACACATAAGAAATGTAATTAGCAAGTGGATATCACCACGGCAGGTACAATCAGATATTCTTTATGTATTTTATGTTTGCGTTTAGAACATATGAAATAGAACAACAAAGAAATGTACACTTTAGAAACATTGATCTGTTCAATGAAAAGTTGTTTCAGCCTTTGTAAAAAGAGTGTGATATACTATTTACACTTTAATGTGCAGACATAATGTCATTTATCTTCAACTAATGAATAATCTATTATTATAATATATTTGTTGAAATGAATGTGCGATCAATAAAAAAGATGTCAGTTTGTGTTTGTTTTTTGATTAGGCCGCCTGCCCAGTTTTTAGATAATATTTTATTAATTTATGATTCGGAATAAAAATAATTAAAACAAAAAAATATTAGTTTTATTTTTTCCATTTAAATGACCTCAGGATATGTAACTACTGCATTCAAAGTAAGAGAATATCATTATTATAAAGGCAAATTATTTATTTTGGAAAATAAATACTCATAATTGTAACTTTTTCAGCGACAAGTTTTACCATAAGATATGCTAAATATGAACCATTTTTACACTCTCCTGTAACCTTATTACTATAATTCATTTCTTTGAGGCATAAACTATTAAAAACCCTAGTCATTAAATATTATACTTACTGTTCACATTAAGCCAAATGGCCCTAACAAACTGAGCAATTCCCTTTGTAAATGTTCGCAGCCGCCATCTTGGATTATCGTTTTGACCCCACTATCGGCTTTAACACCATCGAAAACCATGCAAACGATACCCATGATGAAAACTTGAACATTTTCGCAGTCGCCATCTTGGATTTACATTTTGACTTCAGTCACTTTAAAGAACTTGTTCCAAAAAAATACTTCTCTTACTGCTACAACAGCATGTCTGTGCGGGCATGTCGGTGACATGAACTCATAAGTTTTTGCCCTTAACACACATAAAGAAGTTTTCACTTAAAAAAAATCGATGAAACATACAGTCTACATATAAGTAGCGGACGCTGTAGGCAGACGTTGTCCCGCGACAACAGCACCACCCGATTCCATCTATAGCTAAGAACATCCACTCCTAAGACAACCCACTGACCAACCATCCAAGTGACACAATAAGAATTAAAAAAAATACATCTAAATCAGTCAAGCCGTTTAGGATGAGAAGAATTACGATCACAAGCACACCGCTATTTTATATAATATAAAAATCAGGCATGCACAATTTTAATGTTGTTCAAAAACAAGCAAAGTACTGAAAATAAAATAAATACTAAACGGATCAAAAAGTGGTAGTCGGTGTACCATTTCTGGAATATGTTTACGGAGAACACGTGGGCGCCTGCGATACAAAGTGATACGTCCTCACGCTGGGAAGGCCCGGTCGTTACTGACGGGATCGATTTTGCGCGGTCGATAATATAGTTCACTTTGCCATTTATTTACAAAGTTAAGTTATTGTTTATTTATAAAATAAAATTTTGATTCTATTAAATGGTTATCTTAACTTTAATATGTAATTTTTAAATTTTCTTAAAAGTGTTTCAAAGTATTAGAAAAAAATACTTATTTGTCAAGAAGTTTTTAGAATATTACGTTATTTCAACATTTTTTTTTCTGCTATATTTTGTATGGAAATTGAGAAAAGTAGTTCCACCACATGCAAGTACACCATATAATGATGTTAAAAATAATTTTTAATTTTCAAAATCAAAAGTAGTTTCTTATAACCAAACGAACAAACGTCAGTCTCGCGTCATTTTTCGGAAAACTTGTTGCGAAGATTAGTGATTTTCCACGAATAAATAGTTTATTTGAAAAATCCCTTTCCACCACATGCAAGACAAAGAACTCGACTTGTCAAAGCACAAATAATTTTGTTTAAATTCTATTGCCCTTTCTCACAACGAATGAACAAAATTGATCAAAATTAGTCGATTTTGTGCACGGAGCCTTAAGTAGCTACGTAATTGAGTAAATAAAAACGTATGTACGAGTACCCTGTTGTCTACATTATTACAATCTTACTACATAATATTTAGTTATCCTTAGTTAGTCCTTGGTAGGTAGAGGTACCAAAACAAAAGAAGGAAAAGTTAGGCGCGATGACGCAACGCTGGTGATTTACTGCAAAATATGAAGCAATTATCTTTTACAAAAAATCTATTGTTTGGACTAAAAAATTAAAACACTAGTTTTTTAGTATGTTGCCTGTAGAATAATCTGACAAAAAATCATAATGATTGTATGTATATTAACTTAGTATGGTTTTTATTGTAAAAAGAGGGTTTTAGTGGTATCTTCATGGTTTTGTTTTTTTTTCTCTATCGTATCAAATTAGGTATATTATGTTTTCAGCGCGCTATCTGCCTGGCATATATCCTGAAGAATATCATATGTTTTTCTGATTTTGTTTACTGTAGTCTATATTGTACTTTTATTGTTTCTAATGACTTGCGTTTGGTTTTTTTTGTGTTTGGGTCCTGTAATAATAATATATAATTGTAGTCCAATGTTAAGCTAGTATAACTACACCATTGTATTAGGTAAGCCTGCGATGATAGTTGTATGTGTTTTAAAATAAAATAAATAAATAAATATTGTTGCGCGCCACAAATAATGCTTGATACATGGCGACATTAGTTACCACTAGCGCCATCTAGTATCGGGTAGCGGAACTAGTACCTTGGTACTAGGCCTTGACCCCACTTGACCTTTTTCTAAGTACTAGTAATTCCGAGAACTATCGACGTCGAGTCAGTCGGGACCGCTATGTACTCGAACATACTAGATTTTTATAGAATGGCTCTGTGGCACTATATAAAGCGGGCGCGAGCCGCGAGACACATAGTTTCGATTAAGCGATACGAGCGATAACATCGAAGGCGATATTCGAGTGCGACTTAAGAGTGATCAGTAAGTGCAATTGTGTTTCCTAATTAGTGTGTTTGACTTGTAATTAGTGTTGGTGAGTAAAGTGTCATTTTCTTGGTTATTTTTATTGTCACGAACCCCAAGCTCGTAACAATATTATACTTATCGAAGCTAAACCTGACCTTGTAAACAGAACTTGTTAGTACCTAGGTACCAAACTCATTATCTGCCTAGCCTTTTCCCAACTATGTTGGGGTCGGCTTCCAGTCTAACTGTATGCAACTGAATACCAGTTTTTTACATGTGGAGCGACTGCCTATCTAATCTCCACAACCCAGTTATTGGGTAATACGATACCCCTTGGTAAGACTGGTTGTCAGACTTTCTGGCTACACTACCCAATTATACTATAATAATAATAATTAATACTCTAACTACGTAAATACGGGTGACATACTTAATTAAAAATAACAAAAGTAAACATTTGGTAGGTAGGTACAGTAGCGGTCAGGACTCCACTGGCAGCATTACAAAACTATCACATCGTAACTCGTTGCACTTGAGACCTTCTTCTATTTAGACATTTCACATACACACCTGTATATTGCACTCTTTCATCACGTACGAAACAGAAAAAGCGCGGTATATGATCATCATAATAGACCCATCGCGGCACGCAGTCTTTTTCTAATTATGGTAATGAGAAAAAGACATCGAATATTTTAAACTAATCACATGAAAATTGAGGGTAGATTTGAAACAAAATAATTTTCTGACTGTAGTTATAATGGTATGACGTTGTTGGTTGGTGAACTTAGTTATGAGCGTTTGTTATTGTTATTAGAGGTGTTGAGTTTGAAGATTTTTATTGAAAATGCAAGCAAATATAAATATGGAAGCCAGGGCGAACATTGTAGCCTTGTATAACAATGGGTCAGTTACGCGCGAGACGCTAACGTGAGCGCACACACAGATAGCGAGTCCCGCGTTTGTAGCTACATACTTTTTTTACATCTACCTACAATTACAGTTTATTACATGTTTTCGTACGATGAATATCGAGAATTTGGAGTTTTGCAACTCCAGTGGGAGTGATGTTATGGATGAGGAGATTTTAAGAAGCGAGCAACAAGTAAATGCAGAAATACACAAAGGAAATGAAGATGATACAAATTTAAGTTTAAAAACGCCTGAAAAAAGGACAAGAGAAGAAAGTGAAGAGATAATAGAGGAAGATGGGGGCTTTATCACAATCAGGAAAGGCAAAAAACGGTTGACAAAGAGGCGATCTAACAACACAGATAGAAGAAATTTACAGTTGGAAGTGCAAAAAGAAATAGCTATGGTTATGATTATGTCAAAAGAAATTCTAACCAAACAATTTGGAATGGCGAAGCTATTGAGAGCCGAAAATATCCCAAATATTTTAAGAATTCAATACAAAAGCCCATATAAGGTAATGATTCAGTTTGAAAATAAAGAAAGTGCAAGGAAATTAGTTAGCTGTGAAAAAATGACTACTTTAGGATTCAGGTGTCAAATGATCGATGAATTAAATTTAACATATGGTGTTTTGCGAGACATAGATTTAGAAATTGATGATAAGGAGATCGGTGACAATTTGAAGTGTGATCATGAGATAATATCGGTGAAAAGATTAAAACGATTAGATGATTCAAATAAATGGACAGATAGCAGTACTATACGGCTATGTTTTAAAAGTTCCACTTTACCCTCATACGTATATGGGTATGGGTGTCGGTTTAAGGTGGAACCATATACATTTCCTGTAACACAATGCTCAGGATGCTGGAGGTTCGGTCACCTAATAAGATATTGTCCTACCAAGAAAATAGTATGTCCAAAATGTAATGGCCCTCACGATAACTGTGAAGTAACGGACTTTAAATGCACTAATTGTAAGGGCGCTCATATGGCCCTCGATAAATCTTGCCCTATATTCGCCAAAGAAAAGTCAATCAGAAAAATTATGTCCTCTGAAAATTGTACTTATCGAAAAGCCCTATCAACATGGTTGGAGAATAGAAAATCTCAAATGGAGGAAGCTGAAATGACTGAGACGATGGATTTTATGACAACTACAACTACAAGGGAGAACAAAACGTTAGGTCAACCAAAATCGTACAGGGATGCGCTAGCAAACAATTCATTTGAAGCATTAGTATTGGATAATGAGGTACATGAAACTGAAACTTCAGAAGACGAAGAAAAGCGCATAGACGGCCCACAATTAAAAAGAAAAAAGAAAAAGAAGGAAATGTGTCACAACAATCAAAACAAAATTGTGCAAAAAGAAAGTACTTCTAGAGCAGAACCTGATTTTGAAACGAACACCAGCAATCCTTATAGGAAAAGACAGGAAAATACAAATTTTAGGAGTTTTATGAGTAAAATAAAAGATATTTACCTTTTAAATATCGATTTCGAAGACAAAATAAAAATGTTTTGTAGTTATGTAGTGAAAGAGTGCATAGAATTTATTTTAGAATTAGTTCAAAAACAAGAGGTATTTACGAAATTAATCTCATTATTTACCAATGGCTAATGTACAAAAAGTTTATGGCTTAAATATAATGCAGTGGAATGCGCAAAGCTTAAGACCAAAACTTATAGACTTAAAATCTTTGTTGTCTTACAATAAAATCCATATAGCTCTGATATGCGAGACGTGGTTGGAACCTGATTCTGGTTTACACGTAAGTGGTTATCATCTACATCGCAAAGACCGAGATGATGGATACGGAGGTGTTGTTATCATGGTGCATAATTCAATTAAAGCTCAAGAGTGTAGTTTAAATTATGTCAACCGTGGCATAGAAGTGGTATGTATTAGATTATTGAACTGTAGTCAAATTAAGTTTTTAATGCTAGTGTATTGTCCCCCGTCAGTCCATACTATCCAATCCGACTGGGATGACCTTTTTTCAAATTATAAACACAATTGTCTAATAGCAGGTGATTTTAATGCTCACCATACCAATTGGTCGAATAAAAATGATTCTAGAGGTGGACAAATATATGATGCAACTTTGGAACATTTTGTTTCGTTAAATAATGGTCAGTCAACTAGAGTGAAATTGGTTAACAATGTTGTTCAACAAACGTCCCCAGATATTTCATTTATGTCAAGTGACATAGCTATGTGTTGTGATTGGCAAGTTACGAATGATAGCCTTGGAAGTGATCATCTGATTATTAAAATGAAATTCAATTTTAAAGATATTCAACGAATACATAAAAAACGTAATTTTAAATTTGCAAACTGGAATGATTATAGTAAATACTTAGAAAGTTATTACTCCACAACCTCTATTGAAGTTAATAACGTTCAAATGGAGTATAACATTTTTATTAAAAAACTTAATAGTGCAGCGGACCTTTACATTCCGATGACCAAAGAATTTAATAATCCTAGTAAGAATTTTCGGCCCCAACCATATTGGAATCAATCACTCTCTAAACTTGTTGCTCAACGTAGGTTAGCTCTTAGCCAATTTAGGAGTAATCCTACTCCATCTAATCTAAATACACTGGAACACATTAGTTATAACACCAAATTAGCTATTCAACGAGCTAGGAGTCAAAATTGGCAGAAATACTGTGACGACATTAATGAAACAACATCTATATCGGAAGTGTGGAAGCGACTAGGATGGATAAAGGGACGTCGATCACCTGTGACGTATATCTCGGACGATAAAAAAGAAGCTCTTTTAAATAGTCTGGCTCCTGATTATGTGAATCCATGCTCACCAGAGATACGATCAGTTAATGGTATAGTAGAAAGTCCATTTACTATTCAAGAAATGTATAATTGTTTAAAAAAAAAAGATACCGCTACAGGTGACGATGGGGTCACATACTCGATGATTTACTATCTACCGCATTGTGCTAAATTACATTTGTTAAAATTATATAATATAATATTTGTAACTGGAGAGATCCCTGTCCAATGGCGTGACATTCGAGTTGTGCCAATACCAAAGAGAGAAAACCCTTCAAACAATGATCTTAAGCTACGTCCAATCTCTTTGATTTCGTGTGTTTGCAAAATTTTACACGGTATGATAACGAAGCGTTTGGAGTGGTATGTAGAAAAGAATAAACTACTAACACCTTTTACGACTGGATTCAGGAAGGGACAGTCATGTTATGATAATTTAGTTCGCCTTGTCACACAAATACAAATAGGATTTTCGAATAATTCCCCTACACTAGCATGCTTTTTGGATATTGAGAATGCTTATAATAATATATTGATTAATGAACTAATAGTAAATCTTGATGAAATAGGGGTGGGTAAAAGGATATGTTTATATTTATGGAACTTTTTGACAGAGAGACATCTAAAAATTAAGGATGATCTTGACGAGAGTAAATTTATTATGCGTTATGCTAGCAGGGGCCTCGCACAGGGTGATCCTATGTCTCCCATCCTTTTTAATATAGCTACAATTAAAGTCAATAAAGAAATAAACAATATCCTTATTTGCCAGTACGCTGACGATTTTGTTTTGTATACTTGTAATAAAAATATGACAGAAAGTGTAAATAATATTCAAAATGCACTCAACGCTATAATTTTTGTATTAGATCAATTAGGGTTGACGTTGTCGACTACTAAAACCAAGTTATGTTTATTTAGCAGAGGACGGAAAAATCTCCAGTTACCGATCTTAATTAATAACAATCCTCTAGAATTAGTCACATCATATAAGTATTTAGGTTTTTGGCTTGATAGTTGTTTAAGATGGGGTAAACAAATAAATGAATGTTACCAAAAGACACAAAAACATCTTAATTTGCTTAAAGTCTTAGCGGGGTCGTCATGGGGGGTACATCCAAAACATTTGCGTAAACTTTACGTATCTTTAATTAGAAGCAGAATAGATTATAGTTCCTTTTTGTTTGATAATAGTTGTAAGATCAATACTTATAAGTTGGACAAAGTTCAGAACCAAGCTTTACGGATTATAAGTGGTTTCATAAGAAGCACACCCATACATGTAATGGAGTCGGAGCTTTGCGTTCCTCCTCTGCATTTACGTAGGAAATATTTAGCATGAAAATTTTGTTTGAAAGCTTTCTCTCAGTCTGACAATGTTACTATTAATTTACTATCCGAACTAAGTTCCCTTTGTAATAATAGCTATTGGATCAGGAAAAAAACACCCCAACTTGTAGACATTTATAATTTGATGAAAAACGAGATCATGTCATCGTCATCACCGTTAAGAATGTTTACTCTTAATACATGGGTGACTAATATCAATGTTAATGATGTAATCAAATGTCACTTAGACAGTATAGTTCACGCAAAAAAAAACCACGATTATAACATTTTAAAATACAATGTTATAGCCGAGTTAAGAAAAAAGTATGACGGTTGGTATGTCATATTTACTGATGGCTCAAGAAGCGCAAGTGGTCGCGGTGCTGCTTTTTATGATCCTCAGGTAGCAAATCAATCTTTTTACAATAATTGTTTTAAATCAACCTACGAATTTTCTGTTATGTCGATGGAACTCATAGCAATTTTAGAAGCAATTTTGTATTCTCGATCAATTCAACAGAATAAAATTCTAATTTGTTCCGATAGTAAAAGCGCTTTATATCATATAGCTCGATGCGCCTCTGGTGGCAGAGGTACATCGATAGCTTATGACATCCTCTCAGAAATTTACGAGATCAGTTTAAAGGACATTCTGTTGAAATTGCAGTGGATTCCATCACATATTGGCATCAGAGGTAACGAGGAGGCTGACATGTTGGCGAAAAAAGCAGCAGTAGATGGAAAAGAGGTTCTAATTTTACCAAATTATACAGAATTGTTGCCTAAATACAAAAAGTACTGTCACAATAAGTGGACGGAATACTTTAATGAGAGATCTTTAGAAAAGGGAATTTGGTATAAAACGATACAATGTGAGCCTCCTCGAATACCATGGCTCATTAATATTAATTTGAGTAGATCTTTGATTGTAACAGCATTCAGGTTAAGATCTGGACACGTTCCACTTAACAAGTTCGCACACATGATGCGGAAATCAGATTCCCCAAACTGTGATGTGTGCGGTGTAATTGAAGATGTTCATCACCTGTTGGTGGAATGTGTCCGTTACGAGACGGATCGAGCGTTCATTATGGGAAAGTTCTACTTGAGCAGAACTAATGTGGGTATTTTCCACGAGATGTTGTCCTCTCCTTTGTCTGAAGCTGCTAAAGCGCTGTTTTTGTTATTTAGTCGTAAGCCATAATTTAGTAAGTAGATGTATTTTAGTTTAAGTTAGGGTACGATGGAATTGACATGTACTTTATGTATAAAAATTCCTTAAATAAACAGAAATAAAAAAAAAAATAACAATGGGTTTAATATATCTGAAATATCCAATGAAACCGGATTTTGTGTAAGTTATTCTGTTGTTATTGATTTTATTTGTTCTCATAAGTGACGCTTCAAAATGTGTAATAAGGATTTCTTTTTTTTAGAGAGATATTGTGAGACGTTGGGTGAGGAGATTTGAGGAAGAGGGAATTCTTAAGAGCCGTGTAAGATGTGGTAGGCCGCCACTTATTAACCAGTCTCAGCGACGCTTTATAGTTGGTGAATATGAAACGAATGGTTTCATACCTACAAGACGATTTGCCGAAGAATTTGATATGTCATCGCGCACTGTTCGCCGTGCTCTCCATGCCGAAGGCCTTCATCATCGAACACCAGCGAAAAACCGTTTTTAACGCAAAGGCATAAGGAGGAACGGTTGCGTTTTGCTCGCGATTATTTAGAGTTTGATTGGGAGACGACTGTATTTATTGACGAGAAGACATTCAAATCGTGTCAAAAAGGAAGACTTCATTTGTGGCGCAGAGACAATACACGTTGGTCTGATAGTAATATTATAAATAATACGGAGTCAGGAAGAATTAGTGTGAATATGTTTTTGCTCGCGATTATTTAGAGTTTGATTGGGAGACGACTGAATTTACTAACGAGAAGACATATATGTAGGGGTGGATTAGTGTTCAAGGGCCGGGTGAGTTGGCATTTATACCGACGCGGGCCAATTACGCGGCTCTAATTACGTCGAGGTTTTGAGCGATATAATGCTACCTACTGTTCGAAATGTTTATCCAGTGAAATTGGTAAATTTTATTTGGTTCAAGATAATTGTCCGATACACTAAGTATTAATAAAAAAATAAATGCTATCAGTGGAATTCAGGGGATATACTGGCCATAATACTCGTATAATAGTAACAAGTGAATGATTGTAAGATTGAGGTTTAGTTTCAATCTTCTTTTCCTTGAGAAAATGAAAGCTGTAACCTCAATAAACCAAAAACATCCCATTTTAGTATCAACAAAAAATGATTTATGAACAAATTAAGTATTTTATGTATTTCAAAGTTTGGAATAAGTATGTTCATGTTTTAAAGGTTGTTATTAACATCAATAAATGTTCCTATGAAAAATTGTTTCTTTTTTCATTAAATTACATAAGTATTTTATAGTTTATTTATTTTTACCCTGTATACCCTATTGTCATTATGTTAACGAAACTCAATAAATAATTGAACTCTGACACAAAATCGAAAAGAAAAAAAAAGAGTCGGAAGCGCGCACTGAGTCGGACCTTCTCCACTTCACGCACACACAATAACAGCCACCCACTCGTGCGAACCTGCCATCGCTGCTTATAATAATTGTCACTTCGAATTTTAGCATTGCTTTTAAATAGATCCTGTGGTCGATAATATAATGGTAGGTATATTTATTTAGTGTTAACCACACATGCATCTGACCAATCAACATCGCGCTTTCGTAGTTATACCGTATGCGCGTTACTGTCTACATTAAAACATCACACACACAGAGATAGACGCAGATCTCGTGCAGGCCAAAATGACCTAGACCGGGAGATGATGACACATTTTGGTAAGTCATTTCTTACAGTATGGCGCTTTCAGGGGGGGTTCATATACGTAATAAGTGAGAGGAAAATGATGTTCTTACCGGTGGTGCGCGGGACGCAATTGCAGAATAATTAATTGAAATTGCTCGAAAATCCGGAGGTGTCAAACAATTTCTTTCACAAAATTTCTTCAATTTATCGGTATTTCAACAAAAAAAAAACCCGGCGGTCGCTATGTGCCATACTTCTCCGGTGGGTGTTTAGACCCGCCATACTTTTTTGAAAATGTTTTTTTTTTATTTTTTTTTTATTTATTTCTTACAGGCTGATTTTTTTTTTAACAATTGTTTTTTATTAATCTTGTACGAAAATCACCATGCCATACCATTCCGACGGTCCAAAATACCCGCCATACCCCCTCAAACATGTCATTTTTTTAAATTCGAGAAACCATTTCTTTCAGTATGGCACTTAAGTCGTGGTCAGTTTATGGTACAGTGAGACAAAATTATATTCGCCATACTTCTAGTGCAGTATGAAAGTGGTGCCATACTTGAAAAATTGTATTTTTTAACCATTTTTAAAACACGCCTATAGAAGCCGTGAAATTATTTTTTACAGTATGGCATAAATGAAATCAGATTGTTCCCATACTATTATGAGTTGAAAAAAATATGCCATACTGTGACCATGGTACGAAAGACCGTCATACGCACGCTGCGGTGTAAAAAAAATTAAAAAAATGAAAGGATTTCTTACAGTATGGCATTTTAATTTTTGGAAAGTTTATAAAAAGTATGATTCAGGAAAATTATCCCATACTCATCATGAAGTCCAAAAGTGATGCCATACCCGGAAAACCGATTTTCAGCGACGTATTTCAGCTACAGTACGTCCGTGGGTTACGTAGGAATTTTATTAGACGGTGCAGATTATGTATTATGGTCAGGGGCAGGAATTTTGAGCATTTATTGTAAAAAAGAAAGTAAAGCAAAACATGCTTAATAAAACAATTATTTCACAATCGTTGTTTTGTTTTTTCGTCCTAGAAAGATATTAGAGCCACTCATGGCCATGTGTAATACCTTTTCAGAATATCAGTACTAATCTAGTGAAAATTATAAAAAAGATACAGGATGTAGATTTTTTCGAATTTTAATAAGAATTAGTTAAAAAAGGCAATTTTCTCATAAAAACACAAAATAAATTTTAACTCTGCAGGGGTTGACCTTAAGGACCTCGCGTAGAACAACTTTTTGCAGCTGATGACCCCATCTAACCCCTAGTTGCGTTTGATCCACGACTTTTGGGCCACCCTGTATATCTGAAATACGGTAGAATTACCTTGTTTATTTAGTTAGCATGTTAAGGCGAAAGCGCCAGGGTAGCCCGCGAAATTAATTTTTTTTTAGGTTTTTTGCAATTTGCTGGTCGATATTGAGTTGTACGTTGATTAATATATGATTCGCGGCCGTAACAAATATGTATTTACAGAATTATAATAATTAAATTCATCAACACGACTCTCTAAGACCACGTAAACCCAAAGAATAACTGTTTCATGAAATCGTCATTCTTTGGGGTTACGTGGTCTTAGAGAGTTGTGTTCATGACTTTAATGATTAGTGACGCCTGACCTGCACTGCTGCTGTATACCAGCATTAGAATTTGTATTGAGGAAGATAGTTCGAAGACGTTCGAGCGTAGAATATTATACGACATAACACATTATTTAATTAAACAAGATTGTCCCTACATACAACTTTAAAATTTCGTATTTACGTTCCTCACATAACCAACTTTAAAAAAAAAATGGTGCCATACTGTAAGAAATTGTTCAAATGTTGCATAAAATTTTACAATTATTTAATAACATTATACGTATATTACCCACTCTACAGGTATGGCATTATAACAATTACGTTTCTAATCATAAAAACAACTACTAGACCAAATTTTAAGGTGAAAGAAATGGTTTCTCGAATTTAAAAAAATGACATGTTTGAGGGGGTATGGCGGGTATTTTGGACCGTCGGAATGGTATGGCATGGTGATTTTCGTACAAGATTAATAAAAAGCAATTGTTAAAAAAAAAATCAGCCTGTAAGAAATAAATAAAAAAAAAATAAAAAAAAAAAACATTTTCAAAAAAGTATGGCGGGTCTAAGCACCCACCGGAGAAGTATGGCACATAGCGACCGCCGGGTTTTTTTTGTTGAAATACCGATAAATTAAAGAAATTTTGTGAAAGAAATTGTTTGACACCTCCGGATTTTCGAGCAATTTCAATTAATTATTCTGCAATTGCGTCCCGCGCACCACCGGTAAGAACATCATTTTCCTCTCACTTATCACGTATATGAACCCCCCTGAAAGCGCCATCCTGTAAGAAATGACTTACCAAAATGTGTCATCATCTCCCGGTCTAACCATTCTGGTGCCAGTCCACTTATGACTCGCGACTATACCTACCTAATTACTTATATATTTAGACATATTTCTTTACCTTTCGATGTTCTTTGAAAGTGTGAAAAACGTGAGGTTAGAATCCTTGTTATTATTTAAGCAGCCGAATGCAATGATAAATGATAAATCAGTGCACGCATTTGTCAGAAATCTTGCAGCTCAACGCAATAAAAAAATGATTACTTATAAATATAAGCCATTTACATTATTAGCAGACATTGCTGCTTTTGACATCAGCGAGTATCAAAATCACACGTTTCAGTGATTATTGTTGACGCTGCATCGCGTTGTGCGACTCGTTCCGCGGCGGGGCAATTGCGTAACACAGTATTATCAATCGGAATCGGTTTCATTTTGACAGTTCAACAACATTCATTGCGTTATTTACGTGTTGAGCTGACACATTTATTTAATTTGGTCGGGTTATACGCGGAGATTTAGTATGGAAACTAATGAAAGCTAATTTCTCTTAAAATACAACACTTAGGAATCTGAATTTTTGGTCGCTATAGGTTCTTTAGGAGTACTAATTTTTGTATAAATTTGGGAATAAATCACAGATAAGAGTTCTTAATAGGTAAATCTTGAAATGAAAATTTGGCACCGCGGCTACCGCCATCCCACCAATGGTATGGTATATCTCTAAAGTCATAATGGAATATTCTGCCGTCATAAGGAAAAAGGGCACAACTAACATTTTTTCCTAAATTGAGTTAAATACATATTCGGAATCAGAAAAAAAAATGCGCATCTGCCAGTTTTTTTATGAGCAAGATCTTCAGAGATACTAAAAACTAAAAGGGCACAATGGGGATTGTCCAAAATTTCTAACCATTATATTTTATTTTATTTTCTGTAAATTTAGAGCATTTTGAGTTCATATGTTATTTTTGTTTGTAGATTTCCTAGCGACCCATTTCGCTGTGCAAAATGGGTATAGTATTGCCGCGAATGAAAGAGGAGAAGAAATATACATATATGTATTTTAAAAATTCGACAATATGTTCTGTTGAGGTAGGAGTCCCTAACAGTGTCTGAAGTGAAAGACGGTTAGATGCGAATGCTCTTTTATTGCAAAACTACACCTTTTATATGCAAAAATATTTACAAGATTGGTAGCGGCTACCGACATGCATATATGTATACAGCGTGGCGCTACAATGGTGACATTAATTTAACACACGTGTAGGGCTAGTGCCCTTTAATCATATTAATTTTAGTAGGTTAAAATAACTCGTAAATTGAAAAAAAAAATTTTTCAAACAAACTAAATGATAAAAATGTAACGAAAATTGGGATCACCCTTGCAAAAAATCATTCATGAAATTACTTACCTACGTTACGCTGGCTTACGTTAACTCGGAGCGGCAACGCGTCGCTTCACGCGCTGCCACTTTTCGCGCTTTAATATCGTATGGACGGTACTGTGATGAACTTGAAAATGCCTAGCGCTCTGGCGGAGGCTAGTTTTGGGTTGGTTTTGGAAATATTGTAGCACATTTTCAGTTAACTGGATTGGGTTTTGTCGTGTAGGTGGTCGATCAGGGCGTTGAGACCTAGGATCCACTGGCCGGTTTTCGCGGATGCGCTGAAGAGCTCCTATAATAGTGCGAGGATTAGTAGGGCATTGTCTTGAACCGCCATATCTCTCGCGATATGTCCTTATGGCAAGAGCGGCATTTTGACGACATTCTCCGTAAATTAGGATCATGTCCGCATATTCAGCTGCTGTGTAGTTCGGATGTGTATTTGCCATCACGATCACAAGTTTACACAAGCACTAATAACACAAATAAAAGCGCCCGTATCGCAAGAGATGTCAACGTACCTACTAAATTAGAAAACGAAAACAAAACATAGCGTCTTTATCGCAGTACCATAATCTAATTACTCATTAGTTCATTACACAAAAATAAATAAATAAAACAATAGGTAAGCGTCTTTTTCGCGGAAACATTCACAAAATTAGTCGACGTAATTATGTGCACTACTGTGAAGAAGTGTGTCAAGGGCACGAGTTAGGCTAGCACTAGATATGCAAAAAAAAGAATTAGATTTCGCTGCGACGCGACGGGGTGGGGGGAGGGCACGCGTCGCCTGCGCCGCCCGCTCGCCGACAAAGGGATATCACGTTACTTTAAAGTATTGTTTATTTATTTTAATTTCATTGATGCGATGTTATGATCCGTGACCTCGGCAAATGACCGCTGCGCGACAGTTCTTTAAGTACAGGTTGCTCCAAAATGCTATTTTAGAAAACTTTAAATAAATCCGCAAATAATAACGTTTAATGGAAACATAATTTCTTCATGAAATGAAAATGTGAAAACGTATATGTGTGTTAAATTAATGTCACCATTGTACCGCCACGCTGTATATGCATACACTATGAAATAAATCAAATAATATGTCGGTAAGACGAAAAGGTTTGCATTTCGTGCTCGCATATAAAAGCTTGCGCCGCGTCTGCGCTAACAGAATTCCACTAGCCACCGGCGCGCGCGCATGGTGTATGTACGTATGTGTTGCTGCTACATGTTCGATTCATTTTGATAGATTGGACATAACAGGAAACACGCAAAGGCGTAGATTACTAAAAACAGCGCGGCTGCGGTTCCCAATTTGCAGGTAATTATCGTAAAGTATTAAAATAGTCGGTGTAAGATAACGTTTTTATAAAAAAAGTAATTTTATTATGATTTTTTTTGTAGATTCACAGACCAATAATTGTGCAATCAGCTTTAAGTCTAGAGTGGACGAATGATTTATCAAATCGGGTAATTTTTGTAAAATCTTTATCAGAAGAAAACTATTCTTGTAGGTATGTTCATTGTTTTAATTAAACCGCGTACGTTTATTTACAGGCCATATCTTCAGTAATAATATTTGCCACTATAAAAAACGAACCTTCGCCTAAAAAATATTATACCGGGTGTTTTTGACAGCCCTCCACAAAAACACAGGATTGATTCAGCTCCTTATTCTGAATCATATCCCACTGGAAATTTTCTCAGGAAAAAAAAATTATGCCGTTTTTTCTGCTGATATTCCTTTATTTCAATGTAAAATTACATTCTCTGTATGCAACACTCCATTTATGTAAATAAAACAGCTGAATTCAAAAAAACAGCAATGGATGTTGCGCCGGGGAGCGCGCGGGGTGCGGGTGCAGCCTCGCTCAAGCTCTCCGCGCTGCCGTCCGCTACGTGCGTTTTGCCACGGTAACGATACATTGCGTGCACGGTAATAAAACAAATCTAGTTTTTTGGATTCCCTTAATGTTCCTGAAAGAATTTCATGTACCGGTTATCTTAATATGATGTACTGAAGCCACCCTATCAGTTTGTGGAGGGCTGTCAATAACACCCTGTATTCTGCAACTCTACGTCTTTCCATACTTACTGTGTTCCGAGCATTGAAATGTAATACCAAGAACTACGTCTAGTTCCAAATTAGAGTAAGCACGAAATTGTCAACAAAATGTTTTAACCTTCTTGCTTAGACGGTAAGTTTCATTTTAGAATAAATATTTTTGTAGTTATTATAAAAATGACTTTTTTATTTTCAAGTGACATTTTAAATTTTTTGCATTCTTATTTAACCTATTTCCGATGACAGAAGGACTTAAATATTAATCATTTGCAGTCTTAATAAAACTTTATGTTAGAGTGTTAAGGTTTATAATAATCTGATGAAGTTGTTAATATTATTAAACTTTTTTCTACAGTTCGTAGTAAGAAATATAAATGTTTATGTATGTGCAAACGTGGCCACTTTAGCGACTTATTTTTGTTCCTGTTCATTGATCTAGTACTATTATTAATCGAAGATCATAAGTGTAAATAACATTAATTGGAATCAAGTTTGGAAGATAACAACAATAATTGATATTCCTTTGAATAGTGTTGTACCTCTCGGAGAACCGCTTCCCGCACACGGCACACTCGTGGCGCTTCTCGCCGGAGTGCACGCGCTTGTGCCGCTTGAGGTGCGAGCGCGTCATGAGCGCCAGCCCGCACACGTCGCACGCGTGCGGCTTCAGGCCCGAGTGCGACAGCTTGTGCATCTTGAACGACGACGTGTGGATGAACGACTTGCCGCACAAGTCGCACTACAACAGGTAACAAAAACACTCATAAGCCGCAATTCTTCACCGAACTTTTGAGGAAGAGTGACGAAACGAAAATGTTGAGCAATTTTCCAATCACATATGGTTATTAGAAAAACACCAACAACCTCTTATGAGGTCATTGTACTCATCATTATGAACAACTTTTACTATGGGACCAAACCTAGAATCGCGAAAAAAAATCAGCTATTCCCTACATTTGTTTGAATAACTCGTCAAAATGTAGGGAACAGCTGATTTTTTTGCGATTTCAGGTTGGTCCCATAGTGAAAGTTGTTCATAATGATGAGTACCTCTTAAGAGCTTGTTGATGTTTTTTCCAATAACCCTGTATAATATTTTTTTTTTATTGGGGGCAGTAACTTACTTTATTACAAACTATTTACACTAGATACTAAATTAAATGACTAACTAACTTACTACACAAATAAAAACAAAAATAAAGGTCAAATCAGGCGTCGAAGTACTCGTCCGCATCGCTGTCATCCGGAAACGTGCCCAGAAGACTGGCAGCATTGCCATGTTGAATAATTAGTTACCAAATATCGCGCGCATGTCACATTTTCAACTGCCATTTTCACCCAAATACGGAAAATTTATAAAGTGCAATTCTTAAGGTGCTTAGCTTATTTATTCCTTAACTGTAGCTAATTGAAAACTATGTTTAGATTGAATGAGTGTAATAATTTTATCAAATAAAGAAAAGTTTCCAGTCATGCAAGATTATTGAGAACACACAGTAAAACAACATACCTGATAGTTCAGCTTGCCCGTATGTATGTTGTTATGAACACACAGTAACACAACGTACCTGATAGTTCAGCTTGTCCGTATGTATGTTGTTATGAACACACAGTAACACAACGTACCTGATAGTTCAGCTTGCCCGTATGTATGTTGTTTTGAACACACAGTAACACAATGTACCTGATAGTTCAGCTTGCCCGTATGTATGATGTTATGAATACGCAGTAACACAACGTACCTGATAGTTCAGTTTGCCCGTATGTATGTTGTTATGCCTCTGTAGAGCATTCTTAGATGGGAATAACTTATTGCATTCTTCACATTTCCAGTCACTTATACCTGAAATTATAGTTTGGCATTATTTTAAAAAGACTACATACATACGCAACATCACGCCTGGCTTCCCCGAAGGGTCACGCAGCAGAGGCCTACATAGTACACCCACATTCTGCTGGATGTGTTTAAGTCCCATGTAATAGGGGGCGAGCCTACTGCCATCAGCCATCAGCCGGGCACGAACCCAGAACTGATGGAAAACCCAACAACACTGCCCAAGCTGGGGAGCAAACCCAGGAGCACATGCTCGGCAGTAGTGCTTACGACCACTACTAGCCCAACCAGGCGAACAGTATTTGTTAGAATAATTACAATAGAGCCAGTAATGCAGCCCCGGATCTAGGGGGGGAGGCTAGCCGGTGCCCATGCGCCAACTTCAGGGGGGCGACAAGTACACCACCCAGTGCACCGCTACTTGGCGATAAATGAGACGCGCAGCACTTATAATCTTTTTTGCGGGTGGCACACTGAGGCAATCATTATGTAATTAGCGTAGGCATAGGTCGTCAAGCGGTGTGAGCGGATTGCGGGCGGGCACACTTGAATTCTGCCACGAACCCTCCGTTTTTATGCACATGCTCCACTTTATTTGGCGATATATAAAAGACTAGCTTTCTATGTCTTGCAACATGCAGCGGCGAACCAAAGACGGATGAGCGCCTCTGTGGTAGAAGTTTAAAGAAAAAAATCGTTTATTTTAGAAACATTACTTTGCGTAGCAAGGGCGCCGGGCATCATGCCCTTTCCAAAGCCTGTAAGTGCAAAGGCGACAAGATTTCCTTTAATTTTTTTAACACACTTGCTCGTAAAGTAGCTCTTAATGAACCGCTTGCTTTTTACTTTATGTTACCGCACTAGTGCGGTAATGCCACATATAACTATTTACTAGTCGGAGATGTGCGCTTTTCTAATCTCATCAAAGAGACTTCATGCCAAAAGGAATCTGCGGGCCATATTTCACTTTTTTTTAAATACATAGTTTGAATAGGCGTGGCGACAGTATCAAATAATCATAGATTTAATGATTTTAGGGGAAAGTACATATTAAAAGGATTTAAAACACTGATTTAGTTTTATTTAAAAACTTGAGATTAATCAGATTTTCACTAAAATAAAAGATGAAAATACGGCATTCGGCCATTTTGACTGAAACGCCAATCACAGCGCATGACGTCACGTCTATGTAAACATCACTTGCGTTTTGTTGACTACTACCGATTACGCATTTGGATCGATTTTTTATTAATTTAAGTGTAATTTATCCACTCCACTTGACTCTACAACACGAATCTATAACAACATGGTTTCGCCTTGCGAGCTTTAACCATTGAACTCTTATTATTTGCTTGTTTGGGACATATATAAACACCTTGTTGGGAGTGGTTATTGATGTGTTTTTACACTGAGGCACTGCACACCACTTATACACTTTGGAATTCATTTTTATCAGATGAAATATGCAATGTTTGTTTTGTTAACACGCGCAGTCAGAGGAAAGGTAAACACTAAACGTCAAATGTGTCAGCTTGACACATTTGACGTTTAGTGTTTACCTAGGCGTGACATCAGACCCGACGCCATGACACTGCGAGCTGTTTACGCGCGCTATTGAAAAAATATTAGAAATATTTCTTTAAACTTCGTTCAACTTTAGTTTATAACCGAAATATAGGTTTTTTCGTAAATAGTAAATATGTATGTACATTACGGAAGAGGATTTCAAAATCATTCGTCATCCCTATTGTCACGGTAATAATATATACAGTAGGTCGTCTTCATACAAACGGACGAAACGCGGGCTATACCTACGCGCTTCGATCACCGTGTGCGCTCAGGCGGCTCGGAGTCGCGACTGTGCAACAGTGACGAACGGACGGTGTGTTGTTTTTTATAACAATAACCGCGCGATTTTTTCACTAAAAATAAGTTCAAGTACATTTATTTAATATGACGAGTAGGCGATATTGTGCTGTTTTTGGTTGCATGAATTCGTCAATAACGCATCCAGAGATAGCTTTTTTTACATTACGTGGAAACTCGGAAAGGTAAGACTATTTTACTTACTAGTGGGTAGGTAAGTACATAATGTGTGTCTTTTTAATGGATAAGTATTTCCTATTACCTCCGGAAAAAAAGATGTCTGGATTAATAAATAAAGTGATTAAAGTAAAGGAAAGTGATAGACACGAGTGAAATAGGTAGTTATAGGCGGTTCATGAATCATTATACGGTAGGTACGCTTGTGTTAAAACCTTGGGGCATGTGTGTTTTGTTAGTTTGTATAATTCAAAGTAAAGACGTGGTTTTTATTATTAATAATAGTTGTTTATTGTACTGTGTGTATGAATAATACTAGAAAAAAATTGGTTGTCTGTAAATTCGATTTACGGACGATAGTTTAACGTGACAACATCATAACAAAACATTAATGAAATGATTGCATACTTTTATGAATAAAATTAATTATTTTTATTGAATAACTGTTACTGTAATAAGAATAACTGTTTCATGAAATCATCATTCTTTGGACTTACATGGTCTTAGAGAGTTGTGTTGATGACTTTAATGATTATAATTTATTCTGTAATAGTACATTACGATATTATAACATGCGAGGCGTAATTGAGCCGAGCATGTTATAACCAATACGCACGTATATCGTACGACGTTTTTTAACACATTTGCGAGGAAACAGAAAAAAAAACATTTCACAATACAAGTACAAAGAAAAGAAAATTTGAGAAAAATGGCGCGAGGATTATTTTCTGCCGTGGCTGCGTGAAAATGTTGGCAAAGACACTAGAGCATGCAGCCAAGTTTTTAAATTACCGAATAAACTGTTTTTTTTAATTTTAAATAAAATCAATCTGTGAATGCACACTTGCTTTCCCGCCATTTTAACAGCGCGCTAGCGCTGCCTACTGACTGGCGCCGCGCGGCGATTAGTTCGAAATTTGAATAGCAACAGCGCGCTGCTCACTAGCTGGAGTCGTGAGGCGGCGATCAAAACAACACGCATTTTTATTAAACACTTCCTATTCAATTCACAAAGTATTTTATTTGTTTATATAAAAAGAAGTAGGTATATTTATTTATTTATTTTATTATTTATGTACACACAGTAAAATACAATAACAAAACTAAATGGAAACACCAAGTAGGCAAATGTAATTAAAATACTAGAGGCGGGCAGCCCTATCGCATGTTTACGTACCGCGCGGCTGTAGGCATTTACATCACGGTTACGGCCGAGATACAATACTGTATTTCTTTATACTGTGCTATTGTTCTTGGTACCAAAATGAACTGAAGTTTATTTAAGGTCCGGCGTTTCGAAATTTGCCAAAGATGTAAACAACAATGGCCGCTCGAAATTGTCTATGGTTTAGTGATGCTACTGTATGTATTTTAAGGTCTGGTGCTATCGACGTTATGATGTTTTGGGTGGATATTTTGGGGTTGATAAATGGAATAACCCCCTAGGTACCTCCCCAGCAAAAGACCTGCAAGTTCAAATTCGACAAAGCTAAATAACAGTTATTTCTATTTTTGCTAAAAAAAAATATAATGTAGTTTTATTTTCCGTACGCAAAATACGCGCAGTAACGTGGAGCTGCGGACACCAGCACGTATTTATTACCTATTACTTAATGTAGTGTTTCGACACGTATCGATCAAGCTTTTATTTAAATAAAAACGTAGGTAACCTAAAAAAGAAAAAATAACGCGAACTAAAAAGAAAAAAATAAAGAATGATGGGCATTTTGTATGGAGCCTGGCCTGGTGACCAATAGAGTTCTAATGAGGTCCACGAATGACAGCCGGGACCAATGGGTTAACGTACTTTCCGAGGCGCGGAGGCGTCTTGGTATGTAAAAATGGTCACCCATCCAGGGACCAACCGCTGCCAGCGCAGCTTAATCTGATCGATCGACCCGTGCGGCTGTTATTACTTAGCCATAAGGCCCCACAATATTATGAGTCAAAAACTAATATTATTGAGAACTGCAGTGAATATTAGCGGCATAAACTAATACATTTACTTATCTAGTACTTGCAGGCCTGATATCTCTTTAGCCCGGTATTTCATAGCTCATAATGAAAATTGATGCTACAAAAAAATTAAATTAAAAAATATATATATAAACTTTCATTTGAGGTATAAGTGGTTTTTATTGGACATACCGGCCAAAACGCCCATCATTCTTTAAGTGACATTTTTGAAAATAAGTATTCAAAGTGGAGATGACATTACAACAATAAATTAGACTTCGTATAAGTACCTAATGACGTTCCCAGTCTGCATACAAAAATTAAATCAAATAAATTCAATACCGTCCTTCATAATATGTCTCCGATAGTTATTCGTCAAGATTACTTCGTCCATAATTGCACAAACGAAACCGTCAGTTTCCCCGAAAAGGTCACCAAAACGTAGCCAGGATACAGACGCTAAGAAATCTACACCGGGCTCATGAAGAGCCCGATAGAAGCGCCCGTGAAGCTCCTTGCTTTGTCATATCTTCTTGCGGTCATCAGTAGAAAGTACTACAGGTTTGCGCCAGTTCTCTTTAGCCACGGAGAGCGAGGTGAGCCCCTTGTCCACTGCGACCACATCAAGGTGCATACCCACTTCGGCTTTTAAAAAATATTCCCTGAGACTGCATACCTCACGGTTGTGGAGTCTTCGCATTTAAAAAGCCTCGACCCCCGCACTTCCGCGGGATATACAGTCTCATCACCGATGATCGTGGGTGGTGCATCAGGTTTGCGGTCAGTAGTGTACGGACCCTTCTATCCAGGGCGTCGAGTTCGGTCTGAGTCCATTTGAGTATGCCAAAAAGTACATCAAAACCGGCATGACCCAACCGTTGAAGGCGCGCACCTTATTTCTGCCTGAAAGAAGACTATTTAATACCATTTTCAGGCGACAAAAGAAGCGCTCCTTCAACGATTGCTTCATGTCAGCATCGTTGATGCCTAACGCTTCCAACATACCCAAATACTTATAGTTTTCGGATGAGGATAGGGATCTGAGGCTTATGGAATCCGAAAGTTGAATTCCCTCGGATTCCATAATCTCCCCTCGCTTTACATGCATGACTGCACATTTGTCCACACCAAATTCCATCCTGATGGCGCTACTGAAAGTTTCAGTTACCTTCAGTAACTCCATCAGACGCAATTTGTTGGGAGCAAAGAGTTTCAAATCATCCATGTAAAGGAGGTGAGATATGACCTGATCACCTCTCCTCAACCGATAACCTAGACCTGAATCCTTCAAGTGTACTTAGAGGATTCAGGGCTAAGCAGAACCAAAGTGGACTCAAACTGTCGCCCTGAAATATTCCCCGTTTAATCCATACAGGCTCATCATCTGGCATCATGGATCTGTCGACATCCTGGATAACGAAGTACCGTCTTCCATTACCCCGTACACGACTCAAGGAAGGTGCGTAGAGTTGCATCTATCTTGTACAACTCCAGCACCCTCATGAGCCATGTATGTGGCACCGAGTCGTAGGCCTTCTTGTAATCTATCCAACATGTCGAAAGATCCTTGCGGGATCGATGAACCTGTTGGCTAATGGCCATGTCTATGAGGAGTAGCTCCTTAGTACCGCGGGACCCATTCCTACATCCATTTTGAGAGGCAGACATAATCGAGTTATTCTCAATGTGCGTATTAATTTTCACTCTCAAATTTGATGTAAGAAGTTTATCAACCGTCGACAAACGCGTGGTTGGTCTATAATTCTTGGGTTCCGCGGGACTACCTGACTTATAGAGCAGGTGGGTAACGCCTGTTGTTAGAAACTGCGGTAGCAACCTGAACTGAGATGCCAAGCAAGTATGTGAACTAATTAGCCATTTCAACCTGAAGTTGTGCAGTCCGTCCGGTCCTGGTGATTTCCAATTCGGTCAAGGACGGACCACTCTGGCAACGTCTGATGGCATGACTGCATCCATTACTGGTATAGTCTCACACACTCGCTCAAAATCTTGCATCCAGCCAGCCTCAGTGTGACAGACGGGTACCGACCAGATGCTGCGCTAGAATGCACTTGTGGCGGCATCATCCGGGCGGCATACATCTATCACATTTTGTTCAGATCGCTCCCAAGTTCTATATACCCACCTTTCATAGCTCTGGAACATGCGATTCTGCGTGTATCGATCAACCCGCCGCTTATGCCGCCGGATGGCCCCTAAGTCCCAAGCTCCTCGATGGCCGGCCTCTCCCCTGCCGACGTACGGGTGTTGGCGACGTCGGCGGGAAAAAATATTCGTCGCTCGAGCTCGACGCAACTGCCACGGCCGGTGTCACAGCACTCGCGACGGGCTGGTCCCGGCGGGGCGGGGCTGAGCGACGAGTCCGGAGATGGTAGATGTGCACGACGTGCCGCTGATCTCGTCAACATTCTATTATAATTTTCATTATCTTCACAGATTTATTTTGTTCGGAGGCCAAATTTGACAGCCGTCATTTTTAATTTTTCTATGTTTGTAAAGTTTTTCATTTTATTTTTGGTTTATTGTTTGTAGATTTAATATGTTTTATTCCAAAGGGTTTTTTTATGGTATCAATAAAGACGGTAAATTAATAAAAACAGGAAATACAAGATAATAAAGAAAAATGTACGTTGTTGACGTATCAGATCAGTGTTGCCCTTTTCATTAAATTATTATTATTATACCTTATGCTTGAGACATAAAAAGTCATTAACCGTGTCATCTGAATTAGATAAGAAAATAATGCATGCGGAAGTTATTACTACAAATGTTACATTTATTACAAACCTGAAAAAAATGGTGTGCCCAGCACACTTGGCCCTATACCATTTTTTTAGGTTTCGGCCATATGTTCGTTGGGTCAATGACACCGCGTTGTTGCCGCAATATTGAAATGGTGTTCTTTTTTGTTTACACTTTGATGCTAATTATGAAGGTTTTAAAACCAGCGTCAGGCACTAGCTGCTCGGCAGTTTGCTGAACTGGTCCTATTTGGCGCAGCCGTGAGATGCACACACTCTTTTTTTTTTCAGTTTAGTTTTTTTAGTTTCTTGTACAATTTTTATTGTTTTGTTGTGTGCACTTGTGGCTTTGTGCTAAATAAACATGTTTTCTTTCTTTCTTTTCTTTTAATTTCAATGAAAGGATTTATTTGATAGTTCCTAAATACTCCTATGCATTAGTATTGTTAGTGTTTTCATTATTTTTGTAAGTAGGTTTGCACAAACACTTTTACACGTCAATCATATATTTTTAAAACACACATCACATTGTATATAGATTTTAAACGCTTGAGGCACTGATATTGTGTAGCATCTGTATAACGGATACCGTACATCAGTGCCTCAAGCTTTTAAAATTTATATGTATTTAAAATGTCACTTGAATTTATTTTTTCTTTTGAGTTCGCGTTATTCTTCTGAAAAAAATCTGAAATTATTCTATGTGACAGGAGTTTATGTAAAGATTACAAGAAAAATAAAACGATGTATCAACAAAAGTTACATTAGTTCCACTATCGGTCAAGAGATGGCGCTGACCTAAAACTGCAACATTCTACACCACAGCGTGCAGTGTTAAAATTTTCTGACGAATATAGGCCTTGTTGATGAAAATTTAAAAACATTTGATGGTACGGAACCCTCGGTGCGCGAGTCCAACTCGCTCTTGCTTTTGGGTTACGTTTTTATTTAAATAAAAGCTTGTTATTAAAAACTTTTTTTATTTTAATCTTATTTTTACATTAATTTAGAAGTTTGTGTTTTTTCACAGCTTCAAGGGACTGTGTGACTGTGACTGTATACAGGTATATGGTTTTAATTTCAACTCGATACCTCCACGCGTTCCAGAGATAAAGGGTCTTAACAGACAACAGACAGACAGACAGACAGACAGACAGACAGACGGACGGACGGACGGAACAGACAGACAAATAGGCGGACGGAAGTGATCCTATAAGGGTTCCGTTTTTTCCTTTTGAGGTATGGAACCCTAAAAACACTCCAATCTCAAACTTTTAAATAAGTATATTCAAGAATTTTTGAGTTAAATTACAACTAATTAATCCAATAATATAAATAGTGCAAAAATACAATCATTTTTATTATGACTTATCCTGTCAAACTTAATGCACAACATCGTCCACGCATCGCGCACTGCAGCAGGCGCGCGAACCAATTACCCTTATGTGTTCTGTCGAGAACCAATCACGGCGCTTGGCGGTATACAACGCGTTACGCGAGCGCAGCTGATTGGCTTATTTGCATGTGTGTTCTTTCGTTCAAATACTCGAGGTACTTTTGCCAATGTATTGAACAGTGGTGGCCCAGTGGTAACGACCGCGACTTACGAGATATAGGTCGTAGGTTCGAACCCTGACACGTGCTTTACTTTGTGTAATTTAATTCATCACCACTGCTCTCAAAACGGTGAAGGGAAACATCGTGAGGGCCAAAAACACAAAAAATTCGAAGACATGACATCCTACCAACCCGCACTGGGCCCGCGTGGTGGATTACGGCCCACTCCTTCTCACAGAGAGGAGGCCTGTGTCCCAGCAGTGGGAACATTATAGGCTGATTATGTAAATTCTGCTCAGCAGAATTTCTTGTTAATTTTGTTCACAATTACGCTTCCTGACTTTGATTATTTGTAGTAAAAAGGTATGTACTACCAACGGCAATTGTGTTAACGCCCCACCATAACCTATCGTCATAACGTCGCAATAGCTGTACCTTTATGTAGCGCGATGTGTATGTCGCAGGCTCGCTTGTGCTTGTAGTGCGCGCCGCACACCTCGCAGATGTAGGGCGGTTTGGAGCCGTCGTGCTTCTGTTTGTGTTGCTCCAAGCGAGCTGGAATGTTGCCACATGTCTGATGTAAATAAACCAACATCCAAAAGTACTCTTACTTGATATGACATAAAGGCGCAGCACCACAACATATGAAGGCCAATTCTCATCATTAAAACATTCAAAATCTAGTCGCAATCTCATCTCAGCGACATCAATGTCAAAATGTAGGAAAATAACAGGTATTTTTGACAGATTGAGACAGATCAGACTGTGAAAGTTTTATAAATTACGAGAATTGCCCCTCTGTTATTGTACCAAACCATTTCATGTTACTTTTTAACACTCCAATAATAGGGTAGTTGACTAAGAAAATATATTTAGTCCATCAGTTAGATTACTAAGGGCTGATTTTACCAAAGTCAGATATCTTTTATACGTGGAATAAAATTGACGTCTGACAGTTCTACTATGGAAAAACTGTCAAAAATTCAAAATTTATTCTCAGGATAAGACTTATTCTAGGTATAAAAATTTGGTCGAATGCGCCCTAAAAAATATTGTATACGTATTTTTTCTTTTGTCTGGCAAACAAAAAATTACGAAGATACAGCGCTTGGAAAGGAGAGGTCAAAAGTGGTACAATATTCCGAAGATTTTTAAACGCTAATGTGTTGTACCTTGTTAGAAAGCTTATTTATTAAGCTACTCGATTATAGTTAGATATGATTTTTTCAGGCGCCCGTTTTTGTAAAAAACTGAAAAATGTGTCAGTACAAACAAAACGCACATAGCCTTTATTTATTCATTTCTATGCAATGTAATTATTTTAAATGTGGCTAAAGTTTCCGTTTCTATTAAATACTTTGAGATTTTATTATAATTTTAGCTGCAGCTCCAAGAAATTGAGACAAAAAAATATTGATTATCATGACAATGCAGTATCTAAACGTGTCGAAAAAAGGTCAAATCTGTAAATGTCAGAATGACGTTGAAACAACGTTGAAATAAACAAAAACACCTTCCATTAATACGTCAAGAGTGTCAAGACCGCGAGGCGGATTCAGGCGGAGTCAATTGTCATTGTCATTGTCACGTCATGTGCCACAGGGCTGCCAACCCTAAAATAAAAATAATTCTTGTAGTTAGTGTTGCAAGCATTTTATTTTTCAACACTTGTTTTAAAAAAAACGGGGGGCTGTAAAAAAAAATTAAAAGCCCAAAAACATAAAAACAATTACCCTCTTTCAGCCTATATAGCTTAGAAGGCTGTTTAAATTTTCAATTATTTTTGTACCAAGCCCCATACATTTATTGAACGTCTCCTTTCGTATGACGTCACGCCGTGCTACAAATTTTAGCACGTTATTACGTCAAAGCCCCCCACTCCTGAACTTTGATGTGATATATCTTTGTAATTTTTTATCTAATTGATAAAACAAAAAATACGTGTTCAATATTTTTTAATAATCTTACTGAGGGACTAAATCGAATCGATTTATTTTTACCCAGGCAACATCCCTATTCAAAATCTATTCAGACACAAAATAATTTTTTGTGATAGTTTATTTAAACTTGTCTATTGTTGTTTAGACTAGTCCTAGAAAAAACTTGTTCAGAGTATTAGTTTCATATGTAAGTATCAATTATTTACCCAGACTAATGTTACCACTCACATAAAGAAGTATATTTAGCATCGCACTGGTCACATTGATGCACCACTTTGATCTTCTTCTTTCTGGGCTGTGCCGGTATTATCTTACTTTTTAATGGTCTGCCTATTTTTTTCTTGATAGGTTGCATGTCATTGCTAAGGTCGTCAACACCCAAACTGTCATCATCTTCATCATAGTTTTCTCTCTCAACTTTTAGACAGTTACCGAAGCCATTGTTGTATAGGGGACTTTGTGATCTGAAAACAAGGTACATGGATGGATTAAACTATAAACTAAATATAGTAATGAATATTGTGTGATATCAGCCGACTAGTTTTAACCAAGTTTGCAAGTATGATTGTGAATATAATATAGAGACTGTGATCAGTTGCTCATCCAAGTGAGTCATGAGACTTGTTATACTCCCAGCTGATTATAGCATCATCTAACATCCTCTGTACACACTCGGCCACACACCTACAAGTTAATAATACAGACGTGTACATACCCTTCAGCTGAGTTCTCGATCTTGACCTCTGGCAGCAAGTCAGAAGGGTCGTCCATTGTGTGCACAGCCAGCTTGTGAGCCGTCAGACCAATGGCCCCTCCTGTCGTACCCTTTGCTCCACACTCCTCACATTTCCAACTTAAACAATCACATAAAACTTTCTGACCCATTTGTTTATACTATTTTCGGGTATATTTATCACCTACTTGTTTTAGAATGAGAGATAGATTGACAGCCATCACTAATAGTATTAAGAACTTATTATACATATTATTATCCCTTGCCCAATACAGGCAGTGGACCAGGAGATACCTATTGTCTTATTAACTTTTGTGTCAGCTCAGTAATCTCTCCACTTGCTTTTAAACAATATCAATAGCCTATTAATTATGAATTAACTTTAAAGGTGCAATATATTTGCATACCATTACTTTACTGTGCGATGATTTGTAATCAAGTTACCTGTCACTGTTGGCTTTACTTCTTACTTTGCGTTTGTTTGTGGAGATTTTTTTCTTTTTCTTCTCTACTTTGTATCGCTTTCGTTTGCTCTGAGTGGCCAGTGGTTCGTCATCTGAGTCGTCATCATCCACATTGTCACACACATAGTCGTCATCATCATCAGCGGCATCAAACTCTGACTTCACGTCTGACAACCGGATGGGCTGCACTGTTTGAGAATCAAAAAGAGGGTTCTTGCTGAGGATGGCTTCGAAAGTCTCCTTCAACTTGACGTACTCTATTTCGGCCTGCTCGAGCACGTTGATGAGGTCGTAGCAGCTCTTGCACATGAACTTGCAGGCTGTGTGGCCGGCCAGGTCCATCTGCGTGAACTTGTGCAGGAATGTGCTGAGCTTGGCGCCGGACACGCGCGTCGTGGTGCAGTAGATGTCCACGCACTCTAGGCTGCGCGTTGTGCACGCAACGCACTCCAGCTGCTCGTGCTTCACTAGCACTTCTACCTCCGTCTTGATGGCCTCCATGTCTTCCTTCTTCTCGATCTGCTCCACTTTATTATCGGGGTTCATTGTACTCGTTTCGGCCATTTCTATAACACTTCCAAATTCGACCCTCGTCGATTATCAGCTACCTATCTATACATGAATTAAAACTAAACAAAATTAGGGACATGGAGGAATGATCAATTTATTTGACATCACTTGTTACTATCAAGCCATTTATTATTTTTTACAAAAGAAAAACAAAATGCATACGAGGCGAATGACATTTTCAAGCAAAGCTGTGTTTATTTTCCCGTAAAAATGACAATTTGACGTTGACGTATTTGTTTGATAGCTGGATGGCATTCACGGGAAAATAAGAATATTTATAGTAAGAAACCTCAGAACATGCTTTAGTTATTGTTCTGAGAAAAAAACAAAACGATTCTACTTTATTTTTAAAACAATGTACTTTTTAACAGCACCTACTTTCAAATAGAAATTTGTTTCCGGAATTTATAATTCTTATTATCTAAAACAATGTATTTTTTAAACAGCACCTACATAAAAATATAAATATGTATATTTCTGAATCTATAATTTAATCTGGAATCTATAATATAATTGAATCTATATATTTATTGCTCAACACAGTACATTTTATAAATTTCCAGATGTTAAGTGAATGCGCGTCCACTGTATTGTAACAATTCAGGCATGCAAAATTCATAGCTGTAATAGTTATACAATTTCATAAAATCCAATCATAGGTGGCAGAGGTAAGGTTTATACCTACCGAGTATACCTACCTTATTCTGTGTCCATAATATTATGTACCTATGTCCCAGCCAGTTGCGTAGCTACGTGAACAGGGGCCCCGGTGCGAAAAAAAAGTTGGGACTCAATCTAAACTGGTTAGGTTTTATTTTATCAAGGAAAACGTATTTGGATGTGGGTGAGTGGGAGTCGGGCCTCTGGCACTTTGCTGGGTGACACCACCACCACCTTCTGGCTCACTACTTGTCAGCGTCTGGGCGCCTCTTGCGTGGCTCCGCATCGCTGGCAATGCGGTGAATGTGTCGACTGCTTCGGACACCATAGCTTACCTATATTAATAAGTATGTTGCTACTTACTCTAAAACTTTTAAGAACGCTAGTAAGGCAGCTAAAGCCTTAGCAACAAGGTTAAATCAGCAGACAATAAAATAAAGACGGTTTGGAAAATTATAAACAATGAAACGAACAGGAATAAAAAGCATAATTCTGATTACACACTGCAGACGTCAAGCGGTCTCATTTGCGGGTGCGTCTCATAACGTATAAACTCATTTGGTCTAATTTCATTTTATTATCGTTCATAAGATATAATCAACGTGAGATATACCAACTGTTGATATAATTTCTTTACATATAACATTTATTTATTCTAAAACTTAATTAGTATAACGTTGTTTGATATAACGTTTATGTAATCGAAAATCATTTGGTCTAACGTTTAATATGTATATTGTTTATTTAATCGAAAATCATTAGGTCTAACGTTTAATATATGTATATAAAAACGTTATTATGGTTAACACCCCGACTCAGAGTACCCCGACTCGGATAGGTTAGGTTAGAAGGCTAAGGCGGGAGCGAAGCGGAGCGGAGCTCCCGCCTTAGCCTTCGTGGTTATTTTTTTTTAAACCACCCAGGAATAGGAGCCCCGCTAAGCGGGGCTCCGTCGACCTATCTTGGCGCAGGTGGTAATTAGTTACTAGTTATGTTTAATATCTACTTAGGTGACTATTACCTATAACTACGATAGAACTTACATAGAATAAAACAAAGAAGAAATACTTTTAAATATTTCTTAAACAAAATACAAAGTTATTGTTTTATTAGACCAAATAAGTTTTATATCTTTTGAGTGGTATGTCAAACGATTTTATATTTAATGTATGTTATGCTTATGAAAATTAGTTATTTTAAAATTATATCAATCGTTCATTATATTAACTAATCGCTATATTAAATAAAATTATAGGTTCCGTTGTTATATATTGTAAATATTAGAGATTTTGTTGTTATATCATCTATTACTTACCCCTCATTTGCGATAACAAAGAAGTGGCTCAAGAATTTGTAAATTTCTTTACTAGTATCCCACTCAAAACAACTGAAACCTTAAATTCCTCGCCCTCGCTCGCTTTTGATTTAGTAAGGGCGAACGTTTCAGCTTGCCCGATTGAATTTAACTTCAGGCATATTAACCCCATAACAGTGATTAAAGCTTTTAAGCAAATTAAGATCAAATTGACTGAAGATCTTTGGGGAATGTCCATTAAAGTCTGTACCTCCATAATTGAGACTATTGTGCCCTACTTAGCCTTAGTATTTAATTCGTGCGTGGATCAAGGAGTCTTCCCCGACTTAATGAAATACAGTAAAGTAATACCACTTTACAAATCCGGGGACAGTAAAGACACCAATAATTATAGACCCGTATCCATTTTGCCGGTCTTCAGCAAGGTGTTTGAACAGATAATGCTTAATCAAATGCTCAATCATTTTAACACGAATAAAATCCTACACCATCAACAGTATGGTTTCACCAAAGGACGTTGTACGACCGACGCCGGTGTAACTTTATTAAAACACATTTTTAACGCGTGGGAAGAGGCCCAAGACGCCATAGGAATCTTTTGTGACCTCTCCAAGGCATTTGATTGCATCGATCACGAAACCTTGCTTTTGAAACTTGAGCATTACGGACTTGGAAAACTTGCGCTCAGTTTAGTTAGTTCTTATTTAAATGATAGACGACAACACGTTCAAATAAATGGTGTCAATTCACTTGGTTTACTAGTAAAAATTGGTGTGCCACAAGGCTCAATATTGGGTCATTTCCTCTTTTTAGTGTATATTAATGATCTACTGCATTTATTAAAAAATCAACCACAAATGGTGTTATTTGCTGATGACACTTCCTTAATTTTTAAGGTAAATAGACATGCTACAAATTTTGACGACGTAAATAATGCCCTACTGCAGGTCCAAAATTGGTTCACTGCTAATAATTTAGTATTAAATGGAAAAAAAAACTAAATGTATAAGATTTTCTTTACCAAATGTCAAGGGTAGTGATTGTGAGACAATATTGAATCAAGAGAAACTAGAATTCGTCGATAAAACTGTTTTCCTAGGAATCACGCTCGACTCAAGGCTACAATGGGGTCCTCATTTAACATCTCTTGCAGGACGGCTAAGTTCAGCAACTTATGCTGTCAGAAAAATCCGTCAATTTACTGATGTAGATACCGCGAGGCTAGTCTATTTTAGTTACTTTCATAGTATCATGTCTTACGGTATTTTACTTTGGGGACGGGCTGCAGACATCGATTCTATTTTTATTCCACAGAAAAGAGCCATCAGAGCCATATATAATCTCCGCAGGCGCGATTCTCTAAGGGAACTAACTGTTTAAGGAAATTAACATCATGACGATGCCTTGTCAATATATCTATGAAAAACATCATGTATGTAAGGAAAAATTTACGTCTTTTTAGTAAAAGAGGTGAAAGACATAATTATAGTACTAGAAATAGGGACCTATTAGTTCAACCAGGTTTCAGACTGGCTAAAGTAGATTCATCTTTAATGGGGTACTGTTTAAAATGTTATAATAAAATACCTCCCCACATTCTTCAACTGAAAGAGACAAAATTCAAGTCTTGTATAAAACGCACACTATGCAGTCAGGCATATTATAAGTTAGGGGATTACATCGCTGATAAAAATGCCTGGCTCAATGCTGGTCCTGCTCCACAACCAGAACTAATTGATTAACACATGGAAATACTGTTGGAGCTGCTGAAGATTGTAAGACTATCTTTGCATTGTATAAAATCAATTTCCTTTGTATTATGTAATTGCATAGCACAGATGTGAGTTCTATGTACCCTATAGCTACCATTTACCGGGTAATAATATGTCTTTCATTGACTTGAATGTGCCCTGGCAGCTGATAGTATGTCATGCTCACTCAAATGTCTCTCTGACGGTGGCGTGTGTGTTGGATCATTTAGCTCCCTTCAAAATGGTTGAGCTAAATGGTGCTGATTTATGCGTCATGTTCGTGAACGGGGGCCGTCAGTTGGGGCTGGTCATCACTTAGCTGCCTCGGCTTATTTTAAATTATTTTATTTTTGGATTGTTGTTTGTTAAGTACTATTTGTTGTACTCTGGACGCTCTTAACGCGGACGTCTTTCTTATTTTTTTACATCGTTCTCACATTATATAATTTTAATATCAAAAGTAATGATGTAACTAATATTTTTGTAAAATATAATTTTAAAAGAGTGTCCATGGAGTTTCTTGCCCGTTCTTCTCCATAGGTACCTACGCTTTGGAATGGGCAACTAGCTTCATATTTTCTGACTGACCGACTTCTTGACAATTCAAAAGTGCCTGTAAATGGTTTAATTGAAATAAATGCTTTGAGTTTGAGTTTGAGTTTATCCTGCAGTAAAAGCGCAGGCCGGATAGCACGGCATGCCAGTATCAATGATATCATCAGTAGTGCTCTTGTCACCGCCGGGGTGCCAGCTGTTTTAGAACCCAATGGCTTGGCACGCGACGATGGAAAGAGACCAGACGGAATGACGATAATGCCTTGGAAGGTAGGTAGGCGTTTGGTGTGGGATGCAACGTGTGTCGACACCATTACGCCATCCCATCTTCCAAGCACGGTGAGCTGTGCTGGGGTGGCTGCTGCAGGTGCGGAAAACCTCGAACAGCGCAAATACTCCAATCTCTTTGGAACGTAAATGTTTGAACCGTTTGGGATAGAAACACTAGGTCGATGGGGCCCGAATGCCCACTTAGAATTTCGAGACATCACCAAGCGGTTGGTTGACTCTTCACGTGACCAGAGGGCTGGCCTATTTTTTGGCCAAAGAATCAGCATTGCCATACAATGTGGCAATGCTGCTAGCCTTTTATGTACGTTTTCTGTTGACTCCGTTCCTCCTTTTTATAGAGGTACTTGTACATATTATTATTTTTTATTTGACATATCTCGGGACCATAGGGTCCCGATCCTTTAGAAGGCGTACGATGGGCCGAAGACAACTCGCAGAGGCCCCTTAGGAATTTTTAATGAAATGTGGCACCAACCGACGATTATCCCTGTATGCACTATGCAAGTGCACCCAAAGATAAACCCCGGTTGGTGTAGGACTATTGCAGGATCCCCCCTGGTAGGTTCCCGCATTGTCAAGGCGGGGGGGCTCAGTAGCCGTGGTTTGGACACCCACTGTGAAGCTAAGAGGAACCCGAGGAGGGGCCGCTCGTCAGGGCTTTTGCTGCCAAGCCAACGACGTCGCGGCCAAAAGTAGGTTGGAGTGCCGGTATTACGGTGCGCCGCTCTCCCTACCTTCCACGGCCTTGACGGGGTCGCCGCTCTCCCTATCCTCTGCAGCCGAAAATTGGCAGGCGGCGGGGCCAATGTCCTGACCCGTCACAGGGGGACCAAGGGTGCCCAGACACGGGGTCGTCTGGCGCCCACGTGCTGGTTTGGTCCCTGGGGTGGTCACGGCGTGCTATGTGTTCTGGTGCGCCGGTGATGGGAAGTGCTCCCCACTTCCCCAGAGGAGGGTCCGGCAACGGATAGCCGCGGCGGGTTCACGGATGAGTGCTAACGCGTGCCCGTGTTCCCACCGTAAGCGGCAGAGGAGGACACCGTGGAGTCCCACATAACTGCACTATCTCCCCGTGGTAGTGCAGTATGCATGAGCATTTCTCCACGTTAAAAAAAAAAGGACTATTGTAGGATATGGAAAAATAAAAAGTTGTACTATGGGTTTGGGTGGCTAAAGTGGACTGGTTACCATGATGAACTATAGAAGAACTATGACCCCTCCCTGATCAATGTTTTATATATACACGAATAAAATGGCAGGGGGTTACTTGCCAGTGGCGTGCGGTCTGTATAGGCGAAAAGACACTGCAGACCCTAGACCTAGTAGATCTAGATCTAGACCAGTTACTATATTTTCAAGAATATAAAAAATAATTATACTAAGTAAAAAAAATATTCAAATTCCTAATGTAAATTTAATAGCAACGTTCATACTCGTACCGTTCTTACTATTTTTACTACGGCAGGCGTTCGTAATTCGGTCAACGCGAATAGGCAGCGAGTGACTCTGCCTAAAATTCATTCATAAATGTACGCATGTAGTGGTACAATTTCGTGTCTGTGCACTGCACACAACGATGCGGTATCAAGGCCATCTCCTGCCGCAGGAAATCGAGGAAACCCAATCACGGGCCAGCTCGTGAATCGTCTTCGTATTGGCTCATCTCAATTATTATACGACCAAGTTGAATAAGTAGTTAAGTAAAATTTCGATTGACAAAGATGCTATTTTATTTGTCAACGTTTTACTTATCAAAATTTTAAAATTATAGTTTTTCTATAGAGTCCATATTGTTTTTTTTTTTCATGTGAAGTGCGCTGTAAACATAAGTTTATATTTTGATCGTTTTTTGTGATTAATTCATTTTGAAACGTAAATATTTAGGTTGAGTTTTTGCTAATTTTAATCAGTTTATTGTTTGTTTAATTCAAAATGTTGTTCGATTGTGAGATTTGTGTAGAAAATGTGTGTTTGTTAGAGGTTAAAAATGGTAAATTTTCGCAATTACCGTTTAATGAAAAGGTTCAAATTGTACCTGAGTTACGAGAATTAACCCAGCAAAGAGGTAATGTAACTCGTAAGATACAACTGGCTGTGTGGTTGTGTAAACACAATTAAATTATTTTGTTTTCCTTGCTTATTGTTTAGTAGTTCGAGTAATTATTGGTCGAATTAAAACGCAAACAAACTTTTTATGACTAGGTATGTTATAAAATCATATTTAAAAAAGAATAGGCGCGAAGAGTTAATTTTAAAAGATAATAAATAAGTTGGTTTACTTAATTTTTTTAACTGTTAGCAAACCAGTAGTTTATTTACTTATTAAATATATTTATATAATGCAAATCAAATGAAGAGCCTTTTTCAAAGCCACATCGGAATATCGGATATCTCTCAAGTGACGTATTCTGTAGTTATCACTCACTTGGATTAGATATTTGAGGTGGCCGAAATCTTTTATTTGCATCATTGGAAAATCGTCGTTACAACCTTTTAAACCCCTGGTGAGTTTTATCTTTACTAACTAGGGCAATTGCGAAAGACTTTTTTTGCGAAAAAAAAAGCTGCCTACCGAGGCATAAAACCCTGTGCACGCAACGTTACTTGCACACTCAATAATGGGCCCCCGGAAACTGGCGCTAGCACATAGTGACGTGTAGCGACAAGGGAGCAACATGTCCTGAGGTGCTAGTGAGGAGTGGAGAGATATTCCACGGCTATCAGGACAATCCCAGAAGTGAATTGATTATTTGAGAAACCCCATAAGTCATCAGACCCTAACTTTACAGGAGACGAAAAAAACCTTTCAGTGAAAAAAAATTGTATGGCCAAAGATGTGTTATGCATTTAGTTTGAATGGTATATGTGATACCTATATAAATTGAGCCTTTTTTCTTATAATATTGTCATTATCATTAAATAAATAGTGCCTGAAAGTTGTTGACTTAAGGGCTTTCTCAAATAAACGAAAAAAAAAGAAACACAAGACAGGTTTGACACCATAAAGATTTAATCTGACAAGGTTTTATTTTAAAAAATAGACAATATAAACAACTATATTACTTATTTAGTCCATAGCGTCATCTATTTCACGGTCTGTGACTGGCCATTGGTATATTTCTTCATAAAACTCTTGTACTTCTTTATCTTGTGATAAGTAATTTCTTAATTTTTTTAGATCTTACATTTTCTTTTTGTTAATAGGGATCTTACCCTCTGGATAAGCTTTATTGCTAGGCAAAACCAACCTCTCTTTATTTGCATTCTTACGTTTAAAAGAATGTTCAACCAGACCGTCACTAAAGTCCCTTACGACCACTACTCCATCACTTTCATAAGAATGGCGAAAGTAGCAATATTGGCTGATCTTAAATGACACTTTCTGTTCTTTGGGTACCTATGTGTCTGCCAGCTGATTCTATGGCGAGTATGTTTTTTTTTGTAAAATTTTGACCACCACTTTTTGTATTCTATTATGTCATAGGACGAAGGCAAAGAGACTAGGAAAATGTTTTTCACCGTTGAGCTTAAAATCAATGATGCAACTTCCTTCACTGTGTAGATCCGATCAGTTTGTCTTATTTTTCTTTTCAATACTGCGAAGTCTCGGTCGCAAGGTAAAAACGAATGACCTCGGATCGGAAAATACTGCTCGATAGTCTTAAACATTCTTAGCGATACTAATGCCAATAAAACCCTTACGACCGTGTGGTTTTTATTTTGTCCACCACAGCCATCAGTGAACACATGCAAATTCTCAACATTTCCCATATTTTCTTTCAAATACTGATGAAGAAATATGCTTACTTCGTTAGGTCCTTTACCTCCAACTCCTTCGTGATATACTATAAAGTGGGCACTTCATTTATTTGAGAAACCCCGTTAGTCACTGACTTAAGGGGTTACTCAACTAAACAAAATATTCAGCCTGTCACAAATTCCTTTATATTGCATTGACTTCTGGGGTTTCTTTCTGGAATATGTATTTACTGCCATAGAACACAAATCCGCATAAAAGTCATTTTCCCGAAAAATGTGACTTATGGGGTTTCTCAAATAATCGATTCAAGTACGGTCACGATCCCTACCAGCATCTTGCTGGAATACTTCCTTCCTCGGAGCAAGTTTGCACTTGCGAATCTTCACTCACCACCACCACCACCACCACCTCACCACCACCACCACCATCACCTCTCACCACCTCTTCACTCTTCTTCATCTTCGCGTCATGTTTGCCGCAAATAAATGTATTTAGCCGGCCAGTAAAAGCAAGAATGAGGTGGGAACTCTGTTCCTCGTCATTGTTCACTCCAGCCGGCCAATAAAGGCAAGCCAGAGGTGAGGAATAAGACTTCTCCCGGGAGATAGGGTCCGTTGGGTCGCTACTGCCCAACAGCTCGCCACATGCTGCCCTGCGGGTTTCTGTATCCCTCTTGATCTGGCTCCTCACCTTAGACCTGTTCCGGCAAAGTAAACTCTTCCGGAATAGGCCTAGATTTCGGAGCGCGCAAGCCCCACCACGACGTCTACGTAGAGATTCGGCGGTGACGTTATTATTATTTTAACACTGTTATTATTATTATTAGGTATATTTTGATATTTCTCGGGACCCTGGGGTTCCGGACCTTTGGAAGGCGTACGAGGGGCCGAAACCAACTCGCAGAGGCCCGTTAGACGTTTTTAATGAAATGAGGCACCAACCGACGGTTATCCCTGTTCGCACTATGCAAGGGCACCCATTCTTTTTTTTTGTTCCGTGGTGGAAAATCCTCATTCCTCATTTTCTTTCTTTCTTTCTTTCTCATGGATGCCCGTCGCCCTGGGGCGGGCGGCGGGGTCTGTCAGACTCTTACTGACTAAAAACCACCCCAGTGATGTTCCATCTCACACCTACGCCGGGGGTCGCGGGAACGTACGATCCTTCCGCAACCCCCGACTGGTGCCGGCCCGCCACTGCAGGCCTCGTCTGGTCAGGGGGGGAGTGAGGTGTTTGACTCCCCCGGCGACGTCTTAGAGGGGCGCGCGTGGAACACTACGCGCCGCCACCTCGGGTCCTGATGTGTGGGGGGCGACGGACGTCCCCGAATACGTCACCCCGGAACCCATTTAGGGGGGCTGGAAGAGGGCGTTGTGCGCCCTCCGCCGACGCCCGGTGCGCCTGCTGCGGGCAGGGTGAGTGGACGAGATCTCCCTCTCCCTTTCCGCAGCCTCCTTCTGCGAGACGACCGTTGCGCAGAAGGAAACCACCGCATCCCAGGGGCCCAATTCTGTAAAATAACCAACTTCTCAATAGTGTGTCGGTAGTGTGTCAGTGGTGTCTCAATAGAATAGTCATTGACATTCGGTATTCTACAAAATATTTATGGTCATTGACTTGCCACTGTAGTGCCATTCAAACGCCATAGTAAGACTATTGTAATAATTGGTAGTCTGGTCCACTATAATGTGTCAATGGCTTCGTGATGACCAAAGTTACGGTAGTCTGTAATATTTTTAAGTGTATTTGACAGTTGTGTCTATCGTGTTTGAATAGTGTTTTGGCCATCAAATCGCCATTATGAAGCCATTGAACAACGACACCTCTTTTCGCTATTGTTTTGTTTCAATTTGTTTATTTTTTTTATTTAAAATAATTGTGTGCATGCGTGTGTGCGTCTTACGTAGTCAATTAATAAAGTGGACGTATTTCGCCACAATGAGGCCTTCTCTATATACTTTGCGGTGGCGTATTTTGGCATTGGCTTATAGTGCCGACGCCGACGCCGACGTTTGCTCTTGCGGCAGCGCCGCAAATGAGATAGGAAGCATTATACCGCCGGGTTAATTCAAAAACCAACTAACTGCCCAAATTATGATTTTGCGGTAGGGCGTTTTGAAAGTTTGTATCTATAAATTTCATATACTATCTTTGATAATGTTATTAGAAGAAACGGCATCTGATTTATAATTAAATCACGTATGCGTTGATTTATACTAGTTCATAGAATAGTAGCAGGGTTTTACAGAATATTGCATTTTGTGCCCTAAACCCCTTATTTAGTTGCTTTTACCTCCCTACAAAATAAAGGCTTTATTTTCGAAATTAAGCGCTACTATCGATTCTCAGAAAGTTACTGGTCATTAATTCAAGTATATACATCGAACAATAATATATTGTTCTTAATAATCTTGTTAGTTTCGAGAAAAATGCAAAAAAATAAAATTTTAGTCGCTTTTACTTCCCGATATATGTTGAAATTTTGTACTAACCTGTGCTGTGTCCCTTAAAAAACCGTTTTCATCATGAAAACTATCTAAGCGTTAAAGACGGATTAATAAATTGGAAATAGTTTGATTAAAAACACACCTAAGTTGAAAAAAATATATACATATGTAAGAAAAACGAACGCAAAGGCATGGAAAACTTTCACAGTCGCTAAATTTTCAAACCACGCATGGTATTCTTCGGAGATTACTCCTTTTTTGCACAATTTCCGCGCTGCCTTTTTTACCATTTGTTTCTGACCACGCAAAGCAGTAAGCTTCATTAGGCGATGCACTTTCGTAAATGGTCAAGTTGTAGACCGTCAACTTGCGGCAATAATCATCATTTCAGCCGTAAGACGTCCACTGCTGGACATAGACCTCCCCAAGCACCTCCACTTCGATCGGTTGTGTGCTTTTCGCATCCAACGGGTTCCTGCGGCCTTCACAAGGTCGTCCGACCACCTTGTGGGAGGCCTTCCAACGCTACGTCTTCCGGTACGCGGTCGCCACTCCAGAACCTTTCGGCCCCATCGGCAATCTGTTCTGCGAGCAATGTGCCCTGCCCACTAAGCTGCCACTTAAGTTTGGCAATTCTTCGGGCTATGTTGGTTACCTTAGTTCTCCTGCGGATCTCCTCATTCCCGATTCGATCATCCAGGGAAACTCCAAGCATAGCCGTCTCCATTGCCCTTTCAAAGACTTTCGTTTTGAGACACTGCGGTATGTGGGACGACAATATATTGCGTAGCTTCCCGAACGCTGCCCAGCCGAGTCGGATTCGACGATTGACCTCTTTCTCGAAGTTAGACCTACCTAACTGGAAGTTTGTCCTAGGTAAACATACTCGTCCACGACTTCGAGTGTAGCGTCTCCGATCTTTATGATTTAACATGAACTTCGTTTTGCCCATGTTCATTTTAAGACCCACTCTTTCGGAGGCTCTACTGAGGTCATCGAGCATTGTACTGAGTTCCTCCATAGTCTCAGCCATGACTACGATATCGTCGGCAAATCGAAGGTGAGTTATGTACTCGCCATTGATGTTAATGCCAGCCCCTTTCCAGTCCAGAACCTTGAAGACGTCCTCCAGTGCAGCGGTGAACAGTTTCGGAGAGATAACGTCTCCCCGTCTCACACCTCACTGCAGAAGGATAGGTTTGGAGGCCTGATCCTGGAGTCGGACTAACATAGTGGCGTTTTCGTACAGACACTTCAGCACCTCGATGTATCGATAGTCGATCTGGCACCACTGAAGAGACTGCAGCACAGCCCATGTCTCGATCGAATCAAAGGCTTTCTCGTAGTCCACAAACGTTAAGCAGAGAGGCAGGTTATACTCTTCGGTCTTCTGGGTCGGCAGGTTATACATAACCTGTCGCAGCGTATGTATGTGGTCTACGGTGCTAAAGCTTTTACGGAATCCGGCTTGTTCGGGAGGCTGGAAGTCGTCAAACCTGCGCGCGAGACGGTTCGTGATGACTCTCGAAAACAGCTTGTAGATATGGCTCAGAAGTGAGATGGGCCTATAATTCTTAAAAAGGGCATTGTCGCCCTTCTTAAAGAATAGTATCACCACACCTCTGTTCCATGCTTGTGGTGTTTTACCCTCGAGTATGACGAAACCAAACAGTTTCTAAATGGCCTTAAGGCTGCAGTCTTGCAAAATTCACTCGCGGCGAATTATTTGCGCAACTTTGTATTTTTTTTTTAAACAAAGCAATGAAATAACATGAAATTTTATTATTGCACATAAATAACCACAATATAAGTAATAGCTAGTTATTTTTTTTAAGTTCATTTAGATGGGATAAGTTAGGTAAATGAAGCGTTAAATACAGCTCTTTCGCGCCCAACATCATTTCGAGTTCTGTTTGGGCGCTTAGTTTAGGGCAATGAAGAATTAATTTGGAAATCTGTTCAGCACATATTTATCTCAACATTCTCGTCTTCAAAATGTGCTGATTAGTTTTTTCTAATTATATTCCATTTTCTTAATTTAGACGTCACAATTTCATCAAAATTCTCTGTTTTTATCTCTTAATAAACGGTTTTTTTCATAATAACTATGCATCGTATGTATGTATTAATTAGATTATTTTAATGCCAAGAGTTCAATAAGCAAATACAAAAAAAAATAGCACCTAAATCACCTTACCCTAACAATAGTAATATTTTCAAAAGACCTACAAAAAAGGGGTTTATAAACAAGAATTGAGAGAGAAATTTCTTAGTGGCCACTGCACGGTCGGAGCGTTCAGACGTGTGGTCCACGACGAATTTTAACTGTTCCCTCTCGCTCTAACTTTGCTCCTGCTCTAACATAGGATGCGCATTGTTGTGTATCTAAAGTTGCTCTACTTTATTATTTTTTGTATATAATTTTTCGAGTTTTTTGTAAATATTTGTATATCAGTAATAGTTTTGTAAATATTTGTGTATCAGTAATAGTTTTGTAAATATTTGACTTCAAAATGGATCGTAAACGTAAAAAAAATATGCCTGTACAAGAAAAAGAAAATTGGCCTCAAACGTAGAATTGATGAAGAGAAATAGAATCCAAAGGTAAGTAGAACTGTTTACAGTATTCATGTTTAGGGCCTAACTACAAGGTCAAATTAAATTAGCTAGCGAGACTCCACAAACGTGATGGATATTGATATCTCAACACGATGAAACAGATTTTATCAACTCACACTTCAAGTAACAATACTACCAGCGGTCATTGGCCCCAAAAAAATCATCAAATCTTTATTTTTTGTATTTCGTCGTGTTTAGATAATATCGTATACAGGGTCAAATTAAATTAGATAGCGAAACTCCGCAAAAGTGTTGGGTATCGATATCTAAACGTGTGTGGGGGGCGTGAGTGTATGTGGGGAGGGCGTGATTATGTGTTGATAGATGTATCTGTATGAGGTATGGGGAGTGAGTGTGTGGGAGTGAGTGTGTGGGGGTGTGTGTATGGGGGATGAGTGTGTGAGGGGAATGTATGGGGTGGGTTGTGTTTTTTGTGTTTATGTATGTATTAGATCGCTAGTCTACTATACTTTAGGGCTATTTAGACCAAAGTCGGATATCTTTTAGTACGATGATTTTTTACTAATAGGTACTTCTGAAAACTCTGTTAATAATTTATGACTTAGGTCCACTGCTGGCTCTCGGCAACCTTTTTCAGATGTTACCAACTTGTCAGAAGCTCGAAATAAATAAAGTATATCGAAAAAAATAAAGTATATTATTTGAGCGTTATGCGGCATTTAAGAGAGCAAATTCGAAGAAAAAGGCCAGATTTGTGGAAAGAAAATTGTTGGATTTTGCACCACAATAATGCGCCTTCGCACAAGGCCATCTTTGTAAACAAATTTTTGACCAAAAGCTCAACAAATACATGATTCGTGATTATCGAGCAACCACCTTATTCACCAGATATGGCTCCAGCCGACTTCTTTCTTTTTCCTAACCTCAAATTACCACTTCGTGGCACCGTTTTCATTTGGTAAGACAAAGGAATATTCGCGGCGAGAACTAAACTCAATTCCGGAAAAAGCGTTTAAAAATGTGTTACCGAGCGCATACAACCTGAATCTCTTCAAAGAGAGAGTGAATATTCTTCTTCTGGGTAAGCTCACTCCATCGTCGACTTTGTCTCTGTCACCTCTGAGCTAGACTAGAGTCAAAAGCAAACCAATTCCAAATTTAAAAAAATGTTTTGATGATTGGATTATTCGTTGGCGTAAGTGTATCGTTTCTGAAGGAGCATACTTTGAAGGCGATAAAATATAAGTCTGCGATGAGCATGTGTTGGTGTCTGTGTTGTGTTGTATCTGATGTGATGTGTAGTGTCTGTGTGAGCGATTTCATGGCGTTCTTTGGGACTAGCGCATTTTTTTTTTCTTCCGTTGAGGGAATTTTTCAATTTTGAATACAACCATCTCTCGACGGTTATATTGGGGTAGATTTCTGATAATTCTCGTGGTCTTGTGGGTGTTGTCATTTCACAAAGTCTGCGGTAAAAGACGTGGTTCTTATTTCTTTTTACTTTTTTCTCAATAGGTTGAATTATATTTATGGCGGGTCTTTTAAGGCGGGAATCAATTAGCTCAGGGAGCAGACAATGCAAATAAAATTTTGTCAATGGGCCTACCATGTTGTAGTGCCAGAACGTAGGGTCTCTTTTTATATTATTCGACTTTCATTGAGTAGTCCACTCCAGCCCATACGGCATATAAGCACATATCCATCTCCGTAATGTTTAATTGGCTCTGAGTATGGAAATAATAGACGTGGTTTTTGTCAATCGCAAACGTATTTCTCCTAATGTTACATTTCCATTTTTTTTTCTTTTATCGTTTCTTCAGATTGCATATTTTTTGCAGAAAGTGGGCATTTTACTTCTACCAGTCCTGTTTTTCCATCTTTGTGTTTATAAATACCATCGGGACTGGCTCCTAAATATTGGACTGTTTGTTTAATATAAAGACCGCAGCTGGCAATTGTGACGTTTTCCTGCAGAGATAATGCTTTTTGTCCATTATCTCTACCATAATATGTGATCGAAACTTTGGTCTATCGTCTGTTTCTGTAGTTCATCTCTTTTTTGGTCAGAAGGTTCCGTTTATTTAAGGAGTTATTTTTTTGTCATCTGAAAATCTTCATCGGTCGTAACTTGTTTTTTGGTATTACTATCTAGCATGAACGAATTTATATAAAAACCGGAGGCGCGAAGGAAGAGCAACCCCCGCCAAGGTACCATTCAAATATAAATAAATATTGATTATTACTTAGTAGAGCAACTTTCCGACCGTGTCAAATATCGCTAGGTAGGATGAATGCGGGGACTGCAGGGAGCCCGGGTGCAGACGCACGGCGGCGCGTGGACTCGCCGCACGCGATTCTTAAATTGTGCAATAGAAGACTAGGCCCTTAAGAACGGGTTTTCCGCCGGCCTTCAGGAGCTCGGCCGTAATTCTGTCATCATCCGGCGCCTTGTTGTTTTTGAGCAGCTTCAGAGTCATCCTAATCTCGTACAGGCTGACGTCCGGGATGTCCGCGGTAGTGTCGTTCAAAAAGCATTCAATAATAGTTGACCCCCGGTATCGATACAAATAAATGGAGTGAGGTATCAAGTTACAATGGAACGTTGAAAACGATCAAATTCCACTATAGAACTTCAAATAACATGTAAGCCAACACAAATTATCACTGATTACTAGACTTAAGCAGATCGTTTGTCCTAAATTATTGTTTTGTAGCTGAAGTAATTACAATAAGACGCGTGTTCAAAAAATAATCTGGAAAAATTAATATTGAGCCCAAATTTTGTTACTTCCTCTGAGTTTGAAAGTCTGGAAGAGGAGGATCAGCATCACAAGAATCCATTTTAGTGCACGAACACCAGAAACACCTTACTATAACTTGGAACTGAATTTTTCGCCGCCACAAAATGAATCGAGATATCCTCGGCGCGAGAGCAACAACGACTTTGACGCATCCGCGGTTGGAAACTGTGGAATTTAAACGAACTACCCGCAGTTAATCGGTTTTACTTCTCGATATTTTGTTGGGATCATGATCAATATTATAGAAGTAAAACCTACTAAACCTATCTATTAGCAACGACTTCTTGATTTTATGGCAAGTATTAATAAATAAACAACAGGTAATACCTATTATCCTTTAATAACTGCTATTGTCATTGAATATTAACGCTATTTCCTCTTGGTTCTAAGTACTAAAACCATTTAATTGGATGTGATCGTTTTTCTTTCCCAAAATTCCGTATATTTTGCAAGTTTTTTTTATTTTGAAAACTGATTAAATTTTAGTATCTTGTTTGACTTCGATACAAATCATAATTTTTTTGATTAACAAGGAATATTTGTTTTTCATATAAACGGTATGGTCAGATAGTTGGTTTCACCATTCAGTATCTCCGAAACAAAGCATCGCACAGCTTAGTATGTTTTACCAGTAGAAAGAGAATAAAATTTTGAATCGGTGTGTATATTTAACTCAATATCCCAAAATCACCGAGTTAGTTGGTTTTTGAATTAACCCGGCGATACAGTGTTTTTGTTTTTTATTATTACAAATGACATGGATGGATGGATGGATGGATGGATGGACGGACGGACGGACTGACGGGCGGACGGACGGACGGACGGACAGACGGCCGGAAGGATGGCCGACGGGCGTACGGACAGACGGACGGACGGATGGACGGACGGGCCGCGGACAGACGGGCGGACAGACGGACGTATGGACGGACTGACGGACGGACGGGCGGACGAACGGACAGACGGACGTACCGCGGACCTACGGACGGACGGGCGGACAGACGGTTGGACGGACAGACGGACGGACTGATGGACGGACGGGCCGCGGACAGACGGACGGACGGGTGGACAGACGGACTTATGGACGGACTGACGGACGGGCGGACGAACGGACAGACGGACGGACCGCGGACAGACGGACGGACGGGCGGACAGACGGATGGACGGACGGACGGGCGGACAGACGGATTGACGGACGGGCGGACGGCCGGGCGGACGGACGTACCCACGGACGGATAGACGTACGGACGGACGGACAGACGGACGGACAGACAGATAGACAGACAGACAGATAGATAGATATACATCTATAACGGTTGATCACTACTTGGCGGGGTGTGTCTCATGGTTGCACCAAATTGGAGTCCAGCTCAGCATATGCCAGGTACAATACCTGACGCTGGTATTCTGCTGCATCCCGTTAGTGACACACGGATGTCGAGAAGACACATCTGAGTTTCAACAAAATGGTACCTACATGTGCGGCGCGTAATTATAAAGGTGGTAAGTACCCAACCCACAGTTGACTGTCATACGCAAGTGTGAAGTTGGTTGGATGGATGGATGGATGGATGTTCTTTAGCATCGTTGTGATTTGAAAGTTTATGAAACGAAAAAGCGACAATAAAAAGAGACATGTAAATTCATAAGATTTAACGTGGGAGAAAATGAGATAGGAAGCATTGTACAGTGTTTTTGAAGGTTTCACTTCTACCACGTGTGAATTACATGCTGTTTTTTTTTTCAGAGACTAAAAATTATCGTGATAAAAATCTTATTTTTTTAACAATATACGCATCTTTTTAGTGAAATTTGATGTTTTCTATAATAAAACGTTTTTAGATTATTAAAAAAACCCTTATTATAAAGTTTTAATTGATAAAAATAGGATTTCAAAAAGTGGTAGGTTTGGTGTACCTCTGTAGATTTTTGTTAGCAACACTGAAAACTATTGTACTGCCACACTATCGACATACAATCGACACACTACTGAGACACCACTGAAACGCCATTGAAGTTTTTGCAGAATGCCAAATTTGCAACAGTGGCAACATAATGTCTGTAGTGTGTCGATAGAGTGTCAATGGCGTGTTGGTTAACTTAAAGTTACAGAATTGGGCCCCTGGACTCTTCGCTGCCGATCATCGACTCGACCACGGCCGGTAGCGAGAGGTCACTGCCTAATTCTGAGATGAGGGCACGGCGCATGTAAGGGCACCCAAGGACAACCCCCGATTGGTGTAGGACTGTTGCAGGATATAAAAACAAAGATATTGGATGTTGATTTTGAATTGGATTATGGGTTTGGGTGGCTAAACTGAACTGTTTATTTAGAACTATGGAAAGTCTGTAGCCCCTGCCTGACCAATGTTTTATATACTTAAATATAATATTATTATTATTTTAACACTGTTAGCTTTTAAATTATGTAAACATTTTATATAAAAACATCAAGAAAAAACAAATATACAGGGTGGAATTTTGTAATGCCACCTGGAGGGAAAGTATTCTTAATACTGCAGATAGAAAATTTTACTCAAAGGAAACATTTCTTTATTTTTGAATAGAAAGCAATCGCGTTCAAAGATTTTCGAAAATTTTCTTCTCCCACACCCGGGAATCGAACCGGCTAAAATCTGAAAAAAATTATACCCTGTACCTACTTTTATTGCATCGATCGTTAGGGTCAATTATAAGGATGAAATCTCTCTAACAAATATGATAAATTAAATGAAAAAAAAACCAGGAAATCTTAAATTAATTTAATTATTTACAAAAAATTGTAAACTAACTAATTAGTTGCTCGAAATAGGCTCCATTCTCTTGGATACAAATTTCAAATTCAAATTCAAAGCATTTATTTCAATTAAACCTTGTACAGGCACTTTTGAATTGTCAAGGACACACAAATTCTTTTAACGAATTCATTTCTAGTAACCTTTAATAAAGTGTTGTGGTGAATATTATAAATCGTATTTTGAACTTCAACTCTCAACTGGGTCAATATCAACAAACTGAATATTTTTTCAATTTTGGTGGCGAAATTTGTATCTTAATACAAAAATAACAAACAATATTTGTATTGAACATTTAATGATTTCAGATGTCTTACACAATGTTAAGGGTCAATATCAACAAACTGAATATTTTTTCAATTTTGGTCGCGAAATTTTTTCTTCAGTTTACGTGAAACATAAGGACCGGTGGCGTGAAAACGCCACCAAAACCACCAAAATTGAGCCACCAAAATTGAAACCAGATATAAAAAAAATCTCTAAAAATAGGGGTTTTTAGTTACAATTAAATTAATATCACTGATTTATGCGTAACCCAAATCACTATCTATAATGTGTAGCTTACTATTAAAACACTTTAAAATTAACAGCAAATCGATCCACCAAAAATTGAACAATTTTTGTCCCCCGTGCCACCCAAGATGATACTTACGTTTTTGGCGGAAAATCATAGCACTAATCACACACCTGTTACGCGCAAGTGCACAACTGAGAGATGTGAAATAATAAAATGTGATTGATCGCACACGCACGAACACGAAGCTTCATTTTATAGTATGTTGAAAAAGTGCCACCAAAATTTTGATTTTTACTTGGACAAACTTTGATCGACTACCCTGTGCTTTTAAATTAGATTTTCTAATATGGTTTAATTGTTTTTAGATAATGTGTCTTAAGCATATACTAACGAATTTATTTATTTTTTATTGTACAGCAAATTGTTGCTTTGGTGAATGCAATTATATCAAAAAATTGACCTGGGACAAGCCACCTAACTTGAATTTTAAGGCGATTTATTTTTTCCCTATTTATTTAAATACACAGTTATAAAAAAAAATGTGGCCCTAATTGAAACAAGTTACGTAGCTTACTATAAAAAAAAATAAGAAACATCCTATCATTTAACACCTCGATTCTCAACGTGGACGCGTAAAATTTGCTGCTGGGATATTCACCCAACTCGTTGTCATTCGCATAAGATTTCATGTAAATTTGATTTTTTACATATCCCCACAAAAAAAAATGTAATGGGGTGAGATCTGGCGATCTCGCAGGCCATCTGATTGTGCCGTTTGTACCAGTCTACCTGGATTGGTACAAACGGCAAGGTTAAAATGGTTATTAATGTAGGCAGTAGTGATTCTGCTGTTATGTGCTGGAGCTCCATCTTGCTGCAGAATTATTTGGTTTCGCTCTTCCTCGGGGAAACCATTCAACTAAGACTATTGTTACTAACCCAATGGATCTCTGGTATCTGAATAAATAAAATATAATAAATAAATAAAGAGAAGAGAGTTAACTCGTTTCTTAAGAGATCCAGTATTTCAATATACTTGACAGTGTTTAAATGACCTTCGTACACGTGGACTAACACTACATTATTTCTCATAATTCCGCACAAAACGTTGAAAGAAAATCTTACTTGATTGTTAGTTTCATGAACACGAACAGGATTCATTCGACACCATTAGGGTTTCGGTCAATTTCTCCAAGCATGTTTTCACAAAATTGTAATCGTCTCTCACGATCCCCTATATGCAATTTTTGCACCAACCGACCTTCACGATAGCATTTACTTATACTTTTTCAGCACTTTAAGTACGCGAGTGTGGGTTGTTCTTAATTCATCGGCAGCATCTCTACTTGAAGCCTTCGGAAATGATTCAAAGTATGTTAAAACATCTAGTTCAAAATCGAAATAGTTTTGCTGAATAGTTTGCCGTCTCTTCTTGAAACCAGCCCCGGATCTACGATTTTTTCGAACCGGGGCAAAATTTTGATAGTGGCGCTCCCTCCCTTCAGTGTTTGAGAAAAACTTGCAAATTGTTGATTTCCACTACGATAATATATGAATTCACTAATAAATTACTTATTATTATTAATTATTTATTAACGCTGATTACTCGCAAACGCAATCAACCACATAAACAAACAGTGTTGTCACTTGATGTTCAACTGTTTGAATTTGTTCGGCTCGGCTCGTATAGATATATGTGACGGGGATTCCCCTTGGCAGAAAGATCACGGACACTACGCACGCGTTCAAAAATATACTTGACCTGTGAAGATGCGTTCATAAATTACTTAGTATGTGTTCAAAAACTAACTGGGCGTATGGAACTAGAAAAGTTTGTTTTTCAAACCTATTATATTAAGATTACTTGTTGAAAACCTATGAGATTGTAGGAAAAGAGGCTTCATTTGTTCGATATTTCGAATTCTTGTCTCAAGGATTTGGCGCCCCCATTAAACTGCCGCCCGGGGCAAGTGCCCCGGTTTGCCCCCCCTTAGATCCGGGGCTGCTTGAAACCACCCGTATTCTTTAAATTTTCTACCATTCTTTTCAATACGAACCGAGTTGGTGCCTGTCGGTCTTGATATCTCTCTCCATACCACCGCAGAGCTAGATTCACGTTTTTGTTATTTAAAAAATAAGCTTCCATTAAATCAAACTGTTCTTGATAAGCCATTTTCACCGTGAGACAAAATGTGAAATGAGTTTGAATTAATAATTAAACAATCAAATGTGAATAACAACTATGACAATCTATTTTCAAATTTTAATCTAACATTCCATATTTAAATTACCTCATCCGAGTGTCGAAGCGCGTACGGTGTTGCTTAGACGTGTTTCTTGCGGTCATTAGCTAATTACATCGTTATCTATTGTGTGCCTACCTACCTTGCTCGGCCGCTCGGCCGAGTCATCGGTTATCGCTCGCGCGAATCTACACTTTATGAGTAATGAATACGGACGAGAATCATAATGAAGACTTAATCAACACGGTTATAATGGACGACGAAGAAAATACACATTCAGAAGACTTAACACAATTATTTGAAATGGAGGACAACGACACACCGTCAGACAGATTGCGACCTACGAAAAGAGGGAGAGAAGATGATGAATGGAGTGAAGTTAGGAGTAGAAAACACAGGATGAGAGAAGTAAGAGGGATTACGGAATTAAGTATTACTTGTAAAGATAAAGTTCCTAAACAATTCGCCCTAGCTAAATTATTTAAGGAACAAGGAATATTAAATATCACCAAAGTGAAACATATAAATCCGTACAAAATTATTATTGATTTTAACAACGCCGACAGCGCTGAGAAATTAATCAACTCCGATCATTTTAGTGGTTTAGGATGGCGATTTCAGCGGCCTTTTGAAGTTGGATTATCTTATGGAGTCATTAAAAATATCGACTTAGACATCTCGGAGGACGAATTACTTACATGTTTATCAAGTGCATGTAAGGTCGTGAATGTAAAACGCCTACAACGAAGGGACAGAGAAGCAGCCACATGGACCGATAGCGAAACATGGAGAATAGGATTTGAAGGACCGTCGTTGCCCCCTTATGTTCTTATATACGAAATGAGAGTTTTGGTAGAACCTTACGTTTTTCCTGTTACGCAATGTTCCAGGTGCTGGAGATATGGTCACTCGGTTAAAATGTGTCCGACACTTAAAGTTACATGTCCGAAATGCGCAGGTAAACATAATGGTGATAGCTGTGAAACAGGTTCTTTTAAGTGTGTTAATTGCTTAAAGAATCACATGTCATTGGACAAAACTTGCCCTGTGTACATAAAGGAAAAGAAAATACGCAGTATAATGAGTGAGTTTAATGTTTCTTATAGAAAAGCCATGGGTATGTATGAACCTCCTCCTGCACCCCCCTATGAGGCAGATGTCATCACGCAGACCCTACCACCGGCCTATGAGGGAGACGCAGTCACGCAAGCAGCTACTTCGACCTCAACTACGCCTATGTCACCTGTGTTACAATCAAAAACTACTTACGCCCAAAAAACAGCACGCCCTATACCAACTAAAAAACCTATATCCACGCAAAGAGACAATGTACCACAGTCACAGACAGATAAACCACAGAAGGAGAAAGAAGAAGAATCAATTAAGAAAAATAATAAGAAAAAACAGCAGGAAAAATCACCTCAATCCGAAGCTCCCCATGTCCGGGAAGGTGATATGGACATTCAGGAGGATACGTGCAGGGGATACGCTTCTGAAGACGACACAAATGAGGATTCAAAAGACAATAATTCATTTGGATGGCTGGTAGATAAAATTAAATACATTTTATTTGTGAGGACTGACTCTTTTAAAGACAAAATTATATCTGTTGTTCAAATTAGCGTGGAGTGGGCAATATCTTATTTTCTAAAGAAGTTAATACCTAAGAGTTGTTTTTCCTTTAAAAAATATTTTAGTAATGAATACTATTAAAATAAACATTTTGCAATGGAACTCACAAAGTGTATTACCTAAAAAGATAGATTTAGAACAAATCTTGTTTTTGGAGAAAGTTCACATTGCCGCCCTATGCGAAACGTGGCTGAATTCTGACTGTAACTTTAATATAAAAGATTATAACGTGTTTCGTTGCGACAGGCCAGATTCATACGGAGGAGTTGCAATTCTGGCTCATAAATCTATCAAGGCACAACAATGTCGCAGTACTATTACAAATCCGGGTATCGAGATAGTTCATGTTAAAATTTTTAACTGTAGTTCCATTAAAAATGTTGTTTCAATTTATTGCCCACCTAACGTCCGCACTACACAAAGTGATTGGGAATCGTTGTTTTCTATAGCTAACTCTAAAACCCTAATTTTAGGAGATTACAATGGTCATCACTCAAGTTGGTCCACGAAAACAGATCAAAGAGGTACTCAAATTTTTGACTCTTTAATTAACCATAGTTTTGTAACTTTGAATGACGGTAAGCCGACTCGAGTAAAGCTAGTTAATGGAATTCTACAAAAATCGGCTCCTGATTTGTCTATTGTTTCTTCGGACGTATGTCTAATGTTTGAGTGGAGCGTAACTAATGAATCCCTAGACAGTGACCACATGATAATCAAACTGAAGACGTCAGATAATTATGTTCCACGTACCGTAAAGAAAAGAAATTTCACGAAAGCCGACTGGACAGCTTACCGTAACTTTATTCAAGACGCACTAGTTGACTATACTTTGCCTGTTAATCCCCAAGAAGCTTATAATTCCTTTTTAGATATCATCAACAGGGCAGCAGATGTAAGCATTCCTCATTTTAAATTTAGCCAAAACCCCTGTAATAAATTTAAACCAAAGACTTATTGGTATCCGATGTTGTCTAAAGCGGTGGCGGAAAGACGATTAGCTTTAACGCGTTTTAGAAAAAACCCAACTCCAGATAATTTAGAATTGTTACGAGAAAAAACTCGTGAAGCTCAAAAACTAACTAGAAGGGCTAGTAAGGAAGGATTCCGTAAGTTCTGTTCTTCAGTGGATGAGGTCACTTCGGCTAGTGACATGTGGCGACGCATGCGCTGGCTGAAGGGATATCGTTCAGCTGGACTCCATGTGGAGGAGACGTTGGCTGAACAAGTCCTCTTTAATTTAGCTCCTGATTTTACATGTCCCCCACGACCTACCTTTTCCTCTCTAAATTATAAATTGGAAATAGATATAACAAGACAGGAGTTTGACAAATGTGTGAAATCTAAGGATACTGCACCGGGCTACGATGATATTTCATTTTCGATGATTAAAAATCTTCCTGACTTTGCTAAAAATATTTTACTACATCTTTATAATTTATTTTTATCGTTACATTTTGTTCCTGAACAATGGCGCCAAGTACGCATAGTACCAATCCCCAAACCAGGTCGAGATTTGACCTCTGCTTCTGCAATAAGACCTATTTCATTAATGTCCTGTCCATGTAAAATCTTTCATTCCATTATTAATAAGAGAATTGAGTGGTACATAGAAAGTAGAGGATTATTTGCGGAAGAAACTGTAGGTTTCAGGAAAGCTCGCTCATGTCTAGATAATTTAAATTTGCTAACCTCGAAAATACAAATTGGTTTTTCAAAAAAACTTGTGACTATCGGATGTTTCCTTGATATCGATAACGCTTACAATAACGTTGACGTCACCGCTCTTCTGTTAACCTTGGACCAACTTGGTGTGGGATCACAATACTGTAGGTATCTATGGGAATTTCTTAAAGAAAGGTATTTATCAATTAGTGGCATAGATAATACTGTAACTAGAATTGCCAGAAGGGGCTTGGCACAGGGTGACCCCCTGTCGCCATTACTATTCAATATTGCGACCATCCATATCTGTAAAGCAATACCCAGCTCCATAACTGTCTCTCAGTACGCTGATGACTACGTACTTTATATAACTTGTGATAATATTGATCAAGCAGCCGCTGAGTTACAGGAAGCGTTAAATATCTTATGTGATCAATTTGATTCCCTTAATCTCAACATATCATCAAATAAGAGTAAAATTTGTATTTTTGACAGAGGCTATAGGAGACGGTCGGTTAACTTGTCAATTAGAGGTAATAGTTTGGAGGTTGTGGACACGGTACGATACCTTGGTATGTGGTTGGACCGTTCTCTCAGATGGGGAAAACATATAAATGAGATTAGCCAAAAAGTTCTCAAATTCATTAAAATCTTTAAAGTGTTGGCCGGTTCGAGTTGGGGTGTACATCCAAAATATTTAAGAAGACTTTATCTAACTTTAATTAGAAGCCGTATTGATTATGGAAGCATTTTCTATGATAACAGTGCAAAAACTCACTTAGAAAAATTAGATAAATTACAGAACCAAGCCATGAGAGTAGTGGGTAGTTTTATTAAAACCACACCAATTCACGTGATGGAGAGCGAATTATGCCTGCAGCCACTATACTTACGTCGACGCTTCTTGGCCAGCAAATTCTGGCTTAAGACTAAAGCTTTGCAGGCAAATATCGGAAGTATCAATTTACTATCCGAATTATCTTCATTATGTAATAATTCCTCATATTGGCAAAACAAAAGAATCCCCCTTTTAATCTCAGTTAATGACTCACTACACACTTTAAAAATTCACAGCAGTCAGAAATTAGATATGTTTTCCCTGAATACTTGGGTTAGTAAAATAGATAGTGATAAAATAATAAAACACGACGTAAACTTCATGTCTGGGCCTAAAAGGCAATACAATCCTGATAGCTTAAGAAACTTATTTATTGATTACCTTACTTCCGAATATGTACTTGACTTACGTAAAAATATTTACAGACGGTTCTAAGGAGGGTGACAATGTAGGGGCTGCGTTTTACGAGTCAGAAGAAAATTCAATGAAATTTCGAATAAATGCCAGTGTGTGTATAATGGAAGCTGAACTGATCGCGATCGCAGAAGCTCTGTCTTATGTCGAATCAATCCACCAAAACCATATTGTAATTCTAACAGATTCCAGAAGCTCGCTCCAACATTTGGCTCGGTGTACCTCGACCTTTCGAGGAACACCGATAGCCTACACTATACTGAAAATTATTTTGAAGTTACAATCTGACGGAAAGCACGTAGTCCTTCAGTGGATTCCATCACATATTGGAATTAGGGGCAATGAAATTGTTGATCAACTAGCCAAGCAAGCCATATGTGATGGAATTCCTGTTAACTTTTCTCCTTACTTTTCAAACTTTATACCAAAAATTAAACAGGACTGCTACTTACTTTGGAAAGAATATTTTAATAAAAGATCTCGAGATAAAGGAATCTGGTACAAAACGATCCAACCACATCCCTTGAACTCGCCATGGATAGATAACCAGTTGTTGAACAGATGTGATACTGTTATTGCACTAAGGCTTCGTTCCGGACACATTCCGTGTAATAAGTTCTTATACCTAATGGCAAAATCAACAACGGATAAATGTGATTTTTGTAATAACTCCGTTGATGATGTTTATCACATATTGGCAGAGTGTGTCCGCAACGTAGAATTTAGACATAGATTAGATTGTAGGCTTAGAGAAATAGGTTACTGCAACAGTGTTCTGGCTGCGCCACTTTCTGACGCAGCTAGAGCACTTTACAGACTAGCTATGCTAAGATTTGGTTAAAGATTGTATTATTAGTTATAAATTGTAAACCTTACCAGGGCGGCATAATCGCATGCGCGACAAAGCCCTTTTCTAGAATAAAAAAAAAAAAAAAAAAATTACCTCATCCACGCAGCTACGAGTATGTCGCAAAGGAGTCTGCATTACAAAAGATGGATGTTAGTTAAAGAGCTTTAACTTGACTCATTGAATTTGTAACTTCAGATTTCCTGGTTTTCTTTCAGATTTTAGCCGGTTCGATTCCCGTGTGTGGGAGAAGAGAATTTTCGAAAATCTTTGAACGCAGTTTGCTTTCTATTCAAAAATAAAGGAATGTTTCCTTTGAGTAAAATTTTCTATCTGCAGTATTAAGAGTACTTTCCCTCCAGGTGGCATTACAAAATTCCACCCTGTATATATTATACTAGAGATGCAAAGCTATTTCATCATCAGCTCTTTATCGCCCACTGCAGAGCATAACAAAGCAAAACTACTTGCTAAATGTAACGTAGTAAATAATAATAAAAAGAAAACAATAACGAAGTGGATTACAGTTAATAATACATAGGTATTAGGCAATAAAACAAAGTAAATAAATATTATACGTAAAAAAAATATTTCAAGCAAAGCTGCGGAATGTGTAAAAAATATCGATACCACCGTCATATCTCGACGTTGACGCCGTGGTGGGGCTTGCGGGCTCCGAACTCAAGGCCTGTGTCGGAAGAACTTGTACCTTGCCGGAACAGGTCTAGGGTGAGGAGCCAGACCAAGAGAGATACAGAAACCCACAGGGCAGCATGTGGCGAGCTGTTGGGCAGAAGCCGGGAGAAGTCTTGTTCCTCACCTCTGGCTTGCCTTTATTGACCGGCTGCTGGAGTGAACAATGACGAGGAACAGAGCTCCCACCTCAGTCTTGCCTTTATTGGCCGGCTTGAGTGGAGATTCGCAAGAGCAAACGTGCTCGGGGGAAGGAAGTATTCCAGTAAGACGGATCTTGATCATACTTCCGGGATTTTCCTGATAGCCGTGGAATACCTCTCCATTCCTCATAAGCACCTCAGGACATGTTGCCCTCTTGTCGCTACGCCACTACGTGCTAGTGACCGTTTTCGGGGGCCCATTATTGAGTGTGCAAGTCACCCCCTACCATTTTATCTGTGTAATTTATATAAAACATTGTCAGGCAGGGATTACAGACTTTCCATAGTTCTAAATAACCAGTTCGACGGCACGGTACGGCAGACGGCACGGTTGGCGCCACGGAACAGATAATAAGATATAATAAACCTTATTATCTGTTCCGTGGTTGGCGCAGTGGTTAAGCGATTGACTGCTGCGCTGCGTGTCACGGGTTCGATTCCCGCACGGGACAAATTTTTGTATGACCTACAAGTAGTTGTTCCGGGTCTGGCTGTTTATGTATGTGAATTTAAATGTTTGTAAACGCACCCACGATACAGGAGTAATTCCTAGTGTGGGGCAACGTTTTTAAACATGGTGAAAGTAAACGATTTTCATTTAAATAAAATAAAAATTACAAGTAATAAGTCAGGGTGTAAGTTAAGTAGTTACAGAATGTAAATCAATTTAAATAAAAAAAATAAAAATAAATTTACAATTAAATTAACAACCCGTTTGATTTTGTCTAGACTCTAGATTGTCCTATGGAGCAAGACCAGCATGTTTCCAAGCGTTCTTATCTTGGATATAATCTTCTAATTTATAGTACTTATGCTTGTTTACAAAGTGTACGTTTAATGTGAGTTTTAAATTTTCTTTTATTTAATTGCAATATATCACAAGGTATTTTATTGTAACATTTAACACAGTACCCCATAAAAGATGTGTGTACCTTGGCTAATCTGAAAAATGGTTGATGTATTTTATCTTTATTTCTAGTATTAAAATTATGTCTATCGCTTATTTTATTAAAAAGATGTAAATTTTTTCTTACATACATAATATTTTCATACATGAATTGGCAAGGTACCGTCATAATATTAACCCTTTTAAAAAGTTCCCTGAGAGATTCGCGGCGACGTAGATTATAAATGGCTCTGACAGCTCTTTTTTGCAAAATAAAGATGGATTCAATGTCAGCAGCTCGACCCCATAGTAAAATGCCGTACGACATAATGCTGTGAAAGTAGCTGAAATAGACTAAACGCGCGGTTTCTACATCAGTTAACTGTCTTAACTTTCTAACAGCATAAGCGGCCGAACTAAGCCGCCCCGCAAGAGATATTATGTGAGGTCCCCATTGTAATTTGTCGTCTAGCGTGATTCCCAGAAAAACAGTTTGATCAACAAATTCCAGTTTTTCTCCATTCAGTATGATGTCACATTCACTACTTCTAACATTAGGTAATTTAAATCTAATGCATTTGGTTTTCTTTTCATTTAGTACCAAATTATTTACCGTAAACCAATCTTGGACCTGAAGAATAGAGTTATTCACGTTGTCAAGGTTTTGTGCCCGTCTGTCTATCTTAAAGATCAATGAGGTGTCATCTGCAAATAACAGCATCTTCGGTTGATTTTGAAGTAATTGGGGTAAATCATTAATGTAAACTAAAAAGAGAAATGGACCCAATATCGAACCTTGAGGAACGCCCATTGTTATTTCAGACCCTAATGAGTTTACGCCGTTTACTTGAACTTTAAGCTTTCTATCTTTTAGGTATGACTTTACTAAATCAAGAGCTAAATTCCTAATCCCATAGTGCTCAAGTTTCAGCAGAAGTGTCTCATGGTTTACGCAATCGAACGCCTTAGAACAGCCGATTGGTTGAAGTGGCTAAGCACAACTACTTAGGTACACATTTACACAACATATCAGAAAGAATTTATTATATTTACTTATGTTCTGAAGGTGGACGAATTTTTTGCTAGGTCAGTTTAAAGTTTGCTGGTCAGGGGCCAAGGGGCCCCCTGATATTGGGAGCCCCGGTGTACGGCATCGCCTAGCCCTCCGATAGCTACGCCACTGGGTGTGCGTTCTGTGTTGATACATCATTTATACACACAGATGTAGGTACGGCCTGTACTGGCAGGCGCGGTCCGAGGGGGTCATGACCCCCCCAAAATCATTCAAGCTGTCGAGAGTCTGAATAATTGACTTGTCTTACTAACTTAAAACTGTACTTGTGCCACGAAGACCTCGATGGGCATTTCAGCAGTTATGTTTAAGTCCAATGTCATAAGGGGTTAACCTAATGCCACCAACCGGGCACAAATCCAGACTCCAGGCTGCTTCTCAGAATTTTTTGACAAAAAAAAAACCTAATAACACTTTACCCGACCCTGGGAATGGAACCCAGGACCGCATGCTCAGCAGTAACGCTTGCGACCACCTATAGATTAACGAGGAGATGTACCCTTAAAATGTTCCTCGGCACCCATGGTGCTTGGGGCTGCGACAGGGCCTGTACTGCGGCGTGTTCACAACAATACGTTATACGATCCATAACGTGCTTAAGCAGTTTTGATTCATCACTGTACAACTGAAACAACAAAAGGAAAAACAGAACCCTTATAAGATCTGATATGATCTGAGATAGGCGACTAGCTTCATCTTTCTGACTAACTGACAGACTATTCAATTTTGACAATTCAAAAGTGCCTGTACAAGGTTTAATTGAAATAAATGCTTTGATTTTGAGTTTGATCACTTTGTTGTCCGTCAGTCATCATGACCCTTTTTCTCAGGAACGCGTGGAGTTATCAAGTTGAAATGAATATCAAATACTCAGGGGTACAATCCCTTGAGGCAGTGAAAAATCAAACTTCTAAGTCAACGCAATCAAAAGATACGGGCGTTTATGTTCCGAAATCAAAACCTATAGGGTACTTCCCGTTGATCTAGAATCATGAAAGCCAAGAAGCAATGTCATGTAGCACAAGGAAAAAATCCCAAAACCGTTTTGTACTTACATTACCAAAAAAATAATATTAAAACTATTTGTACGGAGCCCTCGGTGCGCGAGTCCGACTCGGGCTTGACCGGGTTTTTTTTGTATTATTTAAAAATAATAGTTGTTAAAATTAATTTAGTTCCATTTTTTCGTCACGTCATGTTCTCCCTATTTTAAAAATGGCCTAAGCATCAGCCAACCAGTTCACTAAATGTAATATTAGACGGCTAGTTGAACGGCGCCGTTTAGTAAGAACGATAGTCGATATGCTGTTAATTGAAAGGCTAATTAAGCTAGTTGGCGGCGACATATATATAATAACGTTTGGTAGGTAGGCGGACTTACGTACAGGTTATTGCTATTGAGCAGGCATAAACCAAGACTCCAGGCTGCTACTGAAACTAGTACGAATTCTGTCTGATGGCAAGACTCAATACAACTGCCCATCCTGGAAATGGAACCGAAGACCGCAGTCGCAGGCGAAGAGCTTGCGACCAATGCAATGGAGCAGTCAGTGTATGGCTGATAATATTATGTAAGAAGCTAAATATTGTCATGAAATCAATCAATTAGTCTAAGTGCAAAGTCCATTAACAAAACAAATACGTAAGTATAAATCAATTAATTTCTAAAACACCTAGCATTTCCGGATCGCAGTCGTATCATACCATACCTAACGTTAGCGTTTAAACTTATAGCCTTATAGGTACTTATAAAAAAAAAAAAAAAACGGAAAATACGCGCATTGACGTGGAGTTGCGGACACCAGCCCGTATTACCTATTACCTATAGGTACATATAGCTGCTTTGCGAGTACCCAATCACATGACATAAACATAATTATTGTAGAATGCGAGCACCGTAGAAAAAGCACGGTGTTGCGCATTTAGACACAGCAAGATCGCGAGGGCATCGGCATCGGGCCATGGCGGGTCCCCACCCCCACGTCGTCCGCCCTCGCTGGCCGCGCCGCGGCCGCAGCGTGGGCCCCAGTCCACCAGTCTACTGACGGGCTCACCGGCGTCACCCGCGCAGACACGCCAACGACCTGCGAACTCACGCGTAACGCAACCTCTTGCGTTCTCGATGTGTATAATCTATTTAGAAAAAGGAACTCTGTGATAGCTGTGAATCGGCCCCTTTTAAGTGAAATTAAAAAAGTGATTCATTGCATTTTGAAAAAGCTCGGAAATTGGAATTCGGAAAACTTTTCAGTTTTCAAGGAACGGGTAGGTGAGTACAAATTTATTAATTTTGAAAATATATATTACTCTAGGTATTTTTGAAGAGTCGGTTTAATCGCACCGATGCAGCGATGTGTTGTGCTGAGGCTTAGTTAAAATCATGCCTGGTATATTTACGACGTGACAGCAGAATGGGTGTATTGCAAACAAGAGCTATTGTGTGAAGACGCAACCCTGCGGCCCGTAGCGGAACTAGCAAATGTATCTGCAAGTAGATTAGATTTAATAACGAGATAAAGGTAACAGTGTTAATGTGTGACAACTTCCAAGGGTTCGACCCTTGGAGTTCATTACGCGGCGTGAGAGACACGGTCGAGTGGTGACAGGGGGAGCGCGGGCGCAGCGCATCCATGCTTCCGCAATATATCGCTATGCAGTAGGTATGCAACCATTGATAAATCATTATTATTTTAATGATCACCAAAGTAGGAGTTATTATTGCTTGCATTGTTATTCCTGTCTGGTCAATCGCAGTTCTTGTTAGGATTTTTCCATAATTAGGTAGGTATACCTAGATACCAGTTCGGGTGTTTCCAGTCATCTTAAAATTAAGATATTCATAAGCACTTGACACTTCAGTGTACCTTCCTAATGACATTCCCATTAGTTCTGGGCTGCCTCCCGATTATCTTCATCGTAACACCACATAGGTATTCCAAGTCTACAATACTCAATCCACAGATATCTGTGACTCAATCACTTATTGCATTTTTAGGGTTCCGTACCAAAATGGTAAAACGGAACCCTTATGGTGAGACTCAGTCTGTCTGTTTCTCACAGCTGGATATCTCAAGAACTTCTAATGCTATCAACTTGAAATTTGGAACAGTTCTAGATGACGTTTGCCCAACTATTATGCAAATAAGAAAGAAATAAAAATATATGTATATTTTTTGCAACAGGGACTGAAAGGGGGTCTGAAAATTTCGAAGTGGGGCTACTAGGCCTACTAGTGATGCCATACTATATATAGTGAGGCTAGTAATGATGTGAGCTATCATATGAAAGAGCGCAGTTTCATTCTCATACATTTTTTCTTTTTTTAGGCATAGTTTTTGTCTTTTGATGAAAAATCTATATCTATACATATTATGAAGCTGAAGAGTTTGTTTGGTTGAACGCGCTAATCTCTGGAACTACCAATCGGATTTGAAAAATTCTTTTTGCATTTGATAGCCCAATTCTTGAGCCCAATTCTTGAGGAAGGTTATAGGCTATTTAACATCACGCCATGACCATTTAGGAGCCGAGCAAAAAGAAAAAAGTCAGAAAGGACGCTAAGCAAAACGAAGTAATAGCGCGGGCAGGTGATGCGATGCGACGGGGTGGGTCGGCGTAACAAGAAATTTCACGCGGACGAAGTCGCGGGCAGAAGCTAGTGTAAAATAAAATACCGCCCCCCCCCCATCCCTTATCTCCGAAGTTAGCAAGGAGAAAAAACTGAAACTATTCTATGTGATAGAAGTTTAGTTAAAAGATTACAGGAAAAATAAAACGAAGTCTCTATAATAAATAGCACGCTTTTCAGGAATCATCAACAAAAGATACATTAGTTCCACTATTGGTCAAGAGATGGCGCTCACATAAAACTGCAATATTCTACACCGCAGTGCCCAGTGTTAAAATTCTCTGACGAATAAAAGCTTCGCCGGTGAAAATTTAAAAACATGATGTTACGGAACCCGCGGTGCGCGAGTCCGACCTGGCTCGTGCCCGGTATTTTCAGTGTCTTCACTGCATACAAGCTATGTCGACAGACTATAGGTACCTACTGATATAGGGCCGAGGAACTGATTTGACGAATATAACCTCCTCCTTTTTGGAAGTCGGTTAAAAATGAGATAATATTATATTATAGTGTAACTCAGTACCTAATTTATCTACCTTGTATCAGCATGCAATAGAATAGGCACTGTTAGATACTCAGCGCCTGCAGCTCTTATCGCATAATTATCAAACACAGCACTGTCGCTGTCTGATTGTAGTGGCTGTTGTAGTAGTAAAAAGCTGCGGCACCGTGACGCTGCGCCCGCGCCGCTGCGCCCGCGCCGGGGCCGAACAACGGGCAGGCCCAGTTCTAGCACGCGCCAAACATGCGCATCTCTAAACACGGCAGGATCAGTTGCACTGAGTTATTTATCCAGGGGAACAGTCATATACATCAGACTCGTTGGTTCTCATTCAGTTGTCCGTGGTGATGGCAGCAGGCATTGCCTTTATTTTGGGGTCGTTTTAGAGGAGAAACAAACGAACTAAAACTGTAATTTCTTCATAAGTACAACTTGTGCTTGTATGACATACGACATTCGGTGCACTTACTGCACCACATGGATGGCTGATGTGCATTGTATGCACCACCTCATCCAAAAATATCGTATTTCGTCCGGAACATTATTGTTTACATTCACTTTTACGTGTCGAATAAAAACAGAGTGGGAGACTACGTATTTGCGGTCAAAGCACCAGATTCGCCTCTGATACATACAGACGTCAGACACACATAGCATGACTATAGAAGATTGCCGTCGCAGAATGGATGATAGTACTGTGCTGTACTATTGGTACTGTGCCATCTAGAGTTACAGAAGTTAATAACTAGAATCATCCGTAGGCTGTGGCGGCCGCGTTGCGCATCGATGCCGCGCGCCGCCGTCTGGCAGCTCGCGCGGAAACACTGTTACGTTAACTGACATCCCACCTCGTAAATTGAAACTAACTTCCACTCAAAATACTTGCAGTGGGATAGACTGGGCCATATTTAACAAGAATTCCGTTCGTTTCGAAAGTTTTCAGGATTTCGAGAGTGTATGTGAAAAATCCTCCTTCGCTCCTATTAGTTTATCCTCAAACCTGAAAGTGGTGGCCAGCTTTTTATTTATTTATTTGGTTCACCAACAATTGTATACACTATTTTAAGCAATTTAAACAAAAGCAACAATCGGAGTAAAGTGTAACAATCACTTATAGGTAAACTCTGCATGATAGTTGTCGTAACTTAAAAAAATAGGAATAAAAGACTATGTGAATGTGTATGTGTGTTGTGTATGTATGTATGTGTAAGTTGCACTGATTAGAACTTAATAAATAATAAATTATAAACTAAATAAACACAAACAAATTAAAAAAAATCAAAACAGACTAAGCCAGACAAAATTAGGTAGTACAAAAAATAAGTTATACGTAGCCTAAATTCACCCACCCAGTGAGATAATGCAGGGCTCAAAAACTCAGTTTTCGGGGAGAAACTTGTAAAAACTGGCTTCCAATTTGCCTAAGCTGTCAAAATGGAGGTCGATCCGAATACTGCAATCATTCACAACCCTGCAAAACCTCGCGTAGAGAGAGTTAGCACCTAGAGAGAGAGTTAGCACCTAGAACCGTTCCTCTCTGCGGTGGGCAGAGTGGTGTTATAGGACTGCGAGGAATTCTGGAGGGGGCACGGAAGCTAAAGTTATTTAATATTTGCGGACAGTCAATTTTATGGGCCATAACTTTACGTATCAAAATCAAAAAATCAAAAAATCAAAAAGGTTTTATTTCATTATTACACGTTATAAATTATACAGTTGGTGGCGTCTCCTTTTAAACGTATATACACAAACATCTCGTCATTCAGTCGTCGACGTTTGTCAAGAGAAACCATATTAAAATGTTTGAGCCTATCACTATATGAGCGTATTTTCTGAGACAAACCGCTAGCATAGGCCAGATGCCCCAGAAAAAGTTTTTTTAGTTTGTGTTAATCATTTTGCATTTTTGAAAAACATAAATATATCTCTATACTTTAGGTTTACTCAGCACTAATCTGTAACATGTAGGTTAGGTAATTAGTTCATATTATGTACATTCTTATTGGTAGTTCAAATTTAATTTTGCTCTGCTCTTGTGTTCAGCGTGGCTCTGCTGCTAAGGTATTCGTTTGATGAAGTTGTAAGTCCGTGACGCCCCTCAGCAGCCGGCACTCGATCGCCGATCGCCTGCGCATGCGCACTCATGTGTGCCAACAGGTTTTATTATCCTTCGTTTGTGCTACACTTTACGCGTAATTTGATCCCGGAACCCTTGACATACATGAATACATCACTTGGTAATCATAATTGTCCCACACAAAGATCGGTGGTTAGAGGACGTCCTGGTTGTAATTCCACCTGACATTGCTACAAAAGAGGATTTCAGAGTCCAGTTGTATCATATCTTGGGTATAGCTACTTAATTATCTAGGGCCTAAGGATTTAGCTTAGGAACAGCTTGTCAACGAGTCTCAGTAAAAGTTTCATAGAGGGGGTCTGTTATGTTAGATAGAGCTACGATATTATAATACGAACTAGCAGCATTCAATACTGAAATACTTATCATGTGGCCCAGTGACACAGCTCGCGCAGATCCCGTAACGATAGCATAACAGACAATGCAGTGGCGTGCCTAGGGGTCAAAATTAGAGCAAGCCCACAGATTTTCAACGTATAAAAAAACGCCCAACTGAGGGATTGGCTGATTTTCAGTTATTAATGTTTGTGTTCGAGTTCATTGATTGGTATTTTTTTTATATATTTATTTATTGATAGGTTTAAGTAAGTTTGTTGTTGTGAATTATGATTTTATTAGGGCAAGCCGGGCTTTTCGGCTTCTATGAAGGTACCGCCCTTGCCTGTGCTCCCAGTTTCCATGACTTCGTATTCGCATTCGCCGGCGACAGATTGAATAATTTCTTACTGGGACGTATCGACTGCCCGGAACTCCATAGTCTTTTCTGTCGACTATTTATGCCCGAAAAATACATCGGTCACCGTCAGAGCCACTGGCACAATCTGTTTGCGCAACTGCCAGCCAAAACTGTAGCCAGAGCCGAATCCCAATCTGTCGTACTCTAACGGTGCTGAATGGCCCTTCTGGTTGCCAACACTGAATGTGATGTGTTTGCGCACGAATGGATTAAATTGTGCGTTTATGTCTGGAGTTCTGTAAGAGAAGTATGCAAGGGAGTCCACTGTTCCATGTTAGTTTTAAATTATATTCTTGTGAACGTGATTATTGTCTCTATGTTAATTAATGTAATTGGTGTTTTACCGTTTTAATTAACTATAAATAAATAAAATGTCTCATTATACCTCTCCGATAATATGTCGCTATCGTGTATCAGTAGCTCTCCAATATTGCTCAGACAATCCGAATTACGTCGCCATTTAGATGTTAACGAGCATCGCGAATTGACTGTTTTTACTATTAACTTTGATGTGAACCAATAACTCTTTCTTTTGATCTTAGTTCTTTCACTTCTTTCTACGGATGTATCTAATCTAATTTAGTTGCTACTTGATACACTGTCTATGAGATAATTACCAAATCATACCAATCTTTTATGGTCCAGACCAAGTCCTAATCAATCATGATAAAAATCAAAGTTTTGTTCCACTGGCTTTCACCGAATTCATTAGAATTGCTGTTGAAAGAACGCTCGTAATCTAAAAAAGTTAGTTTAGTATTATTTCTGCATTATCATGTTCATTATTTTTTTATTTTTGTATTCCTTCTGTGGGTACCTGTAACGTGTAGATACGACGCCGGATTCAATTCAGTTGTAACTCTTTTTATGATGTTTAACTAAATTGTAAAATTCTATTTATGTAGTATATGTATTTTACTGTATGTTATGTACGTAGGTACTGAAAATAAATAAATTACTAAACCATAATTAGTTGTTCAGCTGTGCTCGAAAGGAATGCTCTACACTTGATTTTAGTAATACGTAACCGTATATAAGAGCGCTCCAAAACAATGCGCACATGTAAATGTGGCAACGGTTGAAGAAAGCGAAATGAGCCAACGATGGCTGCACAGATGCTGATGATTTTTCCGCTTTCTAAATTCAGCCTCAAGAGGTTCGGCTTGCGAACTGTATGCATTAATATTTTACTATAAGTAGGTAGGCACCTACGTGCCAGATGTTGTAAGGGCTTCATTGTAGGCAAAACACTAACGAAGTAGGACGAACGCTATCAGAGACGGTTTGGAAAATCCGCCAGTGACCGAAAAGTAGAAAGCGAATCGTTTGGATGTTTATTGGCATGTGATGAGGAAGGATGACATGCATATTCAGAATGATAAAACTCTGATGTGACTGATGAATATAGGTAAACGTTGAAAAAGGAAGGACCAAAGAAAAAGTGGGATGATAGTGCCAGTCGGTATGATGTAAGTAAGTAAATGAAAAGGAAGTAATTTGATAACGTGACGGCACAGTGACGGATCGCGTTTTGAACATGAACAGATCCAAGATTTTGACTAACAAAGTGGGATGAGGTTGGTGCATGCGAGAAGTACTACCTGTACAGTACCTAGTTCCGTAGCAAAATAAAGTCGTTCGATTTACTATCATGAAGACTGATATTTTCATTCTTTGTCATTTCATAGAAAGGCTGCGTATTGTCACATAAGCTATTTTGATCGTCGCGTCGCCATGTAGATTTATATCAAAATTACTTTGTTCATTTCAGATACTTATCATTTTTGCTTTTTCTAAGCTGTTTTTTTTTAAATTACATATATACTGACACGAATCAAAACTAATCGATGAGCAAGAAATGAACAAACACCGATCTGATCACCAAATGTAAGCTAAGTATAGGTAGGTAGCACCTACACCATTTTCATTTTATTGGCATGAATTTAAATTCTGGACTTCCTTTACCCACTGTAGGCCTAATCGGCTATAATCGTCTTATCCATAATCTGTCAGATTCTACCCCATACCTACACGTTTTCAGCAGTTCATTTGATACATTAATAAATAGACAATCTTTTGTAAGTTATAGCGGCTAGCAAGGCATGGTGGTGATAGTGGGTGGAGTAGGTAAGGCTTCAGACGGATAGCGTTGACTATAAGTAGAAGTGTGAGTCGTCCTCGTCAGGGTGGACAAAAATGTTGCAAATGGGCACAACACAACCAAAAAGAGCAGCAGTGGGTGAATTAGGGAAATTGATGATGATAATTAAGAGGCTCCTCGCAGCTCCGCAGTTAGTAACTTGTAGGTGTTGTTGCAGTGACCGTGCTGCGAGGGCGTCGCGCGCGCGCCGCGGGCATGCTTCCGAAGCGGTAGCGGCAGCATGCGCGCGCTCAAGCTGTGCCTCGCGCTGCTCGTGCTGGCGCCAGACATCGATGCACAAGGTTTGTACTTCACTTGACGTCGTATTACGAGGGGAACACATCTCGAGACACGTGTCTCCTGTAAGCTGCTTGCATATGCTCGCTTTTTACTGAATGCATATGAAAGAAGCTCCAAAAGCAATAAAGCAAGTTTTAAAAATGTTGTCTGTCTGTTTGTTCAGGCTCCGAAACGGTTAGACCGATTTTGACGGGACTCACTGGCGGATAGTTGATGTTATAAGGAATTAGGGTTCCGCAAACAAATTAAAACCCCCGAAATCCAATATTTATGTATACCTAACCTATACCCTTTCACGCCTATACTCTCGATTTCAATAACATTTGGCAAGGAGATGCTGGCATCCTGGGAAAGGACATAGGATACCTACTTTTTGACATCTACGCGGCGAAGTCGCGGACAGAAGCTAGTAAGTATTTACATAAGTACCTATAACGGGTATATCTAATTAGTGACTTCATATTCAACAATCTCGTACGTAACCATAATATCCGATGAGTTTTGTATTGAAAAACATAATGATATTGTGGTTCACAGCTGCGTGAAATTATTTTCTCGGACTTCCTGCAGCTCTAAACATCCTATTTGCAGACATTGATGGGTAATTGTTAAAGACGACTAGCGGTAGCTATGACCCTGACCCTACACTACCGTCCATAAACACTAGAACAATAGATACCTCTTCAACTTTATTAAGTAAACGTCTTCTCAAGATGCTTTTCTAATATATTACTCGTATTTCAGTCGTGACAGAACTCACAGAAGCAGCCGTGTTCGAATAATAGAAAATTTGCATGCCATAATTGAATGCGATTTTATTGTGCGTGCTGTTTGTACACACCTATACCAGTTTTGAACGTTAAGGCTCCTACAAACAGGCGCGACACGCGATATAATCGCGCGCGACACAAAGCCACCGCTCGTTGCGCGACTTGCGGTGCCTTTGTGTCGCGCGCGATTTTATCGTGTGTCGCGTCTGTTTGTAGGAGCCTTTATAAACTTGCCCGTATCGTGCATAAATTGTAGGTCTAGGTGGGTAATGTGGGGGGCGCAGATGGGAGCTTCACAATATAATTGAAAGAACTTTGATTTGTATAAAATATATTCACGACTTTTTTAGCAGTACAGGCTGGTTATAATTGCCGGTGTGTTCCATTCGAACGTTCAAGCAATTGTCAAATATTCTAAAATGGTTTTTTTGTTTAAGTAGGAAGGTACCTACGTGTTGCTTAGACGGTGCCAGTACCTACCTACATTGTTGCTTCAATTTGATGGAATGCCACAGGCAATAAACTTGCACCGTGTAAATGGAGCTTTAGACTCATTCCACAACTGCGCTATTGTTTTTCACAATTTTGCACATTTGCAATAATTTTGTAACAATTGACATTATAATTTAAGTAACAGTAATTTATATAATTCAAATGATCGTACAATTGGCACATTGATAACTATCCTCTAACAAAAGTATCGGTGCGTGCGACTAAAGGGTTCCTTCAAACAGGCGCGACACGCGATAAAATCGCGCGCGACACAAAGGCGCCGCAAGTCGCGCAACGAGCGGTGCCTTTGTGTCGCGCGCGATTATATCGCGTGTCGCGCCTGTTTGTAGGAGCCTTAATACGGGCCGTCCGCGTCGTTTCGCAAGCGCAGCACAACATTGATGAATGGATAGGAGAGCGTGCGCCACGTGGCGGCGAAGTGGCAGTGGCGCGGGCGGCGCGGCGCGGCGTGGCGGCCGCACACTATGTTCCATTGTATGCTAACTCGGACCGTTTGCTTGCTGTTGTTGCATTAGCCGTTATTATTGGCGCCGATTTCATTTCAATGCTTTTTGTAATTGGGCGGAAAGTCAGAACATGACACTTTGGTGCCGCCAAACTCATTAGTTCTACATAATTACTCAAAGCTCGTGTAACAAACTGAACGGATTATATCATGAACTCATGACAGGCCAGGGGCATGATTGTGATCCTTCTCAAACTATTAACTATTGATATATGTATATCAGGCTTTTCGGTTAGGTTCAGACTTCCATTATAGGTTCTCCAATATTATATTGCTATTGTCCACGCAAACCTGGAAGGGGCTAAGATTTTGATGGTGCCTAGCAAGTGTTGCTTTCATTTCAGAATACAATATGCTCGTTGTTATTTCACAACATTGCACGGTACGTTCTTACTGCATCCATTCTTTAGCGTACGCTCACCGCGGCCAAATTATCCTGCCTTAGGAAATTCGAGCCATTTGATACCGCGCTGAATACTTTCGCAATCACATTCTAGTTTAACTCGTGGATTAAGTGTCTGATTGCAAGTTTCTCCTTTATAAAATCGAAGGTCTTAGATTACAGTAAACAATAACGTAAGTAGTTGTATTCGATTTAAAAATTCGCTTCTAAAAGATTGCAAGCACTTACAGGGTGCAAGTGCCTGCGACTTCTTAGAAATTATTAATTTTACGATTAGTTGAGGTTAAGAAATTCTCGTTGATAGTGGCACTTACAATCTTCGTTCCAATCCTTGCATTTCGCATTTGACCATGGAATCCGAACTTCGAACAAGTTTTTCAGGAAAATATATTTTCTCAATGAATCGTAACTGAAAATTCCCCAGTCTATATCTTTATTAGTCTAAGAAATGCTACCCTGTACTTAATAAATTCTGGAACAATTCCAACAAATCTGAAGTTTCAGTTTATACGAGTAGAATGTACATTAGTTAAATTGTGTCAAACAAAGGAAATCGCAGTATAAACGAGGCCCGATCAAACAAGTGAAGGGTAGTTGTTTCATTCGGGGGGGTGGTTCGCTGACCGACCCCCCGCACCCTTTTACCCCCGGGCCGGCCACTACGGCTTCGGGGCTATTCTTGACACATTTTCACATAGTAACTTTTGTAGCAGTGATTTTCTTGTCAAATGTTTTTTTTGCCATTTCATTTGTTTAACCCTTAAATTGGCAGTGTACTCCACCAAAGACATAAATTTTGAAAAAAGCAATTGTAGTGATAATCTTAAAAAGAATAACATTTATGTTTTTCTTTAGCTTGCAATACTTGTATATTTTGGTAGAAAAAATATTAGGATGTGGTAACATCGAAAATTATCTGTCAAATTCAAAATGTTTTCGAAGCGGTTTGGTGTCTCTGCGTTACGGATAAGTTTTTTAAGTTTTTCTAAACTTTTTTGAATGAGACTTGTGGTTATTGGGCTGTAAATTGCTTATGGACATTATAAATAATATCAATCGTTCGTAATTTATTGTGTAAATTACGTAATCATCATTTTATGAGTTCGAAACTTTGTGTGTATTCCGTGAATACCGTTGCCAAGTACTTAGTAAAGAACACAAAATAAAGTTCGGTATACACGAAGTACATTGCCAAGAACATAAAGAAATGCAAACTGGCTTTTTTGTTTGTTTTGATATAAAATAATATCGATTGAGGTGTGGATTGTATGTCGTACAGCATGTTCTTTTTTCTTTTTCTGCAGTGCTTGAACCTGACACGATCGCATAAGATATTAGCTTTGATCCCGAAAGAAAATGCATGTTCCGATGAAAATTCTAGTTCTGAAGACGAATCACACTTCCTTCCACCATTTCAGCTGGAAAAAACTTATTTACGCCATAGGTGGATGAGGGAGTACACATGCTTCGTAAAAGTCAAAATGAAACAGTATTGGAATACTTTCGCTGTTTTTTAAGTCCAAGAGCCGAAGTCTTTTGTACAAAGAGCAAAATGTAGGTATCTGTGTTTTGTGGTAGGAGAAACAAACAAAAGAAATTGCTTCCGTCAATTTCACACTCAATAAATTTTGTTCAGTAAGAACTTTGAAATTATTATAATTAATAAACTAAAGATTTAACTTAGATGTGTTTAATTGATACCTTGGCACCGTACTCTACGTAGTACAAACATAAGAAGAAATACTTTATACTATAGTTGGCAATGTACTCTCCGGAGTACATAGATTTTCGCGAAAACTGTAATAAGTAAATTTTTTTCACAATTTTTTTCAGTTCTCTGGGATCATAATGAACCAGGAAATAACAAAATAATATTACATTTTAGAAATAGATTCATTTGCCAATTTAAGGGTTAAATAAATTTTTAGGTAGGTATAACAAGTTTTTCACTCATATTAACTATACGGCTTCAACTGCCAACATAAAAATACTTCTGAATGAAGCCCCGAAATGAACGGGTACCATTCCAGTATAAGATGACTGCATCGAGTCCTCGCCCCTCTCTCCCCATTTCGTATTCTGGTTGCATCAATCTGTTTAGCTATTAGCTAGCACTGTCTTCATGTATTACTACTGATTATGTTATCAGTGTGCAAGAGAATGGTTTCCTCGGTAGCGTGGTGTAATGTCGCGTGCCACAGGCCAATGGCGACACTGGCGACTGGCGGGCACTGGCGAAGTGGCGAAGAGGACGGGTCGCCGACCGCTGGCGAAGTGCGCCCGGTGCACTGCCTTGTTAATTAATATGTGCTTCTTTGCACTGACTTGCACAAAATAGTTTTATTTAAGGAAGGAAGTAGGTATACAATCTATATTCTTTGAAGATTGTGTTAAAATTACTAAAATCATCACCATCCTCTTATTCCAATTTGTTTGTCAGCCGTCACCTCAGTGTTTACCCCCTTTATGTGCCCATAGTCCATACCATGACATAACAACAGATTTCCGCTCATCTTCTGTCACTGGCGCGGCGCTACTTTTAGCTTTTAGGTTTTGGCTTTACCTTATCTATGTATTTCTATCAATCTAAATGATAAATGATTTTATTTTTGTAAGTAGGTTTGCACAAACACTTTTACACGTCAATCATGTTTTTTTAAAACTACATAGATGAGGTCGGCGTTTCCTATCTGACTACTCTGAAAAGAAAGGCCGAAACAAACTCAGAGGTCACAGTCTCTTTTAAAGTCCAGACATAATCATGGTCAGGTTATATGAAGACCATGTAAATCGATGTCTGAGATGGTCTTTTGAGGAGAGAACCACACAGATTGAGTTGACCTGTCCAGTCAGTGCACGCATTTGTCAGAAATCGTGCAGCTCAACTCAAGACTTATAACATGATAGAATAAATTAAATATCCTTCTAAACATTGTCATCACTACATGCAGTCAATCCTTTCGAAAATGCAATGCCTCCTGTGGCCCGTGAATCTAAATATTGTTATTTTGGCGACGGTAATTGCCCTTTTGCCAATTGTGCATAGTGTGTAAAGAAATAAAAGAAATCTACTATACGTGACTTAAATGGTTCTATCTAACTGCTCACTAGTAACGCCAAGAGTATAGTTGAGCTTGTCGAGGAGAAAAGAGTGAACCTTGAACACGACACATGCGACACGAAACTAATCCAGTTAACATAGCGTGGAGCAATCAACAGCTGTGATTAATCAGGGCAATTGGCAGCTGTTGTTGCGCCAATCATAAACATGACAGTTACAGAAACTGCTAAATTGTACTGTAACACCGACAACTGAGTCCCGTTGTGAGCCAACACCGGATAGCGTACACTTCGTTTACGTAAATTAAAGGGTTTAGGTTAATTGTTCCCTCGTTGAAGTATACCAACGCGGGCCTTCACTCATAATAGGCCATAATCATGTAGCATTTCTAATGATCGTAGACAGTCTCACTTCGTTCCGCTTGCGATTCACGCAAGGGTTTTATTGTGTCTTCAGCCAAAATATTATCATAAATAGTGATCTACTTCAATACAGAACAAAATATTGTTGAAGTCTAGTCTGTACAGTATTATTGAACACATAGTAAACGTTTAGCCGTCTGAAGTCACTACTCACAACATTGCAACAACCAGGGGCGTAGCTACCGCCGTATCTGCCGTATCAATTATACGGGGGCCCCCAACGTGCGTAAGCAAAAATAATAAAAACTTCCCAAATTTTTTTTTTGTTTCAGAAATGACAAAAGATGGACATGATGAATGTAAAAATATAATTAACATTTTAGAGAGATATGATTTCTTAGTGCTTATCACATTTTTTGAAGTGAAAACTTCTTTAGCATCGTTGTAATTTGAAAGTTTATGAAACGAAAAAGCGACAGTAAAAAGAGACATGTAAATTCATAAGATTTAACGTGGGAGAAAATGAGATAGGAAGCATTATACAGTGTTTTTTTTTCTTCACTATTTGAAATCATTAATCCTGTTTCTAAAGCTCTACAGCACGAAAATAATGACTTACAGAAAACTGGTATTTTATTAAGTAATCTTTTGAATAGACTGTGCGAATTAAGAAATCAAAATTCATTCAATAGTCTGCTAAATAAGTCCAAAAATTTAGCAAAAGAGTGGAGGGTAACAACTGTTTTTAAAAACAAAAGGCGAAAGATAACAAATTGTTTTTTTGATGAGTTATCACAAGATGAGAGAATTTCAGACCCGGAATCCTATTTCAAAGTCAATGTATACTATTGCTGTTTAGATATATTAATTTCTCAAACTAAACAAAGAATTCAGAGCCTTTGCGGCCTGAGTAGTATGTTCTAATATTACAACTGGAGAAACTCCTGTTTTCTTCAAACGAAGAATTATTAAACGCTTTCGGAAAACTGTCGGCTAAATACAGTAAAGACATCTCAGTTAACCTTTATGACCAATTAAAGGCTGTAAAAATATGCTTAAAATCTGAAATTCAAAAAATTCATTGAACTATTGCTGATAAAATTCAATAGTCTTGCATCCAGTTTTCCGGAGGTAATAAAAGCATGCTTTTTATTCTTGACCCTTCCAGTTACAACCGCAACTACTGAAAGAAGTTTTTCAAAATTAAAACTGATAAAAAAAATTACCTAAGAACTTCGATGGGACAGGAACGCCTGTCAGACCTATCACTATTGTCCATAGAGCCAGAAACTTTAGAAAAACTAAAGTCAGCTGTCAGCTATAGGTAAATGATTTAATAAATCAGTTAGCCGAAAAAAGGCAAGGAGAATGTATATTTAATTTGAATTGTAAAAATTTTGGAAAAAGTGACAGATAGATACATTTTTTTTTTTGTGAGAAATCTTTACCCTTCCTAAGGGCCCCCAAACAAATTTTTATACGGGGCCCCGTCAAGCCACGCTACGCTTCTGGCAACAACGTCGCTAGCGGCTAGTAGGCGAGCGTCCGATCAGTCTCGGTGGCCCATTGTTCATAGTCCGGGTCGCAACTTCCTCCTGTTTCGTACTCCAAGCCAGTGAGGTAACGGTGACAAGACAAGCACCGGCCACGGGAAATATCGCAACTCATTTTATGCTCGGAATTTGGTAAAACATTACAACCGCATAATGAATCGTTTGTTCTACGGACATTCCAATTATAGTTATAGCTGGCGATTTTGTTACATCGTTTTGCAAGTCGGCTTTGTGTATGTAGATAAAATTTGAACTAGACACGATACAAGGTGTTCTTTCAATCTTACATCGTCGATTTAATATGAAATTGTAATCGATCTAAGCCGGGTGTTCTACTTTCTTGAGCATACAATAAGGGCATGCGAAGTCTATTACTTCATAGGGTTCAATTTAAGTTCACGGAAAGTTCGTGCGAACATGGTTGGACGTTAACACTTAAAAATTAAATAACAGTTAAGATTTAAATCATGTAATATACACACATCAAAAGTGTCTAGGGATCAACATATATTTTTGCAATAACTTTTCTCCTGATTGATATTAATTAAAATTTTCTTTAAGGATTCATCAAATAAAGTGTTTTCGTTTGTCACAGTAACGATAAACCAAGTCACCTTTGCATTAATAAAGAAATTTGCCATTTTCCTAATAAAGGGATTTTTGACATTTGAACCACTAACATTAAAGTTCGAAAAAAAGACTGAAATAACAGTTTTCTTTAAAATTTTATTGGGTAACTTAAACAATTAATAATCCGTGTTTCTACCGCGAACACTAACAACACAAGAACATCGGTTTGGCATACCCAAAATGAGTTCATCCAAATCACGCTGTGGAATGGCCGCCCATGTTCGTTGCAACAACAAAAAAAGGTCTTCTTGCGACTGGATACCCTCCATATTCGGCAGAGCTCTTCTCTGTAGCATATCCCATGCATGCTCAATCGGGTTCAAGTCTGGCGACTGAGCAGGCCAGAGCAGGACATTGATGTTAGCTGCGGCGAGAGTCTGTCTTACAACTCTTGCGGTGTGCGGTCGTGCATTATCATGCATTAACTGAAATAAGGGACCGATTTGCACTTGTAGAGGAACGATGACGTCAGATACAATCGTCTCAGCATAAATTTGAGCGTTGAGGTTGCCTCTGATCCAAATCAACTCAGTTCTTCCGTCGATCCAAATACCCGCCCATACCATGATGGTTCCACCACTATAAGGATGGACTTCCTGGCAGGATTTTAATCGCTGTTGGCGTCCAGGGGTTCTCCAGTGTCGAATACGTCTTGTATCCGGTCTCATACCAAAACGAGACTCATCAGAAAAGCACACGAAACGCCATTGTTCTTCTGCCCAATTTCTGTGTTCAAGAGCCCATTGATATCGAATCCTACGATTGTGCATTGCTATAGGTGGTACCCGTAGCGGTCTTCGGGAATGAAGGTTCACTTCATGCAAGCGGTTTCTGTTTGGTCGCTAATTAAGTTCCCTGAAGAGTGATGAAGCCTCACGGCTAACATCATGGCGGTTATTGTTGGAGCTCTTCGAGTTAAGATTTGAATGTATCGGTCTTGTCTCCGTGTGGTGCAGCGATACCGTCCTCCATGGCGCTCAGCCACGGTACCAGTGCTTCGGTAACGTGTCCAAAGTCGACTGATAACACTCTGACTTGTATTCAGAGCTAAAGCCACAGTACGTTGCCGGGAACCAGCTTCTATCATTCCCACGGCTCTGAGCATTTCTTCCCTGCTTAAATGACGTCGCCGCTCCATAATAACGTTGGTTTTAATCAGTAGTAGGGAAACAGTAGCACTAATAATGTCTTCAATGCGTTGTATGTTTTTATAGGGAAAATATTGACAGCTGATTTTCATCTTTTACTCGAATTTGATTAACAGTTCCTGTTTCAAATTATGAAATGCACCAAAAAGGATCCATATAAATTTATAAAATCATAAATTTATTACAAAGCCACATCTCAATCTCAAGAAATCCGCATAAAAATGCTTGATCCCTAGACACTTTTGATGTGTGTATTTTCAAGAAGCACGCAAAGGTATGAAATATGGATATTAAGGTAAAACTAAAGCAACGTGTCGTGGTCTACTCTACATACTAATGTTTTGAGACTTACGTTCATTCTTGTGTAGCGTGATGCAGGCACGAGACGTGCAGCTAATTGTAGACTTTATTTAATAAATTTATCCACTGGCTCATATTTCTAAAACCGTTGGTAAAAGTTGCAACTTATTTTCCGCGTATCTTGGCTCAAGGCATAACCATTCGTCAAGTCGACAACGCTAGAGTAGGAACTCTATTTACATTGTAAAAGAATTTTTGCATTTGGAGTACATAATATTTTCATAAGTTACCTGCAACACCTGCACATATGAATATGTGCAGTCAGGTGCTCTAGTAGATTACGGAATACCTAAGCTCTCCAGTTAACACTGTATATTACAAATATATATTGAGTTTCCTTATAAGCTCCGCACCTGATCCCTTTCCGGTATATCACGCAATCGTCGACAGTGTTAGTTTCATATCCTTTTATTTAGAGAAAAATAACTAACTATTTACACTAGATACTAAATTAAATGACTAACTAACTTACTAAACAAATAAATACAAAAACAAAGTTAACACTTACTTGATAAAGTAAGCAGGCTGCACTTTCAGTAACACTAACAGAGTGATTAATTGGTTATTTCATGAACACATGCATGTAGAATGTACTGCATAAGTAACATACTTACAAACATATGAACTTGAAAACATATTGGTGAATCAAGATAATATCGTAACGCTGTCGGAAATTCATTGTTCTCCAGGTCGTCGTTAATAATCCGCGGCTAACAAAACGGACTCTTCCTTTTGTTTCTAAAGTCTTTAAATTAATTACCACAACCCATGAAGCTGTTCGAGGCTATAGGAATACGGCACTTATCCACCAATTGGCTGAGAAAATCCTTCAAATTTATGTAATAATGTAAAGGTGTAAAACGTCCTTTACGTTTTTCTCATTACATATTTTTGTACCCGTAATTAAACAGAGATTGAAGTATTCATTCTTTCTCTTACCCAACATTGAAAGTCGAAACTCAAATTGATTTTGCTCGACGTTAAAATGAATGTCGAATCAAAATTAATTTGTCAATCTTCTGAATTTAATTTGAATTGTTATTACCGTTACATAAGAAACGCGTTACGCCGGTGCAACTCTCTGGCTCTTCGCGAAGAAGATTCATGTTCATGGTGTAAATGTGACGGCTATTCGCAGTTAATTGACATTTCATTGCTCAAATATAGAGCGGAGAATCTTTTGTAATAGGTTCTGTTGTGGGCGGTTAACTATCGCGGTTATGAGTTCTCACAGATTACAAATAGACAGCGGCGAAAATTGATTGTAACACTTTTAATTATAGGAAATCATGTCACGTATTGCCATGACAACGATGCAATTCTAAAAAAATACCTAAACAATTAAGTCAGTCGAAAACACAAACCACTCCAAAGTTAATTGCATCACTGACTCCACAGAAATAACACTGGCTATAGAAGTATATGAGCTGGACTCCTTCAACAAGAATTGGTCCTCAGCAGCTTTGAACAGAGAGAAGTGGAAAGAGAGAAGGGAGGCCTTGGCCCTGCAGTGGAACATCACAGGCTAATAATAATAATAACCCCACCGTCGTATCTCTACGTTGACGTCGTGGTGGGGTTTGCGCTCTCCGACCTCTAGGCCTGTGCCGGAAGAGTTTACTTTGCCGGAACAGGTTTAGGGTGAGGAGCCAGTCCAAGAGAGATACAGAAACCCGCAGAGCAGCATGTGTCAGGCTGTTAGACCCCAAGGACCCTATCTCCTGGAAAGTCTTATTCCTCACCTGGCTTGCCTTTAGTGGCCGGCTGGAGTGAACAATGACGAGGAACAGAGCTCCCACCTAATTCTTGCCGGCTAGAGTGGAGATTCGCAAAAGCAAACGTGCTCGGAAGAAGGAAGTGTTCCAGTTAGACGCTGGTAGGGATCTTAACCGTACTTCCAGGATTGTCCTGGATAGCCGTGGAATACCTTTCCACTCCTCATAAGCACCTCAGGACATGTTGCCCCCTTGTCGCTACGACACTACGTGCTAGCGATCGTTTTCGGAGGCCATTATTGAGTGTGCAACCCAAGTAACACAGAAAGCATTTGAACGAATAGTAAACTTATGTAGAACTTAAGGTCCGTATAAACTCTTATATAAGTTCACCGAGCATTTATATGGGTATTTAAAAACCATTATGATGCTTTACACTGTATAATGGCTGGATAGTGGCATATCAAAATGCTTTTGTAAAGCCTTTAGTTTTATTGCAGCAAACCACAATGCAGCTGCACAGCTTTCGGCTGTTTTAGTCCATTCGGATCTACAGTAGCATTTTTAAGTAGTAAATAAATGCTTAATGCTGTTTAATAGCATTAACATGATGCCACGTAAATCCGCTATACACTTTTCGAGGAGCGAGGGATTCAAAGTACGCCACTTGAGCTTAAAATAGTGTTGCTCCCGAGGTGGACACGCTACTTTTTATCATCCTCTATGAAAAAATAAGTAAGTGCAACTTATGTATAAGAATAGTAAGTTTATTTATTTACAATTTACTATTATATGTATTTCGTGAAATAATAATAATAGAAGTACCTATATACAAACTATTGACACAGAATATATATTAGCTATTGAGTCTTACTGATTGAAGTCACTATGAGTAAACAGAGGACTAAAATTTATTATAAGTACTACAAAATTGGTTAGGTACTTACTGCATATTAGAAAGAAAGCAAAATTGTTTATTTGAAAATGCTCTCATTTGAACCTTGGAAAATGGTTTTCTTAAAGTAATGTTTATAAATACATACTGTTTGATTTGGTGGTCAGTTCGGTGGCATGTCACAATGCACTTGTGGATTGTGCTGGCGTAGCAGCGCGGGCGTGGGGTCGCGCGCCGCCATGCGTGCTTCCGCCGTGCACCGCCACTTGCCACAGTTGCCCCACGCACACATCTACCAAGATATAACGACATTTTTTCAACATTTCTTAGTCCTCCTGCGAAATAATTTTTTTCAAATACGAAAAATGAAGACATCCATAACGGAAACTGAGTTAAGGAAATGCTATTTGCTGCCAATCATAAAAAAGGCGACCGAAATTGTCAAGTTGTTTTTAGCGAACATTTCTTATTGTAGATTTCGAAAGTTTATAATATAAGAATGTGTAGAGATATCCACTCACGTAAGTCTCTTACGATAATATCCAACAATAATGGAACAACAAGTCAATACATAAGTACGCGCTGACAATATACTGCGGCGTATATTTAAGATGAAAGTAAAGATAACATTATCTGGTAATAAGGCGCGTAATGCAGTAATGACAGAGATGACGAATCAGATCGGAAACTATCGTCAGCTCGTTCGACAGATAGTCATCTCCATAACATCACATCCACCTTTCCCCGGCCGCACGTAACCGTCGTTTAGAGAATAAATTGTCCTTGAAATTATTGGAAACTAACTGCAAGAAGATACTTTCCCTCTCTGGTCTCGGAGAAACAATAGATCTTTAGAATTTATAGTGTACCTATTTATTTGATGTCTCTAAATATTTATCCGCTCGAAGTAAATCATGAAACTTTTATTTTCTCTTGACTGTTCTTTATCTGTCAAAAAGAGTAAACCTAGATAAAGCAGATAAGACAGAGATTAAAACAGAAAACGAACTAGCAGGGATATCGAGGAGGGGGGTGGGAATGGAGGGGGTTCAGTAGATCAGACCGGAATAAATCAGAAAATCATTAAGTTTATGTAAAGAATGTAAACCCTTTGAAAACTTCCATGAAGAGTGATATCGTTATAGTAGTCTTTATAGTTTATAGACCGTGCGCCCGTGGGACTTTCCATCGCTAAAAATTACAATACAATACAAAGTTTCGTACTCTTTTGGGGGTAAATTTTCTAGACCCAGCGGTTTAGGTTGTGCGTTGCGTTGTCTGTAGATCTACTTGAAACTTCTTGTAACTGAACTATTCTATTACCGCTGAAGTATGTTTTTAACTCAAAAACAATCACACAAATTGTGAGATACAGTGCAAGCATGTTTGCGTGCTCAAGCATCAAGATTGCAAGTGCAATATTAATATTTGAAACCCCAAGCCATCATACCTATTTATTTTGTAAGGGGATGCCATAGTAAATTAAAACCTACATGTGGAATGGTAATTATAGCTAAAGGCTCCTGCAAACAGGCGCGACGCGCGACGCGAATCGCGCGCGACACAAAGGCACCGCTCGACTTGCGGTGCCTTTGTGTCGCGTGTCGCGTCGCGCCTGTGTGTACGAGCCTTAATGCGTGTTGTGATCAAAATATTAATGATGATCTGTAGCATAATGGTAAATAGTGATCATAAACTGAAAAAATCAAAATGGTTAGATGATGAAAACCATTTGATATCGAATTAATAAGGGACCACATAGGACTGCGATCATGTTTGTTAATGGTAGTAGCCCGCTACAATGAAACCAAAAGTGTCGGAGATGAAAGGAAGACTGCGGGTCACCCTGTTGTCCGACGGGACCCAGTACTGTCCGACCCACAGTCGCTGACTATGAACCATGCCGCCATGTTGGTAACCCCACCGGAAGTGGCGAGGGGGATTTATAGCGCGACCGCCTTCCGGTCCCTACTTGTCTCTGCCTCTGCGCACCTGCCATGAAAATGTTTCATTAACTTTACTAACTTTATCACAGATTGTTTTGTCTCACTATTTGGGAATTACGGTAACTGGCCGCTAGAGAGAGAGAGTAATTGGTGTTTACAATATTTCGGTACAATTGCGTACAATGTTAATGTAAAGGTCAAGTTGTAGCGTCTGAGAAAGGGCAACAACCTTCTTCAAAAGCTATAATATTGGTACCTCGGTGTTTATTAAAAAATTGTATTTTTCAACTATGAAAGGACTGTCTCCTCAAAACATTTAAGGATCAGTTTAAACCTGGGTGTGTGGTGCAGGGCGGCTATCGTGGCGCATGGGCGAGGGCGCACCAAGCGCTGCGCCAGCGCCGCCCGCCACCGTGGCCGCCATAGCGCTGTCGATCAAGTCCCGCGGTGAGTGAGCACAGACGAACCAACAGTGGGCAATCCACCACTTGTGTAGTTGTTCTGTAGTCACTAGTATTTGTGCATGTCTTGTAGTTTTATTGGAGCAAGGTATTTTGACAGCACGGAAGATGTTGACGGTTTAATATATTTGCACTGGTTCATCATCATCATCATTCAGCTGACAGACGTCCATTGCTGGACAGGTGTCTCCCCGGGCATCATCACAACAATCGTTTCTGTGCTTCCCGCATCCAGAGAAACCCTGAAACATCCCAAAACACACCAAGTCATCGTTCCACGTTGTGTGGCCTTGCACTGATTCATATAGTATATTTACTTTTAATTTTTCTGCCGATTTAGCAATGATACCTTCAGATTTGCGAAAAATGGAGTAAGATGCGGTAACTGATCATGACCGCTTCACTTCTTCGTTTAGCCAACGCCTCAACTCTCAGTGCTTACTGAGCTTACAAGTTACAACGCCAAAGAACTTGGCGAGCTATGGCTAAGAATTCGCTATAAAAAGACACTTCTGAAATAAGTAGCCTGATTTGGAGCCTGTTGGAGCTGATGCAGAGAAAGAATGTTACGATAGAAATTTAATTGAATGTGCAACAAGTACACAACAACCCTCCCCCACAGAGCGTCGACCCTTGCGGCTTCGGATTGCGTGACTGTAGACTGTAGGTAGAAGAAAAACATAAAAATAAGTTGTATGTAATAGTGACCGTGTATGTTACCTGCTTTTCTTTGCGCACCATTATTTCGCTGAAATTATTATTGATTATTCTACAAGAGAAACGTAGCATCACCCTTTTATTTGCTAACGGAATGTAAAATTTAATTCACAATTTCAAATCGCTTCTTAGTCCGCCGGATGGTCTCGAGTTTCGAGTCACTTTCACTGGGCGGTCATTATTTGCGATGAAACTGAGATCACCTCCACTTATAGTATTTTATTGTTACTTATAATATAATAGGTTGGTGTTCCGAGATGAGGTAAGATGTGGTTTATGGTCTCTGTTGGGTGCGTGCGGCCGCAGGTTGCGTTCGTGACAGGTCGCGCAGGAAATCTGTGATGATGATAATGGCTGGCGAGAGTGGACACCGGTTATCGTATTCTAACGAGATTATAGTTCTATAAACAATAAAGTAAAGTAGTAATTCCGTACGAAGGAAACAATAGCTTAGATACAGTGAGGGTCGCGTAAATAATATAGTCAAATCTCCGCTTAGTGTAACAAAACAGAAGCTGCGTTGTAAAAAACATTACAAATAGTGAGTGATGTCTAGTCTAGTAAGTATACGATCGTGACCCGTAGTCGCTCGCGCACCGTCTTGGTCTGCGCAATGACTCACATCGCAGCGCATACACCACGCGTCATGCTCCGCCGCGCGGCGCCTCCTACTTTTTGTGCCATCTGCGCTTTTTTTCGCCTACACCTGCCTAATGAACTTGTTGAATGCTGTGCTTACATGACACATATTATTATGAAAGAAAGTTACGAAACTATCCTGAAATATCCTTTGTGAGCGTTTGGAAGTGATTATGAACATAAGGAAATCAATCACATGCTTCGCTGCACACTAAATTCAACGCGTGTTTGTGTTGAGCAATACTTACTGCAGGCTCATGAGGTTCATGCAGCTGATGAGAGGTTTGCATTCGTATTCATAGCAGGACCTGCTTGGGGTCACGTTCAAAGGACAATTTCCAATAAGAAACATTAGCGCTTCGACGCAAATCTACAAGTAGATAGCCCAAACGAAGACTTCAGAATATTTAAACATGCGATTACGGAAGTCCGTTTCCAAAGGAAAAAGTCATTTGCATATCCATTTATTCAAGTCAGTAATCTATAAAAGTGGGTGAACGTTCCATTTAACAAGAAGGAAATGACCTCCCACCTCCCGCCTCCGCCCCCGCCCCCGCCCCGTGTCCTGGATAGATGAGTGGACGTGGCCGCGTGGTAATGCCGCGACCTGAAAAGCCTGAAAAGATTACAATATCGATGTATCAACAACAAAACTTATTGACAATTAAAGACCTTACTGTACTGACCCACATTTGGGTCATTATCATTATCAATATGAATAAATGGAGTTTCCATTGATTGATATCTCAGGAAACAAAAGTGTTTAGTCACTATCAGTTTATTGAGATCTTCATTATTTGTGGTAGAGGTTCATTGTAGAAAAGTTTGGATATGATCAAAGTTTAATGAGTCTCTCGTATGTCGATTTGTCGTCTCGGTATTGTCCTGACGTGCTCCGATTATTTAGTATCACTAATGAACATGATTTACTTTCTGTTTGTGCAGCGCACACAGAGAGGCTCGGAGGTAAACCAGTACGTACAGTACCCGAGCGTACATGACACATGGACCTTTAGAAAGAGACTATCACATAAGTATGAAAGAAGCGAAGCTCTACAAATCCGAACTTTTTCTAAAACTCGATGTGGCATATTTACGGCGGGGTACTGCTCAGTTACTTTCACTCAGGCCTTATGACGAGATATTCTTACGACAGACGATCGCTTGTGTTGTAGCCATCCAGGACAGTCGCTGCTACCTGATGAACGGCGGTGCTGTCGAGAGCTTCTTCATCAGCGAGGATACGCCCGTCGGAAGTGTTATTGGTAAGTTCATATGGCTAAGCACTCATTGATCGCTTCAACAGAAGACCAAATAATAACTGGGATTCGTCGAAAACTTGCTGATTTCCATTTCTTTGTATGAACTGATTTTGTGGCCATACATAGAATAGATTGCTATAAAGAGGAAGCAATAAAAAAAATTATTTTACGTAACATGGTAATATAATGAATTGCTGAACAATTTATAATATAAAGTTATAAGCTATCGAGTTGCAGCAAATGCCTCGTTAACTTGATTAATATTATTACGATTTGATTTATTAGCATCAGTTAACCCAGTTATATGCTCTAGAATTTGTTGTAACGTTACAGGTACTTTAAGCGTAAATGGCGAGCCTTCAGAGGAGCTGGGTGACATCACCTTGCGGCTGCAGGAGAAGGGTGCAGCCGTGGGTATTGCGCCCGGCACTAAGAACTTAACCCTGCTGCGTGCGCTGGATCGCGAGGAGAAGCAGGGTCCTTCCAACGTGTATGTCAACGTGCGCTGCGATAGGAGACGCACCACTGACCCGGTTAGTAACGTTAAATTACTCTGTTATAGAAACCTACTTTGTAATTGAGTATGTTATGATTTTGCGGCAGGCATAGCATTGTGGTTAGTGTAACGTATGGTAACGACTGTATAAGAATCAGTCTACTTCACGGCATTACGTGCTCTATTTGTGGTCCCTATCAGAAGCCTGATAATTATAGTACAAGAAATAGGGACCTATTAACTCAACCAGATTTCAGACCGGCTACAGTAGAGTCATCTTTCATGGGATACTTTTACAATAAAATACCTCTCTACATACTTCAACTGAATGAGACGAAATTCATTCAGTTGAATTCAAATCACACCAATATTATAAAGGCGAAAGTTTGTGTGTGTGTGTGTGTGTGTGTGTTTATATGTTTGTTACTTCTTCACGCTCCAACGGTTGGACTAATTTTGATAATATTTGATATAGAGGTAGCTGACACTCTGGATTAACATATAGGCTACTTTTTATCCCGATATTCCGACGGGATCGAAACTTATGCGGGTGAAACCGCGGGGCGCAGCTAATCATAAATAATTTTTTTTTAAGTACCTACAAAAAAAAAACAACCGACTTAGAAAAAACACTACAAAGTGACAAATTATAACTTTAATTTCGAAAGTCAGTGTCGTTGGTTCCACATTTTCGTTTTTTATCGTCACACCGACTTCGAAATTAAAGTTATTTTTCACTTTGTAGTGTCTATTTTTATACATCTGTTTTTTTTTTTTTTTTTGTAAAAACGTTTTAATTTTTCACTTTTTAGTTTTATCTAGTACCTACCCCACACAAGTTCATACAACACTACTTGCTATGTAAATATCAGAGCCAGGAGTTAAGCTAGTAAAACATCATCAATATAAACTGAGTGGAAAAAATCCTATTATTGAAGCTAACTCAAAAACTACCCAAGCAAAGTTAGTAAAATTTATATGGAATCAACCCTGAGGGCCCTGAGGCATACCTTATCCTTTAAAACATTAGAGAATTTTGCAAATCCTATCTAGTCCAGTCTATACAGGGTGTGGCGTAAGTAGTGGTCCACCGTTAGGAATTCGATATACCAGATAATTTACTAAAACATACTACAATTTTAACCATTTTAGTAGTAATTTTTTTATACAAAAATCCCTCTTGAATTTGCATAATTATGTGAAAAATTATGGTTAAAACAGAGAAGAACTAACTTTTTCTTCAAAAGCTCTAAATTTACATAAAAACCATAACTTTATACGACAGCTCTAGTATTGCAGCAGTAAATAGCAGAAATCAAAATGAAAATATAATGGTTTTTGTTGAAACTACAACCGAATTTGTAATAAAAGGTAGAAATTTCATAAATAAAAAACAAAAAAATATATTTTTGGAACCATTGGGTAAAAATGGTTAAAATTGTAATATGTTATAGTAAATTGTCTGGAATATCAAATCCTTAACGGTCCACCGTTAAGGATTTGATATTCCACTACTTACGCCACACCCTGTATATGACGGAGCTATGCCCGAACATCCTCGAGCGCTCTTCCTCTCTCTACTTCCTTAAAAATTTGCTGTGCCCGACAGGGTCCATAATTGATTCTAGTATTTTTTATTTACCACCTGTAATTACATTATGGATTGCAATAAACGATTTGAGATTTGATTTGAACATGCATAACAAATATATAACAAATATATAACTTCTTCTTCTTCACTTCGTTTAATGGCTTTTGCGGAAAAACCACCACAATTTAGCCAATGTCAAGTGTAAAAATGTAAAAATAGTATACTCGGCAACGTTGTACGGTTCAATCAATAAAAATCTTCCAAAATCAAAATATATAACAAATATATAACAAATATATAAGTACTAGCAGCGCGCCGCGGTCTCACCCGCGTAAGTTTCGATCCCGTGGGAATATCGGGATAAAGAGTATCTTATGTGTTAATCCAAGAAATAGTCTATCTATGTGCTAATTTTCATCCAAATCTGTTCAAATATAAAGCTGTAAAAAATAGAGCTGATGATGGAATACCAAGAAAACTCCTCAACAATTAACGTCCCTGCATCGGGAAAAGCAATATTTTGTGAAAGGCGATGATGGGCAAGTTGACATTAGGCTATTGTAACTTAGATACATTATAAGCAGACCCACTAAACAGCTAGAAATAAAAACTTTTTAACAAAAAAAAAAAAGGATTCCAAAAAAAACACTACAAAGTGAAAAATAACTTTAATTTCGGAAGTCGGTGGCAAAAACTAAAATACAGATCCAAAGACACCGTATCCGAAATTAAAGTTATTTTTCACTTTGTAGTGTTTTTTTTGGAAGTCGCGTTTTCATTGAATAAACTCAATCTCCTTTGTATTTGTTCGTGAACGGCCGCCGTCAGTTGGGTCCGGTCTTCTCTTAGTTTTTCTTTGGTTCTATTTGCTGTAATCTGGACGCTTATAACGTACTTTTTTTATCGTTCCTTCATAATTATATTAACAAATAACAAATAATTTTGTAACAATATAAGTAATTTAAAAGACTGTCTATTGAGTTTCTTGCCCGTTCTTCTCCATAGGTACCTACCTACTACGCTTAGGTATACCTAATATAAGTAGTTAATTTTATTGTAGGTGCATCGCCTTCACGTATAATTAAATAAGTAATTAATGTATAATAATATAATATTGTAAAACATTTAAAAAGAGTAACGGTGGAGTTTCTCGCCCATTCTTCTCCACACGCCTTTTAGAAGGGGCCACTAGAATGAATTATATTTTATTTTAAATTTTGATGTTCAAAAGTGCCTCATAATCTGCCTAGCCTTTTCCCAACTATGTTGGGGTCGGCTTTCAGTCTAACCAGATGCTGAATACCAGTATTTTACATGGAGCGACTGCCTATCTGATCTTCACAACCCAGTTATTGGGTAATACGATACCCCTTGGTAAGACTGGTTGTCAGACTTTCGGGCTTCTGACTACCGACTGTCAAAGATCCACGAATGACAGCCGGGACCAACGGCTCAACGTGCTTTCCGAGGCACGGAGGGGTCACGGTATGTAAAGTTGGTCACCCATCCACAGACCAACCGCGGCAAGCGTAGCTTTAGGGGCTTACAGGACCTAAACACAAAAAACGCAAGTTTTTGAAACAATAAAAGTATTTATGATCGACTAGGTACAGCAAACAAAACCAGAAAAATATATGATATTCTTCAGGATAATATACCTATGATTTGAAATCAAAAGTGACTATTTGAAATAAATGCTTATGGCTTTGACTTTAACTTTGAAATGGGCGTAGCTTCATATTTCTGACTGACCGACTCCTTGACAATTCAAAAGTGCTTGTAAATGGTTCATTTGGAATAAATGCTTTGAGTTTGAGATACAGATTTTCGTTTTTTTTTCATTGTAAGACTAATTGGGTGTTGTGTTGCAGAGCTTCATAATACCGGTGTCGGTGCGCGTGTGGGACGTCAACGACAACGCGCCGGCGTGGCTGGGCGCGCCTTACCGCGTGCGCCTGTCGGAGCTCACGGCGGTGGGCACGCGCGTGGCCGTGGGCGCGCGCGCTGCCGACGCCGACCAGCCCGGCCCGCACGCCACCATACACTACTCCGTGCTGCCGGGACCCAACCAAGTGAGACCGCTGCGTCAGTCCACTCAGACTATCGCCGTTCAATACTGGATATAGTCCGGTCCTCCGCACCACCACCACACCACCACAATCATTACCAAAAATAAACTTACAAATGTTGACGCTAACCGTCAATATATGTAAGTTTATTTTTTAGTTATTGTTGAATTTTAAGAACCCTTAATCACCCGTAAAAATATAAAGACGTTTAATATGGACACTGAATCCAATTAAAATAAATGTACTAGTAAGTACAGAAAGTGCAACTTCCATACTCAGCCTATCTTTTCGACCGCCAGGAATACCTCGGCTTTCCGAACGAACTGGACAGCGTGTTGGTGGTGAAGAAGCCTCTGGACTACGAGACACTGAGCAACTTCACCGTGACCCTGCGAGCACAGGATGCGGGCACGCCACCCCTGCACAATGACACAGTGCTGCAGGTGCAAGTGCTTGATGCCGATGATCAGAACCCCAAGTTCACGCACGAGCATTATACTGCGACGCTGCCAGATGATGCCAAAGAGGTAACAACATCTTACAAAATCGTGTTCTCTATATGACTACCAGAAAGGAGTCTTGCCTTGCTCTTGAAAGATATTACTCAGTAAGTAGGCACTCTAAACCACAACACATATTGATGATCGTAGGTATCGTAAAATCTCGCCTGAGCGGTAAACGGTAATCCGCAGATTACACCCGATGATGATTAGAATGAATAGTTCTTTATTTGCAAAGATAGTAGGTACAAGTTACAGATATTAAGTTTAAAATTATCCTATAGCAAACAGTTTTAGCTAACACATTCAATCAAATCAATACAGTTAAATCTATACTTAATATTATAAAGCTGAAGAGTTTGTTTGTTTGTTTTTTGTTTGTTTGTTTGGTTGGTTGAACGCGCTAACCTCAGGAACTACTGGTTCGAATTGAAAAAAAATTTTTGTGTTGGATAGTCCATTTATCGAGGAAGGCAGGCTATATAACATCACGCTACGACCAATAGGAGCGGAGCATCAATGAAAAATGATGCAAAAACGGGAAAAAATATACCTTTTGAGAGCTTTCGTTGCGTACGCTGCGTAAACGGTTAAAGTTACGCAAAAATCATGTATGACGGAATTGTTTCCCTTTAAAAGTTCTAAAAAAAGTCCGCGACGCGCGATTTGTATGGTCTCATCCAAATCTATTCTCTCTAAGGTCTTCATGTGAAAATAAACATTTTCTTGTACTCCAGGGTACAATCCTGGTCACATCGCCGGGTCCGATCTCCGCAGCGGACCAGGACGTGGGCATCAACGCGCCGCTCACGTACTCCACCGCCGGTGACAACGGCCGCCTCCTGCTGGTGGACAAGGACACCGGACAGGTTGCTGCTACCAAGCAACTCATCGATGAGCTCAGTCAACCTGTCACCATCGTAATAAAGGTAAACCACTGGTAATCTAACTGCTACTGTATGTATATAGTCGGACTTTTAATTAGCTGCAGTAAATGACAGCTTATGTGTTACTTAAATGACTGAAATTGGCGTCTTTTTGTTTTTTCACGGCCATCAAACAAATCTTGTTTTTCTAGTACAGAATAGTGTAACAACCGATACTTATAGACCGGGAGATGATGACACATTTTGGTAAGTCATTTCTTACAGGATGGCGCTTTCAGGGGGGTTCATATACGTAATAAGTGAGAGGAAAATGATGTTCTTACCGGTGGTGCGCGGGACGCAATTGCAGAATAATTAATTGAAATTGCTCGAAAATCCGGAGGTGTCAAACAATTTCTTTCACAAAATTTCTTCAATTTGTCGGTATTTCAACAAAAAAAACCCGGCGGTCGCTATGTGCCATACTTCTCCGGTGGGTGTTTAGACCCGCCATACTTTTTTGAAAATGTTTTTTTTTTAATTTTTTTTTATTTATTTCTTACAGGCTGATTTTTTTTTTAACAAATGTTTTTTATTAATCTTGTACGAAAATCACCATGCCATACCATTCCGACGGTCCAAAATACCCGCCATACCCCTCAAACATGTCATTTTTTTAAATTCGAGAAACCATTTCTTTCACCTTAAAATTTGGTCTAGTAGTTGTTTTTATGATTAGAAACGTAATTGTTATAATGCCATACCTGTAGAGTGGGTGATATACGTATAATGTTATTAAATAATTGTAAAATTTTATGCAACATTTGAACAATTTCTTACCGTATGGCACCATTTTTTTTTGAAAGTTGGTTATGTGAGGAACGTAAATACGAAATTTGAAAGTTGTATGTAGGGACAATCTTGTTTAATTAAATAATGTGTTATGTCGTATAATATTCTACGCTCGAACGTCTTCGAACTATCTTCCTCAATACAAATTCTAATGCTGGTATACAGCAGCTGTGCTGGTCAGGCGTCACTAATCATTAAAGTCATGAACACAACTCTCTAAGACCACGTAACCCCAAAGAATGACGATTTCATGAAACAGTTATTCTTTGGGGTTACGTGGTCTTAGAGAGTCGTGTTGATGAATTTAATTATTATAATTCTGTAAATACATATTTGTTACGGCCGCGAATCATATATTAATCAATGTACAACTTAATATCGACCAGCAAATTGCAAAATAGCTGAAATACGTCGCTGAAAATCGGTTTTCCGGGTATGGCATCACTTTTGGACTTCATGATGAGTATGGGATAATTTTCCTGAATCATACTTTTTATAAACTTTCCAAAAATTAAAATGCCATACTGTAAGAAATCCTTTCATTTATTTAATTTTTTTTACACCGCAGCGTGCGTATGACGGTCTTTCGTACCATGGTCACAGTATGGCATATTTTTTTCAACTCATAATAGTATGGGAACAACCTGATTTCATTTATGCCATACTGTAAAAAATAATTTCACGGCTTCTATAGGCGTGTTTTAAAAATGGTTAAAAAATACAATTTTTCAAGTATGGCACCACTTTTATACTGCACTAGAAGTATGGCGAATATAATTTTGTCTCACTGTACCATAAACTGACCACGACTTAAGTGCCATACTGAAAGAAATGGATTCTCGAATTAAAAAAAATGACATGTTTGAGGCGGTATGGCGGGTATTTTGGACCGTCGGAATGGTATGGCATGGTGATTTTCGTACAAGATTAATAAAAAACAATTGTTAAAAAAAAATCAGCCTGTAAGAAATAAATAAAAAAAAATAAAAAAAAAAACATTTTCAAAAATGTATGGCGGGTCTAAACACCCACCGGAGAAGTATGGCACATAGCGACCGCCGGGTTTTTTTTTGTTGAAATACCGACAAATTGAAGAAATTTTGTGAAAGAAATTGTTTGACACCTCCGGATTTTCGAGCAATTTCAATTAATTATTCTGCAATTGCGTCCCGCGCACCACCGGTAAGAACATCATTTTCCTCTCACTTATTACGTATATGAACCCCCCTGAAAGCGCCATACTGTAAGAAATGACTTACCAAAATGTGTCATCATCTCCCGGTCTATTATTTGACATACATATTATCTCTAAACTCAGTCCGCAATGAGTTATAAAGAAGTGTCATTTTCCTGCAGCTAATTAAGTCGGACTGTAGTGTTCATAGATCGGTTGTAAAGTTGAATTATTTGTTGAGAAAATGTTCCTATCTGCTGATAAAGGACTTGATAGAGATGTTAGATGAAGATGTATCTAGAAAGAAACGACTTTGGATAAGAAAATGGATAGACGACAGAAATGAAACTAGAGGTTCTGCTTTGTTGTTAGGATTTAATATCCTAAGTTCAATTTTGGCGTCACGACTCGACGTCACCCTACATCAATGCAGTGTTAACGACTGACCAACTGCTGACGTCGTCGTTTAGACTAGGACAGTACCTACCGCTGACGCGGGTGGCGGGGAGGGGGGGGGCGAGCGGACTAGCTTGTAATCAAGCGGGAATATTTAACCCTTGCTGGAGCCTGTAGCTTTAAATTCGTCCCTAAATAATTCCGATCCAGCCCATGTCCCTTGCAGCCCTTCCCCAGCGACGCCCTAAGCCGAGCTCCGTACCCCACAGGGCCGTCACGTCCCTTTGCGTGTAGTCGCTGTTTTTAATTTTTTTTAAGGTCTGGCTGGAGGTCTTATTTTATTGAGGCACCCACATGCAGTTCCGGTTGAAGACAACTTCCTAGGTTGACCTACGAGATGCCATTCCCAAAAAAAAAGACAGCTCTGTACAGACTTCAAAACAGTAACGGGTCAGCGCTGACTAGGTAAATCTGCGTCAATCATCCATTTTTGGTTGTAAAATTGGAAATTATAGTTTTTTAGGGTTTCGTACCTCAAAAGGAAAAAACGGAACCTATATAGGATCACTTTGTTATCCGTCCGTCCGTCTGTCTGTCAAGACCCTTTATCTCGGGAACGCGTGAAAGTATCGAGTTGAAATTAAAACCATATACTCAGGTCTACAGCCCCTTGAAGCTGTGAAAAAATCAAACTTCTAAGTTACTAACGTAAAAAAAGATACGGTCGTTTATGCTGCAAAAAACGTATATTTCGATACTCTCAAGGGAATCAAAATTTATAGGGTACTTCCCGTTGACCTAGAATCATGAAATTTGGCAAGAAGCAAGATCATGTACTTAGCACAAGTAAAGCAACCAATCCGAAAACCGTAAATTATTAAGAACATAAAAAAAAATCCTGTGATAAACTATTTACCTACTTTGTACGGAACCCTCAGTGCGGAGTCAGACTCGCACTTGACCGGTTTTTTTGTTTAGAATACCGTTTCTAATCATGATCTTGAACCGACCGTATACACGTGTCTTGCTTGTCCGTTGGTTACAGGCGACCCAGGTGGACAACTCGGACCGCTATGCGCTGGCCACGCTGAGCATCAGCCGCGGCGCCGCGCCGGCGGGCGGCGTGCGGTTCCGGCGCCGCCACTACGGCGCCGCCGTCAGCGAGGCGGCCGCGCCCGGCGCCGCGCTGCTCACGCTGCACACCGCGCCGCCGCCCGTGCACATGCCACACGTATGTAACGGACACTCACGAGCTCGCAGGCACTCGCGTGACCGTAGTTACACCCGGCTTCTGAATTGAGAATTGGAAGTTGAAACCTTGTTAGTAGCTCACCAAATTTGAAAATTTCTTGAGTTTGAAAAGTTCTCAACTTCAAATTTTCAATTCAGAAACCAGGTGTTAGTCACTCATGTGTCTTTTTGCCAAATTAATGTAAGTAGTACTTCTACTTACCTACACAAAAAAAAAAACAGTCATATAGGTAAAATAATTTTCTTATCTACTTTAGGTATACCTAAACTCCTTCATTGTATGATGGTTTCCAGAACAACCTGCAGTTCTACGTGTCGGACCGCTCGTTCCTGGACAAGTTTGCGATCAACAGCGCCGGCGAGGTGGTGCTGCGCCGGCCGCTGGACTACGAGACAAGCGACCAATACCAATACCAGGTCATGGTCACAGACGGCGTCTCGGTAAAACACTCTGCTACTAACTGAAAAAGATTTTTTAATGAGCATATCATACCTAATTATCTTCATCTATATTACCTATTAAGTGGATATATAGCAAAAAATAATCTTACAAATATCCTAAGACCGTATTTTTTTCACTCTTAATTCACACTTATAGACTGTTATAAGTGTGGATTTGGGCGCACTTTATAAGTATATTCACCCTTGTAATTGACTTGTAAGGGTCTCGCGAAGAGTAATTTCAATCTTACAAAACTCTTGCCTGATACTTTTATAATGACAAACACACTTACAAGTGACTTGCAATGGCATGCTTTAAGGGCAAACAACCTTAAATTCCTCTTACTAATGCTGTTTTAAGTGTAATATCGCTAGTAGTCCTCTTTGCGATGTTCCAGTAAGAGTATAATTTTACAAACTGCCGTGAAGTCGCGATCACTTCGCGACTTCACGGCAGTTTGTTTGATTCAAAACTTTAAAAAATAAAAACACGCATCAAAAACGTTTGATTTCACTTTTCTACAAAATTTCTAGCTTCTTAATCATGTATTTGTCACAAACTCTATGTGAATACATATTAGGTTGCGAAGTAGCTTTTGTCGATTAATTTGAATACCTAACAATATTTTCACGGGCCTTTTCAAAAATGTAACTTATATTATAAATTATTTCAATTAATTTGTGAATTAATATCAAAATATCGCCATTACGACCAACCATGACTTATAAGTGCTTTATCAGACCAATATAAGTCCAATATTCTTATGTAAAGTTTATATCGCACTCAAAAAGTCACATTAAACTTAAAACATATTATATTCTACACGGCCATTATTACTGATAAAAATTTTAGGGTTCCTTAAAATGTAAAAGAAAGCCAAACGACGAATTCATTATAGGTATCAATTAATTCTCGCTTATATTGATTTAGGACAAATATGGTTGCAATTATGGATGTCGACTGTTTCATAATTAAAAAAAAGATCCGATTGCTTAATAATGAAAAATGGCCATGGGACATAACGCACTTTGTATTGTGTGAAAACTGTATCGCCTATGGATATCCCACTTCAAAGTTCCTGCCCCAACATTTCACAATCACCCAAAATGATATAATTAGTTTATTGTATTTAAATTTCTTCTGATGCACAGGCTGCCGTAAATTTGCAATTTACGACCACTACTCAAATGATGAATTTGAAGTGTGTTAACTAATGAAAACAAAAAACTACTGATTATTTATACGTAAATAAAATTATAAATATATAGTGATATGCAATTATAGCTTACTTCCAAGCTACTTATTGAAAAATTTTGGGTAGGTACACTTTTTACTACTTACGTACTTGTAGTTTAGGCATTATTAGTATTAAGTATTTATCTATAGATGATGTACAACATTATTAAGCATTCGTACTTATGCGTAAATATAACGAATATTACAGGAAAAATAGTACAGTTCGAACACGCTGGCAACATTCGTGGCTATAATGCTTTTTGGGTATTACCCCTAATAGACACGCGCCACTGGCGTACATTTAGGTACTTGGGTAATATGTGTTGGATTATTTTATTCAGAATCACAGCAAGTTCATTATAAGCTAAGTGTGATATATTATTATTAATGGCCCATTTTTTTAATATCTTCCCGCAACTGTAAATTTTTTCATAATCCGTAATTTCATTTTCTGTACTTCAGTAACTGCAATCACTATTACTACTTACTTCGTTCAATAATGTCATCAAAAAGTTGTCATTATTTTGTACGGAACCATCAAAAATACAACAAGGAAAATAAATAACGCTTAATAGCGAATTGTTTAAGACACTTGTAGGAGTTTTAAATTGCTTTTACTCTATATTATGTCTTAGGCGAGAAAAATCACACGTTTTACAGAAGTCTATTAAAACACTTAGTATAGTCACTTCTAAGATCGAATATACTTACAAAATGTATTTATAATTATTAATTAAGTATCAAAGGCAATTAGACTTGGAAAAGACGCTTATAATGGCATTGCTCCTATTAATATTATATAAGTATATTAAAACACTTAGTATAGTCACTTCTAAGATCGAATATACTTACAAAATGTATTTATAAGTATTAATTAAGTATCAAAGGCAATTAGACTTGGAAAAGACGCTTATAATGCTACTGCTCTTATTAATATTATATAACGTTTTCTTATATACGTCTGTAAGAATATGTTACAGGTATGAATACTCTGAAAGCTTACATAGTTCTACAACATTACACTGTTAAGGGTTCTAGTTTAATCAGAACACATATAAATCTTATATGAAACCAGAGCTCTCACAAGTTTTTGTCTGTAAGAGTATCTAGGGTGTCTGGCTTAATCAGAACACATATAAGCTTTATATGACACTATAGTTCTTACCATCTTTTGTATGTAAAGGTATATATTGCTAGTTGGGATAGTTCTTTGAAATTTGATTCTTCGACTGATCCATATGGTCAAAATTTTATTTCACTTTCAGCTCTGTAACACATGTTATATGAAAATAGGTATACCAAATAACATAATATTTGAATGAGGGACTCGTTTTTATAAAGTAGTTTTCAAGATATCGACGTTCGAATATTATGTGCCCAGATGAATCAGAATTTGTTACAGATTAATCAGAAACAGAAGTAATAAGTAATAAACACACCGTTAGTTATGATTGTTAATTCTAAACAATAATAAATTAATTCTTAACTAAGACTAAGACATCAAAAATGTCATATTTTGAACAAATTTATACTCCTGTCATTTTTTAATTATTCAAAAGGTTATAGCTAAGTAAAAAATAATAAATAAGACTAGAACTACTGACTTGTACACGGTCAAAAATTGGACAAGCAGAATTAGGCAACAAAAGCGCTCCTTTCGTGCTGGAGAGGGGAAAAACTAATTTATTTTATTATTCATATCGACGGCGAAGTGCCAATAACACCTAACTGACAAAGTCAGTGATTTACACAAACTGAAAAAAAAAACGTTCAAAAACAGACACTTCGCGTTGATTTGGTTGGGAGGTACTTCTACATTTTAATTTAATGCTGTTGCAACTAAAAATACACTTAGGTGATTTCACTAAAACATGCGAATAACACGAAAAAAAGTGGTCAAAACGATAAAAAAAGCGAATTTCTCGAAAAATTTCAGTTAAGAGGTATTGGCACTTCGCCGTCGATATGGGGTTTTGACCATACGAATCAGGCACAGGTAAATCAGGATTTTGCCTACAATCATGCATTTACTCATCATACATAGAGAGTTCATTATTTTAATTTTTCTACACGAATCTATAATCCAAAAGCATCACACGAAACACAGATTGAAATTTTAAAACAATAAAATAAATTTTACAAAGTAGGCATTGTAATCAGAATGCCTCCTGAACCAAATACAGATGAATCAGATATTTTCCTTCATAACACCGGGATCTAAGCCAACCAGTCGCATGTTCTAGCTCGTCCGTTGCACAACTACTGGCTTCCCCCTGCCGCCCTGCGTGGGAAGCTAGACTCCCATAATTTATCCCCCGACCAAGTACGGTCAAGCGCAGCTTACGCCACATTAATCAGTATTATACGCCGGACACATCTTATTTACTTATTTCTATACACACTAACGTAATTATACCAAATACATTTTTTTTTGTAAGAGGACAATTCATTTCCTTTTGATATAATAATTATAATTTATATTGATGTATCAAAGGGAAAATGCGACATCGGCCATTTTATTCTGGAAAATGGCAAATGGACGCGCTATATGAATCAGAAGAACAAACTTCAAATATTTTTATTTTGTACCTAGACAACAATTACTTTAAAAAAAATCATTTGTCACAGCAAGGGATAAAACTAAACTGTACAAAAAAAAATACATGCCGTTTTGTTAGTTGGTTACAAAAATATACCCATAGAAATCGAAAATGTTGTCCCTGAAGTTATGTGCAGTGTTCTATCATCATCATCATCTTCATTGCCCATTATTATCACGGTAGTCTCTTGCATTCTCTAATGTCAACTCCATCAATCACTATTTTGTTGAATTTTATTTTATTAATATGAGATAAGCCAATAAAAAATGTGCTTTTGTTGAGTTTGAGCTTCAAATTGTGTATTTTTTTCATACCCACTGGTAAAATATGCCTGAACTGTTTATTGTTTCATACTGTGTCACCATTAATTTTATTGTGCCCATATTACCAAAATAAAAAGTCATTTTATTTTACTTCGCTTGTCCCAATGGGTTAGCACGTCTTCATTTTTTTGTGAGAGCACATCTTAGACACATTATGATCTACACACAGCATCTTCATAATTTATATCATCATAGCAAAAAAAATGGATAGTTAGGTAGGTACTAATAATATGTAATAATAATAATAATAACCCGCAGGGCAGCATGTGGCAAGCTGTTGGGCAGTAGCGACCTCAAGGACCCTATCTCCTGGGAGAAGTCTTGTTCCTCACCTCTGGCTTGCCTTTATTGGCCGGCTGGAGTGAACAATGACGAGGAATAGAGCTCCCACTTCATTCTTGCCTTAATTGGCCAGCTTGAGTGGAGATTCGCAAGAGCAAACGTGCTCGGAGGAAGGAAGTATTTCAGTAAGATGCTAGTAGGGATCTTGACCGTACTTCCGGGATTGTCCTGATAACCGTGGAATACCTCTCCACTCCTCATAAGCACCTCAGGACATGTTGCCCCCTTGTTGCTACGTCACTATGTGCTAGCGACTGTTTCCTGGGGCCCATTATTGAGTGTGCAAGTCACCCCCTGCCATTTTATCCGTGTATATGTCGTAGGTTTTTCATAAAATTAGGTTTTTGATGAAAAACCGGAAGATGACACATTTTAAACTCAATTTCATCATAAACCTCTAACAATCCAGATTTTTGATCAAAAACCTGAACTAGTTTGGCTTTATGATAAAACGAGCGCGCAGTATTATTTCTAACGACGTCAGGTCGACGGAGCCCCGCTGCGCGGGGCTCCTATTTCTGTCTTCAGGGTTTAAAGGAACCTAACCAAACCGAACCTCGGGGTGCCCCTGACGTCGACCGTCTTCTTCTGGTTCAAAAGCACAAAAATAGACAAAATCACGTTTTTAACCGTTTCGTTTTTCGCCGTTTCACACACACATCACACATATTATTTTTTAAATGTAGGTATGTAATTTCATAACAAATAAATCATTGTTTATTGTTTCTTAATTGTTTTATTTATTTAAAGAAATAGCAACCAACATTGTTTTTATCATAAAACTAATACAGTCTAGGTTTTTGATAAAAAAACTGGATTTTCTCAGGTTTATGATAACATAAAGTAATAATTTTGTCTTCTTCCGGTTCTTGATCAATAGCCTAGGTTTTTGATCAAAAACCTAATTTTATGAAAAACCTACGACATATACATAAAACATTGATCTGGCAGGGGTCATAGTTCTTGGTAACCAGCCCACTTTAGCCACCCAAACCCATAGTTCAACTTTTTATTTTTCCATATCCTGTAATAGCCCTACACCAACCGTGGGTTATCCTTGGGTGCACTTGCATAGTGCATACAGGGATAATCGTCGGTTGGTACCACATTTCATTAAAATTTCCTAAGGGCCCTCTGCGAGTTGGCTTCGGCCCCTCGTACGCCTTCCAAAGGACCAGGACCCCATGGTTCCGAGTTATGTAAAATATAAAATAAAAAATAATAATCTTTATTTATATAAAAAAATATTTTACAAAAAAAAAAACAAACCGACTTCCAAAAAAAAACTACAAAGTGAAAAATACTTAACTTTAATTTCGGAAATCGGTGTCGTTGGTTCTGTATTATCGTTTTTTGACACCGACTTCCGAAATTAAAGTTATTTTTCACTTTGTAGTGTTTTTTTTTTGGAAGTCGGTTGTTTTTTTTTGTAAAAAAGTTTTTATAAAGCTATTGAACACATCTGCCTAACCCTGTAAAGGGTACAGGCGTGATGTTATGTTGTGTGATTGCGTAAATAATGCATAAGTACATATACTATAGCAGCAATCGATCGATTGATTTGCTGGCATTTATTGAAGAGTTCCGTCGTCTGCTGTCTCCGAAACTCATCATCAGATCTTTACGAAATTTAAATAGGACCTCCTCCTTTTTAGAAGTCGGTTAAAAACACAGATTGTAGTACAAGTAACAGTTTTCTGTTTTAACAAAGTGGGTAGTATTTAATCTCTGCCAATCAAGTGGGTGACGTGCTGCTCTCCATGCTAGGCTATATCATAACCTGTATTAAGGAGTAACAGTGCCGATCCCCTCTAATTATTGTATTACTACAATTTTATTTTTACAAGTTATAATTTTTAAATACAACTATTAGTTGTTATGTAATGTAATGTTTTTTATTTTGTTCAATACAAATTAGTTTTAAGTACCATTGTTACTAACAAAATATGGACCTGGTCTGAATTAAATGTTTTTTTTTTTTTTATTAGTGCGCGAGCGCATTTGTGTGTGTGCTTGTAATGTTTTTCATTTGATTTCAGAACGACACGGCATCAATAAACATCACGGTGCTGAACGTGAACGAGTGGGAGCCGCGGTTCCGCTACCCGCAATACGAGTTCCGAGTGGACGAGGACCCTCACGACGACGCCGAGCTGCTGCCCGTGGGCAGGCTCGACGTATTCGACGGAGACAAGCGCGACACCGTCACGCTCACGCTGAGAGGCTCCGGAGCTGAGTGAGTCCATAGTAACCACGTTGAAACAAATACCAGCCTATTGTGTTCCCACTGCTGGGCAAAAGCCTCTTCTCATACAGAGAAAGCGCGAGCATTGATCACCATCGCTTGCTCAAGACGGCGATTTAACGAATTCCGACGTAACTACAGGTTTCTTCACAATGGGTTTCGTTCACCGATTTCAGTACCTAATGTCCAATAACTTAGAAATTATCATATTAATTGAAAAACACACATTGGTACTTGCCGGGATTTGAACCCACAGGGCCACAACCTCGTGCATGAGAGGCGAGGCCTTAAGCACTGGGTCATCACGACTGTTCTAACCGCTCGATAGAAGTTTAGGCTATCATATAGTGTGAGAATGATGGTAAAGATCGTGGTTGTGTCGCAGCATGCTGTACATCAACTCGACGGGCGACGTGTTCCTGCGCGCAGGGGCGCTGCGCTCGCTTAACTCGTCCGTGCTGCACGTCGTCGCTACTGCCGTCGACTCCGGCGCACCGCCCCGACAGGTACATACACTACTCATCTCCAGCCAAGATATTACCACTGTGGCAACACAAGCAACCAAAGCATTATTGCTATTATCATTTTCCTAGAATAAGTAAATCTTTCGATTTTGTTAACCGCAAAATGAGATTTCCGGAGAGACCTACGGCATCAGAGGTCCTGCTTTAGAATGGCTGAAAAGCTATCTCAGTAATAGTTATAGTATCTCGCACCAACCTAAAATTCTTAAATTTACTGAGTGACAACGCACAGCCCAAACAGCTCAGTCTAGAAGCATGAAATTTTGTACAAGAGTTCCAATAGTGTAACGCTCACGAAGATGAGCACTATAGAAGGTTTTTGAAAAGTTTCCCCTGAAGCTAAAATAGGGGATGAAAGTTTGTTTAGGAGTTCGAAATTTTTCCCGCCCCATGAATAAGCCATCGGGCAGACGACTTGTTTAAAGGATAAACTTGTTGCAACGTTCTACGGATCATTAGTACTCAATGGGTTAGGGGTGCATCAAGGCATCCACCTTCGGGATCCAACATCATGGTAGGTGTCCACATCGGTATTGAGTCGACGATGAAGTACCTAGGACTCGTCCTCGATAGCCGCTGGAACCTCGGGTCGCATTATCAGCGGTTGGCTTCCCGTTGGATGGGCACCGCGAATGCACTCTCGCGATTGCTGCCTAATCTGGGGGGGCCAAATACCTCCTGCTGGAGGCTCTATGTCGGGATCGTACGGTCCATGGCACTCTATGGAGCGCCTGTTTGGGCGGACAACCTGACGGCCCGCAACATAGTAATACTTAGAAGACCACAGAGAAAAATGGCCGTCAGGGTGACAAGAGGATACCGTACGGTGTCCTACGAGGCGGCGAGCCTCTTGGCCGGATCACCACCCTGGGATATTGACGCCAAAATCCTAGCATCAATATATAGGTGGCGCCGGGACGCGCTGGAGCGGGGCGAGCATCTGATGCCTCGTCATGTTGAGGTGTACAGGACTGAGCGCCGCCAGACCCTAGTGGTGGAATGGGAGCAACGACTTGCTCAACCCAGCGCAGGGCACGCCACTATAGCGGTGGTAAAAACTGTTGTGAGTCAGTGGCTGGAGAGACGGCATGGCGCCCTTACTTTCCGGCTGAGACAGGTATTGTCCGGACATGGGTGCTTCGGAAAGTACCTGTGCCGCATAGGCTGGGAACCTGCACCTGATTGCCACCATTGCAACTGCCTTGACGACACGGCGCAGCACACCCTTGAGGAATGCTCTGCTTGGGCAGTGCAGTGCCGTGACCTCGTCGCGGCGATTAGTGCTACGGATACTCTCTCGCTTCCGGACGTGGTCCAGTTCTTGGTCGGAAGTGAGAGTGCGTGTGACGCTGTGCCTCCTTCTGCGAAGAAGTGATGGTCGCGAAGGAGCCGGCGGAAAGGGAGAGGGAGGATACAACCTCCCTTCCAATCCGTAGCAGACGCACCGGGCGCCGGACGACGCGAAATGATCTCTGGCCGCCTTAGGGCGAGGCCTGCAGGCAACAGACTTGGGGAGTTTGTTGCCTGAACAGTGAAAGGGCCGAGACGGCGGCGAACCGTGTTCCGCGCGCGCCTCTCTCAAGAAGAATGGTGGCCGTATGCGGCCGCTGAGGGTGACGGGGTCCGCATGGATTCATGCGGATCAACACCTACTGGGGGAGCTTGACGAAATGCACAAGCACTCCAGCACCATTAGCGTATCTAGGAGGGGGGCCTTTTCTTTATTCTTCATACTTTTTCGTCGTCTTTTATGTCATGAAGCTGGCAAAGTTAATTATTAACGTTATTATATCGTTATACTAATAACGATTTATATTGATCATATTGTTAGTGAACAGTTTAAGATTTCTTTCCGTTTGTAAGTATCGTTATAGCCAAGGAATAAATTTTGTTACGATCCTGGTGGAACGGTACAAATTATCGGTACTGGAACTACGCATAACGTTATTTTGAGTAACGTTTCAAGTCCCTGCCTCAAGGAAGTATCCTTGGGGGACCAAGGATACCTACTTCTCTTTGCTTTATAACGGCTTGTCAAACGTAATATAGTGACTGCACAAGAGCGTAGTCTTAGCAGACGGTGACACGTGTCAGTGGTATTAATTAAAATAATAAAATATTACACAATACACAACAATGTTTATGAAGTTATTTGATTTCTTTTCTCAGACTTCAGTACCAGTGACGGTGCACCTGAACGAGCGGCTCCTGCAGCGCGCGGACGGCGCGGGCGCGGGGGGCGCGGGGGGCGCAGGGGGCGCGGCGGGCGCGCGCGGCGTGCTGGCGCTGTTCGCGGCCGCGCTGGCGGCGCTCGCGCTCCTCGTGTGCGCGCTACTTGGATACATATACAGAGTGTGAGAAACACATTGTTCCAAATTCTTATAGGATGGACGGGATCAAAGGAATAGTACATTACTTCAGAGGGAAGAAAGTGACAGTTCCATACCGAGATTATGGCATTTGCGCCACGAGCTTGCGAGGGAAGCAAACCATTTGAGGTATGGAACTGTACTTTATCCTGAGGGATGTATAGTGCTTTTTATTACACCTACGAGGAAAATTATGGACATAAATGCATAGAAATGTTTATATTTAGTTAAAAGTACAATTATTAAAAGTGCAGCTATTATAAGATGTTACATTTTGTCCGGGTATCTTGATATTTTGAGACACGGCAACAGATTATCAACAACTTCTTGGGCCGTCTCTAATAGTTCTGGCGGTGTGTTAGGGATAACATCATCACTGTCGCTCGAAGTATCCATATTTTACAAAAAACACAAAGATAAATGTGTTTTTGCGAAAATGCGCGGGCTTTTCCATTTTTTATTCGCCCGTTTCTGGAGTAGGCTAAGATCATAAGGTCATGCAGCCACTTCTTCCGTGATTCCGCGCGTTTTATATACAAAAATAATTTCGTTTTTAATTTTCTGTATGCACCAAGGAGGTTGGTAACTGGTAAAAAAAAAACTGTATGTGGCCAGTAACAATTTACTTGAAATTTAATTAGTAGACAGTTAAAGTCTCTTGGCAGTATGACTGCTGACAAATTAAAAAAAAAAGAAAAACCGGGTATGTAATGGAATTTCATACATATTTCCCACCCTTGGGTCGGAAGGATTTTCATACAAACTTCCATACCTTGGGATGAAAGGATTTGAAGGGCGGGATAAAGGCGTTTCTTCCCTCTAATTGGTATAATTAGTATGTATTTTCAGAGCAGGTGTGATAAAAATAATTTTACGCTGAACCTTGCTATCCACGATCATAACGACATATTTTTATAATAATCATTGTCTTCGACTGCTGATTAACACACAAATGCCATATTAATCAAGCACTCTAGTACTACAGTGTTATTTCACACATTATGGTGTGAAATAACACTTTATTGTCGTATCACGCAAAGGGGAATGCCCAATTTTGGCCATGAAACGCCCAACATTTTGCTTTTGTCAAATAAAAACATCTCGTTTTATGTTAATTAATCGCAGTATTCATTTATCGAAACAAGATTGCAACATTTTTGATAAAAAAAAGTTACGAAAAGACAAAAATGAAATTACGTAAATCCATCTTTCATTCGTGTGTGGATAAATTAAAAAGTGTTGCCATTTATTAATTTAGTTAAATTATAATCGATTCTTTTTTATCGATTTTTATTGATATGCTTATATTATTCGGTTTTTTTTAATGATTATGTATTAAAAGCGAACTGATTTACTACTAATTCTGTAGATCATAACAAAACGCTACTGTATAAGCGCCACAAACATGAATATTTAAAAAAATGTATTTAAATCGAATAAAAATCGATATCGATTTTATGTCTATTAAGTGGCAACATCGAATCTATTACCTATGACAGCTAGGCCCCTGTCTGTCATGCATGTGACACAACTAAATAATCACAAGTCGACTTCGTTTGATTTCTATTATTTTGTTTGTTTTCTTGCGGAATTTTTTATCTAAGCAACGAATAAGTTTGTGTATGATACAAATGATGTATAAGCTCATAAAATATCTCACAGATGTAACAATACTTGATAATGAATATTCAAAACAAGTTATATCTTAAAAATCCGAACTATTTTTAAAACCAATTATTTGACCATTTTATTCTTTAATTTGCATATTATCATTTCAGTATGCTTTTATATGTGTGCACCCAGGGCCGAAGTGTGTATGGTGGGCATTTCCCTTTACTTCGCTGAATAACGTTTACAAACTTATTCATTTGGAATATTCCTTAGTCACTTGTCTGTGGACATCCATTAGTACAGTACGCGTCGCTCGAAATAATAGATCGTCAACCTTTTTTAACTTTAACATCAAATTCTTTCTGTTGGTTTTGCTTTGGTATATAATTTTATTTATATTGAGTTTCAATAATGAAAACGTGCGCAGCTTGTAACGTGCAGTTCAATGACGGAGTCCAATGTGGGAGCTGCAAGAAACATCTAGATTTCGGATGTGCAAATATTTCTGAAGTCGGATGGAGAAAACTTGGCGCCAGCAGAATGGCGCAATGGAAGTGCCCCACTTGTAGAACGTCATCCCCAGCTCCGGTTGCTCCTGAACCAGCCTCCCTCGAAACCATACTGAGCGAAATTCGGGACATGAAACGCCAGTTACTTAATTTGCCGACCCTGGTAGATGATATTCGAATAATCAAGGATGAGTTAGCTGAGCTAAAAATTACATGTGAAGGCACTTGTGGTAGACTAGATGAATTTGACACTCGACTAGCGGAGGTTGAAGCGAAGGCAACAGAACTTGACAAGCTTCATGAAACAGTGAGTTGCTTGCAGACTGACTTAGAGAGAACGAAGTTCGAACTCTCAAAATATGAACAGCGATCCCGACTAAACAATGTGGAAATTAAGGGAGTCCCTCTAAGAAAAGATGAAAATCTTTTTTCAATTATTGAAGCGATCGGCCAGAAGGTGAATTACAACTGCCCCAAATCACAGGTGAATTATATCTCAAGGGTGCCTATTTTTAATTCTAACGAAAAATTGATAATAGTGAGTTTTTTAAACCGGTATGTGAAAGAAGACTTTATCGCAGCTGCACGTGCCGTTAAGGACCTATGCACATCCCATATCGGGTTTCAGGGCACGACTCAGCGTGTATATGTCAATGATCACCTGAGCGTAGAGTATAAGAAGCTCTTAAGTAAGGTTAAGACCATGGCCAAGGATAAATATTATGAGTTCGTTTGGGTTAAGCATGGGAAAATCCATATATTAAAAAATGCTAATTGTAAAGTAGCTATTATACGTAAAGAATCCGATTTAAACAAGATTGTTTAAAATGCTTCCTGTTTTTACTAAGTTATTTTTTTACTTTATTTCATTGTTTTATAACATTTCAATCGCTTATAGTTTTTGTGATCCTAAGTATCTCAATATTTGTTTACAAAAGGTTTAGCACCTCAATCGCACTAATGAGCTCGACACCTCTCTTTTGTTTAGCTAAAGGAATCCTTTATGTTTCTTATCGCGCTGTTTACTTCAAAGCCCTAATGCTTTCCAATATGTTTGACTCGCTCTCGCTTGTACGCACCACGCATTACTGCTTGCTTTTTCGCTCAGCTGTTTACTATTTATTGTCATATGATTTATGTTCACGCGCAAACTTTTTTAAAGCTTACCTTCCTTGCATTTTTATATTTTTATACTTACATTATTGTTTAATTATTGCTGTTACTGTAATACTCGTACATCACACTGATTTATATTCAATTATTGACTTCATTTTCAATGGCTAATAAGTATAATAACAGTGATAACTTAAACATATATTATCAGAACGTTCGAGGTCTTAGAACTAAAACTCATTCTTTCTACCGTCAAATGTCACTTAATTCGTATGATATCATAGTACTTACTGAGACTTGGTTATTGGATGGCATTTTAAATTCTGAGTTTTTTGATGATCGGTACATTGTTTGGCGCCGCGACCGAGATTATGTTTTAACCGGGCAATCGCGTGGTGGGGGGATACTCATTGCTACTCGTAGGGAATTATCAGTTATTTGCCAACCTAATTTTCATTCTACAGCAGAGGACCTTTGGCTATCCATACACCTTAAAGATCCTATCACACGGAACAATATTACGTTGCATATTTGTGATATTTACTTATGCCAACAAAACTTGGGCCTTTCTTTTTCCTCACAACTCTCTAATTTTCTTGCTAAATTAAACCAAACAGTTATTAATAATATCTCTGATACCTTTCTCGTAATAGGTGACTTCAATATGAGCGGTATTAACTGGGTTCCATCTGACAACCTTTCACTTGTCCCATTGAATCCTAACAGTAATGATGAAGTTTTGTTTTGTGATGAATTGTGCACGCTTGATTTTGGACAGTATAACACGGTAACTAATAGGTATGGTAGAATCCTTGACCTCGTCCTTTCCAATGGAAAAGTTAATGTGGCCGAATGTTCTACCCCACTGGTGCCTATTGATGCCTATCACCCAGCGTTATTAATTAATTTGGACCTATCTGTAACACCTCTGCTTGAATGTGCGCCTCGTATTCAATTCTTGTTTGATAAAGGTGACTATCAATCTATCAGCGAAGATATTTGCACGACTGACTGGGAAACTGAGTTTTCCGCGCGGTCAATTGATGATGCAGTTAACTTCTTTAATCGGTTTATTTTTGATTTACAAATAAAATATATCCCACAAAAACTGTTTCGGAATAAAAAGTATCCAACATGGTATAGTTCGTCACTTATTAAAACAATTAAAGAAAAATATAAATATTTAAAAAAATTCAAAACCTATGGTAATATATCGGACGAATTAACATTCAAGCTTCTTCGTGAAAGGGTGAAAACTATGGAATCTCATTGCTACCGTAACTATTTGGATCAAACAGAAAATTCCATCAAAAATAACCCAAAACACTTTTGGACTTTTGTAAAAAAACGTCATAATTCAAACGCAATCCCAAGCACCTTGAACTATAATAGTGATACCTTAAGGACGGGGGAATCTATTTGTCAGGCCTTTTCCGAATACTTCCATTCTACTTTTCTCTCTAATTCCAGTGTTAGTCATCCAATCCCTTCTTTTCTTTTTAACGATTCGTCGAACTTATCATCTGATATCTGCAATATCATTGTTGATATTGATGAAATAATGAACTTGCTTCGTAAGTTGGATACATGCAAATCGGCAGGTCCTGACAACATTCCATCCAAACTTCTTGTTGGGTGTGCACCTTCGATAGCGCAACCTATTTCAATTTTATTTAAAAAATCTTTGAATACCTGTGTTGTACCGCAAATATGGAAATCTGCGTTTATAACGCCTATACATAAAAAAGGTGTCAAAACAGACATAACGAATTACAGGCCGATATCTAAACTGTGTATTATAGCAAAGGTCTTTGAAAGAATAATATATAATCAGGTTCACACTGCTCTGAAAAATTCATTTAGCTTGTTCCAACACGGTTTCTTAAAAGGGAGGTCTACTGTCACGAACCTAATTCTCCTTAATGAATTTATAACTGATGCCATGTGCAACGGTAAGCAGGTTGATGTTGTTTATACAGACTATAGCAAAGCCTTTGATCGAATTGATCATAGCATTCTGTTATCCAAATTAAATGGCATGGGAATTCATGGCGATCTACTCAGATGGCTTTCCTCTTATCTTGTCAACAGGTCCCAAGCAGTAGTACTAAATAATTATATATCTAGCTGGGTCCCTGTTCCTAGTGGAGTCCCGCAGGGTTCATTGCTCGGTCCATTGCTATTTATAATATACATTAACGACATTGACTTTTGCTTGAATTCATCCAAACTTTTATGTTTTGCTGATGATATGAAAATTTATGCCACAATATCATCGCAAATGGACGTAACGGCACTCCAGAATGATCTGCGTCGCCTAGAGGACTACTGCCAAAGAAATAAGCTGGATCTTAATCCCGTTAAATGCTCGGTTGTAACGTATTCTCGGAAGCGCTCAATCATTGCTACATCGTACACCCTAGGTGATCAAGTTCTACCTAGATCAAACTCCATCCGTGATCTGGGGGTTTATCACGATTCCAAGCTCAGTTTTGAATTACACGTTGATGCAATAGTCGCCAAGGCCTCAAAATCACTGGGTTTCATAATGCGGTTATCTAAGTGCTTTACTCAAGCCAAAACTTTAAAAATTCTATATTGTACTTTTGTTAGAAGCCACTTGGAATACGCGTCCGAGATATGGAACCCATGTTACCACAAATATATTGACCGAATTGAGAGCATCCAAAAAAGGTTCATACGGTATATGTGTTATCATCAAAAAGTACCGTATCAGTCGGAAAACTATTATAACCTATGTAAAAAATTTCATGTATTACCTTTACTCAACCGCCGTGAGATTTCGGACTGTGTGTGTTTGTTGAAAATCTTTAACAATTCTATAAACTGTTCCGATATTTTGTCAAAATTTTACTTCAATATTCCCATGAAGTGTAAGCGATACAATCCACCTTTGCGCGTGCCAGTTGCTCCAACCAACTATAGGCAGAATTCCTACATTGTGCGTGCAAGCAGAAATTTAAACAAGCTTTGTAAACAGTACGATATTGATCCGTTCCTAACTAGTGTATCATCAGCCAGGAAGTGCTTAAGCGGTAACTTTTTCATGTAGTTCATTTTGTTATGATGGTTGTTATGCAGTGCGAGCAACATAGTAATTATGCTGTAGTTTATAAGTAGTAACTAGGTGTGAATGTCCTCAGAATTTACTTTTTCTTCTCTGTATTTTATAAGTGGAGACCTGTAATTGGCTTTCAGACTAATGTACTGTCCTTGATCTGTTTGTTTTAGCTGTAAGTCTCCCATGTTATTCAAATAAATAAAATAAATAAATAAATAAATAAATATTCATAAAAAAATTGGATACTACAACTATGTAATTTTGTTGAATACCTAACTCTGTTCAAGCTGTAACCCTAACAAGGCCATATCTTCCCGCAGTCGTCGTCGGTCGAAGCGCAGCGCGGGCGGGTCGGGCACTGGCTATGTAACACATGAGAAGCCCCCGGCGGACCCCATTGCGCCCACGCCGCAGCACACCGTCAGCGCGCACGCGACCCCGGGGGGGGGCGGCGCGACCCCGGGGGGAGGCGGCACGACCCCGGGGGGGCCCGGGGCGCCCCCGCTGCGCCCTGCAGGCTCGTCGGGGTCTCTGCTGAGCGTTAGCGCAGGCGCCAGCACTATCCTGGCTAACTCTACGTCTAGTTTAGATCTGCAGCAGGATGCGGCACATGGAGGACAACATCTTAGTAAGTTATTACTTACCTACTGGATTTTGTAATCAATTATAAACTATAATCAATTTCTTAAACCTAGACTAGGGCACAGAATACATAATAGCAAGCCACCTGCTTGCCATCGTTGAATGGCTAGTAGTAACTAAGTTTTTTCATTTAGGTGTAGGTATGGATGCGTTGTTCATTTTGAAGCCAAGTTCGCCAAGTTCGCTCGTATACATAAGTTTCATTATTAATATGCCAAATAAAACTGTCTACTAAAGAGAGTTTTCTTTTCATAATGTTTATCCATAATGTTTGAAGTAGGATTAAGGTTAAGATGGGATCATTTTATTAAATAAAATAAATACCTACCTGGTAATACAATCAAGCTTGTCGTGCTTTATTGACCCATAACATCTGAAGTCTATTTGGCACAAAACTACTTGTAGTAAAATCAGATACCTAACTTGCTGATATTGTTCAGCAGGCGCATCATCAAGTCGGCAGTCGCAGCGCCTGTCGCGCAGTAAGGTGGCGCCTGTGCCGCCCGGCGCCGTGCGCACGAGCGAGCCCCTGCGGCCGGGCGCCGCGCACATGAGCGGGCCCCTGGGGCCGGGCGCCGCGCACATGAGCGGGCCCCTGGGGCCGGGCGCCGCGCACATGAGCGGGCCCCTGGGGCCGGGCGCCGCGCACATGAGCGACCACCTGGGCGCGCGCGCGCCGGGCCGCTCGGGCGTGGCGTGGCCCTCCGCGACCATTCCCGCGCGCGTCAAGAAGCTCAGCTGGGACGACGCCGCGCCCGATGGACTTCACAAGGTGCGCTCTACTTTAACACATCCAATAGACTCACGCCATTCACATACAAATAGTCATCTTTCAACACATTTATAGCTTAGAGAGATAGGTCTGATGGGTCTCATCAAACATTACTGCATCCTTCTCATTTTTATTAACGTCAATAAGACTAATTTCGCATCTGTACCTACCTACTAAACCCTTCTTAACCTAGGAATGATCGTAAAGTGTGTATAACAGAAATACATTTCCAGGACAGAGGGGAGGAGGTGACGGACGCGACCAACCCAGCCGTGGCCGAGCACATGAACCTCACCGTCTACTTCTGACCGACGGGGAGCCGGCGCAACGTGTTGACTTACCACACGTAGGGAACAGACAACACGCTAGTGGTACAAAAGCACATGCTCATAAACAACGTGAAGAAACTAACGATAAAAAGGTTACAAATGATCATTTTAAAAATAACATATCTGATATTGATACTACGGTAAACGGGGGTTTAAGTGACAAAAATATGTCTAGGCAAGATGCAATTAACCCATCTAATAGTAAATATTCTTTGCAAGTCAAGACTGCAGCAAATAATAATGATCTACAACCTGGACATGGCTTACACAAAGGTGAGAACATTGAACCTAACAATGATGTTCCATTACCAGGGTCTGGTATAAAAACCCACCACGCAGCAAATTACACCTTACCAGCAAACAGTTATCAGCCCACAGATGCTCTGAACACTGTTGGAATACCAGTCTATAATAATTCTTTATCACACAATTATTTATACACCAATCATCCCGTTCCGGCTACAAATTACTACATCCCTGGTTTAAGCGAACCATCTTCACCGTCCAACTATCCTACTATGGTTATGGGCCATCCCGGTCATACCAGTCATGCCATCATATTTGAAAATGATTCGAGATCAACCAGAAACCGTCCTCTTCCGACCCACATCTTACTCACTACTAACACGAAACGTAGAAAACACCTCAAACCTCCTGCTAACAGCAAGCTCAAAAGTAAACCTGTGACGATTCATCACATAACACCTATAGCTTATCCTGTACAGTCTTCAAGTCAATCGGCTTTGTTCCATGCTCCATCCACCTATGCTCTACCAGCTAGTCATCCTAATCCACAAATAGGAAATCATTCAAATACGAACCAGCAGCAACCAATATCTATCGTAGCCGGTGGCCAGTACTCTCAAAGGGACCAAAGATACATGACACCTCCAACTGCCCCGGTGCTGTATGAGGAGGAACCTTCTCCTCTAAGTTCCAATGGTCTTCCACCAGCGTACGCCACGATAGACCCTAAGAAGCTGCGCACTAGGCACATCAGACCTGCGGTGTTCAAGAGAAGAGAGATGGCCAACAGCCGACAGTACCAACTTTTGTGAGAGATAGTACTGGCTGGATGGATGGTGTCTCAGTAATGAGGTATTATTTTAGACAGTTCCTATTTTCTAGGAATGCGGCACGGCTGCAATTACAAGGAAAGTTCAAATCTTGTAGTTCGATCCTTATCTGCAGTACGTCTTCCAAGCAACGAATTTCCAAAATCTCTAGTTAGGTATGCAGATCAGATTTAAATTATGCTTCCTTTGTACTACTACACTCGTCTTGACTAATTTCTGAACCCCTGTCATGATCAGTAGAGATAGTTTGTAAACTATAAATTCATAAGTAAAGGCTGTGGTAAGGTTTGTATCTACCATTTACCAAATATGTGTATAATACAAGTGATTTACTAATGTTATATGTGTTGAGATTATTTTAGCAGATAAAGTTTTGTATTTACTATTACAATGAAGAAACAAATGTGAAAAATGTATCATTGAGACGTAAAATTAAGTAATTAACTGTAAATAGCTTATAATAATAGAAGACCTAGGATGTTTTTGTTTTTAGGAATTTGACAAATTTTATAGCAGGCAACCCTATAAACTGTGCTGCCACTTTGTAAAGGATTATGGTCGCAACACTAGATAACGAATCTTGTGTAGATACTCGTACTACAAGTAGGTAATTTCGTTGTAAGAACATTTTGAGTTACAATATTTATATTATCTAAATAAGTATGTACGAACTGTTATAATAATGTTTTGTTTATTTGGGTTGTTTTATTTTAGTCACCTGCGTAGAGCAATCAACAACATAATCATTTAGCAATATAGGTTTAGTAGTTCTTTGTTTAAAAGAAATATCTTCTGATTTTTGAAGTGAAAACTTCTTTAGCGGCGCTGTGTACTTTTTTTGGAATGGGTAAAAACTTCTAAATTCGCGTCAGGTCACGTGACCCTGATCGAAAATTCGTAAGACGTGACGCGCGTTGTTGAGGACAGCGCCATCTATGCACATCGGGAAGAACTACGAGGGCCTCGCGTACTAACTACGTAGGCCTCGCGTACTAACTACGTAGTTCATCCAACAACGACGAGATGGCGCTGAACCACGGATATACAACGTGTAACAGAATAAACGCAATTCCTGAAAGTAGTTTGTTCAGAATCGGCTTCTGAATCCATTTCCGTCATCAAAAATAGGTGTTAAATTTTGACGGAAAAATCTTTTAAATTACTTAAATTAGAAACACAGTATCATGACAAATTAACACAATCCTTAACTCAAGGAAAATGAAACCTTAACTCAGAGCAATAAAGGTTACTTAAACGCACGACATTATTTGTATTTCGCTCACAGGTCGTAATACACACACGTAAATAATATCAATGCATTTTACAATAAAAGTAGTGTGCGTCAAATTAAATAGGTAATTTAAAGGAATTTCAACTTTATCTCCAATATGTAAGGCTTGTTTGAATGCACGACCAAACTTAGTGCGGTCATCAGAGTAGCCCTACACACACACACAAACAAATTTTAGGCATTAATACAAAATAAAATTATTGAATTTGAAGAAATTTGAACCTTATTGCAAAGAAATAAAGCATTTGTCGGCAACCTCTTTGACGTTTTATACGAAATGCCGACAAACACGCCGCCGCTACCGCCGAATAACATGAGTACCTAACATTAAAATTATTAAAAGCTAGTCATCCGCCGGTAGCGACCTAGTGTAGTTGTTCTGCAGTTTACTTCCGTGACATTTTTGATTCCGTGCTTGATGGCTTTCCGGTACACCAACATACAATACACGGAGATGGTGAGAACCCTGGCTCGCTGTCTTGATAATGTCGCGTTAGCTTGTCGGGAGTTCAATGACCGTTTTGGCTGCAGTGTGAGCGCCAGGACGATGCTGGCTGCAACTCAGCGACTGAGGGACTCTGGGACGTTCCTTCCTAATACGGCTTTGGACAGAGGGACGAATGTGCGGACTACTCGTCTGCAAGAGCGTTCTCAACCATTTCGATGAACATCCAGAGGACAGCTCGAGAGAAACAGCACCCCAGTTCGACTGCAGCCACATGTACGTGTGGCGAACGTTGCGTGCTGATGGTGAACACCCATATCATCTTCGACGGTGTCAAGACCTAACGCCGAAGACGGTGCTCCCGCGCATTTCACGTGGACCGTTCGATGGCATCTGGATGCGGAGTATGGCAGTCGCTGGATAGGTCGCGGAGGACCTGTGCCGTGGCCTCCCAGATCGCCAGACTTACACCGCTAGACTTTTTTTTGTGGGGTCGCCTAAAATCGCTCGTGTATGTCAGTCAATCTACAAGTGTCGAGGAGCTAAAAACAAAAATTCAACAAGCATTTGTGACGGTGAAAAGTGATACTGAAGTGCTTACAAAATTGATAATAAGTGCATAGTTCAAGACGGCGGTCATTTTGAAACTTTAATGAAAGTGGATCGCAGAAATAGTGCAAATTAATAACCTAAGTGTTAAGTGTAAATAGTCCAGTTCTGTAAGTACCTACTTCTTCCTATCAATACGATTGTATTCTAATCACTGTAAAAATTGTTATTATAATCTTTTAAACACGCCGTCTTTGCATATTTTTGTAGTACAAACAATAAACTGGACCTACCTAAACACAACGAACAGAGGGATCGCGGGATTCGCGGGGGTGCAATCTCGAAAGATAGGTAGGTAGATAAAAACTGCAAGCAGCGGCGCGCGGCGCGGTGCGTAGAGACTAAATTCAAAGCCTGTGAAAGTTCGATAGAAAAAAAATAATTTTACACGGTGATATCGCTTATCAATATCACATCTAGCTAATGTTCGATAATTTAATGATCGTTCATACGGCCATAGGTAGGTATTTAATGCCTACATTAGGCAAAACCTAATTTTTAGGTCCATGATACACACGTGCACATGAATAATATCAAAGCATTTTACATTTGGATTCGAGCGCGTTTAATAAAACAGTTGATGTAAGAGAATTTAATCCTTCCGTGCAAATAATAAGGCTTATTGAAATGCGCGACCGATTTGTATTCCGCATGTCTCACTAATTGATTTGTTGAGAAATGTCGAAATAGGTAGTAGACAATTTTCTGGTTCCTATGAGCGTAAGAATAATGTGAAAGAGCGAGATGCACAAAACCGGCGACCCTTTGAGACCGCGCGCGCGCGCTTCCTCCGGGCTGCCGCGTGCCGGCCGGCCATCTTCAAAGTAGGTATTTTTTACTGTTTGTGATTAAAATCTTGTAAGCAATGATTTTTGTTTCACGTAGGTAATTAGCAGAAAACACGCTTATCAGAGGTAGCTAATAATATCGCGAAAGTTACGCATCTGAGATAAATATTTTTTGCCCGCGTGTGCCGCACGGAGTCCGGGCGCTTCGCCCTTCATTAGTTTCGAATTTCGGGTAAAAAGTCGCAGTTTTAAATGCATCCCCGTTACTAAGCGTAAAGTCTTAGATTCATGTTGATAATTTCACTTGCTAGAAAATTATCAATCATTACACTGTAAACTCAATTAAGTAAGTATCAAAAGTTATTAATTCATAATATCAGTCTGTGACATTTTAGGTTTTTTTTTACTATTGATAGGCGCGCGTTTGACCACTATCTCACCTGATGTAAGTAAAATTCGTTCATTGAACTAACGCACATCTATGCCTATAACTATGGTCAGCTGGCGGGCGCTCGAATGTGCGTGTCGCGTCGGCTGCTAATATTGCATGAGTGTGTGTGTTGGCATGTTGCTGCACATACGTTTTGCGTTTAGTAAGGATAACTATTTTATAAAAAACGACCCGGTTTGGTTTAAATTTATTTAATTACGGGTGTTGTTTTAGACTTATAATTTTATATTCTAATTGGGGTGTCTGAGGTATTGCGCTTAATCCGTTACACGTTGTATAACTGACGACGCTGCCGCGACCAACACCACGAACTGAAGTCTTATCCTGTGTGCTTATTTGTAAATCTGAATAAATTCCTTTCACGAGAAGAATAAACCAGTCACTTTGGTCATCATACCTGATTTGCAAAAAACCCTATAAAATAAGCAACACACCTTAACACGCGTGTTTTGTTTATAAGACGATTCACAAAATACACTCGTAATTGTTCAAGTTTTCACTTCTGTCGGCACTACCGGAGTGCCAGTGTTTTTTTTTTTCAGATTATTTATACGATGGCGCTACACTATCCTTTGTGGAGTAATAAAGTATTGGGATGGCTGAATCTATACTAATAATAAAACTGAAGAGTTTTTGTTTGAACGCGCTAATCTCTGGAACTATAATACCAGTCGGATTTCAAAAATTATTTTTGCGTTTGGTAGCCAATTCTTGAGGAAGGCTATTTAAAACCGATAACATCAGGAGCCGAGCAAAAAGAAAAAAGTAAGAAAGAACGCGAAAACGAACCAATATCGCAGGCAGGCAACGCGATGTGGATTTTATTTTTGATACTTTCTAATAGTTTGCTACATAGGCAATTCCCACTAAACATTTTTTAGGTAGGCTTAGCAAAAGTTTGTTTGAGAATGATGATAAATTAATTCTATAAATTGGGTATTGTGCAAAAACTTTACATTTCAATACATTTTGTTAGTTGAAAGAGTTTTTATTCAGTTTCTACAATTTTTTCATTTTTTTATTGCGAGTACCGATTAGGCTGTAAGTATGTAAGTTTTGAATCGAAAGAAGAAAGTTGGGTGGACGGTCAGCACTAAAAAGTTTCACGTCGCAACTCAGTTTTTAGTCATTTTTATCAAGATTATCGTGTTTTGTAACTTACCTAAGTATGAAAAATGGTAAAAGTAAGAATGCAGACAGAGTGATAATACACTTAGGTTTAAGCATCTTGAATAGGTACACGCACCTATTGTATACTGGCGAAAGCGCCAGGGTAGCCCGCGAATTTCATTTTTTTTTAGGTTTTTTGCAATTTGCTGATCAGTATTAAGTTGTACGTTGATTAATATATGATTCGCGGCCGTAACAAATATGTATTTACAGAATTATAATCATTAAAGTCATCAACACAACTCTCTAAGACCACGTAACCCCAAAGAATAACTATTTCATGAAATCTTGACATTTCGGGATTATACTAACCTAACAAGTTGTATTACTGATTCTAATTATTATGATTCTGTAAATACATATTTGTTACGGCCGCGAATCATATTTTGATTACTGACCAGCAAATTGCAAAAAACGTAAGAAAATTTGAATTTCGCGAGCTACCTTAGCGGTCCATCACTCGGCCACGAATCGGCTGATTCGGCTGATATCGTAAGCCTAAACCGTAACTTGAGTACGAAAATTATTATGTTTATTAATACGATCATGAGCTCAAGATCGATATCAAGTGCGAGCTCTTGGGCTGAGTATCGTATAATAAATACGGGCCCTCGGAAGCGGGAGCGCGCGGTGGTGACAGGATCTACTCATGTGGCGGTGACGCAGTGTGTTCCATATTTCTAATTCCTAAGGGAATTAATTGATTCCTTTCGACCCTTGTTTAACAATCTACTATTTTCCTAAATCTATATAAATAAAGGTGAAATGGTGTTCATTGGTAGACGCATCGCTTGTGAACGGCCGGACCGATTTGGCTGTTCGTATCTAATAGTCTGAATAAGGTTTTTAGGAAAATAAAAATTGGAAAAGTTTCCTGTAAAATTGGGAATTCGGAAAAACTGTAAGTACTTTTTTCTGTGGGATTCGACACACCCGGGATATTTTTGAACGGCCTATCCATCGACACCCAACTACACGGATGAAAAAAAAAAAATAATCATCCCAACTTTACGTGTAGGGGGGGTTAGGGTCGGTGTAGGTCTTAGTGGGGCGGGTTTTCGGCCAGGGAACTCGCACCTAGAAAATGCTAAGCTGCCAACAGCGCACGCCTAGGTGTGTGAAGCTAGGCTATTAGGCGCTCACCGACAAGTGCTTCATACACGTCCACGCCATCGCTAGTCTGCCGCCGCGGTCTAGTAATGGACCCACATAATTCAATCTTTGTGGGTCGTCCCTCCTGGGCAATGCTGCGGTCCGTAACGAGCTTCACACACTCCATCTACCTCGTGACCTGTAGTAGCCAAGTATGAAGCGCGAGGGCGAGCCTTCGGCGCCCGATTGTCCTCGACGGTGTGCTTGCGCACCAATGAGGGCATGTAACCGAACAAACTGGCTAGGGGAAGAAAACCCTGACATATAAAAATAACACAACCACAGCAGGAGACCTCAACTCGCCAGAGTTGGAACACCATTTGGTCTAGGAGATGCTAACTCTGAAATCAAACTGTAACCGCTGCCTTGTGGAGAGATGTTGGATCATCAAAGGCTAGGGCGTTACCCCGAAATTGTAACCAGCTCAGAAGATGCTAACTTCGATACCAAAACCAGCACCTACTGCCTTGTAGAGAGATGTTGGTTCATCAAAGGCTAGGGCGTCACCCCGAAATTATGATGTGCAGTGCCTTGGGAAAGCGCTTCACTATCTTCCCAAATATTAAAATGAAATGAGTAAAAATAATGAGAATGTTCTGCCATGCAAACCGGCTAGCCCCCGGCGCTCACAGGTACCCGGGCCTGTGAGTGAGAAATTGATTACCGAAGACTGTAAGAGGGTGGGTACCCAGGCCCCCTTACCAGTAAATACTACTGGTCTTAAAGAAAGCAAGAGTAATAAGAAGCTGGTCCAGCAAGCTTTCCATCCAGGTCTATTTGAGAATAGACCAAGAAGTTTATCACTTAGCTCAATAAGGGATACTAACGTTGAAATACATACCGAAAACACACAGCAAAATGAAACAATAAATAGTACAGATAACAAAGACGCCAATCCTCCTTCCTGGCAGAGAGCACCAGTCCTAAGAAATGCCAAAAGGAAGAAAGTGTATTCACCATCTCCCGAGAGAATAATCACTACCAACACATTCAGTGGGCTCCCGGTAGACCAGGAAGAAGACACAACAATAGCACAGGCAGAGGCAGTTAAAAAAATTGTAAAGCCGCCACCGATAATCCTGTATGGCATCGAAGACCTTAACAAGCTAACTGAGCTCCTAGAGAGTGTCATAAACAAAGCAGATTTCACCTACAAAATCATTAACCAGAACCAACTTCGAATTAATTGCGCCAGTGTAGAGGTCTACAAAACCACAATAGATATCGTTAGACAAAGAGGACTTATTGGACATACATTTAACAGGAAGGATAAGCGACCCTGTAGAATAGTAATAAGAAACCTGCACCATACTACACCAAGCAGCGTGATAAAAGAAACCCTGGAAGAGACAGGAAATACGGTGATTGGTGAGATAATAAATGTGAAGTATGGCCCAGAAAAGAAACCAACAACTACATTCTTTGTCAACCTCCAACTCAGTCCCAACAACAAGGCTATAAAAGATATTAAATACATACACCATCAGTCTGTAACTATAGAAGACCCACGAAAACGAAATTCAGTAGTGCAATGTCAAAGATGCCAGCAGTATGGACACTCTAAAAACTACTGTATGAGGCCCTTCCGGTGCGTGAAATGCGCACAATCACACAAAACATCAGAATGCCCAAAGAAGGATCGCAACACCCCAGCAAAATGTGCTCTGTGTCAAGGCGCTCATCCAGCAAATTTCAAAGGGTGCGAAGTATACAGAGAAATTTTAGCAAGAAAGTCAAACTTACAACCACACATTAAGGCCAGAGAAAACCCGAAACCAGATGCTGATGACAGGGCCCAGCCACTAAAGAAAAACCACCCATCCCTTCCAAATAAATGGACCGGACCCACGTTTACAACCTTTCCAACTGACACACGGCCGAAACCAAACAACATACGAAAGTCATATGCTGAAGCAACGAAAGCCGATAAAATCCCCGAGGATGTGAATGTTCTCACAAAAAGCAAATCACAAAGCATAGAAAATATGCTTTTAAAACAAGCAGAAAAATTTGATCTAATCCTACAACAAATGAGCCTGTTAATCAATCTCATAACGACCCTTGTCTCTAAGATGTCATAATGACTTCCCTCAAGATAGCTACATGAAACCCAGCGGGACTATCACCAAATAAAGTAGAGGTAGAAGTCCTATTACACACCCACAACATAGATATACTGCTAGTATCAGAATCTCATACAACAGCAAACAGCAGTGTTAAAATACAGAATTACAACATCTACTGCACAGATCACCCAGACGGGACTGCACATGCCGGAGCGGCTATAGTAGTGAAGTCTAATATCAGACACCATGAACAACCTCAATTCAAAACTGAGTACATACAAGCAGCAACCGTCGCAATAGAAGATCGAAATGGTACATTTAATGTATCTGCAATCTATTGCCCTCCTAAACACAAACTGAAAGAGGAACAATATAATGAGTATTTTAACACCCTAGGCACCCGCTTTATAGCTGGAGGTGACTGGAACGCAAAAAATGTTCACTGGGCCTCCAGACTTACTAATACAAGAGGCAGAGAGTTGAAAAAGAGTATAGACAAAAACCATCTCAGAACAATCTCTACAACAGACCCAACCAACTGGCCCACAGACCCAAATAAACTGCCGGATGTCATAGATTTTTTCACTTTAAAGGGGCTATCCAGTCTTTTTCACCGTGTAGAGACAAGCCTGGACGCCAACTCTAATCATGTTCCGGTAATACTGACGATTGGCACCACGGTCCTAAACAGAGAGAAAAACCCCAAATTATATAACAAGCACACAGATTGGTATTCATTTCGTGAATTGGTCGAAGATGGAATCAACCTCAAAATACCATTGAAAACTGAGTCGGACATCGACGTAGCTGCGAGAAATATAACCTCGGTGATTCAGGAAAGTTGTTGGAGGTCAACACCAGAAGACAAAGAACGTTCACACCAAAGCAAAGTATATTCGGAAACAATACGGACAAAAATTATGGAAAAAAGAAGACTACGGCGAATATGGCATACAAGTAGGCACCCAAATGACAAAACAGAATTAAACAAAGCTATTTTAGAGCTAAAAACTCTTATAATTGAAGCAGATGATGCCGCTCTAAATACGTATTTGGAAGGTCTCTCAGCTACGAAAACAACCGACTATTCATTATGGAGGGCCTGTAAAAACCTGGATCGACCCTTGCACCACAAACCACCGCTTCGGAACCATAACGGAACTTGGATAAGAACTGAACAGGACAAAGCTGAAGCATTTGCGAACCATCTTAGCAATGTATTTATGCCTAATAACCCGAGACCAAACGCGGATGAATCTGAGATCGACCTTGTCCTCAACCAAGATCTTCAACTGGATTTACCCTTGAAATTGGTAACGCCTAAAGAGATTCATAGGAATATAAATTTATTGAAAAACAACAAGGCCCCGGGCTATGATCTTATCGACAAAAAAGTACTTCAAGAATTGCCTCGCAAGGGACTTGTGTACTTGACTATACTTTTCAATGCCATTCAACGCGTAGGCTACTTCCCAGACATATGGAAAGTATCACAGATAATAATGATCCACAAACCTAGTAAACCTATACATGATGTCACCTCGTATAGACCAATCAGTCTCTTACCGACAATGTCTAAGCTCTACGAAAAGACCCTACTACATAGAATGTTACATGTCCTCAAAGAAAAGTCCATTGTCCCAGATCACCAATTCGGATTTCGGAAAGAACATGCTACCATAGAGCAAGTCCATAGAGTGTGCAGGACGATCAGGAAATCCTTTGAGAAAAAAGAGTACTGCTCGGCTGCTTTTCTCGACATACAACAGGCCTTCGACAGAGTCTGGCACAAAGGATTGTTATTCAAAATAAAAACCTTATTACCACATACATTCTATGGTGTATTAAAATCCTATGTTACCAACAGAATATTTCAAGTAAGGGAAAATCAATCCACCTCGAGATTCCACGAAATTTCCGCAGGAGTACCACAGGGCTCGGTTATTGGACCCGTATTGTACACCCTGTTTACTTCCGACTTGCCACAGATTCCCGAGATCACAATTGCCACTTTCGCGGATGATACTGCCCTACTTGCCTCGCACAAATGTCCAGCACAAGCATCTCGCAAATTGCAAACTAGTTTAAAAGAAACTGAAGAATGGCTTGCCAAATGGAGAATTGCCGCCAGCGTATCTAAATCCGTGCATATCACATTTACACTCCGTAAAAATGACTGTAACCCGGTCACTTTAAACGGTAGTCAACTCCCGCACCACGAGTCAGTGAAGTATCTGGGTATGCATCTTGACAGAAGGCTCACATGGAGGAAACATGTCGAAACAAAAAGAGATGAAATGAATCTGAAATACAGAGGTCTATTCTGGCTACTGGGAAGAAACTCAAAACTGGCTATAGACAATAAACTCCTCATATACAAAACCATACTAAAGCCAATCTGGACCTATGGCATCCAACTTTGGGGATCAGCCAGTGCCTCCAACAAAATGAAAGTGCAAAGGGCACAAAATTACATCCTTAAACAGATATCCAACGCACCATGGTTTGTCAAGACAACAGAGATCCATGAAATTCTCAATATTCCGATGGTCAACGAGGAAATAAATACACATGGAGAAAACTATAAATGCCGACTACTTAAGCATCCGAATAAGCTTGCGGGGCAGCTTACTATTCCAGAAAGCATCCGCCGATTAAAAAAGCGGCGGGACATCTTCGACCAGAACAGTCAGTCCGAAGATTGACTTAAAGAGTTAGGGCAAACTCCAATGGGAGTGGTGCCCCACACACCGACGGATGGAGTCATCTCATCTGCTTATAGTCTAGAAGACTGATTGCATGATAAAATTGGAAAAAAAAAAAAAAAAAAAAACTTTACGTGTAGAAATCATGAAAAAAAAGTTAGTATGTACCTCACATACTAACTTTTTTTTCATGATTTTATTTTACCGCTTTGTAGGCGTGATATATCCATGCCAAATTACAGCTTTCTAGTACTAAGAGTCTCTGACCTAAGCCGCGGACAGAGAGAAAGACGAACATGGCGAAACTATTATTATGATGTTCTTTGTTGACTCCGGAACCCAAAAGTCACAGTGTTTAAAAAATCATCTTGTACTAGAATCGGGCTTTGCCCCGGACACAGTTTTATATTCGCACGGCTCTGCTGGCCCTTAGGCGCGAGCGGAACCAATACGTCTCGCGACAACTTTCGCTGCTGTACAAGGGCCTCGCAATATCTATTGAAATCGTATTTCCTTAGTCTTAATATAGCAGTATGTTCGGAATGTATACTTAAACAGTGTTAAAAGCGTAGAGGTCAAATTAATCCGATCCAGCCTGTCCCTTGGTTTTTTAGGGTTCCGTACCAAAATGGTAAAATGGTGAGACAGTCTGTCTGTCTGTCACAGCTGGATATCTCAAGAACTTCTAATGCTATCAACTTGAAATTTGGAACAGTTTTAGATGACGTTTGCCTAATAGTCCAGTCATTTAAGCTTAAATTAGGTAAGAATCTCGGAATTCGAGATACCCAGCTGTAAGTCTGTAAATACTTGTATATTGACACCCTAAATATTGTCTCAAAACCTACATATGGTAGGGTGTACGCAAATATTAAATTTCAAGGTCAAAGGTCACAAAAATCGGTTTTTTGCGCTTTTTTTGTAAATATCTCATTTCCTATGGGTTTTTTGCTATTTGTATCTATTATCAATATTGTAGAATACAAAATTCTCTACAAATTTTGTTTAAAAACATTTTTCATACGGTGAACCGTTTTCGAAATAGAGGGCGGAGAGCGCGCGGTCACAGCATCACTTTTTTTTTTTTTTTTTTTCAGGATGGGAAATCATCAAATGACTCCTCCCGCTCTGGGTGGAGCGGAAGGGAGTGTCAGACTCTTACTGACTAAAACCCACCCGTGTTCCTTCCTTCGCCTTTTATGTTCCGGGCCAGCGGTAACCCTTTCGGACAATCCCGCTGACCCGGCAGGCTTCGGCCCTGACGGGCCCCTTCCATTGTTGCTGACATCTCTTTGAGGCGCGCGTGGAACACGTACGCGCCGTCCGGCACGGGCCTGGTCCTGATCGGACGGTGAGCTACCCATTACTCTCCGCCCGCAGGCCCGCGCCTACGGTGGCCGGGAGTCGTCGCGCGGCTCCCGACGCCCGGAGCGTCTCCCGCGGCGGCTGGGACGGGAGGCTCTCTCCCTCATCCATCCCGCCGCCTCCTTCGCTGGCATGACTGCTTGGCAGAAGGAGGCGACTGCCCCCCACTCCCTCTCGCCCCGGACCATGGCTCGAACCAGGCCCTGACGCGAGAGGTCGCCGCCGCTGCCGATCGCCTCAACGAGGACACGGCGGTGCTCCGCCCAAGCGGGGCAGACCTCCACCGTGTGCTCCACCGTGTCCTCTGGGCGATCCTGGCAATGGTGACACCCGGGCGTTTCCTCCCGCCTGATTATGTGCAGGAACCTCCCGAAACTTCCGTGTCCGGTGAGGACCTGCGTCAGGCGGTAGGTGAGGGCGCCGTCAGGTCATCCGGTGCCTCCGGTCGAAAACGCGCCATATATAGTTGATGAACTATCGATAAATCAATGATTATCAATATTTGTCAATTTTTATTAACTATTATATTATATTTTATCATTTTTTTCTTAACCTATCCACTTTTTATTCAGTATTAATTTATTTAACAACACTTACCTGCCCATGTAATTGCAGAATTGTTAATGAAAATATAGGAATTATATTTGAATTTTAACTTAATTAATAATAACTTCTTACATGATGAAAATGACAAATAAATTATGAATTAATCTTTTTATTAAAAATATCATTCAATACATTTATTTTTATTAAAAGTAAAAAATGGAATAAAGGGTACTGTTACGAGCTTGGGGTTCGTGACAATTAAAACTACCGATTTAATCACCAAAAATTGACACTTAATCACAAACACTAGTTACAAGTCAAACACACTAATTAAGAAATACAATTGCACTTACTGATCACTCTTAAGTCGCTCTTAAGTCGCACTCGAATATCGCCTTCGATGTTATCGCTCGTATCGCTTAATCGAAACTATGTGTGTCTCGCGTCCCACCCGGCCTTATATAGTGCCGCAGAGCTAGTACATAAACATCTAGAACGTTCGAGTACATACCGGTCCCGACTGACTCGACGTCGATAGTTCTCGGAATTACTAGTACTTAGAAAAAGGTCAAGTAGGGTCAAGGTCCTAGTACCAAGGTACTAGTTCCGCTACCCGATACTAGATGGCGCTTGTAGTAACTAATGTCGCCATGTATCAAGCATTATTTGCGGCGCGCAACACTGCCCCCTCCTTAGACATGCTCGTCCCGAGCATTATTGGCCCCATAATAACGCGCCAGTCGATCCACATGGACGATCTTAGGAGTACCTCTTGCACCTTTCTGTATCCGGTAGGTTACATCATTGATCTTTGTGACAATCCGGTACGGTCCGTCCCATTTAGCTTGAAGCTTAGGAGATTTCCCTTTGCTGCGGACTGGATTGTGCAACCACACCAGTGAACCTTCGTCGAACCCTTTATTGTTCATTTTGCGGTCATAACGGGTTTTCATCTTTTCAGGCATTTGCTGGCCCGATTGTCTGACGTGCTCATAAATGTCATTCATTTTGTTCCGTAAATCATTCGCATAATCAGTTACACTGCGTGGGGCATCAGGTGGTATTCCGGTGATCAGGTCTGCAGGCAGCCGTAGTTCTCTTCCGAAGTTTGCGAAAGCAGGCGTCACCGATGTACTTTCGTGGACAGCGCTTCGATATGACAACAAAAACGGTTGTATGTGCTTGTCCCAATCTCGTTGCCGATTTTCTACAACTTTGGCTAGATACCTCTCCAGTGTCTGATTAAATCTTTCCACCATTCCGTCCGATTGTGGGTGGTAAGAAGTCGTTCTTGTTTTATGAGTACCCATCACTCGACAAGTTTCCTGGAATATTTGGGACTCAAAATTCCTTCCTTGATCACTGTGAATCTCCAAAGGTACTCCAAAACGACAGAAGACTTCATGAACTAATCTGTCTGCAACTGTCGAAGCTTCCTGATTTGGAATGGCAAAGACTTCCGGCCACTTCGTGAAGTAATCCATCACAACCATGAAATACTTGTTGCCACTTTCACTCTCCGGAAACGGCCCCGCAACGTCGAGGGCTATCTTCTCCCATGGTGCACCAACATTGTACAATTTCAATGCAGCCCTACTACGAGTCTGAGGTCCCTTTACAGCTGCACAACTTGTACATTTGCAACACCAGTCTTCGACATCGTCTCGACAGTGGATCCAGTAAAACCGTTCCCTTATCTTCAGTAAAGTCCGTTTTACTCCCAGATGACCTCCTGAACAATCATTATGGTACAGCTGTAGAACATCCGGTACTTGAGCTTTAGGGACAACCATTTGCAAATGACAGCTGTCGCCCCGAGCATTTTCCCATTTACGGCACAGGACTCCATCCTGAACCACCAAGCTGTCCCATTGGGCCCAATAGCTTTTTGTGACCGAACTCATCGCTGAGACGTCGCTCCACCTGGGCTTAGGAGCTCTGGCCTTCATCCACTCCAGAATCGGCTTGATGTCTGAATCTTCCTGCTGTGCACGTTGTAGGCTTTCCTTCCACTCGTTGTTGAGGTCTGTCTTAAGCATCCTAACAGGTACCACTTCCTTACTTTCCTGCCTAGTACAGTGCTTGCAGTCTTCAGGACAAGGTCTTCTTGACGATGCATCTGTGTTGCCAAGAGACTTCCCTCTGCGGTGTTTAACCACAAAGCCGTCCTGCTGCTGCTGGGCGGTGCTGTTAGCCGCACTACCCTCTCGAGTCCAGCCACTTTCCCTTTCTGCAGTCCGCTTAGGGCAACTGGATCGAAGGTGGCCCCTTTCCCCACAGCCGTAGCACCTAGGGCTGTATCCTTTCTTGCGGTTGCGAACTGTAGCCGCTGCAACTTCCCTGACGCGATGGGAACGATGATCCTGCCGCACAGCTTCCACCTCCAGTGCATGGGCCAAGGCGTCCTTCAGCGTCCCGTGGTGACCGAGCCTCACAGCAGCTCTAACTTCAAGGTCGCGGATGCCGTCGATGAATGCCTGCACCAGGTTCCCATCAATAAGCGCAGGTACGGACTGGTAAGCTTTGCGAACCAGCTTCTCCACTTCAAGGGCCCACTGCTGCAGGTTTTCGTTACTGCGTTGCACGCAATCCTTGAGCTGCGCCCGAAACACGTGTTCCAGGTGAGCGTCGCCATACCGAGCCTCCAATGCCTCAAGGAGCTGCTCGTAAGTCACTTCCTTACCGAGAGCTTCCAGGACAGTTAAGGCCTGGTCACGCAGGCCCAGGGTGAGGGCAGTCATGGCCTGACTTTTATTCCACCCGTTCGCCTTCATGACAGCCTCAAACTGGATTTTGTAGGCCGACCAGGAAGAAGTTCCGTCGAACGGTGGCACTTTGAATCCACGTAGCGAAGGTGTTATAGCTACGGGAGCTGCGATTCCATCACCCAGTTTAAGGTTACCCAACTCTTGCTTCACATTAGCAATGACGTCATTAAACTTGCTGATCTGAGTTTCAGCTTCTGACAGGCGGTTGTCATGCTGGGCAACCTTCTCCTTCATCTCCTTCATGTCTTTCCCCAAGGTTGCATGAAGGTCCTTCATGAGGAACATCTGCTCTTCCTGGCGGCGCACCTGCTCCTCCTTATCCCGCTGGAGCTGTTCCTCCAACCGACGAGCCTGTTCCTCCTGTCGGCGGGCCTGTTCCTCCCTGTCACGCAGCAGCTGTTCTTCCAACCGACGGGCCTGTTCCTCCTTGTCTCGCTGGAGCTGTTCCTCCAATCGACGGGCCTGTTCCTCTCTGTCACGCAGCAGCTGTTCTTCCAACCGACGGGCCTGTTCCTCCTGTCGGCGAGCCTGCTCCTGCAGCATCATCATCAGAGCAGCAAAATCTGGTGCTGATGATGCTGGAGCAGCTGTGGACGGACCTGCCTCCGTGGTCGGTAGTTGGCCTTCCGATCTCTGTGGCGTTGCTCCACCGAATCGCCTCTGGTCCGTCTCTTGCTGGCGTTGACTCCGGGTACGGATACCCTCCATGTCTTCTTTGGGTAAAATCGGCATTTTAAACCTCGCTTCTGACACCAATTGTTACGAGCTTGGGGTTCGTGACAATTAAAACTACCGATTTAATCACCAAAAATTGACACTTTAATCACAAACACTAGTTACAAGTCAAACACACTAATTAAGAAATACAATTGCACTTACTGATCAAGTGATCACTCTTAAGTCGCTCTTAAGTCGCACTCGAATATCGCCTTCGATGTTATCGCTCGTATCGCTTAATCGAAACTATGTGTGTCTCGCGTCCCACCCGGCCTTATATAGTGCCGCAGAGTTAGTACATAAACATCTAGAACGTTCGAGTACATACCGGTCCCGACTGACTCGACGTCGATAGTTCTCGGAATTACTAGTACTTAGAAAAAGGTCAAGTAGGGTCAAGGTCCTAGTACCAAGGTACTAGTTCCGCTACCCGATACTAGATGGCGCTTGTAGTAACTAATGTCGCCATGTATCAAGCATTATTTGCGGCGCGCAACAGGTACAAAAACTACAATTTATAATTTTAATCATCTTCTTCCTCTTCATCGTCGTCTTCCGGCTGCTGGTAAATTTCAAACTGGTCTTCATTATCGTCTTCAACGAAATTTGTCTCAAGTTCTTCCATGATTTCGGGGTTAAAGGTTCCATCTTCGTTAATGTCGCTCTGATATGGTAGAGCATTAAGACAAGCTTGCCCATTACATTACGGTCGTAACTATACAATACAATTGAACATCTGTCCCTACTGGCTATAAATAGAAAGGTCCGTAGTGTATAATAGGGGCCCGTATAATTCCCAGGTATAATTTTTGACGTAGTGGAAGGATTTTAAAATTTACAGATTTTTAACAAGATGCACTTAATTTTAATTTTCTATTTAAAATGTCCTGTAAATAAAAAGGAGGGTAAATAATCAAAGGGCATCAAAAAATTTATCCGCATCGCCTTCAACAGGAAACGTACCCAAAAGACTGGCAGCATTGCCACGTTGTATGGCAATGCCGATTCTTTGGCCCAAAAATAAGCCAGCCCTCTGGTCACGTGAAGAGTCGACCAACCGCTTGGCGATGTCTCGAAATACTAAGTGGGGCCCCATGGCCCTAGAGTTTCAACCCCAAATGGCTCAAACATATAAGATTCAAAGAGATTGGAGTATTTACGCCGTTTGAGGTTTTCCGCACCTGCAGCAGCCGCCCCAGCACAGCTCGCCGTGCTTGGAAGATGGGATGGCGCAAGGGTATCGACACACGTTGCATCCCACACCAAAGGCCTACCAACCTTCCAAGGTATTATGGTCATTCCGTCATTATTACATATTATTACTATTATTAATATTGTATTTTAAATGTCATTAGTGTAAATGGGAATATAATTATATTATGATTTAAGTTTTTCCCTTAATTATTTTTTAATTTTAGGAAACGGTTATCAGTATTATTGAATAGATATAGATTTAATGCATGAAGAAAATGATAAAATATAATATAATAGTTAATAAAAATTGACAAATATTGATAATCATTGATTTATCGATAGTTCATCAACTATATATGGCGCGTTTTCGACCGGAGCCCCGGAGGCACCGGTTGACCTGAAGTGATGCTGTGACCGCGCGCTCTCCGCCCTCTATCTCGAAAACGGTTCACCGTATGAAAAATGTTTTTAAACAAAATTTGTAGAGAATTTTGTATTCTACAATATTGATAATATATACAAATAGCAAAAAACCCATAGGAAATGAGATATTTACAAAAAAAGCGCAAAAAACCGATTTTTGTGACCTTTGACCTTGAAATTTAATAGTTGCGTACACCCTACCATATGTAGGTTTTGAGACAATATTTAGGGTGTCAATGTACAAGTATTTACAGACTTACAGCTGGGTATCTCGAATTCCGAGGTGAACTTACTAAAATGACTGGACTATAACTATTGCAAATAAGAAAGAAATAAAAATATATGTAAATTTTTTGCAACAGGGACTGAAAGGGGGTCTGAAAAATTCGAAGTGGTGCTACTAGGGCATGTGGGTATCATGAAAGAGCGCAGTTTGCACATTCTCAAACATTCTTTTTTTTTTAGGCCGCAATGTTTTCGACTTTTGATGAAAAATGTAAAGTAAAATACCGTTCCCCCCTTTATCTCCGAAGTTTGCAAAGAGAAAAATCTGAAATTATTCATGTGATAGAAAGTTTATGTAAAGAACAAAGGAAAAATAAAACGAAGTCTCTAAATAGCACTGCACTTTTTCAGAAATCATCAACAACGATCAAGAGGTGGCGCTGACATAAAACTGCAATATTTTTCACCGCAGTGCACAGTGTTAAAATTCTCTGACGAATATAGGCCTCGCCGATGAAACATTAAAAACATGATGGTACGGAAACCTCGGTGCGCGAGTCCGACTCGCTCTTGACCGGTTTTTTTTTTTCTTGATCAAATAATTTCTCCCGCTCTTGGCGGAGCAGGAGAAAAATGTCAGACTTTTGCTGACTAAAACCTACTCGTGTTCCTTCAGTTACCTGTGCCAGGGGCCACCGTAACCCTTTCGAACAACCCGCGACCCTGGCAGAGCCTGTCCCTCACTGCCCTCACGCACCGACGCGCGACGCTCTAAGCCGAGCTCTGTACCCCACAGGGGGGCACACCCAGCGTGTAGTCGCTTACTTTTTAAAGATTTTAAGCCCTGGCTGGAGGCAAGCACAGGCAAGCCCGGTTAAGCAGCGAACAACCTTCTAGTCTTATAGTTTGACATACAAGCGTGCATTGCATAAAGGCATATATAAGCAGTGCCTACCTCGATAATTCACCCTATGCCTGTCAATTACATTTTAGTGTGTGTGCCCCACCTGTTACGAAACTCACAAAATTATCATACTTAACAAAAAACAAAATCTCCAAACTCAAACTCTTATTTCAAACAAAACATTTATTTCAATTTAACCTTGTACAGGCACTTTTGAATTGTCAAAATTTAAATAGTTTGTCAGTTAGAAAGTTGAAGCTAGTTGCCCATTCCAAAACGTAGATCTCTATGGAGAAGAACGGGCAAGCCATACAAGCTCCATACAAACACGCGCGGCAGTAGGCAGTCGCCAGACGGCTTACTCGGCTCCCGTGTGTTATTCGCACATTGTCATTGGTCTTTACTCGTTCAAGTTAATACGACGAAATTAAAAATACGTACGTCTCACGCGTAATACCATGATGTTCGACCTTCGCAATTTAACACCCGCAATTTAAAGTAGGCATGCCTACTCAAATAACCAACCGAGTTTGAATGTTAAAATCATAATTTTGTAATTCGTTTGTAATTTGGCCGTGCGAAGAAAGAAAGGGATCATGGATATTGAGGTCGCCGATAGTGAGATAAAAATGAAAATATAAGAAGGCGGCTGCAAAAATTTTTCAAATTTTTATCATGGCTGTCGTTTTCATGGTTTTCGAGGGAGCTGAAGCCGTGGTCAAAATGAAAATCCAAGATGGCGGCTGTAATTTTTTTTTCATCGTTGGTATCGTTTTCATAGTTTTTGAGGGTGCTGGAGCCAATAATAAAGTCAAAATGAAAATCCAAATGGTGGCTGTAATTTTTTCTTATTTTTTCATCATAGGTGTCGTTTTTATGGTTTTCAAGGATGCTTAATCCGAAAGTGATATCAAAATGAAAATCCAAGATAGTTGATTGGTTGCTGTAATTTTTTTTAATTCTTCATCGTGGTGGTCGTTTCCATGGTTTTCGAGGGTGTTGGAGCCAATAATAAAGTCAAAATGAAAATCCAAGATGGCACCTGCGATTTTTTTTTTATTTTCCATCATGGGTGTCGTTTTCATGGTTTTTGAGGGTGCTGAAGCCAAAAAGAGGTCACAATGAAAATCCAAGATAATGATCGCGTCTGCCTAGACTAGACCCGGCCTAGTGCCTGCCTACCTATTCGAAATACCAATGCACGCCACTGTGCAAGATGTCATTTATATAAAAAAGTAGAGGTCAAAAGCCTTGCAAATGGCAAATATCACATTGCTCAGTTTGAACTGGAACGCTACAGGGAAAAAAGTGTAAAAACACAAATAATTGTAAGAAACATAAAACGAATTTTTCATTATAATCTACATCTCAAAACTTTCATTTTATGAGGAGAAACCTCGTCGGGTAGGTTCCTACCTACACTACATACTACAACAACGTGTGCAAACGAATAAAAGTACAGGATCTAAAGCGATATGATGTTTATGATGTCTTGAATATCTCAACGCGGAGCTGACCTTGTTACGAAAGTTGTTCGCTGATGTTGCACAAAACTGCGCGCGCAACTCAACTTTATTGTGATGCGCGGAAGCAAGCATTAGGCATTGTTCAGACCAAACGTATTGTCGGCCGCTGACTGTAAGCGCGCGTTACGCAGTTTATCGCTTTTCCATGTAAATATGTTTAACTTCTCGTTCACACCGAACCGACTATACTCGTAATAGACGACTGTTTTTTACATTTCTATAATAGACGCAATTACGTTATTCAATTCAATTCCTTTATTTCAATCAACAGTTGGATCATAGGTACATTAAATAACAATAAAAATAAAATATAAGAAAAATAAACAAAAATAAGACAAAACACAACACACGTTATAGTGCGTTGTCTTGTCACTACACGTTATAGTGCGTTGTCTTGTCACTACACGTTATAGTGCGTTGTCTTGTCACTACACGTTATAGTGCGTTGTCTTGTCACTACACGTTATAGTGCGTTGTCAGTGTCACTTCACCAGTGGCGAAGGTTCCATAAAACACGATTCCTACCGGCTTCCCTTTGAAACATGGCACTGTGGTATTCTATAGACAAATAATATAATCTACTCCGGCTTACCTTTTACAAAAATTGACCCTTCGCTACTGTACTACACTATACTCACAGTCGGCGGCGGACAATACGTTTGGTGTGAACGATGCCTTACACTTCATGTGATGTAACATGATAAGTACGGACATGACGATTTGGATCCTCATTCAAAATCAACCGAAGATGGTGTTATTTGCAGATGACACATCATTGATCTTTAAAATAGACCGACGGTCACAAAATCTTGACGTCGTGAATAACTCTATTCTTCAGGTCCAAGATTGGTTTACGGTAAATAATTTAGTACTTAATGAAAAAAAAACCAAATGCATTCGGTTTACATTACCGAATGTTAGAATTAGTGAATGTGAACTCATATTGAATGGCCAAAAACTAGAATTTATTAATCAGACAGTTTTCCTAGGAATCACGCTAGACGAGAAATTACAATGGGGACCTCATATAACATCTATTGCGGGGCGGCTAAGCTCGGCCGCTTATGCTGTTAGAAAGATAAGACAGTTAACAAATGTAGAAACCGCGCGTTTGGTCTATTTTAGTTACTTCCACAGTATTATGTCATATGGCATTTTACTGTGGGGTCGGGCTGCTGACATTGAATCCATTTTTATTTTACAAAAGAGAGCTGTTAGAGCCATTTATAATCTACGTCGCCGCGAATCTCTTAGGGAACTATTTAAAAAGGTTAATATCATGACGGTACCTTGCCAATTCATTTACGAAAATATTATGTATGTAAGAAAAAATCTACATCTTTTTAATAAAGTAAGTGATAGACATAATTTTAATACTAGAAATAAAGATAAATTAGATCAACCTTTTTTCAGATTATCTAAAGTACATACATCTTTTATGGGGTACTGTATTAAATGCTACAACAAAATACCTTGTGATATATTGCAATTAAATGAAAGAAAATTTAAAACTCATATTAAAAGTACACTATGTAAACAGGGATATTACAAATTAGAGGATTATATCAAAGATAAGAATGCTTGGAAACATGCTGGTCCTGCAGTGCGATTCTGTAACCATCTCACCGTGAAAACTTAGGTGAAGTGAGCGTGGAGTGAACTGGCAGTGTCATCTTACCAGATACTAGGGATTGACCAAGCATACATTTACAATCATAATCGCGATTTTAATAATATTTTTTTAGCCTAATCCTATTGATATTTTTATATAATTCAAAGCTAGTATTTTAGTGGTCAAAACATTAATATTTTGTGGGGTTTTACTTACAATAAAATAGCAAAACAGAAGCGCAGTCAGAATCTCAATCCTGTTTTATTTTATTTTTTCCCTAGTCTAGTAAGTCCTTATATAGACTGAGGCGCGAGCGCGTCACGCACGAACAGTAAATAAAATTAAAACATTCACGTTTATGACAGCTAGACTGATGAAAATACGCATCGACATTGTTTGGTTATTATGAGCAATTGTAGATCGAGTCTAGTAAAGACTGCGACGATGTTCAGCGTTGTTATTAACCCAAATCTATTGAATTAGAAGAGATAACCGAGTGTGTCAAGTCATCGAGTGCTAACGGATGCCTAGCTGACGGACCATAGAATGTAATCCCACGTAGTTTGTGTGGCGTGATCACTCCACCCGATTCACGACACTAAATGTCGTAAATCGGGTGAAGTGAAGGTGGAGTGATAAGATCACGCCGCGCTTGCGCGTTAGTCACTCATTATCACATTGCAGATTGCGTGATCACTTCACCTTCACTTCACCCGATTCACGACATTTAATGTCGTGAATCGGGTGGAGTGAAGGTGAAGTGATAAGATCACGCCGCGCTTGCGCGTTAGTCACTCATTATCACATTAGAGATTTGTTTTTACTATTTAACTTGTAAGGCGTCATGTATAAGAACATTAGGAAAATGCAATACCAACGTCAAATAAGTGCAAATATTTTATCGCTCATCGCGCGCCCGTGTTTGCACTGCACCTCTAGTAACCCTTAAATGAAGAAGTGGTTGGTGTCAACCCTGAAGTGTATGTATGGTCCCTAATAGTGCATAACGTAGTAAGTACCTACACTCCTTTAGAATATAAGTAAGCAGTTTACATCAATGCGCATTGTAACATAAATTCACTAGATATTCATTAAAGTACATTCTATCAAGCTGGTTGTCTAATTCTAACGACCCTTGAACCCCCAACATTTCATGGCGACCCTGCCTTAGAGTCTGCCAAGGGGCAGATTAAGCAAAGTTTTCGTTGAGCGATTTTCAAAATGTGTAACTCTAAAGTAGAAAAAGGCGAGGTATTCGCCAATCAAAACGCGGCTGGTGGAGGTGTTGACGCCGAGGTGGTGTTGCCATGGTTACGAGATTCGAGTGGAGTGATATATGGTACATTCCGAATTTCACTGTAATCGACTACAGCGTGCTTACACCTTGACCCCAATTCTGCTGTATGGTATTTATCTATTATTCCCCGCATAATCTTACCACGCCGTACGGTTGTCAAGCGTGGTATTTTGACAGTTCAAACCGGTTTCGGTCATTGTGTCATAGAGAATACGTTAATAGCAGATGTAGTGATTAGGTCTGGTTATTAAGGAATTGACGTGGTTTCGAAGTAATGAATCATTAAGTGGTCATAGTGAATTAGGGCCCTTTTCTGAATTAACGTGAACGCGATAACGATGTCCCGTGAATCGACATATATGAAGTCATGGCATGTGCCATCTTGCGATAACGCCGACTACCGACCATGCCCTAAATTAATAATTATCACCGATCTTTAAACTAACGTGGCATTTTCGAAATTGTGCTTCTGGCTACAGTCGCCACCTTACCAAAGAAGAGGAAATTCGTGGTGTATACACAAATAAATACTATAATCCAACCATGAGTAACTATTCAAGTGAATAGGTATATTACTGACTCTCAGCTGCCATAGTGGTGATTTATCTAAATCGGAAAGCAAATTATTCATGTGAGCGATGATGACTTAATTCGGAATGAGCCATATTTCACGCCGCGCAAGCGCGTTAGGCGCTGGCGAATGTTTTGACCACTAAAATACTAGCTTTGAATTATATAAAAATATCAATAGGATTAGCATTAAAAAATATTATTAAAATCTCTTTTATGATTGTAAATGTTTGCATGGTCAATCCCTAGCATCAGTGGGATGACACTGACAGCTCACTCCACGCAAGTATTCACGGTGAGATTTTTACAGAATCGACATGCAGCTCCATAGGACAATCTAGTGTCTAGACAAAATCAAACTGGTTCCTAATTTAATTTATATATTTTTTAAATTTTATGACATTGATTTTTACAATCTGTGACTACAGTAACTCACACACTAGTTAGAGTTCTAGAAAGGTCATCTACTTTTCCAATATTTGTAAATTGTAAATATGTGAGCACCATGTATCTATCACATAATTGATTTACCTGTAATTGCTTAATTTTTAACTCTTTTTATTATTTTTTTGGGGTAGACTTTTATTCTAGGTGCATCGTCTTCACATATAATTATATTATGTATACAAAACCTTGTAAAACATTTTAAAAGAGTAACGGTGGAGTTTCTTGCCCATTCTTCTCCATACGAAAACTACCTTTTGGAAGGGGCGACTAGAATCAATTCAATTTTACTGTAAGTTTTGACGTTCAAAAGTGCCTTTAATGTGCCTATTTGAAATAAATGATTTGACTTTGACTTTGACTTTGACATTGACAACGAAACTTAGGAACATTCATTAGTTAGCTAGTTTTGGTAGGTAACTTCATTTTCGAGATGACCATCAATAAGAGATTTTTCTTTAGACCCAGTAGTAGGACTATAGTAAGAACATTTCTATGAGTAAAACAATAGTAGGATTCTTCTAATCAATCAAGATTCAGGCGTCAACTGGGATATAAGTAGGTAAGTCATTTGCGTTGTCGAATCTTACCTACATAGGTAGGTACTATGTAGCAGGTAGAGGTACCTATGGTTGTGGGACATTATTTTGTCTGTTAACGTTCATTTTGCAACTTTCTTATGAATAATTACCAACATTCGTGAATGTGTGTACCGTACCTATTTGGGTCAAAACGTTACGGTTACAGAGCATGCATTAATAAAACTGAAATGTTAAAGAAATTAATAATGTCAGGGTTTATTCAATTCAAACATAACCTGCACACACATTCTCCAAGCCATATACCTAATCGCCATCAACCGGGCGCACACCCTACACTCCGGGCTACTGTTGAACTGCAGATAGGAAAACTCACTAACACTTTGAAACTCACTAACACTTTGCCCGGCCCGGGCATCGAACCTTATGCTTAGCTGTCGATAGCGCTTGTGATCACTACACCAAGACACAGTCAAGTTTGTTAAATTTAATTATTCAAAGTTAAGTTGGTAAGAGGGAAAATGCTGTGATCTAAATATTCTCAGAATTCGTTTGCAGTAGTTACATGTTAGTCATTTTCCTCATGCGGAGACCATCGCGAAATCGCGATCTACAGCCGAGATAGGTACCTAATAGTTCTATTGATATTAAAAAGTATGAATTCTCACGTAGGTACTGACCTACCTGACCCTATATGTACTATACTTGGCGTTTCTCAAAGATTGTCAATGCCAAGTGCAATAAGATCGTCGACACCGTGCATCAATGCCGATTGTCGACATATCCGCGAGATCTGGCTAAACATAAGCATACGTCACGTCTGTATACATGCAGTATGCCCCACCTCCTCTCGGCCGCGTCCGGGGTACCACCACGCACGCGGCAGTTTCTCCTCGTGTACCAACAGTGCGCGGCTAACAGACCAGCGATCAATACTCTCGGATAGCTCTCGGAGTCTCCGGCAGAACAGTTGCGTCTCGCGTCGCCGACCCACACATTAAAAGCGATATTACTTGCCAAATAATAAAGTGCTCAATCACCAGCTGTAGGAGACAAGGTATGTAACTTTCCAATTCTGGACGTTTCTGCGAGTCGCGATTTTTAATTAAGTATGCATATCGTAAAGAAAGTTCATGTCTATGTAGTTGTAGAGTAAGCATTCATATTTCTCATATTTTTGCTACATTTAGCAAACTTAATTAGGAATAATTTCAGGACTAGAGTTTATTTCGTGTAGGTACGAGTAGCAAAAAAAGTAATTTCAAAAAATTAAACGGACTTCAAAAAGAAATTAAGTAACTCATAATAATTATGAAATACCTTTAATTCAGAATGAGATGAAGTCGGTGTCTTGGGATCTGTATTTTAGTTTTTTACCACCGACTTCCGAAATTAAAGTTATTTCATAATTTTGAGTTAATTTCTTTTTGAAGTCGGTTTAATTTTTTTTAATTAATTTTAATTTCGTAATTTTTAGCTTTAAGTAAAAACTGGAATAATGTTTGTAATAAGTAGGTAATAGTTTTGTTGTAAATATTGCGCTAAAATTTGACCAAGGTTTTGAGATGGTTTCCCTTTGACACTACACCCGTAGCTCGTATCAATAAGCCAGGCCGTCACGCTTACTCGTATTAGTTCATAATATCTTGAAAATTACTTGCACTGTTCCCTAAGTTGAAGTAAACGTAAGCCAATAAAAAATTTTTCACGATCCGATTAATAGTTGCGGAGAAATGCGTGGACTAACACACATGCATACACACATCTATAAAATTTTGTAGGTACTTATATTTCTTTGGAAGTTTTAATTGATTGTCATTTGTGAATTTAATGCAGTTCCTAGTTCATAAATACTAGTATTCAGCTGCATCCGGTTAGACTGGAAGCCGACCCCAACATAGTTGGGAAAAGGCTTGGCAGATGATGATGACGTGTCGAATTGATAACCTCCTTTTTTTGAAGTAGGTAAAAAGAAACAGCGCTTCTGTTTGATATTTTCGATCCTCGCCCGCCCTGGCGTACCCGGTACGGTCAGCGTCCACAAGAGGAGTGTATTTGTTACCTACCTATGTATTTAAAATTAAACAAGGCAACACTTTTAGGGCAGATTCCGGACCTGTTCTTTTTTATGTTTGTGTCCTTTGTCTGAGTCATGTTTAGATAAGTAAGTACCGCAAATAAACGTATTTTCTTTCATTTTAGGGTTCCGTACCCAAAGGGTAAAAACGGGACCCTATTACTAAGACTACACTGTCCGTCTGTCACCAGGATGTATCCCATGAACCATGATAGCTAGACAGTTGAAATTTTCACAGATGATGTATTTCTGTTGCCGCTATAACAACAAATACTAAAAACAGAATAAAATAAATATTTAAGGGTTTTTGCCTTGTGGTACGGAACCCTTCGTGTGCGAGTCCGACTCGCACTTGGCCAGTTTTTTATTTACATTGAGTTGAGACTTACGGAATAAAAAACTCTTATTATATTTTTCGTGTCGAGACTCACTGATAATTTCATCAATAAATCAGTCTGCGGGAGATGAAGCTTTTACAAACAAAACAAAAAACTGATGTTATTTTATTAGGTAGGTACCTACCTAGAGCTCATATTATTTCATTTATTACCATCCATCCATTTATTAACGGAAATAAACGGCACATCCTTAAATAAACGGAAAATCCGATATTATCTATGTATGGGAGGGAGGTAAGCCACCCATACATAGATAATAACAAGGATTTTGTAAATAATTTGTAAATACATTATGTGAGCACCATGTATCTATCACATAATTGATTTACCTGTCATTGCTTCACTTTTAATTCTTTTTACCTTTTGTGGTAGACTAATATTATTTTATTCTAGGTGCATCGTCTCCACATATAATTATATTATGTATACAAAACCTTGTAAAACATTTTAAAAGAGTACCTAACGGTGGAGTTTCTTGCCCATTCTTCTCCATACGAACACAACCTTTTGGAAGGGGGGCGACTAGAATCAATTCAATTTGACTGTAAGTTTTGACGTTCAAAAGTGCCTTTAATGTGCCTTTTTGAAATAAATGATTTGACTTGACTTGCTTGTACGATGCTGATCCCGATTCCTAAAGCCGATTCACATTTATTTTTATCACTCCCCGTGCTCTAAAAGCTTATTAAATAAGTATTTCAGGAATTTAAGTGAAAATCACTTTGTGCTCAGTCGAAGGTAGATAGGTCAATATCGATGGCACATGGTCATGCTCCTGCCTCCATCCCTCCCGTCGCGATCCAACCAGTTCCAGGTCTATGCCCACAAGCGTTCTGGCAAATTCAATCCAACTACTCGGTTGGACACTTTCATCGAGGAACTACTAATACCTACTTATAGGTAGTGCATTAACATCCTGGTCGTGATTGGCTGTATTGGAAATCCCCTACGATCGATGTAATCCTTGTGTTTACGTGCCGGGCCGCGTCCGCTTTCACCTGCGCTTGCGTAATAGCCGCATGAACCGGCCTGACCCTGCTCCGGCCATCACACGTAATAGATAACAACGCCCCGAGAGGCCGCTTGCGGTGTGACTCACACTGTTGGGAAAGAAACGACTACGCTATCGGGGAAAAGGATGTGGGTAGGTCATGCGTAATTTTTAGCAGTTCGGCCTCGTAAGAAAGTGGCGGGAATTAATAGGAAGTGTCATAGTAGTGATATGTAAAAGGTTACATGCTCTCTGGTGATATGTCGTGATGGCTTAGTGGTTAAAACCTCGCCTCTCATGCACAAGGTTATGGGTTCAAATCCGGGCAAGTACCAATGTGACTTTTATCTGAAATCACCAACATGTCTCGAGCAAGCGTGGCAACACCACGCCTTGTCTGTATGAGAAGAGGCCTTTGCCCAGCAGTGGGACAGTGGGAGCGCGCTCGTGTTATCGTAAAAGGCTGGTATTATTATTTACAGTAGAGCGATATGTGAAGCTCTTGCTCCTCGTGCGCGGTTAGAGACACAGGGCGGCAGGGACCTAGTCAAGTCTTCGTGCGCGGTTAGAGACACAGGGCGGCAGGGACCTAGTCAAGTCTTCGTGTGCGGTTAGAGACACAGGGCGGCAGGGACCTAGTCAAGTCTTCGTGCGCGGCTAGAGACACAGGGCGGCAGGGACCTAGTCAAGTCTTCGTGCGCGGTTAGAGACACAGGGCGGCAGGGACCTAGTCAAGTCTTCGTGCGCGGTTAGAGACACAGGGCGGCAGGGACCTAGTCAAGTCTTCGTGCGCGGTTAGAGACACAGGGCGGCAGGGACCTAGTCAAGTCTTCGTGCGCGGTTAGAGACACAGGGCGGCAGGGACCTAGTCAAGTCTTCGTGCGCGGTTAGAGACACAGGGCGGCAGGGACCTAGTCAAGTCTTCGTGCGCGGTTAGAGACACAGGGCGGCAGGGACCTAGTCAAGTCTTCGTGCGCGGTTAGAGACACAGGGCGGCAGGGACCTAGTCAAGTCTTCGTGCGCGGTTAGAGACACAGGGCGGCAGGGACCTAGTCAAGTCTTCGTGCGCGGTTAGAGACACAGGGCGGCAGGGACCTAGTCAAGTCTTCGTGCGCGGTTAGAGACACAGGGCGGCAGGGACCTAGTCAAGTCTTCGTGCGCGGTTAGAGACACAGGGCGGCAGAGACCTAGTCAAGTCTTCGTGCGCGGTTAGAGACACAGGGCGGCAGGGACCTAGTCAAGTCTTCGTGCGCGGTTAGAGACACAGGGCGGCAGGGACCTAGTCAAGTCTTCGTGCGCGGTTAGAGACAGGGCGGCAGGGACCTAGTCAAGTCTTCGTGCGCGGTTAGAGACACAGGGCGGCAGGGACCTAGTCAAGTCTTCGTGCGCGGTTAGAGACACAGGGCGGCAGGGACCTAGTCAAGTCTTCGTGCGCGGTTAGAGACACAGGGCGGCAGGGACCTAGTCAAGTCCAGCTTTGCTTCAAGGACCGTCATAACCTCGCTCGCTTGTCCTTCGTGTTTCAGATGTGGCGTCTTCCACTCGCGGCAGCCCTGCTGTTCCTGACAGAGTCTGCGTCTACAACGGACCAGAACAGCTCATTGGTTCACGAGAATTGGTGTGGCGAACAGCAGAACACGTGTGGCCTACATGATGACGACGGGCCGTGGATATCCGTGCTGCAGCAGTGGGCACTCAGCGCCCCCGAGCACGGAGAGAGACAAGGTGAGACCCTATCCTACCTAGATTGTTGCGAGACGTCGAACTGGATGA